>CM074447.1:7524860-8274860 GCA_037101425.1 Elopichthys bambusa | reverse complement strand
TTTATAGCTGTATTTATAAACTGCTTACTAATGTCTATTAATGCTTTATAAATGATGAATTGACTATTTACTAATGCTTAACTAATGCTTTATTGTGTGCAGTTAGTATAAAGTGTTACCAATAATTTTATCCCTTAAAACTCATCTTTGATAATCAAGTTGACTTTTTGTCCCTGTGAAAATTATTTCTTCATGCCTTACAATAGCTTGAATGTAACTCTACACCTTTGCTTCATTTGGTATATGCGGAACAATGAATATGCAAATTAGTCCCCGCCTCCACTCAATCACAGCACCTCGTTAGGAAACGGGCAGTTTCAAACCATTTTAAGGAGATTTTAAGGATTTAAGGATTTACACATGGTTTGTCTTAAAACTTATTCAAAACTCCACATATACATATAAATTATTTACATTAAAAACTTTTTTTAAGAGGAGGATATAGTAAAGCTCACTTTTGACTGGAATTTGTAAGTCAATTTTTTTTTTTTTTTTTGGGAGAAAATGTTTCTGGTTTGTTTCGCTCATTCAGTCTGTGTTGAGCTGTGCCCATATTGCATATTAAAAAGAAATAACTTGAGCAGATGCACTATTCCTAGACAGAACCACTTGTTCAGCCAAAAATGACACTCCTGTCACCATTTACTAACTCTCATGTCTTCTGAAATGAGATGTTGTGCAGAATGTTTCCACGCAACACCAATGTAGCTTTTAAACCTATGTGCATTTTGATTAGTTACAAGACACACCAATGTCATTTGGCTTCTGTCAAACCTGGCATGACGCATGTTCAAGTTTCAATCTAACACAAAGCTCTTACATGTCTTCAGGATACATGGAATACAGTAACAGTCATATGGGTTACTCCTGCTCCTTTTAAGGACCCTTTTTGTCCTTTCCACTAAATGCTTTCTAATGTGAATATTCCACAGTATAAACAGTAACATCTGTGTCCTTTTGTTTCGGGCATAAGAGGAATCCTCCTATGGATTTGGAACAAAATGTGGGTTGATTATGACAGAATTTTCATTTTTGGGTGATCCTTTAATGTTCTCAAAAACCTCAAAGACTGTGATATAATGATGCAGCCGTAGCTTTTCTGATGCCCTTGACTCTTGGCTCCACTGAAGGTTTCTGGAGCCAGTAAGGTTATCAGTCCTGTCCCACAAACAAATACTGCTGCAGGCACCTCACACCTGAGCGAGAGCTGGCGGAAGAACAGAGATCACGATGAACTTCACAGCCTGCAAGCCAGCAGGACGACTCTACAACCTTGATGTGGAAACAGCCAGGGCCTAATGACACAAATCCATTCAAAGAGTCTAGGCCAAGACCTGATGCTGAGCACTACAGCTAACACAGCTAGCACATGACAAGAGTTTACCTTTGGAGTGAACCAGTCCTTTAGCTTTAAGTAACCAGGGATATTCCTTTAAAAGTCATCTACAATAATGTGTGATATTAAAGGGAACCTATTATTCTTTTTTTATTTTACCTTTCCTTTAGTGTGTAATACAATAGTTCGGGATCTGCAAAGTTACCAATTCCATGCCAAAGGGAGAGAATCTCTCCAACAGAAAACACCTTTCTGAAACAGCTTGTTTGTAGTCTTGCCATTATTTCCATGACTTTGCTACATCACCATGTTACACATTTGCATAATACCCGCCTACTGGCTGCTTTGACCCATCCTCAAATAACAGTTGGCCATGTGATTTCACTATGTTGAGGAGATGCCAATTTTTTTTCTGCTGCAAGGGCAAAAATTTGTATGGACTTCCAATAGCGACGATATAGTTGCCATAGATATCATGCTGTTTACAGCTGCTCATGAAGCCTTGGGAGCTGAAATACGATTATGGTAAGGGGTGTTACATCTCCAACACACACTTTAAGTAGTTGACCAATCATGACCAATTACGACTTGGCCAGCTGACCAATCAGAGTGGGAGTTTTGAAAAGGTAGGCTGTGTCCGAAATCACATACTCTCTTGAGTAGGTACTTTGTGATTGCTAAAAAAGTACGTTCTATGTAGTATGAATGTGTATAGTATGAATGTATTACATTCACCACGTTGTCATTATCATGTGACCTACCAGCGTAGGTTGAGTCGCTTCACTGCCATTCACAAATCCTCTCCCGTGGCCTCATGGGATAGTAAAGTTACCATTATATGCACACTTCATAATCTCACAGGAAGTAATAGGTCATCCGGGTACTTTTTGCTTACAATTTTAGGAGTACTGTGATTTCATACTTCTTTTGTCACTGTTTTCCGCTTACTATATAGTATAGAAGTATGCAATTTCTGACGGCTTTAGGAACTAAAACTGTTACACTCTCGTGCCCAAATTTGTGTACTTATGCACTATTTTATGGCGTTTTGTAGTATAAATAGTGCAAGTAGTGTGTTCACACTAAAAATTCCAACAAGAAAATGTGCATTTCAAATACACAGGCAATGTACTTAATTAACAGAAAAAACAAAGCGTGGAATTTTGGACATTTCATGGACTCAACTGTCACAGATTTCCTTACATAGCCAAAAGGAGAGGTGCGATTACACTCCAATGCAGGATGACAAAATACATTATAAAATTCATATAGCTGAGTACATAGTGCATAGTATAAGTGCATAGTGTACAGTATGTCATATGTTACAGACAGTGAGTGAAAAGAGCTGCTGCAGCAATGAACAGTATAAGAAAAATGTTTGGTTTTTTTTCATGAAAATAAAATTATGAATTTGTAAATGAGCATAATATATGAGCACTTTAAATGATGATATTCAACAACTTTAGTATTTCACAGTAGCAGATTACTGAAATCCCAGCGTGTAACATAGACGACTGAAGGTGGGCTGATTTCTGAGAGGCATTATGGGACTGGATTACAGTTGTGCTCTGAGTTAATGTGAAGTAAATACCCGAAGATTCCTTGCTTACTTTGTAATATTCCTCCCCCGACTGGCACATTGATCCCACCTCTAGCACTGTCACCTTTGTGTTTGGCCAGCCAGAAAGAGATTTGGTGTCCTTGAGGGAAGTTTTCACCCCCCGTCGTGATGGGCAAAGACAGACTGGAGTGACCCAGTGCTCTCCCACAGGCAGAACCTATTACTCACACAGGTCTGACAGAGAGAGCCCAGTGCATGGGCAGAAATGAAAGCAATCGCAAAGCATTCAGTCCAGAGGTTCAATAAAACCAGACGTCAGACTGCTGGGTCATTACAGCTCAGGCGTGACCTTTAGCTAAAACACGCAGAGCTGGGATTAAGACTCATGCGCAATAACTGCATAAACAGTTTGACTGTTTTAGGAAAATTATGTTAAATGGCATAGCAGGAATTATATAATTGCTCTTCCCTGCAGTGAGCGCTTAGGGTTTAATTTCTTGGGGTTTATGAAGAAAATTATATTGGATAGTACAATGGAAAAATACAAAAATGAATATGAAAAAAAAAAAAAAAAAAAAAAAAAAAATATATATATATATATATATATATAGATTTGCATTTCCTAGAGGAAATATGGGTGCTTGCAAATGGAAGCAAAAGAGCAGTGTGAAAATTTTAGGTAAAATAATAAAAATATAGCAATAGATATAGAAGGTAATATGATATTAATAGGCAAAATGTGCTAAATAAACAACTAAATATGTAAGAAAGAAAAAAAAATCATTCACCATAACTCAATATGTAAATCAGTTTAAAAAGAAGACTAACTGCAATCTTGAATACAAATATTGCAATGATATCATCAGTGTTGATTACATTGGAATGTTCAACATTCTGTACATTATGCAGTTTAGGGAGAGAAGTTATATAGTTTTTCAGTTTATTTTATTTTATTTATTTAGAATTTAGTAACATTACTTTGTAGTAATTTAGCGCAATGACCATTTTCCTTTATTTATTTATTTATTTATTTATGTATTTATTTATTTATGCAGTGCCTAAAAATCGGTTAAGAAACGCCCTGTTTCACATGTGAAATAAGTAGCACGAGTTTGCTCTATTTAGACTATGTGTTAAATTAGTCCAGAATGATATGGAATGAGGCTTATGATACTAAACTTTGACCGGACAAAGAAAAATATATATTTATTCATCTGTTTGATGTCACAAAACATTTTTGTGGACTAGGAAGGAAGTTTTGAGTTTTGAAAGAAATGTATGCTTTCACAATACTCTTTTTTTTTTTCAAAAGATGGTCCCTCTTAATATTTAATGATATTTTTTATATAAAAAAGTATAAAAGTATCAAGTTTATAAAAAAATGACACATAACAAAGATAGAATGCTGTCTGTATGTTATGCGGTTTGCAAAATTAATTACAGAATATTGGAGAAAAATAAAAATGTATGAGGTTGTTTAATGCAGTGTTCGTAAGCACTGTAACTAAAACAAATAATGAACAGTAGGAAGCGGGTATAAATGGGGGTCTGGTCTTATCTCACTCACAGCATGGGTGCAGCTCGGGTAACAAAAAAGCTGCAGCATCATCAATTCCTCCTCCAACACTTACCTCATGGTATGACCAATCAATAAGCGTTCTTCAAAACTCATTGAGGGTTGAGGCTGGGGGAGGACAAATGGCCCCAAACGCTTTCCAAAAGCTCTCTAGAACACTCAGTTATCTTCATTTTTCCTCCCTCAGGCTAGCTTTTATGTGGGCAGGCCAGAAGCCGGAGTGATCCCGAGGGGATACATTCTAATTAACTGGCAGGAGCATCTGTACCTTTCCTGTCCTCTCAGCTGCTTTGAATTTAAACCTCTGTGAGCTGAGCAGGTCTGGCTCTTTTTCAAAAGACAAACCAAATACACTAACTGATCTGAATCTAGGTATCATTCCTCTGAAACATTAGAATGACAGTCTGTCATTATTAGTTGACTTCCATGCAGGAAGTAATGCAGGACAAATGAGTAGTTCTACATTAACACTTCAGCTACTACCATTAACTAATATGGAAACAAGGATAACCAATCTGTAAGTAATAGCAAATTTATGACTGAGAGAGTTCCTTATTAGGTAATCAATAATTACTTAATGAGATTAGCCTCATTAAGAACTAATAACTATGACAAATTATAAAGAATTACCAATTATTTACTAATCACAAGATTAACGTGTTTGTGATATGAGCAATTGTCCTTTTTTTAACTATACGTAGTCATAAAATGCATTACTAATCAAGTGTTACCTCATCACTCTTCAAAAACTACTAATGATCTGGACCATTTTTGGGATGGATGAATGGATGAATGGATGAATGGATGGATGGATGGATGGATGGACATTTGTTCTTTGTATGAGCTCTCCATAAAAAAAAAGGTTTCAGGTCTAATATAAGAAAGTCAAGTGATGATGACCTGAAGTATTTGATGGGAGCAAAAAAGAAGGAACTGGCATGAAGAGAGGGGCAAAACTCTTGGGTTACTAACCCCCATAGTTTCATGGTGGAAAGCCCTCAGACGTCATAATTACTGATTGTTTAAACAAACTAAGGAAATAAATATAAGAAGAACATAGCCATCTTAAAAGTATCAAATGGACCAACACTAATGGCTGGCTTTTCAACAGCAGCCTGGCTTTTCATCTAAACATATGCTTCAAAATACCTTTGAGAAAGCTGTGACCCATCTGAAATCATTAAACCAATCAACCCTGTTTTTCTAAAGTATCATTTTAAGAATCTCTCTGTATTCATGTTTTCCTGTTAAAGGCTGTAGAGTGAGATCCTGAGCTGAAAAATCAATCCTGCTCTCGGGATCTGTGACAATTTCTCCACCCCCTTTTGACCTGAGAGATGACCCAGCCGATGGTGTCTGGTTCCTGCTGAATTCAGCAACATCACTAGGGTGACCATCTGCCCTGTTTTACGTCGGACAGTCCGGATTTGGTGTACCATGTCCTCCTCGCCCCTGTTGAAAAAAAAAAAAACAGCATATGCTGGTTAGGTATGTTTTGAAGCATGGCAGCTGGTTTGGGCTGGTTTAAGTTGGTCCTTAGTTGATCACGAGCTGGTTTAAGCTGGTCAAGTGCTGGTCCTAAGCAACAAGCTCCAGCTCAGGACCAGCTCATGACCAACTAAGGACCAGCATTAACCAGCTCAAACCAGCTGCCATGCTTTAAAACATACCTAATCAGCATATGCTGTTTTTTTCAACAGGGGCAGCCTTGAGTTTGACGCTAATTTGTCCCCTTTTTAAGACTGTCACTATTTTATACTTTATCCAAATTACAAAATAATCTATATATAAATTAAAATTAATTGCCGCACATTTTAGACACATTATTGTTTTTACTCTATTCTGCCAACAAAAATAATTCCATGTAGAACAACAATTCCATCTCTGATCAACGCAGTGATGTTTCGTTCCTGAATGAGTCAGTGTTTTTGAATTATTGCGTGAATCAATGATTCAGTGATCAAAGACAGTCGCTTGCTTCATTCCTAAATTAATCAGCCATTTTAAATGAATCTGTTGAATTAATGAACTAATGACTGACTCAGTAAGACAGTAAGTTTCATATTTAATGTATAATTTCATTTTCCCATCATTTCATATTTCTAATCTTATAACATCATTTATACAATTGTAACTGCAGTATAAATGCATTCATGGCATCTCCAAGCTGGATAAAACAGTCTGTGTAAATACATCTAAAAATATCTTCAAAGTATATGATGAGAAATTTGTGATCTTAACATCACTGACTTTTGATTGCAGACTTTGATATCTTGGTGAATTACAGCACAGTTTGAGGCCTTGTTGAGCTCTCTTCTGAAACTCTAGAGAAAACATATGAGATTATTTCTTATATGAGATTATTTCTTTTCTTGGTAGGAAAGTATCCATTGCTTTCCATCTAATGGCATTACTGTGTAGGAAAGCAATAGATGTATTAAATAGGTTTCATGTGTGGGTTTTCTTTATTTTACTACAGGGTCATTCCTCTCTTAATGTCTATTCTTTGTTTCAATCTTGTCAAAGTTCAATTTATATGATGTTCTATGTTATATTTGTTTCCTTCCATATTCATTTATTGAGATCCCTGTGGTTGAAGACTGAATAGAGAAACATGGCTGATTCTTAATTCAGCAGTTGCAACTTGAGCACACTCGACTATCAGAAGTAGAAACACAAAGAGTGTGTGGATTACTGTTAGTGTATTTTTAATTAAGATTTTGGATTACCCTCTTTACTCTGTTTGACTATTGCCTGTTCCTGAATCCTGTTTCGTTCCGTCTCACTCTGTTTGCCTCCTGCAGTACAACTCTAACCCCCTAATCCCATTAGATTGTTAAAGTGACACGTTAAACGCTCTCCAGAGCCTGTGAGCTTTTAAGAGATTTTAAGGCCTCAGTCTTTAGGATTTACCTCAGATGACTTGAGATTTGTTTTATTTTGAGTCTTACTTTTTCAGCCTGTTTCTGTTGCAGGTCTAATGAGGTAGTTCACATAAAAGTGACTTCTGTCATGACACGAGGGCAAGAAATTTTTTTTTTTTTTTTTTCTTAGTGAACTATCCCTTTAAGTCTGTTATTAGCTAATAACTGACATTCATTCAAAATAAAACCCTGAAACATTTCTTTGTAAAACAAGGTAGGCACAAAATATGTTTTGAGTCAAAGATAAGGATGATTATTTTTAATTTTAATTTTAATGTGTGATCTATTTATATCTAGTTATACTACCAGAATTTATGAATTAAAAGTAGCTGGGTTTGTAATGATAGATGATTTTGTTTTTCTACCAGATAAAACTTTTCATTCAAAATTTGTTTTATTGATTGAATAAATGGGTATAGGACCTTCACTATAAAGCAAACTGAAAGTGAGGATAGCTATGAGTTCATTAGGAATAAGTGACAGACTAATATATCAGACAGTAGACCGATTAATTGACTCTTTGACCATTTCGAGATTACTGCTGATAACCGTACTGTCAGGATTCTGTCACTTCAGTCTGGTTTATTCTTGATTTGGTGACAGAGCTCTAACACTGCCTACTGTTTTGTCTCTGTGTGAGAGTGCGGTTTCGAGTTTGCTTGGGCCATGCGCTCTTTCATCCGCTTGAGTTGTTTTGTATGCGGAGTGTGGTATTTGGATCCCTGCACTTTGGTCTAGTTTGGTTTCGGTTCAGTGTCAGGGATCGGACATTCATGTTCCATGTGTTTTTCTTCCATTGTGGGTGCACAGGATGAGTATTTGCTCATTCTCTGTGTGCTCTGGTCTTGATTGTGCAAGTTAGCTTGTGCTGCTCTTCTGTTCGTGTGTTGTTGTGTTCTTGTTCACATGTTTCCCTTGCCATGTGCTCCTTGTTCCTGTTTTGAGCACATGGCTTCTGACTGTGTTGTTTGCCATGTGCTCTTGTCCAGTTATGTTTTTTGTGAGCACTTGCTGTTGACTGTTATTTCCTTCACCATGTGCTCTTATCATATCTTGCGTGTTTTGTTTGAACACAGTCACAATATACACAAACACAAGCCATTGTTTTTGTCATGTTTGTTTCGATGTGCCATGTGCTCCCCTGTCTATTGTCTTAGGGTGTACTCACACTAGGCACGGTTGCCTTGAACCGAGCCCAAGCGCGATTGTCCCTCCTCCCCTCTCCCCCGCTTGCCTGAACTCACACTGCACTTAACGTTTCGGGCCGGAGCACGCTTACGTCATATACGATGCAACTTTTTAAATGGAAGAAAACAGGAAGAAATGCAAATTCGCTAAGATACTGCCTAATATATATTATCATTTATGCCGCGCATTGATTTTCATGTATCAGAGGATTACAAAGGCAGCTGACGTTAATGGAGGAATTTGTAGCTTTTCTCACAAACTACAATTCCTGTTCACCAAAGGTGAGAATCAGACCTGTTATAAACCCAAATACACTCAAATTAATTACATGAATTGATAAGTGTACTATCAGAGTAGTAATAAAGATGTTTGCCGTCATAATGATGACAGTTGTGCACACAAAAGTAGTAGCTGTTCTGTGCTTACCGAACCATGCTCTGGCCCACCTCTTCCAAGCGGGCCAGGGCCGACTAAACGAACCGCGCCCGAGCACGGTTTTGACACTAGTCAAACGAATCGGGCTTTGGGGGTCAAACGGTTGAGAGTGCCTAGTGTGAGTACACCCTTTTTTTTTTTACGGACATTACTAAATACGGACATTTGACAACGTTATCAAAATTATCCCCATTCACACGGATCTACGAAAATGACTAAAAACACTGTATTACGCATGCCAGACAAGTAGTTGGCGATGTCACTTTGTAAAGAAAGATTATTGGCCTGTGCATACAGATCCTTTTACAGAGCACACATACTAAACACACATGCCTATCCACCTTATTTTTACCGTTTGCTGCACTTTGATATTCTTCTTGTTATTTCCCTATAGCATCTAATAAATCTGAAGTCTTGCACAAAATCACAGAAAACACATTAAAAAAAATAGTTGGATAAACTAAACACGTAATACGCACGTGCATGATGTCACCGTTTTCAGATTCACGTTTTTTGCAGTTTACGCGGAGATGACAACTGTATAGTTTTCAAAAACTTGCACTTTGTTTGCGTTTTCAGGCCACCAAAACGGCATTATCGTGTAAATGAATGGCCAAAACGCATAAAAAGTTTTCCGTTTTTAGTTGAAAATGGTGTTGTGTTAACAGTCCCTGAATCCCACCCTTCTTGTTATCTGATTATTGGTTCATTTGCTTCACCTGTCCTCTCTTGTTACCTGCTTTGCTTGCTTTACTATTTAATCTCCTTGTGTTCTCTGTTCTTTGCCAGTTTGTTGTCAATTGTTGCCCTGTTAATGGTGTTCTCCTGCTGTGTCCTGACCTGCCGTGTCCCGTCCCGTCCCGTCCCGTCCCGTCCCGTCCCGTCCCGTCCAGTCCTGCCATGGCTTGCTGGTCTGTTTTCCCCTACATGTTAGTTTTTTTTTCTTCTTTTGAATCAATAAAGGCCCACATTGCTCTGTGTCTTTCAGTCCTCACTCCTCCTTCACCTCAATCCTGACATGTTCCCTCTTGATCAAGTAACAGAAGTGTTAGCTCTCCTTTGTGACCATTACAAAATTAACCAACAACCTTGCCAACTGTTATTGCACAGGTATTTTAGAGTGCATTTTGAGATATTTTTGAACAATATTGTTAAACAACTTTGTCACCAATTATCTATTCTATTTATTAATAAATATATTTTTATTACATCAAACACATTATGTAATTATAACTATTGGTTTACATATTCAGATTTATTTGATGGATTTTTAAAATATTTGTATACTTATTTCCTGTTTGGCCTTTTACTGTAAAAACAATTTTACCCAGACATATCACCACAAAATTCATGGACTGAATGAATTCAAAGGTGCATCTATCTAAGACCTATTCTTTATGCTCCATGGTGGCAGATCTAGCGAGGCTTCAGTGAAGCATTGGCTCTCAATGCATTTTAATATTTTTCCTCCCACACTCCTGTCACATCCTGGCTCTCTGGTAGTGCTGCATATTGTATCTTAAAGGTAGTCCCAGATGTAATTTATTTATCCCACTATAACCCCCAGATTAAGATGGACATGTTGATGACTTTACGCAAACATCAGCACAGACAGTCCAGGTAGAGCCAATGCTCCACGGTTCCTTGCCGTTGTCGCCTTTGGCTTTGCTTAGTTGGGGACACCTGACATTTGATATGTTTTAATCTGCCTGCATCGACACCATTGTATGCGAACTAAACTGAGCTGGATAATGACATCACTGTTTACTCTAGTGCTGATATAGATAAATTAACTAAATGAATAACTATTGATTCTTACAAGGGAATGAATCAATACTGAATTTACTTAATATGGACAATGACACTATTTTCTTTAAGAGCTGCAGTGCAGCCAAAATTATATACCAGTTATCACTGTAAAGCTGCTTTGACACAATCTGCATTGTTAAAAGCGCTATATAAATAAAGGAGACTTGACTTGACTCCATCAAAGACCCTCTGAGACTCATCAAAGAATGTGCGCATTCATATGCAATCATAACAGAGACACACATCCTTCTGGGAACTGCATCAAATCCTTTACAAAGCAGATATTGGCATTTTGTAGCACTATTTACCATATTCACACATAGAGTAGAATGACACATGAGATGTCACTCTGCCTCATGACAGGCTGTCATGCACTCACACTGTAAAATGACACATCCTGAGTGTAAACCCCAGATCACAAGCTAGTTTTCCTCTTGAAAAGGCACAAGCCCATCCGTGCTCCCACTGCAAGGGCACTGCTTATAAATTATTGCGATGGGTTGACATACTCAGTATAGCAGGGCAGTAAAAGCTGTCACCATTGCTCTTCGCGAAGCTTAACTCAGCTGTTGAAACCCTCTGGAGGCCAGCTCCCATTCCCAGTCTGTGCTGAACAGCTCAAGATCACAAAATTCAGATGGATTACGCTGAGCAGAACTCAATAGTGCGGTTCTCCTGTCTGGAATCAGCTCTCGCTGCAGGTCTCTGAAGGACCGCAGTCCAGAAACTTATCTCGGCTATCAGTGTCAGCAGGGCTGGGGAGATTAGTTCAATTAGATCCAGTTTAGCCAATACATGCTGAGGTCGGAAAAGGGATTAAAAACATGTGTGCTCCAGGGGGCAATAACACAGGATTCCCACTGTAATTTCCCTAATTCCTCTCCAGCCTACTAGTTTTTCACCCTTAAATCGGCTGCAACATTTAGGAGAGGTACAGCTGGAGGCAAAGACAAGGTACAGCACAGCATTTCATTGGCTCTTTGTAAAATGTTTAATAAATGCAGATCATAGAATGCTGCAGGGATGAGTTTTTTTTTTCTCAATTTTCTCAAAAGTGCCCCTAACTATCAACAACAGTGTTGTGGTCAATTAAACAAAATGCATTTGAATTAATATACGCATACAAAACAGTATCTAACCACTCGAAAGTCGCAAAATTTTTTCTTTTATGTATGTGCCATCATACAGTCTGAGACATCATTGTGTGTTGGTGTGGTTTGCATCTTTCTGCAGTAATCCAAAATTGGAAAAAAATACTATTAGGTTTTTGTTGAGGGAACCAGGCTGATGTTATCTTGTTGGCCAAAAAAAAAAAAAAAAAAAAAGAGCGTAACAGTAGGGTTTCATTCATTTTCTCAATGGAAACATTTGCGAAACCTTTCAAGACAGACCTACTATGAGCAAAGAAACGGTATTCCCCCTGTTGATGCTACAGTGGGACTCATTCAAGAAACACAAGCCAAATTAATTTATGTCAAACTGTTTTTTTGTTTTTTAAAAATATTATATAAATTGTTTCATTCAAATCGACATGAAAATGTAAGAATGTTTTTACGAAAGCATATACATAAGGATATATAAATTCTCTCTGTTCATGTTTTATGAATGTGACCCAGGGTGATTTCAATTCTTCTTCTTTTTTTTTTTTCAAATCCCAGTGAAGAACAACACTACCCACAAAAGACAGAAACACCAGTCAGAAAAGTAATTGTTGGAAAGAAGAATCTTAAACCTCACAATTGTTGTTGACAACCAGACAAATATTTTTTCCTCTATAACTAAAAATTATATAAACATGTGGGGTCTACGTAGAAACCGTCCTTCATTTAATCATACCATTATTTCTCAAATATAAGTATGTGTGATTCAGAGAATGAACATACGCACAAAAAAACATGCGTACACCTATCTTCCGGATGTGAACACTATAAGTCTCAAATGATCTTGAAATTGTGTGCAGATGAATGGTTTCATCCTTGTAAAAACCCCCTATTAACAGCCCAGTCTCATTAGAAAATCGTACCTGTGGGAGCATTTTTGCAAAACGAAATACGTAGCGCCATGTACGTTTCGTGACAGTTTTAATGTGAAATGTTCAGTTTTTTTCCGAAACAGATTAAGGTGAATATGGTACATTTTTATTACGTTGTTTTTATATGTATCACTGCAGTTCTAATTTGAAATGTCCGGTGAGTGGCGCTAAAGCTCCATTACTTTAAAAAAATAACGTACCACAAATGCTACACCTAAACCTACCTGATAGTGTTAACAAAAGCAAATGTGACATAAAAAGCATTTGTAATCATCCCATTTTAGCTTGTTTTTGATCTCTCATCTTTGAGCTCTTTTACCATGACTCATCTTTCACAGGATTCGTACCCAAGCCTTCCACGTCCTAAGTAAAACTTTGTGTCAGCTGAGCTACCGAGCAGACTTGTTATGTCAGAAAAGCGAAACATATGGAGCTGGTTAAGTGATACAAAGTCTAAAACGTATTTGTTTATAAATCTACACTTTGCTATGCAAGAAGATATGAAAACAAGTCTTTATTAATCCATAATATGACCCTGTAATCATAACTGTGTATGAAAACCATTTAAAGTGCTTGCTGTTTTACTGCCTCTAGTGTTCATTTCTGTTCGTATTGGTACGTATTTTGCGATTTGCAAACATGTTCCCACAAGTACGTCTTTCCATGAGACCAGGTTGCCTATTAATGTCATAACATATAAAAGGGCACCAGTCAACATCCAAATCCTTTACTTGAGAATGGCGAGGGGCAATAATTATTTAGATTTCCAAATACCTGCAGTAGAACGACTCTCTGCCACAAGGAAAAGTGTGTACGCTTACTTAGACCCTGACGTGACACTAAGCACTCTTCCACATCAAAGACCGTTTTTATAAATATGAACGTTGGCGTGGTGTACGCACACTCTAAGATCAAATCTGTGCATACACATGTTTTATAGCATTTTATGCTAAGATGCTATTTTACATTTATAATTAATGATAAATACTTAATAGATGTATATCTATAAAACATGTTATCTGTTCAGTCTTGGACCCTTGTTTGCTTCGAATCATATGTTGTAATGTTGTGATTCATCTCAAAGCCGTCTGGTTTGGTTTGAGGCTTAGAGCTCTATTGAAAGATTCTCAGAAATCCCTATGGAGAAAATGAATGGAAAAAAATACTTTCTGGAACCAAGGCTGCTGCAAAAATGAGTAGTTACTGTTGCACGCTATTGATTTATAGTAGCCATTTTGGTCTTTTTCAAAAAAAAAAAAAAAATAGAGCAATGTGTGCAGTTTGCCAGAGTAAAGAAAACTGAATTATGCTGGTCATGGTAAATGAATGCTAAAAATATATTATGGATTAAATTTAGTTGCAGAACAGATTCATAAAAGCAAGCGAAACAAAAAATTCAATGAGGAGGTATTGTGCTACTGGAGCTAATACATTTAAATTAGCGCTAACGAGGACATTCCAATTCAGGGGCTGATTACCCTTCACAGACAGACATCAAAGAGCCGCCCCGATCTATTAGAGACCGAAGAGAAGAGGACAGTTAAGCTTAAATATCTGCTCAGCCATTCAGTTTAATTGTGTGCTTTGAGAACCCATCTAAGGATCTGTCAGGTCATCCATGTGGAAAAGACACGGGTAGAGTGATGGACTTCAGGAATATGAATAAATCAGGGACAAGACTCTTGCTAAATGATTAAGTCTTCAGATGCAGGGGTTTATGGGTAGGGAAGAGACGTCAAACCAGCCAGACAGGCAGAAAAGTGAACGGCAGAGCATGAGACAGGTAGGGGGAGATTCAGACTTTACCTGCTCCAAGATGACATTGATTCTGTCCACTTCACAGTCGATGAGGTAGCGTTTCTCCTGTCTCCTGTCCATTTCCTCAATGATGCGCCGGAACTCTTGGGGGTCCGTTATGCTGCCCACCGACCGCGCTGTAACTTGCCAGTTGTTTGCCACTGCTGCCTCCATTATGGCTTGAAGAATGGAAAATCCTGGCAGGAAAACAATCATTTTTGTGTTAGCTCACACTCCAGAGCTTCATAGGTGTTGACATGCTGTCATATAAAATTTATTCAGAGTGCATATTCAATTTTCCACAAATGAAGTGTTACAGTACGTATGTACACAAAGAGAATTAATGTGAATTTGTCATTTTGGATTAGATATCTAGGTTGTCATACAGCAGTTAAAAAACAACTGCACAAAGTACAAAAATTATTCGCAAAAATATCTGCAATGCAACCTGAGTTGAATATAAAACAGATAGCACTGGTCAATACAGTATTTCAGCGGTGTTCACATACACATAGCAACAGCTATGAAACATCTGTTTGCCAGCTGCGTGCATTTGTGCCCTCAATAGATAAAATAAAACAGTTGGAGTACATTTTATTATTAAACTCCCCCTGTAGTCAATAATTTTATCCATTAAAACTCATCTTTGATCACCAAAATTACATATTTAAGCGTTTTTTTCCTTTGAAAAAAAATCCTTAATGCCTTATAATAACTTGAATGTAACTCTACACCCTTGCCTCATTTAATATACACAGATCTATGAATATGGTAATTAGCCCCGCCTCCACTCACTCGCACGAGCTCAGGCGAGATCCACTCGGTCAACTTACTGAGGTAAACGCTGCACAATGGTATCGCTTTTTACAGTTTCGGACACATAACGGCAATTATTATGATTAGCATTTGCTTGACTACACTGTAAAAAATGACCGTGAATTTAACAGTAAAAGACTAAAAATGCTATGGTGAAAAAGAGTTAATTGGTTTACAGAAAATGTCCATACTATATATGGTGAATAACTGTAATAGATGTAACGGTACATTTAATGTAATTATACTGGTAAACTTAAAGTTTTTGGAAGTGAAAAATAACAAATCATTGTATAATTTACAGTGGAAAAACTTAAAATTGACATTCCCACAGTTCCCTGCGTGATACTTCACATTTGATGTATTTTCGTTGAAATAACTGTTTCTTCTTAGTTTTTCTTATTTTTTCTAATCATTTATGTACATTAGGGTTTTATGTTACATCTAATGTTGTTAAATTAATGTTTATTGCATTTTTAAAATTGTATGTGTGTTACCATGGTGGTGTTTAGTGTTTGTGTTAATGACACCTACTATATATTAGTATTGTTCTTCTCAGCTTGTGGAAAAGCTGCTTGTGATGAACTTTGATTCATCATTTGACTTTCATCATGTGATTTTTTTTTTTTCTTTTACAGTTAACACTAATTCTCATTATTAATTACCTGTTAGGCATTTTATTTCCACTTTTTGAATATTTTCTTCATTTTTATTTAATTTATTTAAGACATTTACTCTCTATTTGATTACATTTTTGAATAAGTATATGTACTCTTTACTCCAATACATTTGTAATGAGTAATGCAATTACTTGTTTCATTTTGCATGGCACCTAACTTTTTCTGCAGCAGTTTATTTCTGCTACAAAAGAAGCGATTTCACCATCTACAGGGCATTAAAGGGACTATATCTTGTGCGTTTTGCCCTTATTCACCCAAACTTGTCAACAAGGCTACTTTACGTGAATTTGAGTGACTTGAGTGTTTGTAGAGGCTGTTGTGCTGACCTTGATTTATTGCAAAATTTGAGGTGTATAATTTTTACAATTTATGAACGAACATCATTCAGATATCAAAGATCATGTAGAATAGTACCCCTGGATTTTTTTCAACATACCATATTGACATTTTCTCCATAATGTGCGGTGATAGACTGACAGGTCTAAATTGGTTTGTTAAGGGGTTTGCTAAAAGGATTTACTTAGTTCCTGTACACAGACCAGAACACAAAGAAAATAGCCATGAGTGGCAGCAAATGCAGCTTAAGCATGTCATTATATAGAAGACAAAAAATTTATTTTTAAACACATTAGTGTGCTGTGATTAACTTTCGAAATAAGTTGTTGAAAAGACCAACTGTACTTCGTGGCAGAACAGTCTGACAGTGTTTTCCCAGATATAAACATGCATTTTTAAAAATGCTGATTTTAAAAGATGATAGCCAGAGTAATTCACTGCGGATTATGCAAATGCATTCATTCAGGGCTGAAATCACGTGCTGTTGCCCCTCTAAAGCCTTATCTCAGGCTCAGGCGGTGAACACAGGCACGAATGCAACAAAGTCAACAGTTTTTGGCAACTCCTCTGTACTGCAGATTGCTCGAACTTCTCTTTGGACTTCCTCTATTCAGGCTTTGCACGGCTCAGTTGCTCTGCCCGGCCCAGGTGGCGTGAAAAGCCCTGTGTCTGCTCTCCCAGCATGCAGCTGTCATCGTACCGCTCCCCACCCCATTAAATGACTTTTCAGAGAAACGCTAAGCAAATGGCTGAAAAAGCACTATATGACTCTTCTGCCACAGAAGAGCAAGACGCCCAAAGAAGAGACATGTCAGCCATCACAGGACAGCTCCGAATGAATCGATGTGATGCTCAGCACGTCTGACATCCCCATCTGCACAATGTGTCCAGTTCATAATATATGAGGGGCTATACGTGTGTTTTCTCAGAGCAATCTCCGGGAAGCGCTGCTTTTTCTGTGACTTGATATTGACTTAGAAATTAAGAATAATGGTTTGTAATGCGCATTTACATGCACTGTCTAGCTCTCTGATGGGAGAATAAACCTGAGAAATGGGTTCTCAGTTTTTTTTGTTTTTTTTTTTACCTATACGCTATGGTAGGGAATACTCAGTTCAGTTTAACCCTTTAAGTCCTGAAGGCATTTTTTAGAGTTGTTTTTTTTTTTCTGAGTGACATACACAAAAGTCTCAAAACTCCAAAAATATAGCAAGGAGAGTCAAAAGGTATGTATCGTTTGATAGAAAACTTTAAAAAAAAATTAGAGAGAAAAAAAAAAAGATTACATTTGGACATTCACATGCTGAGAAACTGCTGATAAAAACAAAAATATAATTTTACATATTATGATTTTACATGCAATTTGACATGGATCAAATTTTGTAGTCAAAGCATAAAGTAATAAAAAGTTACAGCATTTGGAACCAAGGTAGCCTTTTTGTTTAGCCCTTGACACCCCCTTAATGGGCATTTTTAAAAACTTTCCTCCTTGAGGAATATTTGATGATCGACGCAAGGGATTATGTTAATTTAATAAACTACTGTAAATAATGTTGTGCCATTTTCAACAATCGCAGCATGTTTCATGAAGTTACGAGCGAAAACGTAACATAAATGCAGCATCCGTAGATTATTTACATATGGGTCTTGCGGGGCTTCACATAAAAAAACTTTTGTCAAAGCCTAAAACAATTATGTTTGTTGTATTCTACTCCATGAGACCTTTCAAATGACATACAACACATAACTATCTGAGCTGTATCAAGTTTTGACACATTGCAGTACATAGTACAAAAAAGTATTTAATAAATTATGAAAACATTTTTTTTTATTTTTTTTTATCAGCAAATTACTCAGCACTGCTTAGGAGTTTATCAAATTGGCTACATTCATTGTAAAGAACAAAAACACTTAAAGGGCTAATTCCTTTACAGTCAACATGATGCATGCCTGTGAAAGAGGCTTTAATATAAACTAGAATGGTCTTATGGGATTTTTAAACCACAAACCCCAAAATAGGGAACGCCTTCCTGAAATATATGGCAGCATTTTAATTTCGTAAAGGCCTGTACTGTATACACTGTGTGAGAAAATCATGAATCATTTAATTATCATTATTATTTTTTATATTGCCACTGCACTTAGGCCAAAGCAAATGATTAAATGATATTCACTAATTTAATATTTGTAACTTTTTTTCTTTTTCTTTTTAAATCTGGAGAATTGTCACTTTATAGGGACTTGACAGCTTATATTATGGCAATGACAGCTAAAAATTGTTTTGATAAATATCATGATTTATGTCTATTCTTTAGACATACTACTGTCCTGTAGAGTTTAGCTCTAACTTGGTTCAGTGATGGCATAGAAGAAACCTTTTTTTTTTTTTTTTTTCTTAGTGTGAGGAACAAAGAAACTTTTTCCACTATAAAAGACCTTTTGTGCAATGGAAAGTTTCCATTGATGTCAAAGATTCTTCATGAAACCATCAATGCCAATAAAGAACCTTTATTAAAATAATGGTAACACTTTACAATAGGGTTCATTAGTTAATGTTAGTTAACTACATTAGTTAAAATAAACTAATAATGAACTTTACTTATACAACATTTATTAATCTTTGTTAATGTTAATTTCAACATTTACTAATACATTATTAAAATCTTGTTAACATTAATTAATGTACTGTGAACTAACACAAACAAACAATGAACAGCTGTTTTTTCATTAACTAACGTTAACGACGATTAGTAAATACAGTAACAAATGTATTGCTCAAGGTTAGTTCATGTTAGTTAATACAATAATGTTTAACTAATTTTTAAACTAATGAACCTTATTATAAAGTGTTACCAAAATAATAATAATAATAATAAAATCCCCTTGTCATCCCCTAGATGGCTGGAATATTTGAGATAGTATCCAGGACCTTTAACAAACACAACATACACTTCAAACTGGCTAAAACACTCAAACAAGCAAACAGAACAACATCATACATGCAGCAGAGTGTGATGATGATGATGTCCAAAGCTGCACACCAGCAAACCAAACAACCACTGTGTAAGCGCATGTCACCACACAGAAGGGCAAAGCCCTCTGGACAAGACACAGCAGTGTATCTGCATCTAAAGGACACGGACCACACGTTTGAGGACAGTGAGATGAAGATTTTGGACAAAGAGCATAGATGGTTTCAGAGAGGAGTTAAGGAGGCCATCTGTGTGAAAATATAACAGCTTTCAGCCTGCGACACCGTTTCACAGACCGTACCCTGACTCCGATTCATACCTGTGATCTCATGACTCCAGTATTAATGAGCCATTATTTCATATCTTTATGTGATTATTGATATATATGTAATGTGACTGTGAGGTTGAAGAGGTTGCTGGGAATCTCCATTATCTGGTAGCTTTGTGATTCATTTAAATAAATAATAATGTTTAATAAAGATAATACAAGAGCTCAGGGGAAAAAAAATAAATAAATAAAAGGTGTAACTGAAATCTCTCTTTTTTTTTTTCTTTTTTTTTAATTTAGGTGTGGGGTTTGACCTGACTTGCCAAAAAATCTGTCTTGGTCACCTGCTCTATGTATGTCTATTCAAGTGCAATATGGCAGATCAAGTGAGATTTCTGAGAACTCTTGAAGAGTTGTTAAAGCTCACTAGACTGTAAAGAGTTACAGGAGGATTTCAAGAGATGGTCACATTACAAGGGAAAGAAATTCTGCTGTTAGTCCCTCAGGAGATCTCCAAAGATCAGTGCTGGAATACCATCAAATCCTCAAAGAAACAACAAAGAACCCTCTGGGAACCGATAAGTATCCGCAGACCTCTTTTTCTATTAATAATGTCTTTGTTCATGCATCACTATGAGTGGCGTTCATGGGTTTTGACTACAAAGGTTCTGGCTACAAAAATGCAGTTCATTTAAAGACCACTGGTTTTTGCACAGCATTAACCAAACAGTCTTCGGAAGCAAACTGTTCAAGCTAGACATTACAAAAATAGTGTTGAATTTCAAGTATTTGGCTAAACATGGATATACCCTATAATGGATGCTTGACCCTGGAGATTCATCATCCCGCAGAGCTACACTCCAACAGTCCACTAATAAAGGTTTTTCACCTCACAGATACATGATTTGTATTGTCCAAAAATAGCTGAGCAGTGGTATTGTAGAGCATATTCAAATTTTATTTGGTCTGGATGGATGGACGGAAAAGAAAGATGCTCTTTGCAGCTAGATGGTGTAGTTATGACATCTATCAGCAAGAGCTAACTGAGCCATGCTAACCTGGTCAACCAGTCAACTGAAATGAATAAAATAATGTAACACTTAGTGATGCTTTTTGAGGTTTAATCTTAACCCTATACACTGTAAAGAATAAATCCATAGAAAAAGGGAAAAGGTACTGGTATTTTCTTCCAGGACATTATCCGTTAAGTTTAGACACTTCAGACACTTCTTTCAATACTAAAACACAACATAATGCAATGTGTATGGGTAAAACACCTGTGCAAAATCAAGAGAATTCCTTTATATGAACACAGTCAATTTTTTAGGGAACGTCTTGAAGTGTTCATGTGAGAAGTTGCATGTGTAGTGTTTGCTAAATAAGACTATCCTCACTAGTTTTACAGTCAAATTAAAGACAAATCAGATGTTAGGAGTCATTCTTACTGAAAACCAGATAATTGTCACACAACTATACATCATTTATTGTTAAAAACATGATTAACAGAAGCACTATCTCTCATTGGTTGCCAGACAGAATCTGAATGGGTACAATGGAATTCATTGAAGATTCATCAAAAGATTCCATGCCTGTCTGGATCCACATTTGTATGGAAATTAAGAGATGAAATCTGACTAAACATTTTCCAAAGAATTAGATGAGTTCTACTTTCACTTCTTCAAAGTCAGCACAAAAGTTTTCCGCAGACATTAAAACCCAAGGCGGACAAACTGTGGAAGGAGCGCAGAACTTTGACAGCCCTGACAAAGCTGTCTGCACCTATAAACAGAGACCCAGCTGAGCTGAGCACCAGTTATCAATACACATAATGGCTTTATCACTCTTTTAGCTGTTTTTGACAGTTAATTAGAGTGGAAAAGTTAATTGACTTTGAGACTGATTTGGAATGATTCTATGACTCGCCTGCTCCATTTGCATATGCATCCTGTAGTGAGTCATTGCCAAAAAAAAAAAAAAAAAAAAAAAAAAAAAAGGCCCTGTCCCTGCCAACGGTAATTTACAGCAGACGGGCCCTCTACCCTTGCCAGTCGGCATCTAGGGCATTAGCGGACCAGAAGAACTCTGCATCTGGTTGAGCTGAACAGGCATCACTGATATCGTGGACATGGCCATTATGTTTTATTGATATTTCAGTGACCTCTATCTGGAACCCCATAAATTGCATCCACTTCTTTAGGTAAATAAGCCACAGCTGGGTGGGATTGTGGTAAAAGTAATACTGGCAAGAACATAAATTCTGATGACAAGATTTCTGTATTGTGATCTATAAAATTTTGCCTGGTCAAATGTGGGCGGTGTGGGTAGTTTCTGATTTCACTGCTAAGTACTAATCATCGCTTTGTGTCTGGTTCATTTTAATACGCTGTAAAAATCCTATGCATTGCAGCACTGTTGAGCAAATGGTCATACAGCTGCCTGCTGGCTGATTTGATTGGTCTCTCTCAACAAATATTCACTCATAATTTGGCATTACTCTATTGTTTGTTAAAATGTCTTCCTCTAATTCTTGCATTTGACTCAAAACTGCATCGAACAAGCATGAGCAGATTTCTCCGAGATGTTAATGAGATTAAATGGAAAACAATCTATAAGGTAATTTTTATAGGTGTCTCATCTAGAGTTTCAGAAGGCATCTCAACAATATGTCAAGCATTGCCTAGATTTTCTGAAGGGTTAAAATTATTTCAGTGTGAACACATTTCTTATCATATACTTTCAAGACCAAATAATCTATGATATGTACACTCATTTTAAAGAGTAATCAATACTGTATGATTCAGTATTTTTAAATAGAATTTTACATGAAATCCAATTAAATTATATTAAATTAATTTATTTGTTGGTCAGATCTTTAAATCATCGAGAAGTGCTGTTTACCGTGTCTTGTTTTTCCTTGTGGCCTAGTTAAATTAATGTGTTAATGTAAGTTTCCTGTCTTTTCTCTTGAGTTTTGTCATTAAATAATGTTATTTCTATTCTCCTTTTCACTACACACCATTACGTGACCAGTGCATGCTTTGGATTAAACTAATTATAATTCAAAAGATTGTTGCCTTATTAAGTATGAGTTTATTGAAGTCATGGATGATTAACTAATAGTAGTTTATAGCAAAAAGAATAAAACAAACATATGTAAACAAAAGTCTTGTGTAGCCAGACCTTCAGACTGATGGCAGAAGAAAACCAATCATAGTTTGTTTTGTTCTGCGACATGTTTAGGGGTGTGATAATGTAAAGTCGATGTCCCAACAATAGCAGACCGGCATGCATTTAATAAATTATTCATTCAAGAACGTTGTGCAACAATGGAGCCGCGAACTTCACATTCTTTTGAAAAAGTTTAGTTGATCCTGGTAAACGTTCATTGTCACAGTTGTAAACACGACGGCTTTCTTTTTCCACGAGGGGGTTTGGCATCATGGCATTTGTTTCCAGGCAGACCGTTAAAGAACGTGACACACACATCTCCCAGACATCCTGTAGAATTCAACCAACTAGATAATGCCTTTGAAAATCCTGAAGTGTTTCCAGTTAAGTGTGCCATATGCATCAGACGTTCAGCCAATGGTCCGTGGGCGTGACGACTGAGGCTGAGACTACTAGGGCACTAACTGTATAATAATAACACAAAGTACATATACATGTGGTAATTTTTTATTGAAATCTTTAATTAAATCCTTAAAAAGTTAAACGATGTGGATCAAAACATGTTTTGCCCTTATTCCAAAATGAACATGTAGAACATCAGTAAGAGCATCTACATTTGCTCCAAATTAAATTGATATTAAAGGGTTAGTTTACCCAGAAATGAAATTGAAATGAAAGTACTCACCCCCATATTGTTCCAAACCCGTTAGACCTTCGTTCATCTTCAGAACACAAATTAAGACAGCCCAGGCTCATTAGAAAAACGTACCTGTGTCAACATTTTTGCAAAACGCAGGATACGTTGCGTTGTGCACGTTTTGTGACAGTTTCAAAGTGAAATATCCAGTGAGTGGCGCTAAAAGTGCGTTTAGTTTTTTTCCAGAACAGATGAACGTGAATATGGCAACGTTAAATTATGTTGGGGTCTGTATATATCACTGCAGTTCTGAATTGAAATGTCCGGTGAGTGGTGATAAAAGCTTAATGCTTCATCACGTTTAATAACGTACACCTACACTAAACCCTAAACCTACCTGACAGTGTTAACAAAAGCAAATGTGACATAAAAACACCATTGTAACATTTTAGCTTGTTTTTGAACTCTTTTACCATGACACATCTTTCACGAGATTTGTACCCCATCTCTTCGCATCGCATGTACAATTCTGTACCAGCTGAGCTACCGAGAAAGCTTATTATGTCAGTAAAATTGAACATATGGAGCTGGGTAAGTGATGCAAACTTATAAAAAAATATATTCGTTTCCAAATCACGCACTATGGTAAAAAATGTTTTGAGGTCATAACATAATTGTGCAAGGAGCTACGTGAAAACAAGTCTTTATTGATCCATAATCTGGCCCAGTAATCATAATTGTGTGTGAAAACTATTAAAAGTGCTTGCTGTTTTACTGCCTCTAGTGTTCATTTCTGTTAGAAACAGCAGTGATATGTACGTATTGTTACGTATTTTGCAAAAATGTTGACACAGGTACGTTTTTCCAATGAGCCTGTTGGATATTTTTGATGTTTGTTTTGTTGTTTTGTTTTTGTGCACAAAAAGTATTCTCGTCGCTTCCTTACATTACATTGATTACACACTGTAGTCGTGTTGATTATTTTATGAGATTTTATAATATAAACATTATTTTTCGATGTCTTTATTACTTTTCTGGACCTTCAATGTGGTAATTTCGTTGCTTTCTGTGGGAGATAAAAAACCTTTTGAATTTCATCAAAAATATCTTAATTTGTGTTCCGAAGGTCTTACAGGTTTGGAATGACATGAGGGTGAGTAATTAATGACAGAAATTTCATTTTTGGGTGAACTAACCCTTTAATAACCTTTTAATAACTTCTAACTAAGTCTTCTAATTCTCCTAAAGAGAAACATCTGAGACAAAGTTGCAACTTAAACCATAGCTAAGAAGTCTTGTGAGTTGTGAAAGAGCAATAAAATCTCCGGGGGACAGATTTCAAATGGAGCTCATGTGTTTGTCTATTGTTTTGATGTTGTTTGTACTGGTCTATGCTTATTCATTCAAATCTCTCAGTAAACTGCTCACTGTGACTCTGTGTAATGTTCTGATGTCCCACTATAGGACAGATGCAGAAATCCGAGTGCGGGAATCCAGCAGTAAGTAAGCGTCCTTTCCTCTGTAGTCTTAACTAGATCTTAACAAGATGAAGTTTGAAGCATTACCCATGGAGGCTTAGCTGTAATTGAATTTAGTTGTTTCTAATCTTCTCTCTGCTCCTGTGCTGCTTGCGGTGGCTAATTGAAACGCCACGGCCAGTATGGGCCGCGTTTGTGATGCGAGCCGTGACGGCTCTGCCACCTCCAGAGCGCCGTTTGAACGAGGTTGCTTAGCATCCGTTCTGTGACGAGACAACTGAGAGATTTCGCTACCAGCTCTGAATGCATGATGAAGATGAAATCATTCACGGCTCCAGGCTAAAGATATGAACTGATCTGCCATGAAGCTGAAAGTGCTAGTTTTAACAATGTCATTTCCTGTTTGGTCAAACTTACTTTGCATTACTTTATGACGTGTATGCAATTTTTGAAGGTTTTGAGAATTTTATATATATATATATATATATATATATATATATATATTCTCTCAAAATAATTTTAGCATGTAATTGTTGGCATATGCCATATGTAAACATATGGCAATGTTAATGTATTTGGACTTGGCGGACTATATCTGCTACACTGCTGCTGTTGTTGATTACTGCTGTTTCTGAAAAGCAAGTATGGACTTGCTACTGCTAATAGATACACCGAAATGCTGATGTGAGCATGTAAAATATACTGCTGCTGCATTAATAGACATACAGAAACTCCGTAGCAGATCTAGGCAGGTGGAGCTAGGGAAGGTGGAGGGTCTCAGAGGAACTCAGATAGCACGCTACAGGACTAGGTTACAGCAAACACAGAAATGTCGACTATTTAAATGTCGAGCAAACAATCTCAGCAGAGGACAGTCAGCTTGTGTTGTGCGGTAATGATTGCTTGCAGATTGCATGCAAAGGACCAATCAGCCATATATATATATATATATATATATATATATTACACACACACATATGTACATTTGAATTGTAACATGCTGATCTACCCGGCGAGACATAAGTTAGCATAGACTTGTTGCATGGCTCATAAAACATTAAAAAATGTAAATGTCTGGGAGAAAGAGAAGAGCGGACATATGAATAGATCTGAAAAAGCATGACAACACAGAAGAGAACTCTATTCAGTACGGTTTTCTGCATGCACACACCTAAAGCGCACAGCCGTGTAGTACACAGAAAGCTACCTCTTAAGGCGGGTGCACACTGTGTGATTTTGGCCATGATTTGGTTGTCTGAGACAAATTTTGAGAATCCTAAAAGATTCCTATAATCCTAGGCTAAAATCTGTAGTCTTCAATTGCTAGTTTGACATGTTCACAGACAGCCGATTAATGACCATTGCGATCAAATTCTGGCAGTGTCAGAAGATTTGGCACACAGTCCTGCAGTGTGACTTCTACGATGAATGTCAAATTGTCTTCGTTTTTCAAGACAAGCCGTGATCAAAATTAACAGTCCCACATGTAATGCAGCTCACAGTCACCGAACGTGTATGGGTTGATAATGTAATACTCTGGACAAGTTTTCATGCGCGCATCCATTTTTAACGTGTCTTGACTGTTGTACAGTCTGACATAAATGACAGCTGAGATCCCACAGTGTGACATGTGGATCATGAACGTACAGTCTGACAAGCAACAATCGCAAAGGACTATTATAAATCGCACAGTGTGCACCCGGCTTAAAACAGCGCACAAGTACCTAATTGAGCTCTCTTTCGTGTCTGAATGGACAAATACACATAACATTATGTCAAAATGTCAGTTTTGGAGAGTATTCAGTCGGTTATGTCTTAAGAAAACGTAAACATTTGTAAGAATATCGGACGTGCATCAGTGCATTGGATCCGTGCGTTCGGTCTTAAAGTGACAGCGGCCTAATAAAGCTGCTGCCGTCTGTGTCCTTAATATAAATCAAACAACAAAAGACGAAGAGAAAAGCATTCACTGCTCCTTAATATCTTTAATAAGTATTAATTATATTTAATTTATACAAATAAATATGTCTGCTTGAAAGAATAAAGACTGACATATGCAAGTTGTTTTAAAGAATAGCATATATCATTCATTGAAAAGAATACCATGTTCTTCTTTAGGAGAAGTGTTTTTATTTAATTTCAAGATAAATAAAGACATGTTATATGTCTTTATATGTTACATGTTCAAACTTTAATATTCTTATTAACAGGTTAATAGATGTTTTCTTAATTATTCTTAATTATTGCATTACAAATGAACTAAACCCATTAGATTTTAGTCAACTAAATCTACTGTAGATTTAGTTGACTAAAACTAGACTAAAACAATTCAGATGACTAAAATATGACTAAAACTGAGTGCCATTTTAGTCAAAAAGTTATGACTAAAACTCATCAAATCAAAATTTGCTGTCAAAATGAATATTTATTTAGCAACCCCCAAAATAATGAATACAAGTTTTGTACAGGCATTACATTTCATCTTACATTACATCAGGAAATAAATAAATAAATAAATAAAAGTCTAGTTATTTATGTGATTAGAAACAGGAATAATTCAACATTAATTGGTTGCGTGCTTCATAATTTGTACGTTGCGCTGGATAAAAGCATCTGCTAAATGTGTAAATGTAAATGTCTGCTGCTGTCCATGGTGCTGAATCACCACTTAAATGAACAGAATCCATCATGATAAGAGCACTACAGATTTACCATTGGATTTTATGTTCCACAAAATGGAAAAGTTCTGAATTTACCCCAGAAATCTCATTGGATTTGTGAGAGAGATAGTTCTGGACACATCAAAGCATGTTTCATTGATGTTTAGCTGCACCACACAAACACCGGAGGAACAGGAAAAGACAATGTCATTGACTTTCAGTTGGTTTACTCATACTTCATGTTTCATTAGGCAGATATTGCCTTCTCCTGAGAACACTCGCTCCCTGGGTTGTTGCTGGGAATGAGCGCACATTAATGAGAAACGGCTTCTTGGATACTTAATCTTCATAGTCCTCTGCCACAGCCAAAATAAATACCATCTTAATGTTTGATGAGTGTTTGCTTCTGCTCACCTCACACTAAGAGCGGACGAGCGCATCTTTAATAATGCACAGCTACCAGCAAGAAATATCTCAGAAATTCCCCACCTCTCGGTGCATGCGCCATGCTTGTTGCATTCTGTAATAAAGCAGATAGATTGGAAGTGTCCTAAGCGTGCTTTGCAGAAATGGTTGAGGGGGGAGAGAGTCTTTGATGTGGTATGTTTATTCTAATTAAAACCATCTCAAGCCAAGTACAGTTCTAATCGGCCAGACAGCCGATACGAAAATCAAAATGCAAAGCAGCATGTCAAGCATATCTATAAAAGAGCATACATGCAGTGAGTGTAGGGGCTCTCAGCGCTGTTTTTCATTTGCACAGCCTACAGACTGCTGGAGCCAGTGGGTAGACACACACACACACACAGTAAACACCTCCGCAAAAACACATAGCCCACACTTGTGGATGGATGCTATTCAATTATCTGTTACATCAGCTATATGACTCATAAAATGATGTGAGCACACTTTTATTCTGGATAAGAAAAATATCATGTCAATATCTAATCTACCTTAGTGTACCTTTCGCCACCTCAAAAACATTCAAACAGACGAGGGAGTTTCAGGCCCCCTTGCAACAACTGGAGCAAGATAATGCTTTTCATTTTTGATTTACGTGATTCCTGGAGTGTAATGTTTCAAAAAGGTAATGGTAAAAGATTCCATTAGGAAGGAACAAACATGACAAAACGCACAAAACCAGCCTGAGCTCAACAAAATGTTAATATCATGCTGGGTTATCATTACCATCGCACTTCAGTAAGAAAAACCCATTAAAGACAAACAACTTACAAATGATGGCCTTATTTCCATTTATCCAAGGCTTAGCTGATCTAGCTTCACTTCAAACAGAGCTCAGTGCCAGTGCTGCTAATGTAGACATATAAAGTTAGTACTAATGTTGACGTACAGTATAAAGCATGTATGAAGTCACACAGGTTTCTTAGCAGATTCAGCACAGGCGAAACTCATCACATTAAGTACGGACATTTGCTTTGAAGTAAATGTCACTTGCTTTGATATTTTGTTGTCTAATGTTTTTTTGAGCCACTGATATATCAAAATCCTGGTGCTCTCATTAACCAATCATAGCCCCTTATGATGTTACATGAACTTATTTTATATCGTGATTATACCACCTGATTCCTTAATAATAATAATAATAATAAGGTCACACTCTACAATAAGGTCTCATTTGTTAACATTAGTTAATGTATTATCTATCATGAACTAACCATTCAGTACATTTGTTACTGTATTTGTTAATCTTTGTTAAAGTTAGTTATTAAAAATATAGCTGTTCATAGTTTGTTCATGTTACTTCACAGTGCATTAACTAATGTTAACAAATATAACTCTTGATTTTAATAATGTATTAGATGTTGAAATTAACATTAACAAAGATTAATAAATGCTGTGCAGTTCGTTATTAGTTCATGTTAACTAATGTAGTTAACTAATGATTTTATTATTGTAAAGTGTTACCAATAATAATAATAATAATAATAAAGTTTGTGAGATCTACAAAATACTTATTATATATAACACACACAAATATATATATATATATGTATGTATGTATGATCTGTAACTTAGGTAAATTTCATTCATGAATTAATAAATTAATTCATTTCCTTATTTAATTAAAATTTGCCCTTTCTGCAAATGCATTATACAGTAACTAAATATCATTTTCGTGAGAAGGGAGGGTTTCGGGATCTAAAATGCAAAACAAAATCGAATATAATATTGTTTGCCCAGTGCGTGATGTGAGCAAATGTCAACATTAATTCAACCAATGTGTTTGTTCAGTCTCATTAATCTCTTATTTTCATGTTTATTATGCCAGATTGGTGCACATCTCCTCATGCTGATGTCCTATTAAGCAGTCGCTCCTCATAATTTCAGTCATTACCTTATAATGTTCTCTGCATGTTGCATGTTTGCTCACAAACATTTCATGTTTGCTTGTTACATACATATAGCAACATCACAGTAATCATTCGTGTTACTGGCTGTTTAAAGCAAAGAGCAGGTCATTTTGTCTTGTATAACATTTATAATGAAAAAAAAAAAGTGCTCCCAGCAGTAATTTCATGGTTGTCGAGCTGGTAGTGGGTAGGTGAGCGAATGGCCTTATTCCAGGTTCAGTTAGCAGTGGACATTACAAAGCAATACGGCTCTTTATGTTTACCACTATACTTCTCTAAACATGCTTCTGACAAGAGACACATGCGCTCACCTTGGAATAGCTCTGAGCTGCTTTTCTACCTGGAAAGTAGAAAATTAGCTGTTTGTCCTCTGAGGCGATATAACACATCATTGCATTGAGTTTTTCAGGACCACTATGGTGCCGCAGAGCAAAATAAAGGTTTTTCTACAGTCCTTTTTAAAAATAAGCTTCTCTATGTCCTTAGGCCTTGTCCCAAGTGTCCTGAGCTGTCATTGTGTCACAGCTGATTAATTCCACCTCGTGCATAATTCATCCTCTGATGCAGCGAGACAGGGGATGCTGGTGTAAAAGATCTACTGTACAGCTGATCATTTTTGGACTGTCACATCAGTGGACTTGACAATCAATTACAGACTTGGTCTTTAAAGGTACATTATATACTTTTTTTTTATATTTAAAATGAACAAAATTTGCAGTGCATCATCAGTGCATCATCAATATTTCTTCCAAAACGTGTTTTGTCTTACCTTGATTCATTATGGTAAGCCTATTATAAGTGTTTATATTTTAGACCTGACAGGATTGTTTTTGCCTGGAAATTGCGTACATACGTCAGAGAACAGCTGCTCCGGCTACTTGTCTGGTGTGGGAGTGGCAGAGGTTAGTTGTCACAACGAGCGAGAAAGGATGACTTGACACCGCTAAATCTCCAACCTCTGGGGAATCACCCGACTTAAACAAAGGCTGAACAGAGGAGAGCCTGCTGACAAAAAGAGAATGCGACAGAGCTCGTAATAAAACCAGAATCAACAATGACTTGGCTTCTCAGCTGGTGAGAACTGAGGGATTTGAAATGTTGCAAAAAAGCAAAACCGAGATGATGGCATTTTTGTTACTCAACAGGTAGGTATTGTTTGTTTGTCACCGCTGGTACTGCTCAGCCCTGAATCGTCTGTGCCATCATTGCTGCTGGTTCAGCCCAGCGTAAGGCATGATTCATCACCCTGGATTAAAATTATGTTGTCCCTTCAGCCCCTTGTCTTCTCCTCAGACACCTTGTGGTGTGGATAAGCCTCAGGTCTTATGGTCGCCAGCTTCCACCAAGCAGGTGAATCCCCTGGCTCTGATCGGCCACTGATCCCTTTGCTCCACCTTGATCCATCGACCTGTCGGCTTCACCTTGGCTCCTCCTTGGCTCCTCCCTCCCTCAGCTCCACCAGAGAGCCTCGGCCTTGCGGCTCCACCAGGCTCCCTCGTCCCTCTAGCTCCACCTAGGTTAGCCGTCACCCTGCCTGCACCACGGACACCTGCGCGTAGGGCTCTACTGACTATGGCTTCTTTTGTCACCATTAGTGTCTTTTTCATGGACTTTTAGTTTGCATTTCTCATTTTTCTGTTTCCTTTTGTTCTGTTTCCCACCAGTCATTTGTTTTTATGGCTACTGATTTGATTATTAATTTAGTTTAGCTGTGGACTAATTAGTTATCCTTGTTTGTCAGTGTATATAAGTTCCCTTGTTACAGTGCACCTTTGTCGGTTCTCATTAATGCTTCAGCTTAGTTTGGTGATGTTTCTTTCCCTGTTAATAAATTCTATTTATCTTATTCTTCGTGTTCCTGCACATACCTTACGCAGCCAAAGCATGACATATAGAAATATTAAAAATAAAACAAAATAACAAAAATACATAACAAAATTACTAAAAATTAAACTATAAATTAAAACGAAAACTGAATATATAAAAAAAGCTAACTGAAAACATTAATAAAATCTATGATAGTATAATAGAAGTGTAATAATGTATAATAGAATCCCATTCTATAATATTTAATTTATAAGAGGAAAGGGAGAAAAGTCTCATTTAATGAGACGGGGGAGTGCCAGAGCACTCTAGAGAAGTGCATATATGAACAGGGAAGTTAAAAATAGATGAAAGGGCAAGGGTTAAAAAGGCCGTCCCTTTAAAAGCTGTTCATTGACTGTATGAACATGATACGGCCATTTCCTCTTCCCGAGGTTGACTAATGAAATAGAGCGATGATCTAACTAAGTGTGGTCATCTAATCATCCCATTCACAGGCGCCTTGGCCTCTGTGCCGCCCATCTCTGCCAACTGTGCCAGGCGGCATTCATCCTCTGCGTTAAACTGAAAGCCGCTAAACAGGCTCATTATTGTGAATTATGGGAGTTTAATGCAGAGCCAATGGCCTTCATTTAGAGCATCCTTTTGAGATTCTTCAGTGAGCTGCAGGGAAGGTCTCTGTGTCTCAACATTAAACCCATTCAAGGGCTTCCTTCCATTCACAGCATTCACAAGCACGTTCATCACTCCGCATTGTGCCTTCCCATTGATTTTGTCAGATACTGGACACACTACGAAGTGCATGAAGTGACTCAAGGGTACTGCGGCAGCATAACGCACATTAATGGAGGCCATAAAATATGTATTTTATATGTAGTTCATGTGGGGGATGTCTGACCTGTCTCCACTGTAGATCGCTAAACTTAGCACAAATCAGAAGCATCAGAAACTGTCAGTACAGATGCAAATGAACAAAGTCAATTGTTCAATTGAGCTAAGTCAAAGGTGTGTGAATGACTAATCAAGAAGTGTGTACAAAAATCACTTCCAAAAATAGAGAGTAGTGAATTGCAATGCATACCATAGTTATCGACTCGCCTTTGTTGTTATGATCAACTAAAACTATTAAAAACATTTTTATTAATTTAAATAAGGCTGAAATAAAATAATATATCAGATAAAAAAAACAAAAAAAAAAAACAATAAAACTTTTTAGTTTAACCCTCTGGAGTCTGAGGCTGATTTGGGGTCCTGAAGAAGTTTTGACATGCCCTAACATATTAATGACAAAAGTCTTATTACACTGTACTCAGCAGAAACTAGGCTACAATAATATGTGAGAAACAAGTATGTACATGTTTGCATTTTTTAAGAGAATTACGAACATTCGTGGTTTTTGAAAAAAAAAAAGAAAAAAAAAGAAAGAAGTAACTAAAATAAGGCCTCAAAATACACACTAAATGTTTTTTCACAAGACTTTTGGGAATTGTATATTTTAGTCTGGAGTTTTTGCTTCAAAATGATGTGGAAATTATCCTGCCTACTCGGACATAAAAAACAATGTATTGATTTTATATTTCTAAGACACTTTTTGTTTAGGGGCCCCGTATGAGGAGAGGCGTGAATCTTCATGAATAATGCGGTGATTCACACCTGAGGAGATTAAGACCCTGCCCCTAATGAGCCGCATAATTAGCCATTAGGTCAGGAATGTGACTGAGTGAACTAAGAAATAATGGAATGACTAAAGAAATATATCATTTATTGTTTGAAGTTTATTTAAAATATAGTTAACTATATAAATGAGAGTCAAAGACACATTTTGAGGACACAGTTATACCTGGAAATAAATCCTGTCCAAAGATATATGTGAACATCACATATCTGGCATTGGGTGTTTCTGCAATGGAGGAAAAAAATAAAAATAAAATAAAATACTGATCTCAGTATCATATGCATGCAGTCCACTGTGAACCAATATAATTCTCAAATCTGTGAGATAAAAAAACCTCTGTGAGCATGCTGATAACAGGATCGTATCAGCTATTGTATTAACATTAATATAATGTCCACTCTTAACAGAAAACATGATTTTTGTGATCTCATGCATGCACGTATTATTGCACATCATGTGAAGAAAATTTTGTATAGGCCTATTATATTTTTAATTACAGTACCGGTCAAAATATTTGACGCATTACTATTTATAATGTTTTAGAAATAAGTCTCATGATCATCAAGCCTGCATTTATTTGATCAAAAAACAGCAATACTGTGAAATATTATTACAATTTAAAATAATGGTTTTCTATTTTAATATACTTTAAAATATAATGTATTTCTGTGATGCAAGGTGTCTAAATATTCATATTACCTCTATGGCATTTCATATATTATATTTGTTATATTATAGAGCCTAAATGTTAATGTGCAGTTTAATAAATTGCTAACACATTTTATTTCAGTATTTATTATGTATTTCAGTCGATTTCACTCATCTCAGTATAGCAATATAGTTTGGGAATAGCCATGGCAATTTACTAATGCAAGTTATGTGTAGTAAACGAAACCATGCATCGATCTGCCCCATTAATTCACACTGAATTATTCCCATTACATTCACCTTCCATTTATGCCTTCCATTATATTCACCTGGTTATGTGATTTCAACATGTTTGTTTCCATGTCTCATGGGAGGTTTAAATTCTTTTAAACAACATTTTTTTTTTTTTTTTTTAAAAAAGGACGGTTACACTTTATTTAGATGGTTCACTTCAGACATTTTACTAACTATAAGTAACTTTGCAGCTACATGTCAAAAAGTACTAGTAGACTCAGGGCTTAATTTGTACCGGAACAAGCCGGATCCAGATCCGGCACCTCCGAAATGCAATCTGGCACCTCATTTGGGGGATCCCCCATCTCATACACTACTGAAATATATTTATGTTATGACCTGTGTACATGTTCAGTAACCCAAGTATAAGAACGATAATGTTGTTAATAACTTGCTATGTAAACTGTATAAAACATGTTAAAAAGTAGAAGAAATGCAGCTACAAAGTGATCCACACCATGTTTTGCCAATGATTTATTGGATTTTACCTTTGTTCGGATTACCAACAAGCAACATATATAGAGAATATATATATATATATATATATATATATAATATATATATATATACATATATATACAGATGCATCTCAATAAATTAGAATGTCGTGGAAAAGTTAATTCATTTTAGTAATTCAACTCAAATTGTGGAAATAAATTCAATGCACACAGACTGAAGTACTTTAAGTCTTTGTTTCTTTTAATTGTGATGATTTTGGCTCACATTTAACAAAAACCCACCAATCTCAAAAAATTAGAATACTTCATAAGATCAATAAAAAAAGGATATTTTAAACAGAAATGTCAGGCTTCTGAAAAGTATATTCATTTCTATGCACTCAATACTTGGTTGGGCCTCCTCTTGCTTTAATTACTGCATTAATGCGGCGTGGCACTGCTCAGGTGTAATGGAAGCCCAGGTTGCTTTGATAGCGATAGAAATATTCTAATAATTTGAGATACTGATTTTTTGATTTTGATGAGCAGCAAGCTGTAGTAATCAAAATGAAAACAAAAAAGTCTGGAAATATTTTACTTTGTTTAATAAATCTAGAATATATTTAAGTTTTACTTTTTGAATTAAATTACAGAAAAAAAAAAAAAAATTTTCATGATATTCTAATTTATTGAGATGCACCTGTATATATTTGACGCATTTTTATTATTTGGGTTTTCTGAAACTTATGTATGCAAGTCTATGGATATTTGTCTGTTGGAGGAGCATCAAAATAAAGTGTTAGCAGATATTAAGCAGACAATTGTCAGGATGTGGGTAGAGGAATGAAGCGAGGACCCAGTCACAGAGTGCTTGGTTCTTTATTTAATATAAAAAAAAGAAACAAAACAAACTCAAACTACTCCGTGGGGGGAAAAGCCCAGAGTAGCTGGCACAGCAATGCAAGACAGGATCTGGTAGGGGAACATCAGACATGAATTAGCTGATGGATCGGCACAGGACAGATCACACAAGGAGAATAAATAGGAGAGCAAACAAAGCAGGGAACGAGGGAGGACAGGCGGGGCAAATTAACCAATAATCAGATAACAAGAGGGGCAGGGCTAGACAATAGACAGGAGAACGCATGGCACATAGAAACAAACACAAAAGCCATGTGTTCACAAAACATAAAACGAGAACACGTGGCCAATGAGAATGAGAGCTACCACAGACCACAAGCTTAAAACAAAACAAAACACAACATGAGAACAAATGGCCAATGAGAGCTCCCACAAACCACACGTCCACACAAAGCAGGACATAGAAGCATGCGGCTGATGAAAAACATGAACCGCGTGCTACACAGAACATGACAACACAAGAATGCTAGATGAAGCATACGAGACACAAGGCCAGTTTGTTTGTTTCCTCACCATGCACTCACAATGAAAGACCAAACATGGTGCATGAACTGAAACCAAACTAGACAGAAGTGCTATGATCCGGACACCATGCTCCACACATACAACATATCACATGGACAAGAGATTGTACAACCCAAGCACGCTCAAAGCTGCATGCTCACACAAAGACAGGATGATACATGAGGGTCAGGTCTCTGTCACCAGACTAAGAATATACTTGACTGAAGTGACAGAACCCTGACAAGAGTCTACTAATACTCAATATATAGTACATATAAACCTCAAGATAATAGAGTTAGTTGACATAGTTGCAAAGTTACTTATACAATAGTCGACCATCGAAATAAAGTGTTACCAAAATGACTATGTGAGACAGTAAAGGATATCCTTGTCATCACAGGACATCTGGTCTTGGGGGAGGGGCTGGTGGAGCAGACGATCACCAGACGCAATAATACGTTTGAAAAATATGTGGCAAACTGTGTCCCGATACGGACCAGTGAAACACCCTCCCCCCCAAAGCTCTTATATATGTTTACTGCAGCTCAGCTCTGCCATTGTTGTTGTTTTTCTTGTGAATGAATCTTGTGAATGCCATTGTCAGGTCACTGATTACACAGACTCAGGAAGTGCACATGTATTGATTTGTGGTGTGTTGAAATCTTCACGGGTGGTTGGGTCATTTGAAGGACACTCCTCAATTTGGGGCCAATTCGTCTCTAATTACTATGCATATATGAGACGCATCATACGCTGTTATATTGCTCATGTCATAGACTACGAGAGTATATTACCCCTGGTAAGAATAAAAGTGAATTCAAGAATCCCACCAGTGGAATAAACACAAAGAAATATCATCTGCTTGATGTATTTCTCCTCTGTGCATCTTTTTTATATACAAAAATTATTTGTTGTTCAACATTTGTTATGTTTTTTCTTCCCCAACTGTGAAATATGGATTTTAATTGTGCACTGCAGTGGGTGGATAAAGCTCTCACGGTGGGAGGACTTGGCTTCTCTGTTTTATTTACCCTAATGAAAAGCTTTTAGTCAATAAAAGAAGGATATTGCTGGATTTAGCCTGACACACATCACAAACCATCTTCACTTACAAGTCCTGCCATGCAATATTGAATGTTGTTGTCTTGGGCTTGGTAATGGTTCATTGCACAAGACTTCTGAGGAAAATGCGGGCCATTTGAATGCAATTTCTTCCTGCCTGACCAGAATTTACATTTAAATCGTAGCGTTAAAGGGATAGTTTACCCTAAAACAAACAACAACAACAACAAAACCATCATTTTGCCATCATGTACTCACCATGTCAACACAAATGTTGATTTTTGGTTTGGTTTTTGAAGAACATCAGTTTGACAATAATAATAATAATAAAAACTCCAGAAGTATCATAAAAGTGGTCCATAAAACTTCCACGTATGTTAGCTTAGATTGAGGAAAAGACTGAAACAACAGCTGCATCTGAAATCGCATATTTCCTTACTATATCGTAGATGAAAAACAGTATGTGACAAAAGAAGTATGTCCGAATTCACAGTACTCATAAAAGAGTAGGTAAAAAAGTACCCGGATGACTTACTACATCTGGCGAGATTCTGAAGTGTGCATATGATGGACACTTTACTATCCTATGAGGCCAATGGAGAGGTTTTGAGAATGGCAGTGAAGGTCACATGATAATGACAGCATTCATTTATATTCATACTACATAACATACTTTTTTAGCGCTCACAAAAGTATCTTCTTAAGATAGTATACGATTTTGGATGCAGCCATCAAGTGGTTATGTTCTTAATGCAGCTTAATGAAATGATAATATGGCCTGTGCACTAGTTATTCAGACTATTTTTATGATATTTTCGCACATATACATTCTAGAATATTTTGCATGTGAACCTTCTAATTTATTCCCTTCCAAACAAACACAGATCCTGATCTCAGCTCAATGGATCCTGGAGTGAATGATCTGTTTATCAAGACATTTCACATTTGGTTGTGCCTGTATAAGTCATTTGTTAAACAGTTAATAAGTGTGGGCATGGTTTAACATGGGCCAGTTAAATATTATTTTTCCATTGCTGCAGCAAAGGAAAAATGATAAATTAGTTTTTTCATTGAACAAGCCTTGTATTGGCAGTTGAGGCAGTGCTCAGTAGTTGTGTATGTACGCATTATGCAGATTAGTGTTTTCTTGCACATCACACACACACACACACACACTTAATGGATTGCAGTCATTACACTGAAGATGTTCTCATGCCAGCTTTATCGCTCACAAACACCACACAACCTCATAACACAGACATTACGGGAGATGTTTACGTGAGGGGTAGTGTAAATTCATTAGAAGTGAAAAAACAATCACATGAAATCATGACGGATGTTATATATAACCCAAATGAGGATATGCAGATGATTCATATTTACTATAACCAGGGGCACAACTACCCATTTTATTGAGGGGTGTGCAACACCTTTGCAGACCCTCAGTGGAAAAGACGCATCAAACATTTAAAATATTATATTATATTATATTATATACTGCAGTTTTGGATAGGTACAGTATTTTTATGCTTTTGAAAGAAGTCCTTTCTGGTATTCAGCATTTTTTCCCTTGCTGTTTACCCTGTAAGAACTTAAAACTTGAAAATAAAGAAATAAATAAATGAAAAATGAAAAATTTAAGTGGAATTGCATGTTGCATATATAATTTTCAGCCCGGTCTCATTAAAAAATCGTACCTGTGGGAACATTTTTACAAAACGAAAACACGTAGCACCATGTACGTTTTCTGAACTTGAATATGGTACGTTTTTATGATGTTGGTTTTATATGTATCACCACAGTTCTGATTTGAAATGTCCGGTGAGTGGCGCTAAAAGTGTAATGCTTCATTACGTTTTAAAATAACATACCACCAACACTACACCATACCCGATAGTGTCAACAAAAGCAAATGTGAAATAAAAAGCATTTGTAATCATGCCATTTTAGCTTGTTTTTGATCTCTCATTTTTTACTGTGACTCAACTTTCACGGGATTCGTACCCAAGCCTTCTGCATCCTAAGCATAATTCTGTACCAGCTGAGCTACCGAGCAAGCTTATGTCAGAATAGCGAAACATATAGAGCTGGTTAAGCGATGCAAAGTCCAAAATGTATTTGTTTACAAATCGTGTAACAGTATTGTGCAAGGAGATGTGTACACAAGTCTTTATTAATCCATAATCTGACCCTGTAATCATAAGTGTGTATGAAAACGATTAAAAGTGCTTGCTGTTTTACTGCCTCTAGTGTGCATTTCTGTTGGAAAGTACAGTGATATGTATGTATTGGTACGTTTTTTTGCTACTTGCAAAAATGTTCCCACAGGTACGTCTTTCCATGTGACCAGATTGATCATTTTGTGTGTCCATGTTCTTGGTTGAAATTATTGATGTTGTTTTTCAGGACTGAACCTGTAGTCATGCCCTGATTAGCCTGCATATTATTGACTGGACTGTATGATACGCAAGCATTGATCAGGGTGCAGAGGTTGACGGTTGGACTGCAGTCACTCCCTCACTATAGAGAGTAGTCATGCAGTTGATGAGGTCAGGATAGTCAAGATCCTGCTGGTATAAATGCTGTTCTGTACCTAAATAGATGGCTGGTGGGTCTCTTCCATGGAATGTCACTTACTTCTTTTCCAAAATTGCCAGTCACAAATGTCAAATGAAAGAAAAAGTGCTTTCATACAGTCAGAGTGGCATGCTGGGCTGCTTTTCTCCTCTTCCGTTTCTAGAAGAGAATCCTTTCATGAGATTCACAGTTTGTGAAATGGAACTGAATTGGAATTGAATTGAACACCCTCCACAGGACAGAATGACAGGAAGAGGAATTCACTGAATTCAACTGAAAGAAATCTAGCATATTTTGTAAGTAGGGTCATGCAACCAGTGTTATTTAACACAGTTTTCAAATAAAATCTGAAATCTTTTTTTTTTTTTTTTTCATTTACATGATAAATGCGTTTCAAAGTGCAAGTTTTTGAAAACAATTCTGTTATAGTCTCTACAAAAATGCCAATTTGTGAAAACAGTGGCGTCATGCTTATTATGTGTTCAGTCTATAGGCATGTATCTTTACAAAGTGACATTGTCAAATACTGGCAGCAGAATACAGCGTTTAATCATTTTCATGGATTCGTATGAACTGGGATCTTTTTGACAATGTACGCGAAAAACGCAAAGGAAAACTTTATTGTTTTTAGGACATTATTGTCGTCTAAATGTACGAAATCCTTTTAACTACCTGAAATTTAAGTTCATGTCAAATCAGGCCTTGTGCATGACCCTGTGTCCAGCAGAGATGTACATACATCTGCATCAGATTTATGTGAGTGAGAGACAACAGACACAGAGAAACAATGAGAAATACAGTGTACGCGTGAGATGGAAAGGAGGAAGAAAGCATATAGGAGAGAGAGTTCAAGCAATATAGTGGCCATGATGAAGCCTGAGCGAGGGAGAGAGAGCCACCGAACCCCATAAATCAAGTGGCAGTGAGTGTGCTGAATCAGGGACATGAGGTAAGGTTGATTGTGCCTGCGAGAGACAATAAACCCTGTAATCATCCGTCTCTGCTGCACAAGCCCGGCAATTATCTGCCCATACCTGACCGCCACTTCAGAAAGGGCAAAATCCATCTCACTTCTTCCCATTGCTCCCACACACACAACTTCTTCTCTTTTACTTGCATGCATTCAGTGGATAAATGTATTCACTACTCAACTTATGTCAAGGAGAAACTCAAAGTCTGCAGAAATAAAGAAGATTTCCACCGCCGTTTGATTTGTTTCTTTTTACGGCCGGAAACATAGTCTACACAAGTATGCAAACTCTGACATGAATTCCTGGCCAATGCATTGGAAGGCCATTGCAAAGCCATTCTTGGCATAAAGTCTTCTTATATAATATATCATTCCAAAAGCCACCTATTTGGACAGGAAGAGAGTGTCTGATTACATGTAAAGCAACCTGCCAATTTGTTTTGATTTTATGGGCTGTTTAGGGGTGAGTTTAATACAGTACATAGACCTAAAACAGATTAAATAAATACATAAATAATGGTAGTGCTGTTTTTGAGGAAAAAAAAGAAAGAAAACAAATTCAAGAAAGAAAGATATACTCAATGAACACCACCTTGCATCGTATTTGCTGAATTAAATGCTTGTTGCTGAATGAAATACTTGTTTCCAACTAATTTTGAAATGCTTGTTCCAAAAATAGTGCCTGATTTGCTCTAGCACGTCACACTTTCTCACAAAATATGATGTGCATTTTGTAGCATTTTTGAGACATCCATTTGTAACTCTTGATCACCAAATAAACTGCCACAATAACATGATTCCCATCATCCTCTGAGCCAGGATACTATTTGTTCAATTTTCTGTATGTATGACATCATTTTAGGCCTAATCCTGATTTCAAGGTTTGAATCTTGAAAAAACCTTCATTCTTATTTTGTAAAAACATAACAACAACAAACAAACAAAACAAAAACAAACAAACAAAAAAACCTGTATGTGATTTTTTTTTTTTTTTTTTTCAAATTTTGTAATATTAGAATTAAGCTTGCTTCACAAGATGCTTTTGCGTTTCATCCCTTAGTCGTCATCTTCTCACTATCTGTCCTTTACATGGGAAAAATAATTGCTTTTATTGAGTTGATGGGTGCTGGGGACAGATTGGGGGTTTGCTATTATCCTCCATGACTGAACAAGAAATGGTCCTGTAGCAGAAACACAGTCATTTTATTTTCCTAGCAGGATCATAGATGAAGCTAAGTGGATTTACAGAATTGTATATTCCAGTGTAAAGTAAAAACAAACAAACAAACAAACAGACAAAAAAACAACAACTCCACAATTGTGTGTGTGTGTGTGTGTGTGTGTGAAACCAACTGTTTTTGGAAAAGGCACTTGAATGTAAAATGGAGAAAACTGAAAACACCCATGTACAGACCCGTAATATTGGGATGACTAAGATCTTGTCAAGTAGGTTAGATTTTTTAAAACGAGAAAGTCCCCTCTCTGCCTTCCTCCTTTTTTTCCCCCTTTTTTTTTTTTGTTAAATGTAAATTATTACTGTATGCTTGTATATATATAAACATTATTTTTGTATGTTTTATATTAACACTATTTATTAAAATAAAGTGCCATTTTATTGTATTTACTATACATTGCAAAGTGTCATGATGATAGCAGGCACGGCGAGACATGGCAGGTGAAAACATCGTTTTTTCATGCAGTGGTCAATTTTGAGATTTTGGGCTAGTTTGCTTCCTTAACATGTAAGCTTTCATGTCAAAATAAAAAATATGTCAACATTACACATTAAGGTGCTTATTTCATTATATTTTGTCAACTTGCGCCTTTAGATTTCTATCGGAAATCACCAAAAGTTAGCATTCTAACGCGAGCTCCCGTGCCGTCTCCATTCACAGAAACACGTCATGCCTGGTATCATTGTAAAGCTCTCAGTCTCATTTACAGCGCCGTCTAATCCAAATATGGGCATTTCCTTTGTAGAAATAACCAACCGCGAAAGTTTGCCAGGGAATCTACAGCCGAAAGCCACATCTGACAACACTGAAATCAGCTCATAAACTTTCACAGAAAAGACGGCAACAGCTGTCACTTGCAAGAGCTAGTAAAAAGAAAGTAAACAACAGATTAGACGATGAAACCCCATCAGCGAGTGCCTCATCGCAGTTTTTGTGACTGTTGTTATGTGTTTGTTAAGGTAGTTCACTTCAGCTTAAGGCTATTGTTATTAATAATTTATTCATTTATCAATTTCCGTGTGTTTTAAATATTACATAATACTGATATTAATAAACTGAATATATATTTTGTTTGTAGGTTGGGGGTTTTAATAGAAATGTATAATATTATTCAATATAAAACTTCAAAATTAGTTTTTTCTCACACTCAGAGTCAGATATATCCATTTCAGTAGCACCTACAAGCACCAACTTTTTCAGACTTATACTTAACTATATTCTGAAGGCTTTTACAGAGGAATTTGTTGATATATCATTCCTATCCTGAGTTATAGGTCATTTTACTAAAAAAAAACATGGTGAAAATAGATTTTTTAAGGCTATTGTCAGTATTCTCTAATTTACTAAAACACAAAATAAGATATCCAGAATCCCCTCTGTAAAAGCCCTTTCATCTAATATGTCAAAAAATAGAACCAAGAATTTTAAACCTGGACCTTTCCAACTTCCAGATTTTGTTTTTGGAAATGTATGCAAATGAGCGTATATTTAAGTATATAAGGCCTCATTTGCATATCAAAACATACATTTACACAAAACTTTTTTTTCTTATGTTTATGCCAGTAATAAACTGGAGAAGTTTCAAAGTGATATCTTCTAATTTAAAAATCCCTATTCACCTGTAGTGTCTCGCCTTTAATTTAAACTGGCTAATTACTAGATAAAACAAGCTTGCATGCAGATCATCATTTCAAGTCATTTTAAGTTCATTTTGAAAGTGGTGATATCTGAGTGGGTGAGTTGTTTACTTTGTAATTAGTCTATCCATCTCCACCAGTTTGACCCACCCAGAATGATTTGGGGACTGAGTGTGAGCACATTGACGGGTCAGTGAAACAATATTCCATAGTCTGATGAGCCAAACTTAGCGTGATGGAGGCACTACCTCCTCTCACATGACTTCACCTGTATCTGGTCATTCCCCCCTCACATTCACTTCACACAACTTGAACTCAGTGAGAACACAATGTACTTAAGGGAGGTTTGGGTGTTCTATATTCTATCTGATCTCATATTTTTAATATTCCTTATGTTTTGTCTTTGCAAACTGATTATTTTCTTTGTAGGAAGCACCTTCCTTACCTGAATGTGTTCCTGGATCAATATATTTTGTTGACATTGAGATAATATTTCTGTCAAACAAGCATAGTACTACTAAGCCTATCTCACATCCTGCCCTGACCCCAGTGTCCCCACTGATGTGGGTAACTCTGGTGGCCCGCCATAGTCTAATCTGTGCTGCCACAGTTTCATAATGAACCAAAAATATTTGAAAACTTCTCATGATAACATAAAAACTCTCTAACACTGTTTTGCACAGTTGCTTTGGCAAAGTATCTGTTTAATGAACTAAAAATTAAAAGAGTGATATGGCTTTGTGCCCTCATCAAATCATTACATTCACACTGGTGTTTTAGGAAGCCAAAAAATTAAAATATTATAATAACAATGGTAACACTTTATTTTAGGGTCTTTTAACTAGTTGCTTATTAGCATGCATATTACTAGAATACTGGCTGTTTATTAGTAATTATTAAGCACATATTAATGCCTTATTCTACATGACCTTATTCTACATTCTTAATCCTACCCAATACCTAAACTTAACAACTAACTTACTAACTATTAATAAGCAGTAAATTAGGAGTTTATTGAGGGAAAAGTCGTAGTTAATATTGAATACATGTTCCCTATACTAAAGTGTTACCATAACAATAATAATAATAATAATTGTCATGATCCCAGTCTGTGTTCCCCTGTCTTGTGGACTTTTGTTGTCTTTCCTGTCCTAGTGCCATGTTTTGTAGTCCTTTGTAGTTTTTCTTGTTGATTAGTTCCTGATTGTTCCCAGGTGTGTCTTGTTTACCAATCACCCATTGTGTGTAAAAACCCCAGTGTTTCTCATGTTCCTTGTCTAGCGTTATCATTACATGGTTGTATCGTGTGCGTTTGTTGCAGCGTCATGTTCATGAGCCTGGTTTATCTTGTTTCTTGTCTACAGTTATTTTAGTTGTTCTGTTTCAATAAATTTCTACTGCATTTGGATCCAACACCTCTTGTCTGCAACAGCAGTATTACAATAATTCTATATTATTATTATTATTATGACAGTAATAGCTGTAATCTGAACATGGGTTAGAGATCTTAAGTTTGAACTCTCAAAGTGCATCAAATTGATGAATTTAACTAAAATATACAAAAATTTCTTTCAGGGTAGGGTGGGGTGGTCATATCCCCTACCCCTAACCCCAGAGGGACTGAGGTCCACCCCCTATAATCCTAAAAAAAAATCCTGTGGGAAACGCTGTAACCCCAACTATAAGGTAACAACAACAATCAAAATGACAGAGTGATGAGAATATAAGCACCGGTTCTAACCTTACCCCAAATTAGATTTAAAATCCATGCCAAAAACAAATAAACATCTTTGGCCAGCATCTCTGTGCCATATCCGTCCATGTCGCGTCAGGGTCATGTCATTTGATGTACGTGTCCATGTGATGCGCCAAGTGTCAACTTGACTTAAGGTTCCTGATGAAGTGCTTTAATAAACTCAGTTAATCCTCTCCTGGGGTTCCAGTAATAAGGATTACATTTCACTGCTGCCTTTGAGGGAGGGATGCTGGCCGGGCATGAGGCTTACTTAAATCTGAGGCAATAATCTAAGCGAGAAGCTATAGTGTTTTAATGCAACGTAATTGCTACATTATTTAATTTGGCTGTCTTGCATTAGATGCATGTGTCTGCTGTAATTAGTAGTTATTTCGGTTGTCAGTTTAACACATTAATTAAGTTCATTTAATTATTAAAAACAGTAATGCATTTAATTATGCCCCTTAACCTATACATATATTCCTTAAAGTCCCCTGAAATCAAAATGCAAAATGCTTTTTAGCTTTTAGTATGAATATGTTAGCCTTAATGTTATGAATAAGCTGGTGTGTTCCAAAACAATGACAACATTTGCATTAAGGAGATATAAGCATTCAAAACTTACACTCACTTCCGCTAAAATGGATCACAGATTTTCATGACATCACCGTGAACTTCAGCTTCTCATCAGATCTTCTGTCCAGTCAAATGCTCTCTAGATTCTAAAGTGTCCCGTCCCCTACATTTTTAATAGACGCTGAAGCTGGGAATGCTGCGGTGAAATCGGTCACTTGTTCACACATTTAGTATTTTCTACGTGGTGAATGGCACATAGTGCACTATATAGGGGACAGGGAACGATTAAGATTAAAGGTGCGTTCCATTCGACCGTAAGTGGACTGCGAAGTGGACTTCACAGGGTATTTCGCCATCTTAATTCCAATTAATTCCAATTCGGAGGGTGCGAACATATTCAGTTCGAAGGGCACTGCGAACGGCATAGGGTATAAGGGAACATTGATACATCACTTCACAGGAAGTAGAGAGGTAAAATCACCCAATTGTCATTGCGCACCGCGTCAACAGTCAGAACTACGATGGAGCAGAGCTGTTGAAAAAGTTTTTAAACGGCTCTCCGATGGAGGAATTTACGTTTGCGTTTTGAGTATTCATAAATGTTGTTATTATTATGCGAACGAAAGTATGAATGGTTATGGCGATGAGTGTTACATTCGCAAAGTAAAAGTGTTGAAAAGCAGCTGAGGCTCTGTCATTTTTTATTTTACTTTATTTACCTCAGGAGTGTTTACTATGCGGCTGCGCGTGAAAAAGAAAGCGCACAAGATGAGACCCAAACCATGGATTAAGAATACATTTATACAGTTAACCAAATGAGAATTTGTTTTCATATGGCATGACAGTTACAGCTTCAAATCTGTTAAGAGTCAATTTTAAATTCGAAAGTAAATTATAATATCTATTTATTTATATCATAATCTGCGCGACACCGCCATTGACTTTCTTTGATGATCGCTTTCGTTTGCAATGCGTTCCAAATGAGCAATTATTGTCAGCGAAGTCCACTTCAACTGATATACCGTGCTCAGGGAGTAGGGAGCAGTGAACACTGCGTAGGGACCCTATCGAATGGAACGCAGCTTAAGTGAGCTTTCCATTGAGGCGAATGAAATCTGGTTTCATGTTAGTGTCACGCGAACTGCAGCAGCAGTCTGCTCCAGTCCAGAGACACAAGAGCACAGAGCGGATCATATGTGCAAGTCGGCGCAGGCGACAAAACGTATTGGACCCATTTGAATTCTGCACAGAATGCTATATTTTAAAGCGATATTTAGGAAATTAGGAGGATAAATGGTTAGAGATTAGCGGCTTTACCAAGCTCAACGGCTCTAGCTGAGCTGTGATATAAACGAAACGCTATTGGCTATTTAAAAAAAAATGGGAGGAGCTCTCCTGCCCTGTCTTCCTGTTTCAGTTTAAATTATGTTAAATTATTAACACACTGAATAATGCTATGCGTTCCAAGGCACTTCAGTAGGCCTTTAATAAGCCATTGTGCAAATCCAACCCTTAAGTACCACCTAAACAAAGATGCCTATCTATCAATTCAAAGCTTTACTTGTCTGCCATAATAATGTAATGTCTTGTAATAATCATAATTTTGGGGATTTTTTAGCAAATAATGTTTTCTGATTAACTGCAATTATATCAGGGGTGTTTTATCAGGGGTGTAATTATATTACGGGTGTTGCAATATTTTGCAATATCATAAACCATCCAGCAGCATCTTTCTGAAACTCCACTTCCATACACTCATAGTTTGAGTGTGATTCATAGTTTAAAAAGTATAAAACAAAATAAACAAAGATAATCTGATATTGTGATAGCCCTACATCATAGCATGTATGTTAATGTAATTTGATTAAAATGCCAGTCTATTTACATAGTGTCCTTGGTTGCATGTCCTGGAGTTTGAGAGATATGCTAAAACTGCTCTTTTGCATTGTCTTTTACTGAACTGAAAAGCTCCTTGGCAACTTACAGGAAATGACCTTTAAATCGCAGTGAAACAAATCCAGGCGGAAGCTGCTATGAAGGACACATTGGGATGGGAAGGGGGAAAGACTCACTGAGCTCTCTGAGCTAGCTCTGTGTCTCATCTAATTAGTGATGCATTTTGCGGGAAAACCATTGTGAACTCAACCGCAGGATGCTAGCAGGCTTTAATGGGACCCGGAATGCCAGTGTCACCGCCTCAAGCTTGTGTGCCGCCATGAGACGCTTTGATTCATCGCAGATATTCCTCAACAGAAAGCACTTGAGTTTAATTAATTGCTCAATCCGTCTGAGATGAGCGATGGGAAATGATGTGTTCCTTGCGAGTAAATGAATGGTTAAATAGGCCATGGTGCAGAAAGGCAAATAGTGGAACGGCAGTGCGGTGTCCACAACAAAACAACAGCACAGATGTTGTAACTTGACAAGTGCAGCAGAGGAGTCGACTGCAGTGCCATCTATAAAGTACGGAGAGAGTGGAATCATCGGGCAGGTGTCTCCTGGGTGAAACGGAGATTGTGACCTCTTCATGATTAGTAAACACAAACCATGGCCCAAGAACAGGTGCGCTAGGGGGAGCGGGGGGAGGGTGAGGTGGTAATGAGGCATTGGCGGTATTATGGTCCTGAATTTTAATTGGGTAACAAAGACATTTTAGGATCCTATTATTTTACTGCCCCTTCTCATATTGTCCAAAACTTAAAATGATGTCATTATTTACTAATCCTAATTCTATTCCAAACCTGTATGGATTTCTTTCTTTGGTGTAATAAAACATTATGTTTGGCAGGATATTCACACTATGTTCTATACAATGAAAGTGAATGACAACAGATTCACTTAAAAAATGACAATTAAATCATAGTAAAACACTATAAAGGTAGTCCATATGACTCATGCGATACATTCAAACGTGTCCTGACCAGACACAACGCAGTGGAGTGATAAAAGGGATCTTTTAAAAAAAAGAGAGTTTTTGTCATAACCAGCTGTGAAAGCAATACGTAACGACCATCAGAGGATTGTATTTCCAGGAATTTTCTGTTTCTGCGATGTTGTGATTGACAGCTCAGGTACTGATGTTGTTTTTAATGATGATAAAATGGCTTAATTCAAATATCATTGTGCATGACTTGAATTATTCACAATGAATAATTTACATCTTGCAAGTAAATTAAAAAAAGGAAAAAAAAGAATGTTTAAACTGAACTTCATGTAAACAAACAAGTATATATCATGACAAAGACTGCATCAGTCACTAAGTATGTGTTTTGAATAATGTTAAATTGGTTTAATGTTTATGAATTTGATTAAGTACCAATCCATTTCGTTGAGAGGGTGAGAAAGTAGAGAGCCCACCCACACACTCTTCCTATTGGCTGTGATTTGTGATTCAGTGGAATCTTATCACATCATGTCTGGTTAGGACATGGTGTTAGTCTTCTGAAGCCAGCAGCATTTTTTTTTTTTTTTTCTGTTCCTCACATAAACCTATTGTATGGCTTCAGAAATCTTGGAATATATAGGATGCAAGTTATATGGACTACCCTTATGGTGTTGTGGTCTTTTTCTTCTTCTTCTTCCTCCATTTTAGAACTTGACCAACAAAATCTCATGGCAGTTCATAACTATTTTACATTTTTGGCAATTTGGCAATTCAAACAATCTCATTTGTACATTTTCCTACAATCTGCTTGCACACCGGTAACAGTTATGTTTAGGGGTGGACCTTCATGCTTTTATTTCCCCTAAAAATTGTACGTTTTTGTATGATTCACATTCACAGAACTGACACATCATAAAATAGCTATGTTTTCCTGTGAGACACAGGTCACATGCTTTCACTGGAAAAGAGCAGCATACACCTTCTTTAGAACATATATTTTTTGTGTTCCATTAGGAAAAGAATGACTTGTGGGTAAAAAAAGGAACAGTTTTCTTATTTGGGTGAATCATTCTTATGAATAGCAAGATGTGTTTTTATGAACTGTTTGAAATCAATATCCCTGTGCAGTGCTTATGCAGATAAACTGTATTAGGAAAGTAAGGTGAGCTATTTAATAAGTGAAGTAGTTTAGGGCCCCAAACTCGTCTATGCTGCTCAGAACTGGGGCACATCAGTTCTAAATTCATCATGTATCCAGAGATATCTGGACCTTTGCACCAGTACTGCAGGCGCTCTATCTAGCCCCTAAGGACTCAAATGGGGCATCCATCCTCCATCATGCCCTGCTCCTTATGTGCTACAAACCCAGCAAAAACAATACAAATCAGCACTAACTCATTAACTCATGTACAGTAGGACAACCACTTTGCTTGGAGTTCCACAGGTAACTAAGAGGACTTACCTCTGTCTGTGTCATAGAGGTAGACAAACTTGTCCCACTTGTAGTGAGACAGGAGACTCAGGACGGCACCCTTCAAAGGAGGGCGCATCTGGATGACAAACTGCACGTCTGAGTCGATGGGGTAGCTGGGTGTGACGAAGGAGGTGTGGAGGGCTCCACAGAAGGAGGTCAGCGTGTTCATAGACTTCTTGTCATAAAAGCCGAAGATGGCGTACACCCCTCTGGAGAACTGCGAACAAACTGGAATCAGAGCAAGACGAGTTTAGTTTGTTTACGACCAAGTAACAGTAAAAACAACTTCGTAATTCTAAACCAATCCTACAAAATGGAATCGGATGATGTTGGCATGTGAATAACTGCAATAATAGGAAAATCTGTACAAACATGGAAATTTGTTTTGACTGCATAAATATGAGCAGAGAAATAATTGTATTATTTCCAGCAGATGAAAGTGCTGCGTTGCGTCTCACAGTGAAAACCCACACTCTTGCCTGAAACAAAACACAAAACTTCATGTCTGATTGGCTGTTCCTTATTCTCCCAAAACACTTGAAGCAAATAAAGCATAATTATGCACATCTCTATGAACCAATAACATCTAATTACTGACACAGCTAGCGGTTTGCAAAAAAACTCTGTTCATCTGTGTTACAATATTTAGCCAAGGGCAACAACATGGGTAGTTTTGTATGCAAGAAATAATATGAATTTAGAATCGATATATTTATTTAGAAAACCCTTAAAAGATATTTACAAATGTTCATTGTAACAACAGTTTTTGGAACAAATTATGCAATCTGTGGCTTAATAGAATTAATAGAATGTTAGCAAGACATTTTTTAAGATAGTGAGGACACCAGCATCCTAACAGGTTGACCAGCAATATTGATCTTTTCAGCATTTCTATGTTCATACTTCACTTTTGGCTAATGAAATTGTGTGAAACATGCCTAGTTACCACATGCAGCTGCCAGTGTTGCCAAGTGCTTTCAATTGAAAGTAGTTAAATCTGATCGCTAAATGCAAATAGATGACGTCATAATGGCGATTTCACAGATTTATATAAATACAAAAATAGATCAGTGAGTGGGATAAGAATCTAGATAAGGTTTGTCCAAGAAGTTGCTAGATTTGTTGCTAGGCTTTTAAAAAAGGCTCAAAAGAAGCGAGGGAGTCGCTAAATCTAGTAAAAAAAAGTCGCTAAATTGGCAACACTGTCAGCCACAAGTGGTTTCCTACCAAACACTTACATCTCTGCACTGCTTACTTCAACAATGCTATGATTGGTAATGTTGTAAAAGTACCTCTAAAAAGCCTATTTTAATTCTAAAGATATCACTTAAAGGTGTATAAGCAATTTCAGCCATTTTGCTGACTCCCACCAGACTGAACCTCTGAATTAGACCGCTACCATTCCTTCAACCAAGGCCTCTTTCTAAAGCCCTGTCAGCCAATCAGAATGTTCAAAATTATTCATTGACAGAGAGCTTTTCTGAATTGCTATTCTCTCTCTGCCTTACTGTTAATGTAGCAGGAACTTTGTATGTGTTTAATTTCAGACAATCAAAAAAGTAAGCTGCAACTAATTAAGAAAATACTGACCTGTAAATGCCATATTGGAAGTAGACATATGTACTTTTTAAAGCCGTGACAAGAATGTATATAGTACTGACATTAAATATAGTTCATAACTATCTTGTAATTAATTTGTTAGCCATTTGAAGAGATGTAAAAATTTCTTATGTTCTCCTAACAATTTGGACGTGTAACTAAAATCTCTGAACAGCAGAGCTCTGATGTCTTGGTAATGGCTGTGAAATAGTGCTTGATCTCAGACAGACCATTCAATGCTGTTCAATGGCCATCTGATGCATGCTGCACTCAAAATCTCAAGCTCCAAGCAGATTGGTCCGTTAGAATCAGATGGTGTAGCTGAGAGATCAGCCATCAGGGGCTAACGGGCCATGCTAACCAGTCAAACTGAGACCCCTTATTAGTCCAACAGGTCAGTCAGTCTATTGGTATCATGGATTTCATATTTACCCAAAGCCCAAACATAACATATAAACTGCCCGTTCTTGGCTGGAATTAGCCAGATATTATACTGATAATCAAACATCTAACTAGGCCAGACTAGTGATTCCAAAATCACAATGTCTTCTCTATTGCTCTAGAAGATGCCGTCTCAACAGCTGGACATCCATACAGCTGGATTACTCTGGCATGTATGTGCGATAACAGGCCTGCAGCGGAGTGACAATTACACTGTGAAGGGGCTAGTTAAGTTGCCCGTCTCCTCACCGGCTCTGCTGGTCTGCAGCATTTCCTTCAGTTTACTCTTAATTTGGGCCAGTTCTGACACAGCCTTTGTCCTCAGGGATAGGAGCTGGCTGCTTCCTTTCCATCAGTTGTCCTGGACTTATTAGGACAGGCTTTGAACAAACTCAAACCAAATACATAAATTATGTCAGATGCCTCTGCTTGCAATCGTTTCTCAACTCCAACTAAAGCCTGTTTGTGTCAGTCTGTCTACCCCAACCATCTGGATGTTCCCCTAAGCTTACTTGTTTCAGGCCTGGTACCTGAATATCTCAATATCAATTGGTTTACAGACTTAGGCTGTTTTTTTTTAAAGCACTAAGTGCAAACAAATAGTGTTTAATCTCTTAGTCGTTTTGTCAAAATCATCATCATCTAAGTAGTACATAAATTGTGCTACTTAAATTAGCAGCATTGGATCACTCCTAAGACCATTACTTGCAATTAAATACGCTGTCTCAGTTAAAGGGATAGTTCACCCAAACCTGTACAAATTTCTTTGTTCTGCTGAACACAAAGGAAGATATTTTGAAGAATGTGGGAAACTGAACTGTTTTTGGGGCACCATTGACTTCCATAGTATCTTTTTTCTACTACGGAAGTCAATGGTGCCCCAAAGCAGCCTATTTACAAACTTTCTTCAAAATATCTTAATTTGTGACCAAACCAGACCAAACAGACCAAAGAAATTTGTACAGGTTTGGAACAACTTGAGGGTGAGTAAATGATGACAGAATTTTCATTTTTGGGTTAACTATCCCTTTAAAGAGCGAAAAATTAACCAGAATAACCAGGGGCCGTATTCACAAAACATCTTAAGGCTAAAAAGTAGCTCCTAACTTGCCGATTTATGAGAAATTCTTAAAAATAATGGATGTGTCAGTCCTAATTTTAGGACTCCAACATTTTTGCTCTAAGAGTATTTCATAAAGCATTTTAGCGCTAAAACTAGCTCCTAAATCTGTGAAACGCTAGGAGTAGTCAAGAGGACTCCTAAGTCACTAAGACAAAATCAAAAACAGTCCTAAAATGATTGTTGGTGCCAATCCGCCTTAGCAATCCACCCAAAGACACTGTACACCATTGAAGCAATAGCGATAGAGCCTTGGGTGCTGGTCTTCATAAATGCAATGCATATTTTGATTTATAAATTTGAATCTATGATAAAACACCAAAAATAAATCTTTAATAAATAAATAAATAAATAATTTTCACTAGTTCACACTTACAAATGATCACACAGAGTAAAAAAAATATATATATATATAATAAGCGTATGTGGCGTGCTGTCCAAGGTGATAGAGGGCTCAGAGTTTGGAATTTTGCCCAAATCCAGAGTTCTCCTCATATCCCCAGTCAGCCGAGAGTGAGGAATGGGTTGGCGGAGGGATGCAGAAAACTGTCGAGGTAACTATGTGAGTCGGCTCTCGTCTGTGTATATATACCTCCACTCAAGCTGATTAGATAGACCGTTTGAATGTGCTCCTCCAAAACTTTTTATAAAACATAATTTGTCTTGAATTCTGCATCTCGAGATGCAAAGATGTAAGAGGCGGACAATTAGCTGAACATATACTAGTTTAATTAGTGACACTTAGCCTACATTTTAAAACCTTTAATTGAATATGGCAACATTTTTATTTTAAAATCTTTATTTGAATATGGCAACATTTTTATTTTAAAACCTTTATGTGTATATGGCAACATGATACCTCATTCTACAATGTTTCTATGATTAAATCCCTGACAGAAACTCCTCCCCATCAGCCAATCATTGTGGGCATAGTCCATAGCAACGAGGTCAACCCCACTCTTTCTCTTAGCTTAAGACTTCTCTCTATTCCTTGGTCTCAGCAGCTTTGTGAATAGGTATTAAGAGAAAACTCTTAGCTAAGAACTTTTACTGCCATTTAGAAGAACTCTTAGTGGTAAGATAAAATGTTTTGTGAATACAGCCCCAGTTGTACAATAGGAATTCATGTTGTCGACAATATTATTGCAAGACAACTGTATGCTATATTCGAGAATTAAAAGTTTTTCATGTGCACGCTTTGTGATAGGCTTGGATTTACAAAACAATGATAATTGATAATAATTTGCAATTGATTATAACTATAAATATTTTCTCAAGAAACATGAGACCCTGCAGTACCAATCAATCCGTATGGATTATTTTTACATGAACTTTCTGAGGTTGAATAGACGTTTTAGTGGAATAGACTTTCAATAGAGGGACAGAAATCTTTCAGATTTAAAAACAAAAAAAAACCCTTATGGGATTTGGAACGACATGAGGGTGAGTGATGGCAGAATTTTCATTTTTAGGTAAACTATCCCTTTAAGATTATCCAAAGGGCAGATTTTGTAACATTGTTGAGAACCCAGCCTGAGTGAATGAGGCCCTTCTTGAACAATCTTGAACATCAATGTGAAGCACAGTGTTTGTACTATTGGTCTTGCTTCATTCCTTAAAGTAATTCCATGAGATTAAGACAAATGGAGTCACTATAAACCCTGTTTTGTAGCCCACTGTTGCCTCATTTCTTTTCATTACGCAGAGAGTCCTGGCATGTCACGTCACATTTTGATAACGTGTTTACTCTGGTGGGCGCGGGCATGCAGCTGGGCCCACTGCAGCTCAGGGAACAGTGCTAAGCAATGTAAACGGCTCTCTCAGTGGCTGAAGAATCCTTTCTCAGGCCCTCCATCTTTACCTTCTCACCCCCGAGCAACTAGCGGTCTCATTACCGGGTACTCATCAAAATGTGCCTTCATTCTGCTAATCAGGATGTTCTCTGCACTGTAGCAGGAACAATGCATTTCCACATGCCTGGCTGCTCCAAATGACCGTGAGGCCACTGGTGTTGAAATGATAAGAACCATTAGAAAAGGCTCCGTCCCAACGGCTACGTTTCGGACTGAAATAATGTAATCGCAGTGTCATGCACTTGAAGCCATCTTTCACCACCATGATTGTACATGGCCCAGAGACCTAGAGCACATTGCTGCAAATGTCAGAGTCGATCATCTAGCTTTCGGTATTCACTGTCCTCTTCTGTCCTTAGTCCTCTCTCTCTTCTCATCCTGCTGCTTCTGCTATTCCACCCACCCCTACAAACACCTCCCCCCAAACACAACACTCTCAAGGATGATAGTCCTCTGGGGGTTTGAGCAAGTAATTGTATCTGCTCTTGTGAGGAGACATGTGAAGTCCTTCAAACTGTTTCTTCAAAATGCCAGCTGAAAACAGAAGCAGGAAGAAGCGTGCAATTGGGATATGTGTTTGAAAGGCAAATACTTTCAGATTCTACATCCTCTTGTATGCACAGACATATATTTTTGAACCACATTTATTGAACTGACCACAAAACCAGTACCGCCTGCCGCTCCCTATACAAAAATAAAAAATCCTTTCAATATTAATATTAACATAAACATATATAGTAACAAATGCATTTTATGGTGAATGCATGCATGACATGCCATTCCCACATCCGCCCCACCCCCACCTCATAAAATGATCATAATTGATGGACAACTATCCCGGGGAAAACACAACAGCAATCTGGCACTGAGAAGCGAGAAAGAAAAATAGCCCAAGATGAATCCCATGCATTACTTTCAGGTATGTTCACAAACATGTGAAACTTTATACTTTAAGTTAATTGGTGAGATTAATTAAATGTGTTTAATGCCGTTAATAATTTGACAGCCATCAACGCATCTGATTTCTGATAATGCATCTGATAATGCAATTTATGTCATATAATTACAATTATTTTAATGTGCTATGTTGTCACGATTCATCAATTGGAATCGATTGCAATTTACCTGTGTCGATTAACTGGTAAAATACCGGAAGTGCCGCATTCTATGGACGAGAATCAATTAACTGTATTATTAGACCATTTTCTAAGGCTGCACAATATATTACAACAATTTAAATACCATCATTTGGCATAGCATAGTGCTATAATTTATAAACCTATGCTAACACAGGTGAATACATCAATATGTTTCTAAATATGCCAGTTGTTGTTGACCGCAATTTCAAAATAAAAGTTTAAACCCTCACTCTGAGTTTGCATGTTTTGATATCCAAATGTTCTTGTTTAAAAATGGCTGTAGTGGCTGTAGCATTTCTATCATTAAGAAATGGTCAAATATTAAATATTAAGTGATCATTTGAATTAAATGTTGTTTGGCCAATATTAAATATGGATTTTATCATGCTGTAAAGTGTAACAAGAACAATCACCATGCCGTTGGCACCCTCTGTAGGCATTTGTTATAATACATAATGTAAAGAAGTTGAATATTTATATATCGTATATTACATTATGTATTTTAACAGTGTTGTTCAGTAAAACCATAAAATTACTTGCTTTTGATACTTTCTTTGAACCAATTATTAAGGCTCTTGTTCACTTGTTATTTAATTACCATAACAATGTCTGATTACTTGATTAATCGTCAAAATGTTCAACAGAGCACTTGATTACCAAAATAGTCATTCGATTTTATTTAATATGTATAAAATCATAGTTTGTGTTTTGTGCTGTAAAGCTACAATTTTAAATAATTAAAATTGTATTTATGTTTAAATATTTTATTAAAGTTCTATTCTGACCCCTAATGTAGGTGTGTGTGTGTTTTTCGTGTTTTTTTCCCCCCTAAACTTCCATAACATTTGGAAGAGATGTGGGGGGTGGGAGGGTACAACAATACAATTCTGCTTAGGGAACCCATTTAGCTAGCAGCAGCCCTGCACAAAACTAATGGCCATTTCATAATGTATCCTCTGTCCTTTGGCCATTCAGATCTGGAGCATCAGTTAGCCTTCAGATGGTATTGTGGTTGTTTATGGGTTACAAACTGGCTCACTACAACACATAAATAGCAATTTGCAATGCATACTGTACATAGGCGGCATTCCAGCCAAACTCCTTACATTCACTCGCGCACAGGACACAAATAGCAGGGTAAGATGTGGTAAGATGATATTTCTGCTGGTGTGCCTTGTACATGGAGGACCAGAACTACAAGTATTGGGATAAGATGGCCTTTTTGAATAATTGTATATTTTGTGCTATGACAACTAAATTAGCAAATGTTTCTTTTTATTTTCCATAATAACACTTTGGCTGATGCATCATCATCCTGCACATTCTAAACTCATATCTAAATATGTTAAAAAGTGAATTCACATTGTTCTTAAGGAGGGCATCTTCCTCCTTCTTACTCTATTTCTCATAAGAGACTAAAGCTTACTGCTGAATCCGAGTTTAACATTAGTACATACTGCACAAAAGCAAAAATGCATGGTCTTAAAGGGATAGTTCACTAGATCTTTGGAAGAATGTTTGTAACCAAGCAGATCTCGCCCCCCATTGACTACCATGGTAGGAGGGGGGAAAAAAACATGGTAGTCAATGAGGGGCGAGATCTGCTTGGTTACAAACATTCTTCCAAAGATCTTCCTTTGTGTACAGCAGAACAAAGAAATTTATACAGGTTTGGAAAAACTTGCGGGTAAGTAAATGATGGCAGAATTTTCATTTTTGGGTGAACTATCCTTTTATCCTTGCTTTATCCATGAAGGATAAATGTCTTAGAATTTGGACAAAACAAGATGCAATTTGCATTTAATTGTTTACAACAGCCTCTGCCTCAGGAGTGTGCCTAGATGAACAATGCTGTCTAGGTATGCATCTCACCAAGGTTTAGAATAGAGTCATCATGCCTTGCTTCCTGTCCAAAACACCAATTCCAACCCGCCATACAAACACACACATATATAATGTACCATATGTCTTCTCTAGACCCTTCAACCTAATGTGACATCAGCAATTGGTGTAGTCCATCACTAATCTGCTAGTCATAGTTGTGTCCTGATTTTTTGTACACTCTAACGTAAAAATAATAACATATTTTATTCAAGTCAAAATTATTTATTATTGCTAAATCAACCTAGATACAATAATTTATACAAAAAAAACAACAACAACAACAAAAAAAAAACTATTGGTTACATTAAGTAAACAACAACAATCAACAACAACAAAACAGCTCTTTAAAGGGTTAGTTCATACAAAAATGAAATTTCTGTCATTAATTACTCACCCTCATATCGTTTCTAAACCTGTAAGACCTTCATTCATCTTTGGAACAGAAATTAAGATATTTTTGATGAAATCCGAGAGGTATCTGAACTACACATAGACAGTTACCTTTTTGGGCCTTGAAAAGTGCAATGACGTTGCTGCCTATATATGGTTCAGATACGTCTCGGATTTCATTAAAAATATCTTAATTTCTGTTCCAAAGATAATTAATGACATAAATTTCATTTTTTGGGTGAACTAACCCTTTAAATATATATATATATATATATATATATATATATATATATATATATATATATATATATATACACACATTTAGATATTTCAGTCTTCGTGTGTGTCAGAGAGAGACCAATTTTTTTTGAACAACTACATTGTAAATTCTTCAAATTAGCAAGGCATATATGAAATATACAAAAATAGTTTTCTGAACTCACACACAAAAAATTCTGTCATCATGTAATCATGTTATTCTAAACTCAGATGACTTTCTTCCTTCTGTGAAATACTGAAGGAGATGTTCTGAAGAATATTCACATTTATTTTTAAGAATATTTATTTTTCATTTAATTAAAGTGAATGGTTACTTGGGGCTATCAATCTTAAAAAATAGCAAAGCATCATAAGAGTACCAAACTGCCCTTCAAAACATGACAGCTAATGCAGCTTGATGGTAACATAAATCTGAATCCAATTATTAAAGTTGAACTGTGTAATTTTACCCCAAGCTCTTGGTTAATCCCAAGGTCGAGAGGTTGAGATGTCGAGCCACTCAAGCAAACAGAGCAATGTTTTGAAAGCATAGACCCATAGTGTCACAATGTCTACACTCTTAAATCAACCTATGAATGACTTACATATAGTTGTCTCTACACATTAAACAAGGGTAGAACAAAGCATTCTGACATCCAAAAACTGCATACATAACCTTTAAATGTTATCTTTCCCTGGTAGAAAAAAAAAAAAAAAAACAGTCTCTGCATGAAAGAACAAACAAGTAATGTGAAGAATTGTAAGCATGCTGTTAATTCACTTAAGCATTTTCTGCAATCCACTGTTGTTGCAGTATTTTGCTGCTCCTGCTAGAATATCCAACAAATCATGTATTCTCCACAGAGGAAATGTATTACAAGGGCAATGGTTGCAACAATCTCCTTCTACTTCTTTTCCCCCTTGGGGGTTTATGACTGGGGTTGATGCATGTACAGCTTATGATATTCTGTAATTGGATTTTCAGAAAGCTGTTGACAAAGTCTCCCACAACTGCCTAATCCCCAATCAGCAGTGCAGCACTGAGCATGTTCCTATAGCTGGGTAGAGAGCAATGGAAGCATGCAGCCCAGAGATGCCATTGTAATATGGCATGAGGGGGTGCTGTGGATTTACTGTAGCATTTGACAAAACACAGCGCATTGTACAGGGTATGCAATAAAAACAGCTAATCTCAAGGAAGCACAAGAGAGAACATGCTATCATGTAACCTAACTCACATCTAATAGATAGTGTATCAGGTAATGAAGCCAGTGATAGTCCACTGACATTGAGAACCAATTATTCTTTCCCATAAAATGATAGTTATCAGGAAGCTACACTAAACTTACCTTACAAAAAATATGTTAGTCGTATCATGGTGTCAGATTTTCAATATAATGGTACTGAATGATTATATTCAAGTCCCAAGGTATTTATTTGGTAATCCAAGGTACTTTAAATTGTACCAAACATACTTCAATTGCACAGAAAGTATGGTATTATCACTGTTAACATAGTTTCAAAACTATGCTACCATTTAGCTATGTTAGCTGTGCTTATGCATGCTAACTATATGTAGCTATATACCAAACAATGTGCTAATTCACTCAAAAGAAACAAAAACAGTTATAAACTACTGTATTTAACAAAATATGTTACATTTTGTGAGAACATTTGCGTGAGAACTTACAGTTTCAATAAGCAAGTGCTTCCTTACAGATCAGAAGCTGAAATCACTGAATGAAACACACTTACATGCTTGTTTGTTGTAGGAAAAACTTTTCTGTCACGTACACAAAAAGCAGAGACCTTGGACTCAGTATTTCTAGCATATCATGCTAGTCGCCCCCGTAGCAGGAGCTGGAGTGGGCAGCGAGCCTCGTTGAGGAGAGAGCTCAGGGGATGTCGTCAAGGAGGCCATTTGCAAATCGCCTCTTCCTCTGGGTAACTTAGCTGCAGTTTCCAAGAGAGGCCATTTTCAAAGGGGAGAGACGAGAACTGTGGGTGGTGTGTGTTTCATCTGGGTTTCTTGTGCAGCTCAGATGTGCCATTCAGTCTCTCTCTTTCTGTGCTTTTCTATTTTTCAGACTCTCTGAATTCTTCGAGTCAGCTCACTCATATCACCCACATATCTATCCATCACGGCCGCCTCCACATCACTGATACTAACCTGTAAACCACTGACCAGCTCTTGTAATATAGCTTTCACCATAGAGGTGTACTCAAATGATATATAGGAATTCATGACAAGAAGTGCCTGATAAAAAGTCAATCCCAGCAAGAAAGGGATTTGCATTGTTTGCTTGATTACGGGCATGAATTTAAAGCAAGTCTCCCAAGGCGCTCTCTTTCAGCTCTGGCGTTTCTGTCCAGAATAACTAAACAGGCTACGGGTGGGAGGGGAGAGGACTCTTTAACCTTGAAGCTATCATGTAAAGAATGCTCTCTGCTTCTTTCTGCCTCGCTCTCAAGCCTACTTTTGGTCTTAAAGAGTAAAGAGTCCACTTTCCTATCTCAGCTTTCAGGAGTCCTTGCTGAGGTTGTAATGCTAAAGTAAAGAGGGCCTGCCTCATTACAGGCTGAGCTTCAGAATCCCTTTATTTCGGAGCTTGGCAGTATGAAAATATCTCTGCATTTCTTATGCCTCGCCTGCAGACAGCCCGCAGATGTGTCTTCTAGGAGCCGCTCAGTGACTTGAGGTAAAGTACCCAAAGACCATGAAAGGGATGTGGGCTGCATCCCAATTCGCATTCCACTACCACACACTAATGTACTTTGCTGATGATGGGAAAGTGATTGCCCTATCCCTTACCACTAATTACTCCTAAATTTGAGAGACAGACTCCAGCCCTATTCCAACCGCTATCATACCCCTGAAATCAGAACCAACAAGGATGTCCTACTTGTTGAAAACCACTGCAAGCATAGTGGTAAAGAAATTCATACTCTTTGAAACATTTCCCCTAACCAATCTACTTTGCTCTCCTTCAGATCTATCTCATTGCTATATAGCACTAATAGTATGTAAATTGGGATGGCAAAGTTATTGGTGGGGTGAAGATGCAGTCAGCAGAGCTCTGAATCCTCTCATCACTGACACTGGCCTTCATTAAATGCTTGCACATCCAGCAGATCTGCTGTGATACCAGTGGGCTGCAAAGAGAGGAACGAAAGACAGTAATAGAGATAGAGGAGGCGGTGTGTTCACAAGAAGCTGCAGTCCAGCGTGAACAGCATAGGAGATGTGAGCAATGAGGAAAAAAACACACAATGCCTATGAGAGACCCAACTATTACCTAAGGGGCCCTCGGGTTAACGCAGAGCCAGGGTCAGGGCCACAAAAGGGAACACACAGGTGATAGAAGTGGCAGCTACTCGAGCGCTGAGACAGCCAGAGTTTCAGAGCCGCTGACTTGAACAGAAAGGAAAGACTGGCTGCTGTGCAAGTCCGTGCTGCTTATTTTGCGCAATCAAGTTCCCAGGTCACCCAAGCCAGCATAAAAACACAATGACAGGCTTAGGAGCCATTGTCCCTTTTCAAATGTCTTTAAACAGTGCTTTACTTCTGACAGATCACATTTTTTCCCCTTTCTTTTGCCTTTCCAAATAGAGGACATCTGAGCCAAACGCACCATCGGGAGGTTCAAGCATGGAATCGCTCCAGATTGTCTTTTCAGTCTGCAGCTGGACGGGATTAGGGATCATCTCTGCCTGGGGTGAACTTTCTGATCCACATGCAAGCCTAACAAGAAAACAATCCAGCTGAGGAACTTTGGGGGAAAGCAGAGAGAGCCCACACAAAGAAAGAGAGAGAGAGAGAGAGAGAGAGAGAGAGAGAGAGAGAGTTATAAATAGGAGCCATGTGTCAGGCCTTGCATTTGCAGATTGACTTGAGAGTGACTTAATATTTCATTGCTTGTCACACAAACAGCCACGGTCACATAACGGCAAGCTGGGAAGTCTTCTTATGGAATCTACCCACATCTTTTGCTTGCTGATGCGTGAACTGGTGAGAACAACTACTCAAATGAACCATTTCCAAAGTAACATGGGAAGAACATGGATGAGAGAATAGAAATCATGATTATTTAACTCACAGACTTGGTTAGGGTCAGTGCAGCACTACCACAAACTCCAACATGCAGTAAGAAAAGGATAATGTACAGTCAGCCAGACATTATCGCAAAATACTACATGCTTTTTTGTTGTTTTATCACTGCCTACAATAATGCAATACTGCCGTAAGCAGTATTATTCTACTCCATTTCTTCAACTGACAGTGAGGAATCAATACAAATTTTATTTAAATTACAACACAGTTGGGTTGGGGGTTCTATAAAAGTGAAAATGTCAATAAAAAGCTAGAATATCAAAACTGCTAGAGGTTATTGATGTTCATAGTGGTTTTGCATTCTTTTTTTGGTAAAGCAATCTTTAGCTAGCGAATCTTGATCAATTTGACCATTCTATTCGACACCCCAGTTAAAGATCAATGGTAAACGATGATACCCCACTTGGATGACACTCCTCTGTCCAGGCCAACTTTGAGTCAAACTGCTGCCAGCTGCATGAACCTGTGGTATTGTGCTTGCTGGTGTTTTAAACCAATTAAACATATTACGGTTTGCTGTATGTACTGTAACTGAGAACAGAGGGAGCATTGTATTTTAAAGAAAGAGTTCAAAGAATGTTGGGCATCTTTAGCATAAAAGGATAAACATCAATAGCTTGTTTGAATTACAGTATATATTTCTTTGCACAAACCAGAGCTAATTAGCATTGACGGTGCTCTGAAGGTACATTAAAAGCTTGTTCTATGTTCTATTTGTAGCTAACTGATGGAAGACTGCATGCTATGCATGTGTCATGAATTATTATACAACATATTTCTGGCCTATATAGGTAGGATCTTGGCAGGTGTTGGTGCAGACACATGAAATGTGCTAATCTTGTCCATTTCAGCACATAATATCCTTGGAAAGCTAGTAGATTTATATGGTTAAGCTAGACCAAATGTTCACTTCCTCCCTAATGATGTCATCTTTCCTGCAGGGCAATGGTTTAAATGCTCTCAGTGGCCTTGGGATCGGTAGGATCAGATCTCAATCCAGGGATCTTCATTAATCTTGACTGGGTCTAGAGACGTATGTGTGTTCTCCACACAGAGGCTGCTGAAAGCTTGCCAAAATCATGTTCCATAATAAACTTGGGATGGGAACCCCAATGTCGTTCCATTTAAATGAGACTTTTGTCATCTTTTGTGCCTTTCCTCTGCCTCTCCTAAATACATGTTCCACTAAGCCATAGCGATGAACAATAGAGGGGTCCTGGTGCACCAGAGTAGATTATAGAAACATATGCACACTGTTAACTGTTTTCCATTATTCCCGGAGAACAGCTGAAGCCCACGGAGTGTTAAATGTATTTGAAGACGTCACTCTGACCTTCAAAAGCACAACATAGCTGAATTAAAAAATACAGAACAGGCTGAAAATACACCAGAAAAAAAAAGATGTGCACTACAACATAGACATCCCCAATTCTCTAATTACTGATATTATAAAGTGTGGGAACTTCTCAAACAAATTGAGATTTAAAATATTTAAATAGGACACTGTTTTGAAGTAGACAGGTAGGTTAGAGTGGGGAATGCTTTAATGTGTCCAAACATTAAAGTAGTTTTGAAATACATAATTTATTAAACAGTGTAAATCAGTGCCAAGTACAAAGAGTGCTGTTCTTACAACCGAACAGCAGGATAAGTTATTGCATCAAAACATAAATTTTTTTATTTATTTTTTATTTTGTGCATGATTTTACTTAATAATTATACTTATTGTTGTACCAACCCCCATCACCCCATTTTAACCAAAACTGTATGCATATAGTAAACATTTAACTCAAAAGAGAAAAATAAAATGGAATTTGTCATGCTGGAGTACTCAGAAATGAGGGCAAGAGGATCCAACTGCAGTATTTAATTAACATAATAGCACATCCAGGGAACAGAACTGAGTAAACCGACGAAACACCATAGAAGGAGAAGACCTGACAAAGACCACAATGGCGTAAATACACAGACACTAAGGGTAAAATGGAGGAATGAGGGAATCACAGGAAGCGGGAACTGAACTAGACAAACTTTAAGTACAAAAAAAAAAAAAAAAAAAAAGAACATGACAGAAATACATAAACCAAGATATTTCTAGCTCTTTACATTTAGATAAAAAGTTGTATGAATATATATCATATGAAACAAGAGAATTTGCTGATTCAGATGACACCACTTCTGTCATTTAACATTCATAAATGTGACTGCAAAACAAATGATATACCAGATTTTAATTTTCTACCTCAAAATTGGTTTTGTCCTGTAAATCCATTCCATTTTTACAGAGTCTTAAAACTTCTACAGCCACTTGAAGAGCTTTATGCTCATGCATGATAATGATTTGCCCCTGTAGCTCATTTTTAAATGATTCAACTGATGGATTGGCTGAAAACTTTCTGGTCTCTGTTTTTGTTTATTCTCTTTAAACTATTCTATGAATCCCATCCCTGTTTTTCCTAACCCAACTGCTGGTTTGCCACAATCACAAAGGCCATTTTTTCCTCCACAGCTGTGACGCATGAGTGATAAACAGTCCATAATAACAAGTCATTTTCATTTGTGTGATTGTGCACACCAGGAGCTTGTCATAAGGTTCGCCATAAACCATCTGCAGCTTTGCACTGCAGATAAACGTTTTTCAAAGCATAAATGAGATTTTATGAGTGTGTAGGAATATTTACTCTTATACTTATTTCCCCCTTCTGTTTACTGGTGATTTTTATGGTCAGCTGTGCATTCTTGTCATATCATCATGCTGATATCATCTTCAATAACAACAAGGCCAAGATCTGTCATCTGTTGATTTCTGCCTCAAAATGATTTAGGGGAAAAGAACCTCTCGAAACATGGTCACATGAAAACAACAGGCAGATAAGAGCAGTGCTCTATCTAATAAGAGCTCAATGCCAGACCGGTGCCATTGTTGCTACGCTGTCAAAACGTCGCATTGGTTTTGAAAATGGTAAAAACGCTACTTCAGCTGGGTGGATAGTGTACGCAGCACCTTAAAAAAACTAGAGACTTGAATATCAAACAACATCTGCGAGCACCAGTTATACCAGGATAAATAAGACACAGCTACTATACTCCTCAGGTTCCCTTTGATATTCCCATTAAAAATTCATTGTGTTTTATTTGCCTTTAAGTGAGTGAAGTGTTTGTTGCCCCCTATCTTCCCAAGCTATCTCGCAGGATCTCTCCAGAGCTCAATTCTTGGAACTGAAAGTGTGACGAGGTTTGTAATGTTCTTTGAGAAATAAAGCCTTAATTAAACCGGATTTCATAACACTGCTCACCACCGCCTCACTCCAAAGGATGATGTCATTGTTCTCATGTAACGGGGAGGCCTGTGAGATCAAGTTGCTTTGGCAAGGGCAGTCATTCAGGACCAAGGGCAGCGACAACACAAACAATACAAAAATGTATTGGTGGAGGGATAGGGCATGAAGTTATGGAAGGCTTGACTGCTGTGCACTACACTGTGCCCTTTACTGACAAGAATCACATGGGTCTAGACCACACCATGTGATTGACCCACTGCCTCTTTGGGACCTCAAATCCGAACCTGCCTGTATAGCATGGAAACGGCCTTGGAATCCCCCAACAAATTCATTGACTGACCACCACCCCCTGATGACTGCGAACAATGACTGTCTCTATGGGACCTTTTCAGCATAATGCTCTGCATATATCTGCATATATTTCCTGCCACATGGTGCCGCAGCATATTGCTTCAATTTTTTATTTATTTATTTTTTAATTTTGCTGAACTTTCTTTATCACATGAGGTAAATAAAATTAAACTAGATCTTTACCTGCCCATGCACAACTTGCCACTGGGGCTTTGCTAACTGAGTGGTTCTTAGTGTATGTCTCAATAATATTCTGCTCTCTACATACGGCCTGAGCCCCTCCATCAATGTAAGCCTACAGGTATTATGGCATTATCATTATAAGACTATTCACTCATAACAGTGCTATTCAAACTGGGGTTTAGGGACCCTCAGGGAGTGAAATGTACTTTTAAGGCTGCATGAGCATGTTAACTTAACAATTAAAGGTTTTTTTTGTTTTTTGTTTTTTTTTCTGCACTGAAATGTATGGAAGCCCATTTCCACCACTAAATAAAAAAATAAAAACAGTAATTGTGACTTTTTATCTCAGAATTCTGACTTTTTTTCTCATCTGATTTAATTGAATTTAATTCATACTGTCCATATTCATACTAGGACATATGTTTTTTTATCAGTCGCAAAGTAATTTCAAATTCAAATGTAGTATCTACTTAGACAGTACGCAATTTCAGATGCACCACCCTTTTTCACTTCCGCAACTGCTATTATGACTCAGAGGAAGATCATTTGCTGCTCATGTCACTCATATTACGTGTTCATAATCCGCCCTGTCTCTTCCGAAGTTCCTTTACACTTCCGCATTGTTTCATACATAACAAACCCAGAGAAATGTTTCTACAAATGTAACATGCAGCTAATAAACATGATTACGACAGCATATAATTTGTATGTGATTTAATGTGGTCTGGGATATTTTTTATAAGAATAAAGGATGTTTACATGAGAAATAGTAAGCAAGTGTAGTGATTAGCTTATTGTAAAATTTCTGCCTCATCATATGACCAAAATCCACATTAGATCGCAATTAAAGGTTATTACAAACACTTGATGGTGGTTCACAGTGAGTTTTGAGTAAAAGTGTAGTATTAATCTCTTGAATTGTCATGTATAGCTTGATGCTAATTGTAGTTATAATACACCTTTTACCCAGATACGTTTATATGTGTCATGTGTAGTTTTGGGTTTTGTTCATGTTTATTATTATTATTATTCTCTGTCTATATCCTCTTGCATAGCCCATTATTTGTACCCTTGACCGTTCTCTGTTGAAGATATCATCCCTCTTAAAGCATACAAATGAATTGCCAATCGCCCTGGGCCCTTGATCCATCCTGTTTTCTTTCAGCTGAATATCAAATGCACTTGTCTGCATAGCCTACTTTCAAATCTCTTCAAGCACATCTATGGAGAAGAGGACAGATGAAGGTCTTTCCTATCATCTCCTAATGGCTATGATTTGATCAGCACATGCAAGATTGAATAAAGCCTCTATAGACAGGTAAGCAAGTGTGATGTGATTATTGTGGCCAAATAATCGCACTGAATGGTACACTCACTTTGCCTTGTTTGTTGTAGATATGACAAGGTTAATTTATTGCCACCAATAATACTTAATAGGCATTCATGGAGATCTCTCAGGATATACATTTGTTAACTGAAAGTGTGGTATTTATGTTATTAGTGCTTACCACTAGCATCATTATTGTTCATACTTCATACAAATTTATTACTATTATGTACATTAACGCATGACTTGTGTACACTGAAGGAACAATACCTCAATCCATGTACATATAAAAATTGTGTTGTCACTTTCTGCAATGCTGCAAAACTGCAGTGAGTTGTATGTATAGGTTTTTTTTTGGAGTTTTGTTGATAGATGTAGATAAATGTAGATAGAAGATCCGGTAACACTTTATTTTCTTTTAACTAGTTGCTTATTATCATGCATATTACTAGAATATTGGCTATTTATTAGTACATATTAAGCACATATTAATGCCTTATTCTGCATGACCTTCTTCTACATTCTTAATCCTACCCAATACCTAAACTTAACAACTACCTTACTAACTATTAATAAGCAGTAAATTAGAAGTTTATTGAGGGAAAAGTCGTAATTAATAGTTAATAGTTAATATGTGTCCCCTATACTAAAGTGTTATCGAAGATCCTTTTTCTAATGATTCTATGTTTCAGTATCTATAGAATATCATAAAGACCAGAAGGTTGGCTCTTTTGACTTGGGCCAAAGCAGCTATTGACCACCCAGAACACTGTAGAAACTTCATGATAAAGCCATGACAACCACCCACAATGCTCTAGTAAGTACACTGGCAAACAGGACTCATATTTTCTTTTAGGATATGTAAAAATCCATATTTTAACAAGATAAATAGGCCAGGTAGGTTCTTCAAAAAAAAAAAAAAAAAAAAAAAAAAAGATGCTGAGGAAAAACTTTCTCCCCAGTAGATGAACAGTATTTGTTTATATGTTTGAGAAGCAGTGAATTGATTTGCTGTCCTTAGAGTAGCTCTTCCTTCATAATGCCTGAACAGTTGATCCATGGTGGGACAGCAACTGTCCACTTGCCCTGAAGACATCCTCCCTCTCATTTGACAGATCTCCCTTGACTCCAGTAAAGCTGGACACCACCATTCTGATGGGAGACCCAGGCATAAGTTGCTTTTTTTGGCTTTAGATTGCGAGGGGGAGAATGACCTGACAAAACACCTCCGGTGCACCGATGCTCTGGCTAATGAGAGCAGTGCTGGGCCATACCATACCATACCATGGACTGTCAAGGGCATCTGTCAGAGAAAGTCATACATGACTTCACAATTTCATGTTAAAGTAAAAGTGAGAGACAGAAAGAAAGTGGCAGAACAAGTAGAGTCTTTCATCTTTCAACCTATCATTACATATGCTCTTTGCAGCTGAGAGTTTGATCGTAGTACAAGCTGTGCTGTCCTGCTGACTGACAGTGAAGAAAAATCTTGCCACTCATGAGAGATTAAGAGTTTGTCAAACATTCTTAAAAATCACACCTTTCACAACACAAATAATGTGTGTTCCTGTAGCGCTACTGGCAGAGCATGACACTGGCAACACCGCAGGTTTGATTTCCAGGAAACACGCAGACTAACAGAATGTTTAAATCACTTCAGAAAAAAAATTGAAATAAACAGCAAAACTATACCATACAAAGGTTTGCTCAGATTAGCCCCTGCCAGTAGATACTGTATCTACATCATCTGGTTCCAAAAAGCAGATTTTGTCTTGTCCCAGAATCGTTCGGAGTGGGGAATGGATGCAAAATGAAAAGCCTGAAGTGGAGCTGGAATGGAGTTATTGCAGAATACTTTGAGTGAGAAGGGAAAATGGCAGTCACTCTACTCCACTAACATACCCTTTGTGTTACTTGGTAACACAATGCTTTATGCTTTGAATTCTTTTGGAACTATTTTTGTTAATTGAAAAATTAAATATAAATATATTTACATCTTTACTTATTTCTTATTTATGGGAGTTTTATGTGGAATAATCACAGCTTGTCTGTGATATTCAGTAAACTGCAATTGATTAATTATTGTTTGTTGCCTCTAGTAGCATTCTCATGTGTTCATTCTTGTAGTTTAATTCTCTGGTTATTTTGGTTCGGACCAAAAAATAGAATAATACACTTAGTACTGGTTCGCTTAGTGTTCACACTGTCATTTTTAACACCAGACCCAAAGATACAAATGGGGAAGAAAAAAAAAAAAAAAAAAAAAAAAAAATATATATATATATATACAAATTTGTGCAAATGCACTCGTTGCATGTGTATACATATAATGGTATTTTTAGAGAACTCAGGAAAGGCTTATAAAATGTCTGCACTCTTAAAAATAAAGGTTCTTTATTGGCAATGATTTTTTCTTGAAGAACCTTTAACATCCACGGAAACTTTCTATTGTACAAAGTGTTCTTTATAGTGAAAAATAAATAAATAAATAAATTAAAAAATTTTTTTTAGATTATTTCTTTGTTCTTTTGGGGAACCAAAAATCAATCTTCAATGGCATCACTGTGAAAACCCTGTTTTCTTTAAATCACACATTTATTTTTAAGAGTGCAAATGAGTCAAAACAGTGACAGGAATTCCTCTGTTGCACACAAACGAAGATCTGCTGCAACACTGTAAACCCTAATGCTCAAAATATTTAATTGGTTTGAGTAGGACAAACTTAATATGAACAAATCAGTTCAGTTAAATTAACTGTTATGAGTATTTAGAACTTTCTTTTTCTTTTGAGTTCACAGCACTGACATATTTCAAGTAAACTGAACTGTTGCATTGTTTTGAGTTGTATGAACTCATTTCTTTTAAGTTAGACAAACTTAAGTTTAACTGAAACTGGGCTGGGATTTCTATTTCCCAGCATGATTTGCCCATGGCACTCAAAAGGGAGAGTAAAAATAAGTGTTATATGTTTTTTTTTTTTTTTTTTTTTTTTTTTTTTTGTGCTAAATTAATGGTAAGGGAGATTTAGTAGTGATTAATGTTTTGTTAGAGTTTCTGTTAACCCTTTCAAGCATGAGTTTAAAATATTCTCCCAAAATATATGCAAGTAAGTGGCTGGTGAACTGGAAGAATAATAGAGTAAACTTTATAGTTGCTTAAGCCCATTATGTGTGTCTGATATGAATAATTGTCTGCAAATTATATTTGAATGGATTGTTATTGCTGCTTCCACTGATGTCTGACATCAGTGTGTATTTTATAAACTCTAAATGTATTGTTTTACTGGTGCTTATGCGTATTTAAATGTCTGAAACCTTAAAAGAAACATTATGTTACATAAAAGTTAATTTGTTAGTTAATTTTAATTTATTTATTAAAGTTAAATAAGTATTTTATGTTAATTGCTATCAAAATGTATGAGTTAGCTAACTCAGTACATCAAGTTAGGAACAATTATCATGCATGAGTACTACAAACTCAAAACGTGATAGTTCTGCTTACTTAAAATTGGGAACATCATAACTCAAAAAATTTGATGTAACTGATTACCTCCATTTTTTTTTTTTTTTTTTGAGTTAGCCCAACTTATTCGGGTTTACAGTGAAGGAGACGGCATTTCTGATGGCTGTACCGAACTGTAATTGACAATTTAGCACCTGTGACAAGAACCACAAGGTATGCTTGAGAATTCTGTCCTTTTTAGGGCTGCATCTTGTGACATCACATCCTATTTTTGGTTTGTTTAGGTTGGTCCTTGTTGCATTCATATTTCAGTTGAACTGTACCAGAGTTCATTTAGAAGCGGTCTGCTTGTTTGGTGCACACCAAGGTTCAGATGGCAGCATTCACACTTATTCAAATGAACCGCACTAACACAGCAATTACATTAAAGTACGTTTTATTCTAACCAAACTTGCCAACCCTGCTGAAAAATCCAGAATTGTTGGTCACCAACATAAGGTATGATTTGCATGCTGGTTACTGGTTGCTGGTCCCCAGCATGAGATTTCATACTGGTTTATGCTGGATTTTTCAGTAAGAAAGTGTGAACACACCCTCAAACTTTGAGAAGCTAATGTGCATAATATAAAATCAAGCTTTGTTGTAGCTCTTTTTTCAAAAAGTAAAACAGCAGACTGCAAAGCGGCGTGGCCAAATAACCCATCTGCTAGCAGGGTGTGTACGAAACTGGTGGGTCCCATAAAAAAGGGGCTAGGCACATGTAAAATCTTGGCAGAGGAGATGCACACCATTAGCCTAATGACAGAATGAAAGATGGGCGACTTTGTGCAGACAGAGAGACAAGATTAAAGGGCCTAGGAATGCAAATTCTTTTTTTAACAAAAATCAAAAAAAGTAAGCTCATAAAGAGAACAAAAACGTGCATTGGTCTCACTGTTCTATCGTGCTGCTAGGAGGAAGACATACTCAGCTTTAATTCAGCTGTGGCCATCAGAAAAGAAATGCTTGCACCCACGGTCTTTTCATGTTGCTTCTTTGGCTTTGAACTGCTCGTCTAAATGTACCTGCGACTTCAAGCCTTGAATGGCATAATGGGAAAACAGAAGTAATTAGGGAGCTACCACCGTCCCCTCCTCTTTCACCCCAGCCATACTTCAAAGTAGCACATCTGTCATAGTCCTGGGCAAGAAAATGTATCGAACATTCAAAGCCCTGCCTGGAGGATTAGCATGCTCAAATATTGTTTAGCTAGTGTCACTAATTAATTTAACAGAGCTTCAAAATCACTTTAACATGTTATGTTGTAAGTCACAGTAATGCAGGGAAGAAGGAATAAACTTCTAAAAACTTCTGAACTTAAATTCGCAACAATTTAAGCTGAAGTGTGAATTTTCTGTGCATCACTAAACAGAACTAAAATATTTGCAAATAGGCTTCCTAAACACATCCTTATTCTGCCATTGGTCATTGGATGCACTACAGTCACATTGTTTACACTTCTCTGGAAACTAATTCTGCATATTAAAGTTGACATGAAATGTAAGATGTGACTTTATTGTCATAATGTGATGTATTTCTGAGTGAAATTGCTTGTTGAACCAGAAAAAAATGTAGGATGGGACTTTATTTTATCCATCAGTTCTTGATTGAGAGCATTGAATACCAAAATGAAGGGAACCACTCCAAGTTCCAGGTCTGGATTTCCCGAAACCTTCTTAACTCTACGTTGTTCTTAAACGATACCTTAAGCTGTACCTTAACGTTAATACATGTTTCCCGAAACGTTCTTAGTTAAGTATACCTTCTGTAAGTCATCGCTCGTAAGGTTGGGCCACTGGACCACTCTTAGCTATACCTTATCACTGCTGACAGTCCATACGAATATAATTCTGAAGTTGTAATACACCCAGTGTTCAATTGGGATAATTCACTGCTAAATTCAAATGTTCTTTGGCGCTGAGCCAGAGAAAGACGCGCTCAGCGCTTGTCATATATCACAACTATTCAGTGTTTTTAACCACATCAGGTTTATTTTAGGTTTCAGACATTTAAATACACATTTACATGAAGTACTAGGCTACATAAAAAAGACATTTATAGTTTGTTAAAATCAACTTCCATAGCTGCAATAATAACCCTTTCAGTTATATAATTTGAGTGTTTTATTCATATCAGACACACATTGTGTATATAATAACAGCCTTAAACTCATGCTGGGGGCTCAGCTAGAATATAGAGCCCCCAGAATATAGATAAATTAGAATATAGATAAGATCCTATGAGTCCTGATAAATGCAATTTCTACTTCTGAGGTGCTTATTTTTTAAAAAAAACATCGCTTTCTCACATAATGCAGTGAAGCAGCCCTGAATAGAGTGAATTATAGATTCTCGAGCCATCGATTTTAACCAATTCAGCACCACTGCCATGGACAGCACCTGGTAACGTCACACTTAGGAAGGTACACCTTAAGCAACCTCCTATGGTATAGTTCGGGGAACATGCCTAGAAAAGGTATATTTTCAGTTAAGGTATACCTTTAGAGTCTTCGTAGCGCGCTAAGAGACAACGTTATCGGGAAATCCGGTACTGAAAGGTAGTAAAAAGACATCATTAAAGTACTCCATGTGACTCCAGTGGCTTAAACTCAATTTTATGAAGTGACATGAATGCTTTTTTGTGCAAAAAAACATAATTTACCACTTTATTTGCAAAATAATATTTTCCAAAGTGTGTTCATGCAACAATGCCAGCTCTTGTGTAAAAAATAATAATGTAATAATAATATGTTTTATCCAAGGATGTTTTACATTAAGTTGATAGATAACATGAACACATATACAAGTATACAACACAAGATCAACCGAACTGAACACAAAACGCATGCGTCTTGATGCGCTCGTGAGCACTCGCACATGTGCGCTGAGTTGACGCGTGAGTCTAAACACGAATTGTAGATTAATATTTTTGTACGTAAAGATGTAAATTATGTTTTTTTTTGTTTGTTTTTTTTGCGCAAACAATGTCACATCACTTCATGAAATTGAGTTTAAGCCACTGGAGTCACATGGAGTACTTTAATGATGTCTTTTTCCTACCTTTCTGGACCTTGGAGCAGTAGTTGCATTGGATCTCTATGGGGAGACAGAAACCTCTCAGACTTCACAAAAAGATCTTAATTTGTGTTCTGAAGATGAACGAAGGTCTTACAGGTGTGGAACGACACAAGGGTGCATAATAAATGACAGAATTTTCATTTTTGGATGAACTAACCCTTTATGTTGCTTATTAGCATGAATATTACTAGGATATTGGCTGTTTACTAGTACTTTCTGTTTATAAAGCACATATTAATGTCTTATTCTGCATGACCTTATTCTACATTCCTTAATCCTACCCAATACCTAAACTTAACAACTATTAATAAAAAGGCAAAAGTCTTAGTTAATAGTTTGTATCTAAAGTGTGACCAAAATATGGATAGATGAATCAGTCCATAGGGTCAGTTTTGATTCCATGCAGACTTTAAGAAAAAAAAAAAAAAAAAAAAATTATCTTAAAAAAAAATTACACACTACACTGCTGCGTTCACGCAGAGATCACGTGAATGTTCTACTCAGAGCTGTTCCCATCTTCGGACTGGGAATTATGCATTTCTATGACAACACCAATATAAATCTGCAGAGGTCAGGTGTTACAGGTGGGAACTCTCCGAAATTCCCAGTTTAGAAGTTGTAACTACAAGCTCTACGAGTTTTACAAGTTGAAATTACGTAATTGCATGTTAGTTGCATGTAATTATGCACAATTTATAGTAGTGGTTAAACGGATCGTTGTTGATCCGTGATCCGTACGGACCAAGCCCCACGGTTCGGGGCGCATGTAATTCGCGGATCAATTGCAAGTTTAACCGCAATAGAGTGAAAAGTTATCATTTGCACATGTTTTGTCTTGCTAGTTCACACATTAAATAAAACCATTACAGCGCTAGAAGAGGCAAAAGAGGATTTAATTCGGTATCGCACGCCACGCTGTTATCGGTGCGCACAGACTCACATACATACAAGGCTCGCGCGCGCGCACACACACACACAGAGAGAGAGGCGCGTTTCAGATAGCTCGCGGATTCCAAATTGATTTCTCTTTCGCGTCCTCAGTGCACTTGGATGGACACATACACGCATAATGTCAGTCAAAATACCCCCCTCTGCAACTATTCTCGTAAACACATTCGGTTATGTCTTATTTGAACGAGGTGAGAATTCGGATGTGTATCTATCGGATGTGTGCGTGCATGGGGTCTTACTCTTAACGTGACAGCAACCTATAAATACCTGCTGTTGTCTGTCATGTAAATCAAACAAAACAAAAAACAGCTCTAACAAAGATTAATCTATATTAAATTTATACAGTGAACAGTGTCATTTTACATTTAATTATTACATTTCTGTGCACGAAAATTAATACTACAGTTAGACCTTATACTTTATTTGTAACTTTGTTGTATTTATCTATTTCTGTAAATGGTGTACAGTATTTGTTCTTTTTACAGTCTGTTCACTTACCTTTAATAATGTATTAGTTAGGCTAGTAGTTTCTGCTGTGGTATCGGAGTAGTTAAAGTTTGGCTAAGTAATAAATGCACCCTCCCATTTTTTTTTTTTTTCTTGTGCTGATCCGAAAAATTATACGATCTGTGACTTAATAACCGTGATATGATCCGAACCGTGAGTTTTGTGATCCGCTGAACCACTAATTTATAGTGATTGCTACAGTTATTACATGTGTATCAAGGCTATGAAATAAAGTGTTACCAGACAAACAAATGAAAACATAACATAAGAAACAAAAGGTACGAAGTGGCGTTGTGCAGACCGATCAGTGTATGACATCAAAGTATTGTGAGAGTGATTCAAAAGCATAGAGCTGCTCTCTAATTGTTCTCACAGTATTTTGATGTCATACACTGATCGGTCTGCACAGCACCACTTCAAGTCAAACACACCTATAGAAAACACATGAGCAGATCACATGAGGGGAACAGGGAATCACAAAACATGAACATTAACCAATAAACAGGAAACAAAACCTAAACAGATATTTTTCCTGAAAAATACCACAAGTTCAGCTAGGCTAATTGACTAAACAAAATTCGAATGGACTTTGACTCAGTCAAACGCACCGGAGGCTATTAGCTCTATCTTATCACAAGCAGTGTGGCTTAGACATGATAAGCAATAACATTTACTCAGAGAAGAACAAGGCATTAAGCCACAGACATTTGATATCAGTTTGGCTTTATTGATCCCATCAGAGAATGGCAATTTTATAAACAGTGGTAGGACAACTTGATTCATATTCCAATCAAGAGAATGGATTCCACCCCATGATTTAGATACATGTCTAATTTCAAGCTAAAAGAGTTTTCTGAAGTAGTTCAGCTATTAACAGTGCCCTGCTACACAATGAGAAATTGAAATCTCAGTGAAATAGCATTCAGAGTAGGGCTGGGCGATACAGCTAAAAAAAATGATCACGATATAATGTTTCATATTGATCGGTATCGATAATTATTGAAAAAATTTTAGAAGAAAAAAATGTTTGAATTTAACCAATGCATTTTTAATTAAGGCAAACAACAAATAATTTTTAAAACAAAGCTAAATAAAATGTAAACAAATATTTCTTCTATTTTATATGAAGATTAAATAAATAAGTGTTAAAGGAAGCTCCACAATTCTGATTTATTTTTTATTTTTTCAAACCGAGATCACAATTCTGAATGTCAACTAAACGAAATAACGTAATTTACTAGAGGTTCTGACAAAATATTAATTGCTGCAGTCTTTTTTTTATTTTTTTTATTTTAAATATATTTGAATTAATTATTTAAAAAAAAAAAATCTGTTTGGATGTATGATTCAATGACACGCCCATAAATACTCTTGTTTCATTACTGGATGAATCGATGTATTTAAAAGAATCTGTTGAATGAAGATTCAACGTCAAATACATTTTTTAAGTCACTTATCGCCACCTGGTGGTGAAACAAAGTAATTGATAAATGCATCATTTTCAGCGTGTTCAAGTTTCTTTCAAAAGCTGATTTGCTCTATTTTGATCGATAACATAGACATTAGTATTTATATCTGAACTATAAACTTTTATCTCAGTACTTCTGTGATAAGTTGAATATTTGTAACACAGAATTAAAGATACTGTGTGGTTGAAAACACTGTTTGTGCAGCCGTTAATACCGACATGACAACATGACAAGTAGATCCACTGTAAGACGTAAGGAAACTGCCACGCTGACGAGCCGATATGTCCTTTTTTATTCACAATCTCCTCAGCACTCATTTTCATGTGTTTGTGTGTTTTGATCTTACGTGGCGATTGCGCAACTGAACTCCACAGCAACTTGTTTGCTCGTCACTCGTAGCGCGTCTGTTTGTGATCCAGGGACGGAGCGAGCTTGAGAGTTGTTCATGCAACCGAACTTCATGTCTGTTTACATTTTAATAAATTTAAATGAAACTATATTGAGAGTTATATCGAACATTTTTTCTATCGTTATCGAATAAGACGTACCGTCGATAAATATCGATACTGTTTTATCACCCAGGCCTAATTCAGAGTTTGTTTTAAATTCACACAAACATCACAGAGAGTTTCATCATTTTTGGAGGGGGAAAATCTTTCTTTATCTGATCTGTAAAAGCATTTAAAAAAAGATTTCTACTAAACACATCCAGAGAAAACCACAATTGACAACCAAAACTGCTGCACAAAAACTATGAGGTACAAAAGCAAAACCATGTCCCAAACACAAATAAGTGGGCTGGGAGGAAAATCCATGCGTCTTAGGGGATCCATCCACAGTGAGTAGCGCAACAAAAAAGCAAAATGCTCAAAATTTTTCCAAAGTTCCACTGCAAAACTAAGGCTTGCTTAAGACTTGATTTGGCAGCAAACAAACGAAGGATTAGATTTACTGCAGCAAAACAAATACAAACTTGTGACTGGCCAAAACACAGTAAGATTTTGAGTAAGACAAAATGTAAATATTTGCAATCACAACAGATGTGGTCTATTAAGTGCAACATGTTAAAATCTCAAATATGCTGCATTCTGCAAATATAAAGACGTTCTGCTCTCCCAGAAATAATGTATGCTGTCTGGGAAGATTCCTATCTCATTACAGTGAGGAGTGACAGAATGCAAAATGTATTTGGGTACTGAATTAATGTAAACAAAACATGCTTAAATGTGCTGTTTTCTTTGCCGTCGCAGTTGCCATATTGCCATATTGCACATACTGTCTTCACAGTACACATCACAGTTGATTCCCTATGGCAAATATGGCTCTTATCTTGGGCTCTAGCAATCTCTGTACTTTGTTGTGCTCAACATACTTCAGTGACTCAGAAATCTGTCTCCATCAATAGGCGGTAGAGGTGAAATGTCATTTTGAGTCTATTTATTCTATTATTTTTGTGAGCCCTGCATTTCTGCCAGAACATTTTGCAGTGGATGGCCATTTCATTGTGCTTGTGTGGCAGACAGTTTTGACAGTGCTGTTTTGGTGTACAAGCAGCTCTAGTTGACCATTACATTGCTGGTTCAAACATATATTCTTCTGTTCTTCCACAGCTTTTGATATGATCAAATTGGTAACACTTTATTTTACAGTGTCCTTGTTACACGTTCATGTAGTTACTGTAATAACAACTATAAATTATGCATAATTACAACCCTAAACCAAACCCTGATCCTAAACCTAACCCTATAGTTAGTACATGTAGTTAATTATTATTACTCAGTACTTACATAATTACACTGTAACAAGGACACCTGAATATAATAAGATACAAGATAGAACTTAACAGTCACAATGAATGCCAGTTTCTTTCCCTATCAATCTGTTTCAGATGTTCAGGTTTCACTACAAATTAGAAGCTATATGCAACGTTAAAAGTCACTCGAATCACCTTAACGCAGACCTGGCAACCCTGGCTTTAACTACGGGTGATTCATATGGTCAAATAGAGCCTGCTTTAACATTGCTGTTTTTTAAACTGTTAACTAAATTTAACACGAGAGATTTTCTTCACATACTGTACGAGTTGCAGTCTGAACATGTTTTTTTTTTTTTCCTCACCCTTTTGACTGACAGGATATAATTGGCCCTGATCATAACCTGTTTTTTAACAATCGGCCGATAGCTTTTATCGACCGAAACCGATTGTTGGCCGATACATTGGTATATCTCTAATTATACACAATCATTTTCTTTCTTTTGGTTTTGTGGTGAAACATGACCAATCCCAGAATGATATTTCTTCCAGAATAAAGAAACTGGCAACCTCATCAAAATGTCCCTAGACTATACAACTCCAACATCATTAGAAACAAAAACAATTGTACAGCCAAAAATGTAATCTCAGAGTACAATCAACTAGAACAATTTGAGAAGCAGTCTCATTACTTTGCTCAGTCATTCATAAACATTGGTTTGCTTCATTGTCACTTTGTAAACAGCAATTACCTAAATTATCGATTGATAACCTGACAGCGAAGCAGTTTAACAACAAAACAGCTCATGATTGTAAGAAGCAAAACAGCTTTTCAATGCCAGTGGAGTACCCATATCAGATAGACAAAAAATAATAATTGATAAAACTTAAAATAACAAATTGCAAAGTGACTTCATCCCAGACATTCCTTTTTGCCTTTGATTGTCCAAGTGTATTGAATTTACTGTAAAGTGAAGCTCTTTGGGGCGACATCCAATCAACTGAAATAGGCAGAAAGAAGCTGCTAAGGTCTTTTTTCATTGAATCCAAGCTAGTAACAAGGAAAGAACAAATGATTTTGTGTTGAAAGTTTGTTTGCGTTTCAGGCCTGCTGTGTGAATGTAGGCTGCTGGGCTGCTGTTCCTAATGAAGGTTTACAGGGAGAGACATGTGACGCTGCTTCAGCCTTGAAGGAACATCGCTTCCCTTAAATAGATTCACCTTAAAAGACATCCACTCCCATGTGACAAAATTAAATTAATATGCACTGATTTTATATAGAGCAACCAGCACGAAAAATCAAGGGGAAAACTGAAATATTGAAACATGTTTCATGGAGTTTAGAGAAATGTTACACTGATTTGCTATTCGTAGAGCTTTATATCGCTCTTTGGGTCTTTATTACACATTTCCAATTCAGTATCACATTAAAGACAAGTGAACCAAGAAATTATACTAGGAACCTATTATGCATGCTACTTGATAAGGCAATTTTTGAGAAGAATATATTGTTTCTTGTTCTAAAAAAGATGGTGAATGCATTGCATGCTTCAGTTCTTCATGTGAAGGTAAGAGCCAATGAATTTACACTGATAATTGGTTAAAGCAAGCATTACTGCTGCTCATATATAATGTAAGCAACCACCTAGTAAGCACCCAGAGCACCATACCAATGCGTTTTTCTTTGGAAAATGTACAAATCTAGTAGCTATTGCACTAATTCAGCTAAATATGACATATTTTGGAAGCAGCATTCAAATTTTCCCATCCATAAAGGGCCATTTCAGTGTTTCACGCTGAAAGCTTCCTCTCTGCATTTTTGATTTACTGTTAAACAAATCTCAAATTTTTAATGTAGAGATGCCACAAGGGTAAAAGGAAAACATTTAGAAATGACTGTGACTACTTTAGCACATGGTGTCATCTAAACACACTCAGCGCCACAACGATTTGAAGATTTTATTCAGCATGCTTCAGATCTTTTATGCCGCTTTTGAAATGCAAAACGAAAAGCGTAGCTGTCACGTTTGAGGAGTAATAGAAACACTTCTTCACTTTTCACAGTTTCTCAGTGCTTCCTTTGGGTAGCACTTTATTTTGATGATCCACTAGCCCCCACCCCCCCACCCCCCATTCTACTAACTATCTTTTGCAACTACATGTCAATTAGCAGTCATTAGAGTATATGTACAGTAGACTGTCTGATTAATATCTGCTAACACTTTATTTTGATGCTACCAAAAGACATTCTACTGTAACTTTGCAACTACATGTGAACTTTTTCTACTAACCCTAACCTAACAGTCTACTAATAATCTAATGAGAGATGACATGTAGTTGCAAATTAATGACAGTTAGTTGACATGCAATTGCAAAGTTATTTATAGTTGTATATAGTAGAATGTCTAAAGTAAAATAAAGTGTAACCATCAATTGTTCTAACATTAAAAGAGTCATGAATTGAGAAATCAACTTTTCCTTGAGCTTTTGATATATAAGAGGTCATCGTACTATAAGAAGATCCTGTAAGTTTCAGAATTGATAACTTCCTTGTTAGTCCAATAAAAGCTTTTATTGACACCAGGCCCAGAGAATGACTCCTCCTAGAATGTGCCTATAGATAGGTGAAACCCCGCCTCCGCAGAATAAATCAACGCCTACCTCATCATTGCAACGTTAGCCCCGCCCACTGGTGTGTTAGAGATGAGGAGGAGAGAATAGTGACACAGGACTAAAAATAACATTACCTTTCAAAGGATCCTAATGTTAGAAATATGCTAGTTATTTATTTTCAACAATGTGAATGTCTCAGCTGAGCATTATTTATTTGTATTCGGTACATTTCACTGTGGACTCTTTGGTAAAGAGTCACTCTTTGGACTCTTTGGTGGACTCCATTTTGGCGCAGGCTTTTTCAAACAGACTTTTACGATGTGGACTCGACAGTAATGCAACAACATGTAATAACTGTGTTAATTCTAATGCCTGATCTGATATGTAATGATTCGTGTACAATCAGATGTTCTTTGTCTATGTGTCAGTAAATCAAATAAATGACTCGGTCAACTTCATGTTGTTTCTCTTAGTAGGATCAAAATAATCTTTTATTTAAATGGTTATTAAGTTATATACAGAAAGCAATCAAAGAACTTTAGTCCCTTTAGTCAATCAAACAGCACGCGCTGGAGCTGTCAATCAAACAGTATGAGTTTATCAGTGACTGAGTTCTGGACTCACGGCAAAACTCCTGTTTTATTCAACAAATCTCTTAACTACATCACGTTTGCACTGTTATGATGAAAGCATTTGTTAGTGTATAGAAATTGAGTTGCAATGACGAGATCGCTGCATTTATATCAACAACATGTCTGTGATCGGCTACAGTGTTCATCACTGCAACCTTTCATGCCACGATCTAAATATAATGCCATAGATCTTGTAATGCTATAATCAACACTTTTCACAATTAGTCAACCTTGAGAGCTGTAATAGTAAAAACATGCTAAAAGTTTTCAAGAGAGTAATACCAAAGACTATAGAATAATACAAGACGTGTCACTCATATTGTTTTGAATGGGAGAATGTGCAATGCGCAATATGGCGGAATAAGTGCCGCCTTCTAAATAAGCGAGCCAGTCACCGATTGGTAAAGTCATCGCGTCACTGCAGCGGTTGTTAGAAGCTCTGGTTCCTATAGAAACAGTCAGACGCGTGCTTCCTATAGAGACGCGCAGTTAGGACTGCGCATGCGCATTAGCTTGATCTAGCCTGAAAAAAATGCCTTTTTATCATGATTTAAGCGTTCAGAAACAAAATTTATGATACAGTTGTTGTCAGATTTCATTGGTGATTTCAAATATTAAATTTAATTGAAAGCTTGGCAAACGGCTTTAGAGAAGTTGATGTTTCCCCATTCAAAGAGATAGGAGCTACACTTGCATGCCCGAGAGGCGTTTCAAAGATGGCCGCCGAGTGAAATGACTTGTCTTAAAGGGACTCTGGTAATACTCAGCTATTTATTGGCAAAGATGTTAGCCAATCACAGCAGTAGACAATTACATTGAAGTCTCACAGCAGACACGCCCCTGAACCCTTTGAGTGGTAGGGTCCCACATATGGGATTTTTATTTCTGTGCCCCTGGGCGTACGGTCCCACATATGGGATTTAGAACGTTCAGCGACGTCACATAACTGCCAGATTCAAACTGTGCTTTCGCGCTTTGGCTGCGAGATGGACAGGTTTCAGACATTTAAATACGCATAAGCACCAGTAAAACAATACATTTAGAGTTTGTAAAATACACACTGATGTAAGACATCAGTGGAAGCAGCAATAACAATCCATTCAAATATAATTTGCTGACGTTTATTCATATCAGACACACATAAAGGGCCTAAGTAACTATACAGTTTGCTCTATTATTCTTCCAGTTCACCAGCCACTTATTTGCATATATTTCGGGAGAAACTGATGAATTCACCTGCTGTAAATCAGACTCACAGGACTCTGCGAACTGCGGGGCAAACTAAGATGGTGGCGCCCATCTCGCGTTAAAGATCAAGATAAAGATCATTTATAATGGTTTTTAAACAACAAAACACACTCACTTACACATATTTGAGAATATGAATAACAGATAGTTGATGACATAGTAAGCAAGTTTGTGATTATTTTAAATAAAAAAGGAAAAACAAAATAATAGCAATCCATCTGTTATTCAGTGTTATTGTGGCTGCGTTTATGACGCGTAACCATGGAAACAATAAGGGCAAACGTTCTAAAATAATGGTCGCCTTAAAAAAACTCACTCTGGGGGGTCAGTTAGAATATTTTAAACTCGCGCTTGAAAGGGTTAAAACAGAGCATTCAAATAAGAGGGCTAAAATCAGGGTAGGAATAATGCCTATTATTTCTAAATTATGACAATTTTTGATGTAGAAATCATACTAACATTATAAGTGCACCCCAGGAAACATAAAACAATAAAATAATGCAGTTCATGGCCCCTTTAAAAAAATGAATTCATGCATTAAATTTTTTCCATATAAAATGTCATCATGGATACCTATAATTAAGAGTGCTGACATTTACAAAAACACAATTACTAACACTTACAGTACAGTAGCTACAGGGCATGTGCTTTTGTATGAGGTTAATAATCGTTAACCAAACAAAGTCAATGATTATCCAGTAGGTCAGCTTTTCGCAACTTTTCATGATATAGTGATTTTTTTTAAAAGTCTGTGAAAAAACGTATGATGCTGTGCTGCATCAATTGATCTTCAAAGTCAGACGCTTAAAAAATGGCAGCCTAAAAGGTAACATCTAAATTTCTTGTTTTTATTCAAGTTTATTGCTAAATTCCACTGAAAGCCCAGCATTTTTTTTTTTTTTTGTTGTAAAATCAAGATGGCAGCTAACACCTTGTAGCTTTACATGTTTGAAAACGACATTGTCATTTGCATCAGATGTTATATAGACAGTCTTGAATCATTTTCTGGATGCTTTGTAAGTCACTCTCTTCGGACTACTGTGCCTCTCGATTTATTAGGATTGCTAAAATCCAGCTTCCTTCTCCCCCAGCCCTGTGCGTCTTCAATGCAGTGACATGTACTGTTGCTAGAACAATGTAATCTATTATTTATTCACTCATTTTCTTAAAGCCTGTGCTCTTATCAGTGCAGACACCTAATTAGTACATGATCGCCGCTCAGCATACCGTAACACAGAGATTCGCACCTCCTTTAACACAAACCCACCCCCACCTTGACACTTCCAGTTTGATTGGCTGTCTATGTGTAGATTTTTTTTCCCCCCACTGGCAGTCAGTGCAGTGAAGCAATATGAGGTCTGTTTGTTAATGAGACGACACTGCAGAGATTGAGGAGAGGTTTAGAGATCCACATGGCTGCTGAGGTTACCACATCACAGATCAGCACTGAAGTGAGCGCATGAGTAAACAACATGTTCTCCAACCAATATGCCTATATAGGTCGTTTGTCACTTCCCTGAAATACAATCCATAAGAATGTTTACTAAAGTTGCACCCCTATCGAAAACAGGACACTTTCATTTTAATTCATGAAATACGACCCATAGGAGCGTTTGCTAAAGTTGCGTCATGTTTTGGGTTTTGTGTAGCTCAATTGGCAGAGCATTGCAATATATAACAACATGCAATCATGTGATCATGCGATCATGGGGGAACGCATGTGCTCATAAAGTGTATATGCACTATAAATCAGTAATGGTGCGTTCACACCATGAAACGTTAAGCGCGAGTGATTTACATGTTAAGTCAATGCAAAGACGCGAATAGACATCCTGTGGCGCGATTCGCGCGAATGAGGCGGCGTGAATAGAGCATTTCGGGCATTTGAAGTGTCCGGGCGCGAATCGCACAAGTTGAAAAATCTGAACTTTGGCAAAAATTTGCGCCACGTTAACCAATCAGGAGCTTGCTCTAGTAGTGACGTGATTACGACGTAGCGAGAGGAGGCAGAAATCCGAATCAACAATGGAGGACAAAATCATTGTCGCTGTATGCTACATCTTCATACTTTTATAGAAACAGGAATAAAAAGGATCTTGCTTGGAAGAAAGTGAGTGAGGAGGTCGGACAATCTGGTAAGTTGTAAAAAACGCTCTTTATTCAATTTGAGATTTTATATATATATATATATATATATATATATATATATATATATATTATACATATACGTTAGACTACAAGCTAGCTAAAGCCAACAAATTGAACTTATTCGCCGTATTTTATAACTATTTTCCCGCTGACGAGTTGAGCTGTGACAAGTCGCGTCTGGTGTGAACACCCCATAAGGGTAGGTAGTCGTTAATAAAAAATATTCGTTTTGCTAAATGGAAATAAGACAAATGGTGTAAAAAGTCCATTTAAATGAACACGCATTTTGATTGGTAGCAACAGTCATACCTCATTTCATGACTACAGACGTAACACGACACTGTCATTATTTTTACACCAGCTAGAGGGCGCATGACTTTAAAACGTAAATATACTGTAGGTCATAATAAGGTCAGACAGCAGACAGAGGTACATCTTACATACTTAAAGTGATAGTTCACCCAAAAATTAAAATTCTGTCATCATTTACTCTTCTGCAGAACACAAAAGAAAGAATGTCAGAAGAATTGTGAAGAATGTCAGAAGCCAAAAAGTTGATGAATCCCATTGCATAGTATAAAAAAAAATAGTAATAAAAAAAATGTAATGGAATGGGGTCCATCAACTGTTTGGTTAATCCATATTCTTCAAAATATCTTCTTTTGTGTTCAGCAGAAGAGAGAAATTCATACAGATTTGGAACAACTCATGGGTGAGTAAATGATTTTTACTTTCTTTTTACTACATTTTTGGGTGAACTATCCATTTGAAGCTCATAAACTACGAAGTCTGACATTTGTAGACCTTGCCCTGTTAAAAAAAACAAAAAAAACTCAAGAACGGTTTGTGTATATTTTAGACAGGCTGATAAAATCTGCCAATATATGGCTATTTCAAAATGTATTGGGCAATGGAAATGACTAGCCAACGGAAATGGCCATTTCACCTAACAATGACCATTATTCTCCATTTAAGATCATCACTATTTTAAACTTTATCCGATGGTATATAATTAATAAATATATTAATAAACAATTTGGTTAATATTAAGTGACGTACATTTTAGACACAATATTATCAATGTCAACTGTTTTTGCTCTATTCTGCTCACAAAAAAAAAAAAAAAAAAAAAAAAAAACAGGGAAGCGTCGCCTATCCATTTGTTCCTGAATGAATCAGCAGTTTTGAACAAATCAATTGAATGAATAAATCAATGACTCGCTCATTAAGACTGTGACTTGCTGCCACTTACTTATTTTAGTTTCATATTTAAGTATATATTTTTTAAAGTTTCATATTTTCCAATATAGTTCATATTTCTATATTCAATATATTTTATATTTGAAAGTGATAACATTATTCATTATTTTCATAACATTATTTTTGCAGTTGTAATTAAACTGTAAATGCATTCATGGAATCTCAGAGCTTCATTAAACAGTCTGTGTAAATATATCTAAATATTTAATTATTATTTTAAAAAGTTAATTTCCATTAACGGGTCATTGACGAATAAGGTTTTTAGAAGTGTGAAAAAAAAAAAAAAAAAAAAAAACCTAATGGAGATATAATTAATTTTGAAGTTTATTAAGTGTTAACAATGAGATTATGTGGTTTTTTAAATCAATTAACGCTGCTTTTTTTACAAGATGGACAAAATTTGTCACCAAAAAAGTCATTTGGTTTAACCAAAATTTCGATTTTACAGTTTTGGTTATACCGAATGACGATATTTTCAAACAATGCTAACAGGCTGATATCTAGCTAGCTAGTAAAAGGACAATTAAACATTTTATATTTAGTACAAGTTTTTAAAATATTACAACATTTTCCATGTTTTATAGCGGTTGTATCAAATGACCTGATGTTTCGGGACATGCGTATGAGCAAGTGAAAACTTGTATTAGTTAGTTACTTTGCTTCTTGACCATGTGGTCCTTTGCAGGTGTCTGAATGATGTCACATCCTTTCACATGATATTGTCCACATGTTTTGATTAAAAAATGGTCCCTTTATATTGGCTACTCCGAATGACATCAATGAAATTCATTTTTTCCGGACATTGTTTCTCATAACAAAGCAATGACTTCTACACATAATTTTAAAATCATTTTGCACTATGTTGATATATGATGTTATAAAATCATGCCAGAATAAAAAATATATACATTTAATACATTTTAAAATATTTTAATCACAAATGAAATGGCTGTTTTGGCCTTTGGACGGTTAAACTAAATGACTTTTGAATCTTTAAAATACATTTATATGTAGCAAAATACAATTAAAACCTTTTGGATTCAATAAAAGAGATCTAGTTAGATATCATATCATACTTTGGATAGCATATCTTTGTTTTTTATTATTATTAAGGCCTTTGGACAAAAAAATGACCCATCACACATTATTGACCACAACACACAATTCAATATATATATTCACCACCCTCCTCACTAGATATTGATATTGGTTGACTACTATTTAATCAAAAAAAAAAAAAAAAAAAGATGAATAGTAAGTGTCCAAGGTCTGGTAGGAAATATTCCAGTCTCAAATAACAAAATATTTTGTTTATGTCTTCCCAATAATTCCATGAAAATCTCGAGTTACATAATCATTTATGCTATCTTTTTCACACCTATCGGCACCTCTACATTGCTGGGGTTATTCTGTGTTGCCAAGGGAACTTGCTTTTGAATTCAAAGTGATTTTGACTCAGAAATACCGACAGACTGTGCCCACAAAGCACTTCTATCACTGAATGCTCATCCTCTTATTGCAACACTTTCACTTGCAAATCAGACTGGACAAGCATGGATGCCACAAAAGAACTGTTATAATTATAAAGGGATTCAATCACAAAACCATCAAACCAGAAATACAAAACGACTTGTCATGTACTAAACAAGCGTAACGGTGAAGCCAACCACAGTGAACTGAATGGAAAAAAACATTTTCAAAAGCAAGAATTTTGATAAATATCAGAAATTTCTCAGAGAAAACCTTCTCTTACATTCTGTTGCTTAGAGAAGAAATGTAATATCAACCTGAAACTATGAAATTCTCTCCCACAGTCCCTCAGTGACCTCTCCACCCTATCTGAACTCCAAAAACACATCTCTTTGTGTTATACTAAACTATGGCTTCTGAATTCAACCCTGTCTGTTCTGTTCTTGAATTTTTTTGTGCTCTTATATTGTTTGTGTCACTGTATGCCCCACTTTTATTATGCTTTGTGCCACTGTATGTTGTTATTATTAATATTCATATTATTAAGCTATTCAATCAGTACCAATACATTTTATTTGAGCTCCACGGTGAGGCATGATGTTAACTGGATCATTACAGTAAATGAGATAAATACATTATGAGATAATACATGGGGTAACAGAAACTCTTTACTGCAGAACACCCTATTAGATATAGTGTTTCTCCACTAGTTTTAATGCTGCATTGAGCTGGAATCTATCAAAGTAGTGACTGGTGTATTACCGATGGACAAGGATAATAATTAACACAATTCACTGAAATTCCACCAATGGACAATTATTCATCCGTCTCGTTCAGTCAGTTACATGAAGCAGCGCTGAGGTAAAAAAGCTCATAGTACTCACATGCATGAGTGACAGAGAAACTGTTGGAGGACTCCAGGTTATCTACGTTGTAATTGAGATGGAAGGGTTTCTCAGTCATGTTCTGATTGGTGTTGTAGAGCTGCACAGCGAATCTGAAAGCGCTGTGTTCTTGCACGGTGGAACGCATGAAGAGCCCACCTTTATGAAGACCAAACAGCAATGAATCAAAGACGATGCGCAGATTTCATGCATATAAAGACTGTATAAATATTAAACAGCTGGCTTAAATCACCACTAGATAGTGTCAAATCCATTTAGACACATTCATGGACTCAATTTGATTCGCTTCCATTCGTAGGAAGGAACTTTCTCTTAAGTTTATGAAAAGCGATTGATAGCAGACATGCATGCAGATTAATGGAAACCTAAATATTTCGCATAAATATAATCATAATCGTTTTATTTTTTTTATGTCAATTCTGTTTGGTATAAATTGCGATGATTCCTTAGATTGTATTAGTACACTTAATACAGTGGGCGATACTAAGGTTTTCGTTTAACCTATACATATACATGCACATACATATAGCCTTTACATCGAAACCAGACATCGGCATACAAAGCCTAGCGATAAAAGAAGGCAAGCATATCCGGACGGACTCACCGATATTTATCTGATTGGGGAAGCCAGCGAGAGATGTGCCGAATAGCCATAATAAAAAAAGCAGCGCGCTTTGAGCCATTTTCTCTCCTGCCGCAAAAAAAAATCAAGCCTCACAAAACGAACTGTTTGAGGAGAATCATAAACGCAAAAATCCAGCCGTGAGTGAAGCGGAGCGACTCATGGAGAACAATTCTTCTGCATGTGAGGAGAGAGAGAGAGAGAGAGAGAGAGAGAGAGAGAGAGAGAGAGAGAGAGAGAGAGAGAGAGAGAGAAGGGGGGAGATGGAGAGGGACTGGTGCTGAAGATGGTCGAGGCGACTGAGAGCATCACATTCAGAGTGAGTGCGAGCGACTCCTCCAATTGGACCAGCAGGGCGATATTGATCAAACTTGAACTGACGTTGAAGAAGAAGGAGATTTGGTAACACTTGCTATGAAGCCTGTATATTATGCATGCATTGTAGAGCTTTTCATAATGCATTATAATAGCCTACATATTGTTAGATTTGTTCATGAATTACCGTAACCACATTTATAATGCATCACAATATTGAAATATTAATATAATAATGGAAATGCATTTTAATGCACACTATAAACAATTTCAATAGCCGCAATAAGGTTAATATATTATTGGCTATCGTTGATATATTCAACTCGCTCACCGACTGATGCAAACTTTTAAAGAATATGACGTGTAACACATGATGTAACACATCTGGTATTGGTCCTGTGTGTGTTGTTGACTTATACTGTACTGTTTAAAGATATAACTAGAAAATTCTCTACCTGAGGTTATTCTCACTATTCATCATCTGCGTCATGAAATTATCAAAAGGTAGCGGTGGAAAACCACCAGCCTCAAGGCGACCAGTGTCATAATACATTACCTCAGCAGCTGCATGTCAAGGGTTCATGCAGCTTAATTTACGCATGTAATTACCTTAGTTAAAACACAACGTTTTGATGTATTTAGCTGTGTGCATTTACTACGCTCAATGTACTAATCAGTGACGCGACCAACATAACAGTTCTGCGCTCTCGCGAACTCAAAGTTTGTTTAATATAACGGCAGTTCACTGCAGATCCCGTGTCACGTGAAAGGAAGACTGTGTGCTATTGTTTTGGGAGGCGGTGACGCGTAACATGAAGCCCATTAAGTTTAGCTCCATCGATCGCTTTGTTAGGAATCGTTTACCGTAGCGTCATATCGAAAGCGACTGGATGAACAACGGCGTGAGATAAAGCAGTCATGTTATTTGAAGGGGATTCGAACGCGTGTTGCGTTTAAAGAAAGGACACGGCGGTTTTGAGAAGTGTTTTTAAAAGTTGAGCTGTACATACGCCGTCTAATAACGCGACACCAACGCGCAAACAACAGAGACGCAACGCAACGGCCGTTTGACGCGTGTTTGCACAGATCACCGGTTTCTTTCAACCCTAATTAAAACATGGCAGACGCGTAGCCTACTGTGTGAACGCAACCTTTGGAAAAACGACTAAACATAATAATCCAGTCTAATGTTAATGAATGAATGAATGAATATGGACTCAACAGAGAGAGCTAGCTGGCCCCTGTCATTAAGTTGGCCCTTTTATACTGCAGCTATTATTGAGCAGGGCTGCTGTCCATGGTGCTGAGCACATTTTACTCCTGTGACTATACTTCATATATATATATATATATATATATATATATATATATATATATATATATATATATATATATATATATATATACACCCATAATATAGAATTATAACATAATTTGACTACTCTAATAACATTATTTAGGGTTATTTGAGTTTCTTTGAGATTTTTAACTAAGGCACGTATAGCATTGCATTGTCTATCCTCTGTGTATTTTTGTCAGTCGGAAGAACAATTCAAGGATGACAGTTCCATTTATCGTGGGCAGCAAAGCTCTACCAAAATTGAGTTTTTAATTGCATTGCAGACAGACAAGGCTTTAGCTATTGATACTAAAATTGGCTTGTGCCCTCAGTGCAACATTGCAAAGGGAAACGTCATTGCGAGTTCCCTTCAACAGCAATTCTGCAATCACCAGCAAATGTGCTCCCCAAAATGAGTAATAAAGAAGATGTACTAGTTAATTTCAAAGCAGAGAAGTTAATTCCCCAACATCTCCTAACACTGAGTACAGTGTTACAAAATTCATGAAAACTAATAAACAAACTAACAAATAAAACATACAGCATGAGATTCTCTTGTGTGGTCATTTGTTTGTATTAAAACAAATTGTGAAGCTTTTGAAACTTCAATTCAGTTTTTCAAAATTGGCTGGTCGTTTATTGAATGTGATGCATTTGACAGGTGGCATCAGATGTATGTCTTGTGTGGTCAGGCAATATAAAGTGTCTTTCATGAAGGTGAGCGTCCACAGCACACACTCTTCCCTGCATTAATGTGTCGCATGGAGAAGCAAATAAGACCCCAGCATTGATTTTTCTGTGACTGTCATCATTGTCATCTACTTATGAGCACTTAGGTCATTCACCTTACCATCCTATAAAAACTGATCCCATAATCAGTAAAGGTTAGCGTTTCATTGCTGCACTAGGGCAATAAAGGCAATTGATTAGATTTGAAGATATATAAATACATGTGTTTTATGTACAATTTACAGTCTAATGAAATGAAAGAACTGGGAATCAATCAAGAAATGTTCTGTCGATCAATGACAAATACCTGTAATTTATCGAATTAGTGGGAAATAAACATTAAGGATGTGATTCAAACACTGAGCAATAAACACAAGTGGAAAGTAGTTAAGTTAAAGTGCTCCTATTATGCTATTTTAAAGGCTCATATAGTTTTGATTTGGAGTCTCCTATAATAGGTTTACATGCATTCAAAGTAGAAACAACAACAACAACAAAAACACGCATTTTCTCATAATATACATTGCAGCATCTCCTCATTTCTCACAGTGTCTGAAACGGTTTGATCAAGGATGCAGTCTGTCTAAACCCCTCCTTTCCAAGAGCCTGCTCTGCTCTGATTGGTATAGTCTGTTGTGAGTGGTCAACAGTTTACAGCACATGTCGGAAACCAATCAGACATTACCATACCTAAATTTCAGCTTGATACACATTGACACGAACAGTAACATGGCGTCAGTTTTCCATATCAATCCTCATCCTTTTGAAGTGCATGTAAATTTGCTTTCGCAGCACCAAAAACAGCATCTTCTCGACATGAACATGAAGCAAACTCTTCCATTCTCAGATACAAGTACAGTATTCGAGGGTCAAAGTAAACATTCGCGGGCAGCCAATGAAGACCACTGGCGGCCATTATGCAAATGTGTTACAAACCTGCATAGGTTTGTAACAGGATGTGAGACTGGAACTCCTGATGACTCGTTTCGGCAGTTCAGAATCAATTCTTTATTTTGGGAGACAATAACTCCATATATTTGTACTTTGATCTTTAAAACTTTGCAGATGTGTTACCTTCACAAACAGCTATATTACACACTGCATGAAAGGTAATATCTGAAAAAGCAGAATATGGCCACTTTATTGTTTAAAAATAATTACGAAATGTACATTTCTCCAGGGTGTATGGAAAATTCCTTTTTAGAATCATTAAAGATGCAATTTCTGCACCACTAGCGTCACCAAATGGAATTTTAAATTTGTCGATCTGGTTAGTACATTCAAACAGTGTAGGACATTCATTAACCCATTAACAATTTAGTACTATTCCCTAATGTATGTTTATGGTAGTATATGGACCAATGTCACTGGGTTGGATGATACAAAGTAACACTGATGGTTATGTTGCCAGCATCCTCTGAAAAGGTGAGACTTTTTAATCTTGGCTTGTCATGGTGATGGCCCAGATGTGTCAGGACCATTCATTCACATTACCCCATATCTTGACTTGAAAAACATGCTCTGGAAAACTGTGGGATGTAATGACAGGGGCAACACAGCATCATTCAAAGAGACAGTTGGCTCAAGCCTCTGTACATCAGTGGAACCCAGTGACATTTAAACGGGGAAAGAGCCAATTACTTCTTTTTTTTTTCCCTTCTCCCCAGACCGGTAAGGTTGATGTCAAGTGCTCGGCTACACACATAAGAGCAAGTTTCCTTAAGAGTTTGTTTACCCATGGCATCGAAAGCAATGCAATTGCACACCATCAACTAAATTGCAACTTCCTAAAGTGAGCACTGAACTTCCTAAATGATGTTGTGTTATCTGCTGCATACAAAATAGCATTATTGAGAAATACTGTGATTGAGATTATAGTTATTGAAATGTGTCACGGTGCTAGAGTCGCCATGACACACTTACAGAAATAACCGCTTGGACAGTCTTTAAACGCCACATTGAGGTCTGTCACAACGCTCCTCATGCGATTTGGTTTCTTTGCAAACGCTCTTTGCAGAAGTGTGACAGAGGCTTCTGTGTTATCAGCTGAGCAGACTGACACACTTACAGACCCCCAGGGCCAAAACAGGCATGGTCATGTGACTGCACTCCTCAGCATGACAGCATGAATCTCCAGAACTGATCAAGGGAATGGTGGGTACACATGCTTTGCTTTTCATACGAGGGAGAGGTACAGTTTGAAGTCTATGTTAAACTCATTTCACAAATCTGCATATGTCAGCAAAGAAACATGTAGGGTGGGACTTGATTTTATCCAATGAGAATGAATGGGATTGTGAAAACTGGGCGTTGCATACTAGAATAGAGCCATGTCAAAAATTATCTTATTATGATTATGATTTTATTATGAAATTATTATATTTTGATGAAAGAATTTGTGTATTCTTTCTAAATAACGACCGGGAATGAACATTAAGTTGGCATTACTTTATTCAGATGGGATGTGTGATGGAATGATGAGAACCACCTAAATGGAATTGCCAGCATTTCATGCAGGTTAACATCTGTCGAAAACATTTGTCTCTTTAGCAACAGAATTTAACCTTGATTCACATGATTCAGTAAAGTGATAAATGTTGCTAAGGTGACATTTCCTTTTGAGAGTGATTTAAAAAACAGTGCCTGATATTTACCTGGCTCAACTTTACAAAACTGTGTAGAAAAAAAGTTCCCTTTTGAGGGAACATCAACGCTGCATCATTGCATTGACACTGTCACCCTAATCCTAATGGACGACAGAGGTCAGGTGACGAAGCACAGTGTGTCATCAAGACCATAAAAGGATACCTATGTCACGGAATCCCCAGCTTCTTTGTTTTCAGAAGCTGCATGTCTGTTCAGTGCATTGTCAAACAAAGAAAATTGTGTTGTGTATGTAAAATCTTTAGACCAGGAGTTAGTCTGTAAATGACCCTCTGCAAACCATAAGGAGTTATTACGATGGATGCATCCTTCTCAGGCTGGGGTGTGGTCTTGAATGCTCATCCAGCTTACAGTCTCTGGGAGCGCTGTCATGTCATATGGCATTTAATTACCTGGAAGACCTACTTTGGCAGATGTACGACAGCTGAAGTGGACCTGTTTGCATCAGTAGAGTCTACACACTATCCCCTCTGGTTCGGCCTCATTCTTTCGCCTCCATTTGGGCTGAATGCCATGGTACAGACGTCGCCGAGGCTCCCCGATCGCTCTGCTCCCGAGAGTTCTAGTGAGGGTTCATCAGAACAGAGTTCACCTGTCATTAGTGGATCCATTCTGGCTGGCCTAAATCTGGTTCTCAGACTTAATGTCTCTCCTGGAAGGTTCTCCTTTGGAGATTCCAATTAGGAGAGACCTTCTGTCCCAGGCTCGGGGGTCGTTTCTCCACCCCTGGCTAAAGATTTGGAAGCTGTGGATCTAGCCCCTGTAGGGTAACAGCTCATAGATTCTGGTCTCTCAATTGAGGTTGTTGAAATCATCCTACATGCTAGAGCTCCCTCCACGAAGAAGCTTTATGCTCTGAGGTGGCATCTCTTGTATCCCTTGATGAGCGCTGAGCACACGGAGCCTTTATTAGAGGCTCCGTTTGAGCACTTGGAGTCAGCCTCAGAGAAGTTTCTGACTTTCAAGGTGGCTCTGTCACTGTCATTAACTTGACTTAAAAGAGAAGGAGATTTGCAGGCCTCTCAGTTGTCTCCTGCTTAGACTGTACCTTTGGACTGGTCAAAATGTATAGTTCACCTGAGGCATCTGAATTTGCCTTTGTTGATCATTCATCCGGTCATTCTTCAAGCCTTCTCCCCTCCACTGTTTGACTTGCTGGGTTTTTTTAGGGTAAAACAAATTCCTGATATTCACCTCGGTCAGCTCACAACCTTACTCGGACAAAATGCTCATTATGTATCCAGTCAGATGGCAAATTCTGTTAAATAGTTTGATCATTTGCATTGGTTCAGCTTTACACAGTTGGTCATGATTTGGCTGGTTAGCTTTAGCTCCAGTCTTTACTGGAAGATGCTGTAACTGAGGGAAAGAAATCATGAATTTTAATGAGTTTACTGACGTTCTCTATAGCACAGAGAATTTTTATTTATTTATTTTTTTTTTGCACGAAACATATAAATAAATGATATACATATACTGAATATTTCACCAGTGACCAAATTATTCCCACTGTCTACTGTAATTGACGTCCTTAGCTCATTTTCTAGCCTGGAGTGAAGAGTTCTAAAGCAGTAGTGGAGGGTTTGTGACTGTGCTCATTCTTGAAGTGCCATCAGCCAATCAGCATTGTGACATAATTTCCCTGCAACTCCAGAGGGATGAGTCACATTGCTTTGGCTCAAAAAAGTGTTGTGTGTCAATCTATATTGCATACTACCAGGCTTGAATGCACCAGCCAAACAACTATCACTGAGATGAATAGGAATTCTAACAGGTAGCTTTTTTCCAGGTATTGTAGACCTCCATTGTTTAGATTGCATACCATTTACTTTGGAGAAAAAGGCAAAAGCTTGAAGCAAAATCTTTGGGCTAGCTCCTTCTGATTAAATCAACATGATTCATCAGATGCTTGTGATATCCACCATTTCACCATTTGAATGGACCTATCTGTGTAAAGCAGCAGTGCTCTGACCCCTCTCCTCTGTTCCTTACTCTCTATTACAATCAATTATTTATCTGAGTCATCCCTTCAGAACAGATCAAGCCAGTCTCCATGATCTAAGATTAATATTATAAGCGTTACACCTCCATCTGATCACCATGGATATCACACCTACAGGCTCACCCGTTCTGTGGGTAGAGTCGAACGTCTGGCAAGGTGACAAGCACTCATGTGTTCTCTGCAGCCCCTCGGCTCTGTCCAGCGAGGTGGGTATTGTTAGATACTGCGTGGCTAATTGAGGGGAAGAAAGAGGTTGTCATGGCTGATGAAAGAGGTGAGGTGGTATGTCATTTAGACGTTGTTTCTTGTCAATCATCACTCGTTTGTTTGTGTCGTCACTCGTCAGGGGATGTGATCTCTGCACTACAAGTAGAAACATCAGGGAGTATTAAACTAAAGCACTGCATTATTACAATGGTAACATGGGGAACACATATTCACTATTAACTATGACTTTTGCCTCAATAAACTCTTAAGTTAAAAGTGAGGATTGTTCCCCACACTAAAGTACTACCATTACAATTTGAAATACTATTAAGTGTTTGTAGAATAAATATGACTCTAGTCCCATAGTTGTTTGCATAACCTAACTTTGTAATAATACAGACCTAAATATGGTCAGATAGAGCAGTTTATAGATTAGCGCCATTAGAAATTGTACTCTGTCCTTTCAGTCTGATTAGACAAACAGCACAACAGCACACATTTTCCAGGCCGAATAGTAAATCAGCATTCTGCAGACAGATATAAAATAGCTGCACACATCTTGCAATGGTAGTTAATGATATTGGATTCTTACATAAATACATCTTATGTGTGACAAGTTTTGATTATTATTTATTTATTTTTTTCTTTCCAGGATGCACGCCAGTTATGTTTTTTTTTCTAAGGCACATTTAAAAAAAGCTACTTAAATGTCCTAATTTAACTAAACTCTAATCCTGGCTTAATCTAAGCCCTGTCTGTGAAACCAGGCCTATATATTATATTATAGAATATTAAATTATATATACATATTTTATATACATACATGTTGAAGATTCTATAGGTGTGCCAAGAATTGCCCCATTTTTATAGATAGTCCTCCGATGTAAAGTATGAATGCAAGGTTTGAGTGATTGAACCATGAATAAATCACTTTTTGCAAATAAAAATGTCATGTGAGAAACAATGGCTTGTATTGTGTGCACACTGGAGCAGTAGGTGTGGTTACTGCTGCCGTCTCATAACTTCTTCTAAAGAATGAACCAAGTAATGCATCTGCCCAGTGCTGTTTCTCCTTTGTGATGAGGTGACCCTGAACTTCTGTACCAGGGGCTGATAGGAGTCAAACAATAGCTGCTGAATCTGTATGGCTTTCTGGTAGACTTAAAGCATGTATATACAGTGGTCAGCATAAATGAATACACCCCCTTTGAAAAGTAACATTTTAAACAATATCTCAATAAACATAAAAACAATTTCCAAAATGTTGACAAGACTAAGTTCTATATATCTGTTTAACTTAGAACATGAAAGAAAGGTTAATAATATAACTTAGAAAACAACATTTTCAGTTTTACTCAAATTACGGTGATGCAAAAATAAGTACACCCCATTGAAAGTCTCTGGGGCAAAGCTAAATTTTAGACTACAAATGTCTAACAAGAATTTAACTACAGGTGAGTCAAATTATTCATTACACAGGTGTCCAGCAGACAGTTGACTATAAAAGGGTGTTAATACCCCTTCCCATTTCATGCTGTCAGCAATGGCACCACATGGAAGAGAAATGTCACAAGACCTGAGAAAGAAAATAATTTCTTTACAGCAGAAAGGTAGAGTTTGCCAGAGTCCATGCTGACAAAATGAAGACTACTGGGACTCTGTACTCTGGAGTGATGAGACCGAGATAAATGTTTTTGGAACTGATGGCTTCAAAACTGTATGGCATCCCAAAGGTGAGGAATACAAACAAAAAAATGCATAGTGCCTACAGTGAAACATGGTGGTGGCAGTGTCCTTATGTGGGGCTGCGTGAGTGCTGCCGATGTCGGGGAGCTGAATTTCATTGATGGCATCATGAATTCACAGATGTACTACTCTATACTGAAAGAGAAGATGCCACTCCGTGCCCTTGGTCGTCGTGCACTTTTCCAACATGATAATGATCCTAAAAACACATCTAAGGCCGCTGTTGGATTTCTGAAGAAGAACAGGGTCAAAGTGATTCAGTGGCTCCTGATCTGAACCCAATCGAACACCCATAGGGAATTCTGAAGAGACAAGTTGAGCATCACTCTCCATCCAGCATCCAGTCTCTAAAAGAGGTCATTCTTAAAGAATGGAAAAAAATAGATGTTGCAAAATGTCACAAACTTGTTCAAGACTTGGTGCTGTCATTAAAAATCATGGAGGCCATACAAAGTACTAGATGTAGTAGTTTTTGTTGTGGGGTGTACTCATTTTTGCATCACCCTAATTTGAGTAAAACTGAAAAATGTGTAATCTAAGTTATATTATTAACCTTACTTTTATGTTATAAGTTAAACAGATGTTATATTAAGCTTAGTCTTGTCAACATTTTGGAAATTGTTTTTGTGTTCATTGAAAAATTGTTTAAAATGTTACTTTTCAAAGGGGGTGTACTCATTTACGCTGAGCACTGTATTAGCATAATTCCTTAGAATGCATATTGCAATACATTATGTTTCTTCATAACAAACCACAGTTGTAACTAAAGTAATAATCATGGTTAAAGATTATGACACATAGTTGTCACTATGGCTTTAGTGAAGCACACAACGAAAGGAAAAGGGAACAAAAATAGACTTTAATAATAAACAATACAGGACAATACCGGACAAATGAACTTAGGAAACTCTGGGCTTAAATTCATGGGCAGAGTAATTAACGTGAACAGAAACAGGTGAGGGATAATTAACAACCAAGGAAACTAACTATGAACACATGGGAACTGAGCACACAGAGTGAAAACGAAACCAAAACAGAACCTAACAAAATATACATGTTATAGTAGTAGGATATAGTGCACAGAATTTACTGTTGTTTATGAGATTTACTTCTTAAAAGGTGTAACCAATCATCTGCATTATGAGATAAGATATTCATGCAGGAAACCTTCACCCACACTATTGGAATCTGTTGTTGAGGCAGTAGGTAGATCTTACACACATTGCAGGAAAGACAAATTTGTTGTCTTGTACATTCTGACTCGATGTGATGTATTGATGTTGATGTGATCTGTGCACACAAGCACTTTATGCATTTTCACTCATGTGTCATCCATTTACTTGAAACAATGGATATGTTTAGTCATTTCTTAACTACTTTTCCACATACAGATTTGCTTTAACCTGAAGGTGTTTCTGTAGTTGTCTTGTTGTGAGGTGCTGTGGCATAGTGGATAATGCATGAATTTGGGGACTGAAAGGTTTGAATTGTCTTAAGTAAGGTTGTGTTTGAGTCCTTAATTATTGCTTGAACTGCCACAATGGACAACAATGTTTCTTTGGGTGGTATATATATAAAACATTTTTTAGACCACCTGTCATAATAAATAGGAAACACGGTAACACGTTAGTATAGGGAACATGTATTCATTATTAACTATGATTTTCCCTCTATAAAGTTAGTTGTCAAGTTTAGGTATTGGGTAGGATTAAGAATGTAGAATAAGGTCATGCAGAATAAGGCATTATTATGTACTTAATAATGACTAACAAACAGCCAATATTCTAGTAATATGCATGCTAATAAGCAACTAGTTAAAAGACCCTAAAATAAAGTGTTACCAAAAACACAAATGGTAACACTTTAGTTAAGGGTCCAATTCTCACTGTTAACTAATTGCTTATTAGCATGCATATTACTGGGATATTGGCTGTTTATAAGTATTTATAAAGCACATATTAAAACATTATTCTGCATGACCATATTCTACATCCCTTAATCCTACCCAATACCTAAACTTAACAACTACCTTACTAACTAATTATTAATAAGCAGTATTTAGGAGTTTATTGAGGCAAAAGTCTTAGTTAATAGTTAGATAATAGTGAGATTTGGAACCTAATCTAAAGTGTGACCACACAAATATTTTAGGAATGTGTCATAACAACTTGTTTAAAATGGAAAATGTTATTGTGATTTATTAGGCAAATAACAAACTGAAACAACTAAATAGTCTTTATTCACACATAATTACCTTGACCTTCATAACATAATTTTTCATTTAATTACAGACTTACACTACTGGTCACATGTTTAGATTAAGTATATTTTTATTTATTTAATTAAATATTATTAAAATATTAAGCAGCAAAAATGGTTTTTAACACTGATAATAATAAGAACTATTATTAATTACTGAACACCAATAATAACATAATAACTGAGCATCAAATCAGCATATCAGAATGTTTTCTGAAGGATCATGTAACACTGAAGACTGGAGTAATGATGCTGAAAATTCCGATTTAATCACAAGAATAAATTACATTTTAAAATATATTCAAATAGAAAACAGTTATTTTAAATTGTAATAATATTTCACAATATTATTCCATTTTTAATCAAATAAATGCAGCCTAAGTAAGCAGAAGAGACCTCTTTCAAAAATTCTGGTAACACTTTACAATTAGATAACATAAACTAATAATGAGCAATATATTTGTTCCAGTATTTATTCATCTTCGTTAATGTTGGTGTCACGTATGCGCTCCGTCTTCCCATCTTCAACAGTCCAACTATCTAGTGAAAGACTACATTTCCAAGCGAACTTCTCCTGCTCTGTTGTTCACCTATGTGCCAATAAATACCTGTTTGGGTTCAACTAACTTAGTGTGGTATTCCCTGAGAGTTAGTTAATACAACTGTTCATGTTAGTGCAGGTCCATCAAATAATGTTAACAGATGCAGTAAACCCCAGGTTTAATAATTTAGACCCCAGCTGCAGGCTGGTAGAGGTGAGCTCTTGATGTTTGCGCCTTAGATTGAAATGTAGGTGGTCTCTGTGGTCTCCTTTCATATTGCTACTCTACGCATTTTAGCAACTATAAAACTGTTGCAAACTTTTGAAAATCAAAGCAGCGACATTAAGCAGCTTTGAGTTGTAATCCTTCTGTTCACACTATCCTAATGAAATTGCAGGTCAAAGATATCACAGTATTTTGACACTCAGGTGCTTTCAGGTTCCATCTGGCACTGCACACAGATCTCTACAGTCAGCAGGTTTGTTTAGAGGCCTGACTTGTGCATATTCAGCAATAATGAGCATTTGACACAAGGCTGCCTATGATGGGAGGGACAGCAGGGGACAGGATCTAGGCCATGATGTTCTTAATGTCCCTGACACTTGTAAATTCTTTACTCTCAGGTTAATGCAATGACTGGCAGGAACCGGAGAGATGTGCGGTCGCCCCACTGTTTAATAAAAGCGTGCAGAGAAGATCCTCGGCATTGGAAGTAGGACAAATGCTGTCTTAAAATGTGGATGTACTGAGTTTCTGGACAGGACTCGAAATGAGGCCACATAAAATTACATGACCATTCTTGAGATAATCAAAGCTCCCAAAACACAAAGTTATGGCTGCTTACACGCATATTTTCTGAAGTTGTTTTTTTTTTTTTTTGCATTACACACTAATCGATCAAATAATGAGACTAAATTCAGTATCATAGCCATTATGTCAGTAGTAAGTCATGGGGATACACATAGCACACAATGCCACCATCTCACTGCCAGCTTCGCTTTCAGCAAACATTTTCATAATTACAAATTACTCTGTAAATTTCTGGGCAACCCTTTTCAAAGCATTATAAAAACAGAATCCAATAAACATGATATTGTTTTGCCACTAACAGAACAAAAATTCTGCTGAAGTTGATGCATTGAGAAAAAAAAAAAAAAAGGAGCTTGTCTTGTATTTAGCATGTGCATATATCATCCAGTCACCTCTCTGCTTGAGTTTGTGACTAATAAAATCACAAACAAGCCTTTGGCCAAATGACAAGGTTCATTTTTCAGCTTGTGGGCTGAGTTAAGTAGCCTCTAATATGTGAGTGTATAAAGAGAGGGGAAGGGACCTCTGACAAATGTCTAGCCATAACAGTCATGAGGGGGGAAAAAACAGACGGCATAGTGTCATTTTAAGAGGTAATATCTCACTGCTGATGCTGGATGAGAGGTCTTATTGACACTTGAGCAGGTGGCCTGACCCGAGTAACATTTGTAACAAAGTTGCAATATATCTCTCAAAATAACGCCAATATGCCTGTTCAGTTGTTGTCAGCTCATCCATTTATGTTGTGAGTGTGGTCCTGCACCTTTCATATCCCTGAGTGGTCACATATGAACAAAGGTTCAATTGCCGGGCGATCACGCACCTCACATTCTTGTGCAGTGAAGGTTCTGTGGATGAAAATGGCTGCAAGGGTTGAAATGCCGGAAAGACAGCATTAAAAAAAAAGCTTTTTCGTTTTCCATTCAATCAATAAACTAAAATGTGCAAATTTTTTAGCATACAAGTAGGGCAGAAGTTACTGTAAAAAGTTAGTACAATGGGGTAGTCACTGCTTTCCTAAAAACAACAAAAACAAATCATATCTTTACATTTAAACTAGTATGTATGCAACAACATGAAGAAACCCTGGAGATCTATCCATTTGCATTCCTGTTCATCTCAGTGACAGTTGCTCATCTGGTGCTGGAGATAGACAATCTGCTTACTGCCATCTTTGTTCATGGGCATTCAGTTTTTAGGTACTTTTGTTTTTTCAGCAATCACCTGTAAATGTAAATGGCATGCAACTAATCACTCTGGAGTAACAGGAAAATGATGTCATGGCAATGCTGATTGGCTGATGGCACCACAAGCTAACAGACTGGCTTGCATCCGAAATTGCATACTCTCTTGAGTAGGTATTAATTTTAAACAAGTAATCACTTCACAACCGCTAAAACAGTATGTACAACCTGAATTCCGGAAATGTTGGGACGTTTTTTTAAATTTGAATAAAATGAAAACTACAAGACTTTCAAATCACATGAGCCAATATTTTATTCACAATAGAACATAGATAACATTACAAATGTTTAAAGGGAGACTTTTATCCATTAAATGAGCTCATTTTAAATTTGATGCCTGCTACAGGTCTCAAAAAAGTTGGCACGGGGGCAACAAATGGCTAAAAAAGCAAGACATTTTGAAAAGATTCAGCTGGGAGAACATCTAGCAACTAATTAAGACGAGTCCAAATTTGACTCCGGGCTGAAGAGAACGGAAACCATCCAGTGTCTTTTCACCACTTAGTTCAAAAGCCAGCATCTCTGGTGGTATGGGGGTGCATAAGTGCATACAGTATGGGCAGATTGCATGTTTTGGAAGGCACCATTAATGCTGAAAGGTATATAAAGGTTTTAGAGCAACATATGTTCCTCTCCAGACGACGTCTATTTCAGGGAAAGCCTTGTGTATTTCAGCAGGACAATGCAAAACCACATACTGCAGCTATTACAACAGCATGGCTTCATCGTAGAAGAGTCCGGGTGCGGAATTGGCCTGCCTGCAGTCCAGATTTTTCACCTATAGAGAACATTTGGCGCATCATTGAACGAAAAATAAGTCAAAGACAACCATGAACACTTCTGCAGCTGGAAGCCTATATCAGGTATGAATGGAACCAAATTCTAACACCAAAACTCCAGAAACTCATAACCTCGATGCCCAGACGTCTTCACACTGTTTTTTAAAAAAAGAGGAGATGCTACACCATGGTAAACATGCCTCCATCCCAACTATTTTGAGACCTGTAGCAGGCATCAAATTTGAAATGAGCTCATTTTGTACATAAAATTGTAAAATTTCTCAGTTTAAACATTTTTTATGTTATCTATGTTCTATTGTGAATAAAATATTGGCTAATGTGATTTGAAAGTCTTTTAGTTTTCATTTTATTCAAATTTAAAAAACATTCTAACATTTCCGGAATTCAGGTTGTACTATATAGAATGAATGTGTGTAGTATGCATGTAATCTGGACATACTACATTCGCCATATTGTCATTAGCATGTGACCTACCAGCGTCAGTTGCGTTGCTTCACTGCCATTCACAAATCCTCTCATGTGGCCTCATGGGATAGTAAAGTGTCCATCATATGCACACTTCAGAATGTCGCCGGAAATAGTAGGTCATCCTTGTATTTTTTGCCTACTCTTTTATGAGTTCTGTGAATTCGGACATACTTATTTTGTCACATACTGTTTTTCGCCTACTATATAGTAGGGAAGTATGCAGTTTCGGATGCAGCAACTCAGTCTCAAACCCTGAAGAAGTGGCTATAGTGTGCAAGTATGTGATTTGGGACTTACCTTTCGTATGTACAAACCAACAAATGAATTGAGCTCATTAAAGTTGAAGTGTGTAATTTCTTCAGGACTAGTGGAACCAAACAGAATTACAAAAATAACTCTGAAGAAAATGTGAGTGGTGCTTGCCAAACGCTCCACCACGATGCTAGGGTGTTGTGGGTGGTTGGCAAGATATTGCTTTGCAGCTGCTAAGGTGTTCTGAGCATTCTATGTGTTTAATACTTAGCATTATGGGTTTGTTCAAATTTCTATCTTAAGCATGATAGACAATGATGCTCGCCTTAGGACAAACACACTGTCCAGCTACTCTATTTAGGCACTAAATAGTATTTAATTCAGTTAATTCAAACATACAGTCTAACAAGTGGCATTCATCTGCATAAATCTAAAGAAAGATGGTATAGCTAATAAACAAACTCAGGTAATGATGAAGCCCTTTCTGTCCCAAAATGCTCCACAGTACAATCACACAATTATCTTCCTGCACCAGCGGAGGTACATTCATCGCCAACAGCAGCCTTGTTATCTTCACGGGTTCGACTCTGTCATGGCTCCCAGTTAAAGCGAACATAGCATTAATAATGAGCTTTTAATCAATTCCTCACCCTTCATGCTGTGAATGCCCTGACTGGCGCAATCAAGATAGAGATTGTTCCAGCTGACACACAAGAATGTTTTCGAGAGAAGTTCTCAGACCGTCTGCATCTCTGTTCTGATTAATGTGAGCGAGGATTTTAGTACTGCTTCACATCTGCATCTTACAGGAGTTAAAAGCACCTCGGGATGTCATGCGGAGGTCCACGCTGATGTTCTCAGCGAGATATGTGGGTGGAGGTGCCGCATTTATTTGTATTTTCTGAGGTATAGAGACGCCAGCGTTTGGGATGGAGTTGCCTGGATATTCAGCATGAGCGCTGGCCTTGAGGTGCAGGAGTGTATTGTAAATAAAAGAGCCCTTGTGTAGCTTGCAGACAGAAAGTGTGCACTCGCTGGAGAAGAGATGTTCTGAATAACCTTTTGATGCTGTCAAAAGAGAGGCAGGAGAGAGCTGTGTGCTCCAAGGCATGAGTGGGTGTTTCGATGAGGCAGTCGGAATACATTTCTGTCCTTTTTCTCTCATTTTAAACTGCACATATACCATTTGCAGATTTAGTTGTGTTTTCTTAACCAGGGACTAATAGTTGAATGCTAATGAGAATCTTACTTAAGGGAGGGTTAATAGCAATAAGTATGCATTAAATAAAAGAAGGAAAATCGATTGTTATCAAATTAACTCCATGATTTCTACTCAATCAGTCTTTCAGTCAATCACATCCATATTTGCTAGGAAAACCTCCCAATGAATATTATTAAAAGGCATTACATTAATGTGGCAGACAAATACTGAATAATGACAAATTGGCTTTTTGATATTTTCATATTATTAAAGCACATTCATATTATTAGCACATTCTTGTGTTTGCATACATTTTTAATCACTATAATCTATAAACTCTATACAGACTGACTTTGGCCATTGCATTGCTTCTCACATTTTGTTCACCATCACACACCATAAGCACTGTTTTAATTTTTAACCACACTTGAACGTTGTCCTTGTGTTCATAGATAGCTGGGCGGAGCAAATTTTGACTTATTTACACTATTAAAGAGTTGCATTCTTGGTTTGCTAAACATGGCCAAAGTAAAGTTTCAAAACACGAATTGGATGTATGACAGAGTATTCCTGTGCCAAATACACTCCTTCCAGATTCAGATAAGTTTCGGAAAGTTTTCTTTCGAGTATGGCCCTGTATCATGTCATAAAGGGTGGAATTCCTTACCTGGGCACTTATGCCCTGATAAGCGTAGACATCACCCAGAGCGAGAGCAAGAGCACACTCATCAAGTTTTCTTCCATAGATCCTGAGTGTTTTTTCCCCTCCACTCCACAGTTTACCACGCCCACTTTTGTAGCATTTTTCACAACTGTGGTGAAAAATGACTGGTGGTGAACAGGGGGTTACATGACCCTTCAGTGCAAGCTGGATTCTGGAAACATTGGCTGTCTATGTTTTTATCATTCATCAGCTGGAGATGGTCCTCACTCCAGAACACGATATCCAGGGGGCAAGGTTGGATCCAGATCCAACTCCTCCCACTTTACATATGAGAAGCGTCTCGCAGCAGCCTGCGGTGGACATCCAAACCGGCCCACATCCAAGTGTGATGTCAGAAGCCAGGCCAATGCTGAAGCCGAAGGCCGAAGCACAGCAGCCAATTCTTAAAATATTATTGGTATTGTACTGTATCTTGTACAGTACAAGACCCCCCCCCCCAATTCCTACCGACGGAAACCCACAACCCACCGCTTTCGCCCCTGCCCTCCCGGAGGTCTGTGCACGCCACTGATGGAAACACTCTGTGACTGCTGCACTTTCAGTACTAATAGTATGAGTTCCTTTAGCCAACTGTCACTTCAAATATGAACTGAGTTGTGCCTGCTTTTCATTTTCTCTTGCCTTTTTTACCTTCAGACAACGCTTACCCAAACCACAGAGCGCCTATTGTTTTGTATGCTGTAATGAGCTCTTTTTGCTCAGTGGACTGTGTGAATATGCAGTTTTATATTTAGCAGCACACCCCCACCACAGCACTTTTCAAAGATGCTTGTGGCCAACCCTGAATCCCCTATCGAGCCTTAAAGAAACACAAAGAGGCAAGATACAGAGGCCTTAGCGCTGGAGAATGAATTTTCACGCATGCAGCAGGAGATAGTTACAAAATGTTGACTGGCCTTAAAAAACAGGAGGAATCATAGCAAAATCATGTCAGAGAGTTGGATATAGTACAGAGAAGCAAAGAGATGTTTGTTTGGTTTTGGCCAATATATGCGGGAGTCAATTTCCATGATGCACACTAAATTTTTACAATTCAGTCTTCAAATTGGACTGAAATTCTCTGTCATTTTAATCTTAGCCTGCAGCTTACATTTCATCTTGCATTAAAGATCAAAATCAATATGATGGTAATTTCAACAACATATTATATAACATTGTCAGGGAATGCATGAATTGATAAAATGTATACCTTGAATACAATGTAAGTTCATATTTAATATAATTATATTTGAGTTCAATAAACTCTCCATGAAAGTTTCAGACCTCTGATTAACGGCTCCCCATTGCACTTTGATTATGAAAAAGCATGGAGATATTAAAGGGCACCTATTATGCTACTTTTTACAAGATGTAAAATAAGTCTGTGATGTCTTCAGAGTGTGTATGTGAAGTTTTAGCTCAAAATATCCCACGGATAATTTTTTAATAGCATGTTAAAATTGGCACTTTTTGCAAATGCAAATGAGCTGCTACTCCTGGCCTAAGAGGGCGGAGCTTCAAGAGCTCATTCTCTGTGTTCAAATATAAGGCTGTGTTCCTCTCCAAATTTGTATGCCCTTCACTAGCTAACTTCCCTCCATCTCATGGACTCGGGTGTGCTTATGTTGCTTACGTTGCATGAGTGCCCACTACTGGCGGAACTCGTGCATAAGGTTTAAAGGGGTGATTCATTGCGATTTCACTTTTTTAACTTTAGTTAGTGTGTAATGTTGCTGCTTGAGCGTTAAACAGTATCTGCAAAGCACTGAAAGTTCAATGCAAATTATGGCAGTTTAATGCCTAGAATTATGACCGGTTTGGACTACAACGAGCTTCTTCCCGGGTTGGTGACATCATAAGCCCTGCAATTAACATAAACCCTGCCCATGGGAACATGCAACAAATTGGGCGAGACCATGTCGCACGGCATTATGGAAGCGGAAGAATTGTCTACACAGAACATGCGCGGCGCTATGCGACGCGTCAAAACATAATAGAACCCATTTTAATTAGTGATATTGTCTACACTGGATGCGGCGTGAAAGAAGAAGAAGCAGAAGCTGCTGTTTATGGGCCCCAAACTGTAAATATGTTTTATTGTTTGTACGTGTCTTATAAATGTATAGTTCTGTTGCTATTTTTTGCATCAAGGACGTAAACAAAGACCAACGTGGTTTGGCTTTGCTAGCCAGTTAGCTAAATTCTATTGCATACTTCTCCAACAAACGCCTATAAACACCAACAAACTTCTATGTTCAAAGACAAACAGTTGTTCATGCTATAAATTAAACGATACCTTTACAATAATGCTACTACTCAGTCATGTATTCGGCTACAGTGAAGCTTTAATCAAGATAAAACCGTATATTGAAAGCTAACATAAACAGCAGTAACATTTACAAGTGACAGCATATCTAAACACTTTGACACAGATACAAACAGAAATACTTACCATTCAGAAACGTCCTTTAAAAGCTGTGCTTGCAGAGGTTTTGCTTGACCCTCTTCATCATTACTGCTATCTGGGTCTGATTCGGGCTCAATTTGATACGGCAATATAGACGCCATTATTTACATTTAAACCGAAGCACATGTAACAACTAATGGTAAGGGGCGTGGTGTTTCCGGACGCTTCAGTGAATCACAATACACTGGGCTAGCTAACCAATCTGAGCCCATTGCGTATTTTGGAGGGAGTGGTATCAGGAAGTCAAACCGGCCGTTCAAATGACAATGGAAACAGTGGTGTAGAATAAAGGTAAAATACAGCGTTTTTTAAAAACAAGGCATTGAGACATGTTAAACTGCACCTTATAAACGCAATCAAGCCTAGAAAAAAAAAAAAAAAAAACAGTGAACCACCCCTTTAAATGAAATGCACTAAGCCCTTGATCCCTTGTAATTCACTGGAGCTGATTTATTATTTAAACCCCTTTTGAACTCATGGATTTGTTTTATGCACCATTCTATATGTTTATAAGTTGTTGGAGAAAAATACAATTACACAAATGAAACAAAATATCAATAGTGTAAACTTTGACTGTGAACATAAGGTAGCTACATGTATTATGTGATTAAATCTCACCATAATTAATATATTATACACTATTATGCGATTAATTCTCATAAACTTCCCTCGTCCACTTCATGAAGTGGAATGCACTTCAAAATGTCGACAGGGATTCCCCCGAGGGGAAGTGCTTAGGGAAGTTCGAGAGTGCGTGTCTAAAATTGGATTGAAACGCAGCCTTCGTCTCTGTGGAACAAAAAAGGATGTCTCCAATTTTGGGGTATTTTTAAACTGGGAAAGGTGTCTTTTAACTATCCAATCAAAAAAGTACAGAAGTCTAAGAGTCCATTCATTATTTTAATTTCTTTCTAGTTTGATGCATGCTTAACTTCCGTAAAACAGGGGAACTATATGCTTTTCCCCCGAGAGCCTGCATAGATGTATGGAAACGTTTTAATCATATTCACATATTTTGAAGAGCATCAATTTTTATATAAGACTTGTAGCTCATAGTTCCTTTCAGCTGTGCTGCCATTCTGAATTAAAGAAGAATAGGATAAAGGAGAAGGAAGTTCAACCCTTATTTCTAAATCTAATCTAAAGTATTTTTTGTTAGTATAGTTGAATTAGATCATTGAAGGTCAGCAGCAAAGACACTAGTTAATAAAGTGAGATAAAATACATAAAATATTTTACATTTTTGTTATATAAAGTATATTACATTTGTGTAATTTAATATAGTTAATTATCACAGGTTTGCATAAAATTCTGAGATTGCATTTCATGGTTTTTATTCATTTTGAGGAATACTGGATGTTTTCATGCAAGTGCATGTTCACATTTAGTCTAGCACTACAATAACCATCATAAACCTCTGCACTTTATTACTCTCAACATGGGGACAGGAGAGCTGTCAATCAATATATGCAAAAAAGTAACTTGCATTACTTATTGGAAAAAGTAATATGGTGATGATTAAGTTACATTTACCAATATAAACAACAAGGAGTTATAGTAAAATGGAGATTAAAAACAAAGCTATACTGGGCCACAAACGCAAACCACTCAGCAGCGAGACAGACAGGTTAGAATCCATCATTGTGGCACTCATTGTTTGCTTAGGGAAAAGGTGGATATAAGGGATTTTCTGGAATGTCATAATTTTTCATGACTTCTATGAGTCTCACTTGTGGATATTCTGCATGAGGGCACCCTCCAACTATGAGGATGTAGGAAACAGACATTACATTATACAATATGTGTGTACTCACTAATGCTCACAACACCCTATTTTGGGTAAAAACAAGAAAAAAAAAAAAAAACTTCTCTCTACAAAATTGAAGTTAACATACATGAATCCAAAAGTTTAAGTATAAGTATAAAGAATACGTATAAAGAAGTGTACAGGAATGTTTTTGTCTCTGAGTGGATGCATAAGATTTCCTGACAAAAGGTAAGAATATACTGTCACAGATTTGCATCATAATAATTTAATATTTTTTTGTAATAAAACTTTAGACCTTTCTAGTGATTTATAGGAAAATGAAGCAGTATTTTTGTGCTCAACCAAAATGGATGGATGTCGTTTGGATTGTGATTAGTGATATTGGGCCGTATATAAAAAAAAGATTAATGTTAAGCAAGAGGTGTTCCTGCAGTCTGCCATAAAGAAAATGTTTGTCTGAAAACATTTATTTTTAAGGTTTGGATTTAAGGTTTTAAGGCCTGTTGCGTTGCATTATGTCTATGGAATGTCCCCATAAAACATGTAAACCCAATGTGTGTCTGTTGTGGTGGGGTACAAAATTACAGAAAAAAAAAAAAAAAAAAAGACATTTAAGTATATTTCCATGAGTGGAGAAAAAAAAAAATGCATCGTCCAATTGTCACAGAGCGAAGTCAATACACTTGACTGATGGGAGAAAAAAAAAAAAAATCTATTAGTAAATTATAAATTAAAATGTGCAAATATTTTAGTGGATTAAATTAACTGTAGGCAGAATGTTAATGCAGCCATAATTGAACATTAAGTATTATTTTAGACATTAAAAGACGACTTCTAAGGTTTATTGGCGGTCTGATAAGTCTGCTTTGTTTTCCACATCATTGAAAAATATTGTTTCATCAGTAATGGTAATTTGCTGCACACCTCGATAAGTATGTGCTGAAGAAAATACTAAAAAAAGACACAGCTTTATAGTTTTAATGTGCACACTATGTATCTCACACTGACTTTCAAAACAAAAGCAAAACAATTTTGACTTCAATCCTAATGTAATTAGTGTGGTTAATATCTGTCCCTTTCTGAAGTCCATGGAGAGGAAACATTATTTCCTGTGAGTGCTTGCACTGATGTACTGGGTAACACTTTATTTTACAGTGCCCATAGTTATCAAAACGCTCAATTCATGTCGGTATGGATAGTAACAGATATGTATCTTTTCACAGCAATACTAATGGGTTTAATAGACAGCATGTCTGATTTGTGACCCTTTTAAGATCAGTCAGTTATGTGCTGTAACAACCATCCCACTATTGTTTAATTTAATGATTGTACAGTTCTATTCAAATCATAATCCCAGAGTGCACATAGAAAGCAGCGCGGCACATGATAAATTTGAACGTTATGTATCACTAGAGCCCATTTAGGCCTACACATTACTGGAAAAGACAAGAATTAAAGGATTGCTGTTCTCAGTACAGGCTAATGACTGGATTGAACAGCTATAAATATTATATGAGTGATTATTTGGGAAGAAGAGCGCTGACAGTTATTGTGACAAAGCTTTACTGTAAATTTATATTTACATGACAAGCAGTGCAGGATTTGAATATTTAGGCTCAAAATCCCTCAATTTGCAGCCAGTCATTTTGTTATCCTGTCCCACAGCTTTCAAATAATTTACAGGACTTTGAGTAGCTATACAAAGACAGCTTCCTGATTTAAACCTCTAACATGCCATTTTAAATTCAAAAGAGAAGGAATGAATTAGGCCTTTTCTCCTATTTTTGGGCAGGACAACAGCTGCTGTAGTTGTAGCGCTGATCGCAGATGAGGATGCAGTATCTAAAGTCCTCCGGGGCATGGGACATCCATGTCTCAAGTATGTTCAGGATGGAGACAGCGGTTTATGAAACATCTCTCATCTGACTGCATTCAGTTGTGCCATGAAGCTGTCTGATAGTGGCACTAAACTTCCTGTCTTTGCAAATGAGATTTTAATCTGTGGTTCCCCAGGGATGTGCTGAAGTACTTCCGCTCATGCTGTGGCTCCCAGCAGCACTCTTGTCTGTCACAGACAGATTGCACTACTTGAAACAATTCTACACCTAAGAAACACACAGCTTCTTTGCCTGCTCTCTAGCAATAAGGTCTGCTGCGCAAAGGGTGTCTAAGAAACCAACTGAATTTCTATACTGAACCTCATGGAGGTACAAACACACATTGTTTTATGTTACTGATGCTGGGCAGAAACTGTGAAATACTGTGCACCAGCAGGATTTGTTCAAATGATAAATTGGCTTGTTTGCAAGAGTAGGAGAAAAATATACACTTTATGCTCTATTAGTTGGTGTATATCAGGGTCTCCAACCCTGTTCCTGCAGAGCTACCATCCTGCAGAGTTCAGTATACCAACCCTGATCAAACACATCTGAATCAGCTAATCAAGGTCTTCAGGGTTACTTGAAAATAACAGACAGTTCTGTTGGAGCAGTTTGGAACTGAAGTCTGCAGGAAGATAGATTTCCAGGAACAGGGTTGGAGACATCTGATGTTTACAGTATCTAGAACAGGCCTGGATAACTTTGGCCCAAGAGATCTACTTTCCTGTAGAGTTTAGCTCCAAGCCTGATCAAACTCCCCTGCCTGTGATGTCCTAGTAATGCTGAAGACCTTGATTAGCTTGTTTAGGTGTGCTTGATTAGCATTGGAGCTAAACTCAACAGGAAAGTGAATCTTGAGGTCCAGAATTGCCTAGCCCTGATCTAGAATTTGTAAATAAATAACTGAATAACTGTATTTATATTTACAGCACAGGTGACTGGCTCACAAATGTCTTGGCCATAGGTCTTCAACCCTGCTTGTGATACAAAGTCATTTTTGCGAACCGGATCTTTTCAGACAGTTCGGCTCAATGAACTGGTTCAAAAAGCTGATTAATAGGTTCCTGACGTCATCATGCAGTGATGTCACTATGCATTTCTTTTCTAACAACTCAGTGTCATGTTATATCAATAAAACATTCAAATAAAGTCATTTGTGTCAACGCATATTGAAACATTCAAATAAAAAGTTATTTGTGTGAACGCATATTGCTGATTATTGCCTTTCATTCACTTAAGTTAAATTCCTTCATGCCGGATACGACTGACCAATACTGAGTTGCCTACATCTTGAATAAGATTCGCAACTACGACACACATTTGATGCACCAACGCGGAAATAAACCAATTTTATAAACTCATTGATTTTGCTTAACAACTTAAATTATAATCTGCATGTACAATAAACTATTGTAAAATTTAATTACATCTCTTGACAGAAAGGTTTTTGCAGCTAATTAAAATGTTATTTAATAACAGTAGTCATAAAAGGCATATTTCCAGTACGTGCCTCAGCATTGTATCATCAACTCACTCATCAGACTCCTTGGTCATCCTCTGCAAACTTCGACAGTCAGTTGGACCGGCATATTCGGTTCTTTTTGAGTCCTCAGTAATCCTCTGCAAACTTAGACAGTTGGTTGAACGGCTCATTCAGTTCTTTTTGAGTCGGAGGTGCTACTTCCGCTGAGCGTCTTGCGGCATTAACCCGGAACTAAAGTTCGATTCAGTTCAATTAGTGAATCGGCTCGACCGGTTAATTCCTGAGAACCGGCTCAAAAGAATTCTTCACAACCCTGATCCTGGAGACCCATTGTCCTGCTAAGTTTAGTTCCATTCCGCTCCAATACACCTGCCTGCAATTTTAAACAATCCTTGACATCTTAGCTGAGACAAATGCCTAATCACAGGACTGATGCTGGGTACTTCTTCTTGGACATCTAACCAGAAGGTTAAACCGGTACAATAGACAGTCTTCACAGCACCATCTGTCCTCCTGCTGTCAGTGGATAAATTGTGAGAAGATGCACTGTGGCATAAGCAGCATAATCAGCAGGAGACCTTTTCCTTGACATAAACTGATTACCGTTTCCCCATTCCAATAGCCACAGGATGATCAAACACCTCTTTGAACTTATCATCAAATGACTTGTAAGCATGTGTTCCTTTGGACCGCAAGAGGGAAATGTTCAATTCGCCATGATGTCTGCTCTAGAACGGTAAGTTTTCTGTGCTCAAGAGTAGGACAAAATGATTCTTCATGCAGAGGTCACTCAATTTAATACTCTCCCAGTTAGAAAGAAAGTAAAATGGCATAAGCTGGGAAAAAAAGAACAGAATGTTGCAGTGCAAAATGAATAGAACAGTGCATGAAAAATATTTTATCTGGTTTAGGGAAACTTTGTGCATCTTGCAGTAGGTAGAATGAGTGCAGTATATTGTTTTATTAGTACAACTGAACTAATTGATGTTTGATGTATCTGGATACCATTTAAAAGAAGAACTTTGAACTATAAACATCAAGCCATCAGAAATGTATGTTTGTTCAGTTTATTGATCATTTGTGTTGATGATCATACCAAAAATTATATGTAGCTACAGTATAGTGGATAAGAGACTTGCTAATCTAAATCCAATGTAGTTAGTCAAATGGAGAAAAATAGAATCAGGAATAGGAATTGTGTGCAGAATTTATGAAAACCATTTATAGAATAACCAATAACAATAAACTAGCCCAATTTAGACAAACAGAGCAGAGATGTATTCCACAATTTATTGCCAAAAAAAAAAAAAAAGCAAAGATCAAATAGACAAAAAGCCTTAAAGAACAGGTTTATTTGTAACTATGGAAACACATAATAAGTATAGTGTGACAAAGGGAAAGTGGTCAACCAGGGAACTTTAAGACAGAAACACTGATGAGACAGAAACACTTTGCCCTTTACCTTTCTAACCCCTTCCACCTTTGTGATTTCAACTGCCAGTTTCTGGAGAAATAAATCTATATCATTTTCCTGGAAAATATTAAAGTGGGGCTTACTCTAAAGACCTTAGGAAGAGTATACAGGAAGGAGCTAGATGTCAGCAGTGCAAAGGAGATTAGATCAGTCTACTGCATCATCGTCAGACCTTGTAACAATAATTGCACATAAGTATGACACTTTGGTCCAAAATGTGAAATAAGCAAATCCCAATTCTTGTACAAAACTGTTTGCTTCTTTGTTGAATGTTGCAGAAACAGTATAAAATTGAATTGGTCTGTTCCTTGCTAAAAGACTCCATGCTCCATGCAAACAACCCTTTCAGGTCAATGCATTTAAAAGTCAACCCACTGGAAACGAGTGGATTTTGTAATTGATAGTCCAAAAAAAATTAAATGTTGGACTTTAGAAATCTGTCATGAACCGCATTTATCTCTGTTCTGGGTTTCCCTTGGCTATCTCACTCTAATCCCACTATCTCCTGAGGAGCTGGAGAATTAGTCCAGAAAATCCTTTTGATGTGTAGTCAAACAAACATTCCTACTGGGTATAGTGATCTATCTACAACATGCAGTAAAGTTAAGGCCCCCTGTGTGCCTCCACATAGACCCTGGGACTGTGTGATCGATTATCTCCATGCTGTGACTTCCCCAGAGAATGGATCTAGCCACTGTCTATCCCTGAGTCACTGACTGTGGAGGATTACATTAAGAAGACATTAAAATAAGGCCTGCATTTTATTGATCACCAAAGATTTAACAAAGCAGCTGTAAACACTGCTACCTTCTTCTATTACCTCCTGTTTCCTTGGAGTAAATAAAAAGAGGAAACAATATTCACTGATCTGATCATTTTTAGTGCATACAAGCAATGGCCTTTATGAATACTTGGTGATGCTGTATGGACTGATGAATGTTCCTGGTTCTGGATAATATTAAAAATGTATTAAAACCATGATTAGTATTAAACATCATATAACTAGATCATGTTTGTGTTCATGTATATTTTATATTTTATTTTGAGGTGTCTTTCCAGAAAAAGGATGGTTCCCCCCTGCAGAGTCTCACTGGTCTTGATGTTTTTGTCCCTCATCTATCTACACAGGGATTCACCCTTGAACTGTCACCTCTGGTTTTCTCACTAAAGGGAATTTGTAGAGCAGTATTTTCTGTATAGCTGTTTTGAAACAATATGTATTGTGGCGCTATACAAATAAAACAGATTTGACTTGACTACATCTGGATGGCATCGAGAGCTCTCAGTTTTATTAATTCAGTGCCAAGCTCAAGGTCGATGTACAGCAAAAGTCATTTGAATCATTTGAGTGTCACCTGTGCGCTGCACCGGTCTCGTATCTCACTTAGGAGCTCCGGAAGCATAAAAGGGAGAGCATCAACAGTGAAGGATGAGAGAGGACCAGGCCTGGACTTTATGTTATGTTTTATTATGTTTGTGTGTACGGCAGCCGTCCGTGAGGGACTGCCGCCATTTACTTTCGTTTTGTTGTTTTTATTAAAGTTGTTAAACGTTCGCCGGTTCCCAACTCCTTCCCACATTTACTAACCTTGTTACAAAGAGATCTAGTGGTGATTGACAAACAAAATAACATCATGGAGTACAAACTTTCTGTTTAGTTCATTTTGATTTAAAATACAGAGCTTTAGATATTTTAGAGCTTTGTATTTTAAGACAAGTGTATTTAATTGAAAAAGTAATGAAACAGACATCTGGTGGTAATCCTAAGCTTTTTGAATGTTTAACCTACTTTAAAAGGTTAACATGAAATTTTAATTTTATGGCTTTTCCCTTTACGTCTTTGCTGAAATAGTCTCACTGCAACTCACACTGAAGCAGCTACCTGAACTTTCACTGATTTTCAACAACACTTTTCCATCGTAGCTGATGCAAGATCCACCTTGCATTTCAAAGCTAGAGTAATCACACCAGACTCCTTATATTTTCACATGAAACTAATCCATCAGATTCTGGAATTAAAAATCAAACTAGCTGGCAATATGCATCAGACAGTCTCTGAACAGTTCATTTTGTCTAAAGCTGAGACTAATGCCCCATTAGGATCGAGGACAGGCTGATCGTGACTTGCATGAAGGTGACCATGTTAACCACAAGGCATCAAGATTGCATTAGAAAGACATTCGAATAAGGTTTGCATTGCATTAGTCGCTTTAAAAAACTTTCAAATTCTATTAGATCCTACCACAGTAAAATCAACACTGAACTTGTCCTTCATAGTGCCTACAACCTTTTTCAGTTTTTTTTTTTTTTTTTAGAGGTGAGGGAATCCATCATCCATATCTTGTACAGATTGGCACAGACACAGAAACCTAGAGTATACCCACTCACCCAGAGGCTGAACACATGGCAGGCCTGTTGGATTTTTTTTTCCTTCTCCATGTTTTGGTTCACTCTAAGATTCAGACCAGGTTCTGAGAATACCAAAAGTTGTAATTGCTTGAAATTAAGAACTGAAAGTTCACATCCAACAAATATATCACATCCAACAAACTACAGTGTCAGTGAAGTTTCTGTGTTTTAGGGTGTTTTCAGGCTCGTTAAAAGAGTTTGTTTTAGAACCATGTACCTTTTCTCCCTTAGTTTGTCTTGTTTAGGCATGTATGAACAGTGATCATGCTCGGATCTGCACCAAAATAATTGGTCTGAGTTTGCCTGAATGAGGGAACTGATCAATTTCCATTTTTTAATTAGTTCTCTTTACATTTTTGTCTTAGTACAATGTTAATATAATTTTCTCATATAAATTTGGCAGCAGTATTTTTATTATTATTATTTAAAGTAGTTTAATCATCACAATGCATCTTTTTCCTCTCTGTTATCATTGATAAAATAAAATAAAAATAAAAAAAGTCAGAACATTTTTCTATCAGTAATTTTGTTGACTGTGGTTGAGGCAATATCACGCTTACACCGGCTCTCCCTCTCCACTGCATACAGTGTATATAATGGTTTCAGTTGCATCCATTTAAATTCAGTCCCAGTTCAAGGTAAGTATCTGTTCTGCAGCCTGCACTGCACTGACCCTCTGACATATTTATCCATTTTTTAACACTTGGATCAGTCATAGGAATATTACAACTTTGGCATTCATAGGAATCAGTTCCTACCATGGATGGAGGATCAGCAGAATCAGCTTCCTCGTCAGCTTTTCCATCATTGTTACAACCATCCTATGTGATCAACGCATGGTCAGAAGAATATTTTGATGTTCCAGCTGTTGAGGATGTGTCATAGCAAAGCGGTCTGGCAGGATGCCGATATCAGGCATGCCATCTGCCACCAAAAGACTCATGCAGGCGTTCAATGTCATCCAATGCTCCAGTTTGGACCTGGATAAGAAAAAACTAGGGCCACTAGGACCTATGGCATTTACTTATAAAGCTAATATTTGTAACTGACTTGTATCTTCTTTTTTCCAGTGTGAGCCATTTTTGATTACTTATTATTTGCTTATTATTGTTTAATCCCTGTTTGTTTATATATATTTTTTGATTTCTCTTTTTATTATTATTTGTATTCTGACATTAAATTCTAATGGCAAAATCAGATGACTAACATGAGATTACTCACAGTGGAGTAACAATGTTGTTAAGTGTACATATGATGATTTTTTTGTGCACTTGTCTACTATTCATTCTGTTTCAGAATAAAACTGATTATCTCTTGATCACGACACCTGCTAGTGGGTGGGATATATTAGGCACCAAGTGAACATTTTGTCCTCAAAGTTGATGTGTTAGAAGCAGGAAAAATTGGCAAGCGTAAGGATTTAAGCGAGTTTGACAAGGGCCAAATTGTGATGGTTAGATGACTGGGTCAGAGCATCTCCAAAACTGCAGCTTTTGTGGGGTGTTCCTGGTCTGCAGTGGTCAGTATCTAACAAAAGTGGTCCAAGGAAGGAACAGTGGTGAACCGGTGACAGGGTCATGGGCGACCAAGGCTCATTGATTCACGTGGGGAGCGAAGGCTGGTCCGTGTGGTCCGATCCAACGGATGAGCTACTGTAGCTCACATTGCTCAAGAAATTAATGCTGGTTATGATAGAAAGGTGTCAGAATACACAGTGCATTGCAGTTTGTTGCGTATGGGGCTGCATAGCCACAGACCAGTCAGGGTCCCCATGCTAACCCCTGTCCACTGCCAAAAGTGCCAACAGTGTTCATGTGAGCATCAGAACTGGACCACGGAGCAATGTAAGAAGGTGGCCTGGTCTGATGAATCACATTTTCTTTTACACCACATGGATGGCCGGGTCACTTACCAGGGAAGCACATGGCACCAGGATGCACTATGGGAAGAAGGCAAGCCGGCGGAGGCAGTGTGATGCTTTGAGCAATGTCTGCTGTGAAACCTTGGGTCCTGCCATCCATGTAGATGTTACTTTGACATGTACCACCTATCTAAGCATTGTTGCTGACCATGTACACCCTTTCATGGAAACGGTATTCCCTGATGGCTGTGGCCTCTTTCAGCAGGATAATGCACCCTGCCACAAAGAAAAAATGGTTCAGGAATGGTTTGAGGAGCACAACAATCTGTGGAATGTGCTGAACAAACAAGTTCGATCCATGGAGGCCCAACCTTGCAACTTACAGGACTTAAAGGATCTGCTGTTAACATCTTGGTGCCAGGTACCACAGCACACCTTCAGGGGTCTAGTGAAGTCCATGCCTCAACAGGCTTTTTTGGCAGCAAAAGGGGGACCAACACGATATTGATTTTATTATTTTTTTCCTTAAAAAAAAAAAAAAAAAAAAAAAACTAACTAAAGAGGTGCTTGTGCTCAGTTTGCCAGAACCATTCAATAAATATTCAATAAGTAATACTGCAAGAAAATATTAAAAACGGTGTCATGTTCAAAATACATTACTTGGTTGCAGTGACATTTTATAAGCAAACTTGAATCGCTGCAAATCTATAATCGGCTGCCCATCAGTTTTACCAAAAACTGATTTCCCCCCTAGAAACTTCAAAACAAGGTTGTTTTGCATCCTGTCATTTATACATGGCATTTGATTTGTATCACATATGGTAAATATAGTCCACAGAAAACATCGCCACAAACCTAATCCTATGAAAATGTATTTCCACAGGGAGGAATGTATTTTGTGAAAGCCAGTGCCATTTGGACAGATGGGTTTCATTTCACGGTTCACACTCTCAATGTGATTAAAAAGTTAAATGCTGTTGAGAAAAGAGAAAAAGGCATCACACACATTCTGCCAATAAAGTATGTAAGGACATGGCTGCTCAGAGCATATGTGGCAGCTGCCAATCCAATTGACACAATGGTCTCTCTCTCTCGAGTGTTTACTGACAGCCGGTCTAAATCTGGACTAAGTAGCATTTTTAAATAAGAGCACTTTTTCATTATATAATACTTATAATACATAAATCAGTTTACACATACACACAGACACACACACAGGAGTGAAAAATATTTTAATGGCAATAATTAAAAACGATATATTGTTTTATATATACATTATATTCTGAATGATAAATGAAGAACGTTTGTTATATGCTCATGTAAATGTAGAGGTATTGTAAAATACAAGTATATGACAGAGTTGGCTTATACTGCCTTGGCTTCAAAACATCGTCTTTTAATTAAAGTTTCGAGGACAATCAGAATGCCTTATGGTTCATCTTTTTATGCAAAACCATGTCGTAACAAGCAATAAAAACCTGGCCTGCTGTCCTTTATCACCTCTTAATGCAAGGCATTTGTTTGTCAGAGTCTCCTGAGTGCACATCCCCATATTACCAATGGAAACTGGCAAACTCTCTTTATTTCCCAGCCCTCATCACTGCTTAATATGTCTGCTGATACCTGGAGGAGTCTGTGATGCAGTACACAGACCATTATTCACTTCTGTATGTAGCTTTGTGTGTTGATTCTGTGAATCGTACAATTTCCTCCAGGCAGCACACAATGTTTGTCAGTGAAAAATGAACTCACTGCATTGAACAAGGCCACTTTCACAGGGAAAATAAATGCTCACCATACAGTATGCATCCATAGGGCCAATAGATCTGATAAAATATAGCTGGGAGAATTATATTTATCTTGTTCCACAAGGACTGTTCATGGCCTCCACCACTCCATATTGTTATTCCTGGTTGAGGAGGATGTCCTGTCATTTTCCTGTCACCTTTAAAGTCGGGATTGAAGTGCTACAAGATTTATGAAATTAAATGACAATTGTAACACTGGGACAGCTGAGGGCTGGGCAAACAGGACCTCCCAAAGACCTTCACCCTGTCAATAACATGTCCCATAATTCACTTTTCTGTGAGGACCACCCACCATTTCTGCTAGTGCTCTTAGGCTAATATAAATGGTTAATAAATCGCATATTATATGATTCTCAACCAACTAAACATTTTAAACAGTATTACATGTTTTATTATTATTATTATTATTTCATATACTTGCACACTGCACACACACACACACACACATGTATATATATATACATATATAGTGTGAAAGTATTGTCACATGGATATCTAAAATGTCAGACATGACTGCAATGGGCCAATCAAGCATATCAATGGCAATCAAAGTGTGGGTGTAGGATTCAAAGGCTTCATCGTGATAGTTCAATGTAAGTGCTGCCAGTGCTGCATTATATTCTCCATCTTTAAATTGATGTGACTGTGGCCGGTGTACAATCCTGCTGCATCACAGGGAACAGTGAGTTCTGAATATGGTTGCCATGGAAATGTTGTTGACTGTTATTCTTCAAGTTGGCACATCCAGAACCACAAATTGCAAACAGTGTCTTTTTTTTTTTTTTTTTTTTTGGAAAGTCTGAGTGTTGGTGTTTTCTCTTGATCCAAGATTGCTCCAGTAACGCTCCTTCATGCATATAACGCATAACGGCCCATAATACACTAGCATACATTAACAGACAAGTCATTAGACAAAATTGTGAAATCAGATTAAAAAATCGTGAAAAAGATATAGAAAATATTTAGAATATGTTCACATTTGTATTTCACTTCTGATACATTTAGTAAAGTCAAGTCAAGTCACCTTTATATAGCGCTTTTTACAATGCAGACTGTGTCAAAGCAGCTTTACAGTTATAACTGGTATATAATTTTGGCTGCACAGCAGCTCTTAAAGAAAATGGTGTCAATGCAGGCAGATGCAAAGCACTGTTGAATATCAAATGTCAAGTGTCCCCAACTAAGCAAGCCAAAGGCGACAGCAGCAAGGAACCCAAACTCCAACAGGTGATATCAGGTGGCAAACAGGTGGCAAATAGGTGTTAAAATGGAGAAAAAAACCTTGGGAGAAACCAGGCTTAGTCGAGGGGCCAGTTGTCCTCTGGTGAACAGTGCTTTGTTACGATTCAGGTAGCTATCATAAGTCCGATGGGATCGCAACATTTAAAGTATTTATTCCAGTTCCATCCAGTAGAGGATCGTATTCATCACGCCGATATAGACGGTTTGTTGAGGAACTATGCCACTGGTTGTCGTGTTGATGAGGCCTTCACAGTCTGGACTAAAAAAGAAAATTAAACATTTAATCCTGGTTTGCTTAGTGTTCACATTTTTAACACTAAACCTAAAGATACAAAACAAACAAAAACAACTTTTATTATGAGGCAGAACATACAGAACATCTGAAACAATGCTGTATGCTGGGCTAAATGCATTTGTTGTTTGTGTGTACATATGATGGTATTTTGACCAGCTGAGAAGTCACAAAGAGCTTATAAAATGTACAAAGGAGTCAAAACAGCACCCGGATTTACTTTGTTGCACACAAACAAATATCTTCTGCAAGAGATGTTGTTTCCGATGACTGTACCGAACCGTGATGGGCAACACAGTGCCTATGACAGGAACCACCAGGTATGATTGAGCATTGCAAGTATAGTGTTATTAAATATATAAATCTTCGCTATAAGGCGTCTCTGTCCCTTTAAGTGCTAGGTGATACCAAAAGTAATGTAGATAGATAGATAGATAGATAGATAGATAGACAGACAGACAGACAGACAGACCTCAGAGGTGACCTCTCATTGGTGAGCAGGGAGATGGAAATGAAAAACCTGGAGTGGAGTTCAGAGTGATTACAGAATGTTTTGAGTGGGGAGGGGGAAATGCTTCAATCACCTATTCTCTTAAAGAGACGAGTGAAAGAGAAGCTTCATGGTCCATACATGTTGACATTTCCAATGTATTTCCTTTGAGAGATGGAGAGTGGACAGGTCCATCTTGGGCCACCATTAAATCTATACCACAAAACAGGTCACAGTCTGTCCATATGAAAGAATGAAGTAAATGTTATTGGTTAGAGCACCACAAGGTGAGCCATGAGCTGTTATCATCGTGGCCTTGAGCAAGGCACTTAACCCCAGGTTCCTCAAGGGTGATTGTCCCTGTAAATGTACTACAAGTCACTTTGAATAATGCTTCTGCCAAATGGCTACAAACTACTGGCAATAGACTAAATATGTGCTGAATGTAAGAAACTCTCCATAAGTTCAGACTTTTTGACAAAAAAAAAAAAAAACCCTGTAGCAACCTAAAGTTAAGTGGCTAACCCAAGAGAGGTATTATGATAGGTTGCACAATAACTCTTTAGTTTATGACTTACCCTGACCAACATTAAGCCTTTTCAGTCCAGAGGCTTAACTACTAGGCTACCACCTAGTATAGAATATTGAAATATGTACATATATCTTCTGTGGAAGTCTCAGGACCAAAACATGTTTGTTCAATCATTGCATTTGGTCTGAATGCAATGATATGATGCCCTACCTGCCTATCAACATATATTTCCATACCTCATCGCACACTGCTCGAGCAGACATCACGTCATCAGCGCGTTTCATGAGGCTATGCTGTTGTAGACAGACAGTCACCAAGCACTGCAAACAAACAGCAGCCACCTTTCACACTTCCTACTGAACCAAAACAACGAGCTTATGCTGCGTTCATGCCTTGTCATTACGGTAATTATAAAATTGCAAACCATGACGGTCTACCCGGAGCTGTTCACATCCTCAGACTCGGATTTATGCATTTTTATGGCAACACTATCAATGCCGAAATGAATCTGCAGCAGTCAGGTGATACAACTAGAGCTTTGTAAGTTGTTTATGTTCATTATTGTAATGTTATGTGCTTTAAAACATGAGGTAATTTGAAGCGTTTCTCGTCTCGTGACACTTGGCAAACTCTGCTGTGTGCATTCATGTGTTTTGAAGGAGGCATGGCTTTGGAGGCACTCTGAAGGGAGGGTTGGATATCTCATGCTTTCAAAGCTAACTTGCTAATGCTAGCCTCTCTAAAATTGACTACCTTTAAGCATAGTTGCTGAAAGTCAAGTGGTATATAATGGATAAGTAATTAAATTGTGTCCAGGCACAAATAATAATGGAGATTATGCTATTTATTAGTTTTCAAAATATTGTAGCTAAAATATTGTAGAGTTTTGCCAAAATGTAGGTAACAGCATGTTTTTCCAGAGCCTAGTTTGATCTTCAGTCTACTCACCATTGTTAGCACTGGCAAGCTGATCTCACAAGAAAACAAAACTATTTTACAAGGAGGCAATTCTGTGTGAATTTTGTGAAAATGCATGGTTGTTATATAAAAAGTAAGCATGAACGCCCACCCCTAAACGAAAATGTATGAATGAGTTTGTATGAATTCATATGAATTAGCCACCAATTTCACCAATAGTTATGGATTTCAATGAGTTTCAATGTGTTGCAACTGAAGTGTATCTAACTATGTTTCAGAAGGGTACCTTTACTGTCATTTAACTACTTTTTAGTTTGAGTTTTTGAATTGGCAAATTACTGCTTCAAAGAAGTGAAAAATTCTTGCTCAACTGCCATTTTTGTGTGTCAGTATCTTCCAGCATTTTAGATCAGTCTCCTTGAAATTTCATCAAAAGCTAGATATTTAAGATAAAAGATTTTTAAGATTAAAAGAAAAAATGGCTGTATAATCAGTTATATACACAACTATTATGTTTTCAGTTATCACAGTGTAATTTAAAGCATGTGATGTTTTACAGAGTGACAGACATGGCATGCTAAGTGAAACAGTAGCAGGCCACGGTCAGACCAGAGATCTTAGTGTAAATGTCAGCATGCCTTCCAGCACCTCCCAAGGAGACTAACTGGAAATGGCGTTTAGACGCTGTTGACCATATGGCTTGTGTAATTAATGGCACAGATTATATTTTGGCTTGCAACCAAAGTTGTTCCAGTCACTTATGTAATGACCCAATCCAGAGCAAACAAGAATTGCCTCCAGCATTCCAGCAGTTGATATTTCTCTCTTAACTCAATTGCACTCTAAATGTTCAGGCTTTTCCCCATGTAACTACATCAAAAAATGGTTACTTGCAGAGGCTATGCATCTTCTGAACATGAATTACAGTGAATAGATTGATTCTTTTACTTCCAGGATTACAGAAGGATCTCTGGGGTATTATGAGTCAAATGTGATGTGTAAAATGTTCACATTATAAAAAGTGTATCTCAGGGCCACTCATACATACTACAACTTATTAGCTACAATCGTATTAATGTTCTAGTTTTTCTTTTAAAAGAAATATACTTCTGTTTAAATGGTTGAAAAGGTTTTTTACTGTAAGTGAATGAGCGATTTGAATCAAATTAGCATAATATTTGATTCAGTTACTTGTAATTGATTTGTTACTCTGAGCAGAACTAATATATATATATATATATGTATATATATATATATATGGAGAGAGCGAGAGAGAGAGAGATAGATAACATTTACTTTAAAGAATAATTAATGTATAATGTATGGACCCTGATTAATACATTTTAAAATAGAATAATAAACACAGCAATTTCAAGAGGGTCGTTGCACCATCTAGGCTCGGGCCATAAAAATAAAGCATTGCCAGGTGTTAAAGTTGATTCAGTGATGTAGATTTTCACTCTTTAGTTGAACCGAAATCCATGAGGGTGTTTCCATAGCAAGGACGTTTTCTTAGAATATCATGAGATAGGATTAGCGGTGCTCTATTGTGTCTTAGGACTCCTTCCTCCCAGGGGGGATGAGAGAAACCTGTGGTTGCCAGGCTCTCAAGGGACTTCAGATGTGTCAGATGGTTGGACAGATTGATATCAGATGGCAGCCCAGAGAAAAAACAAGATTCGCCTTTGAAAGCCCTCCTGTACTCTTCGCTCAATGGCAGTCATTTGCCCGAGACGTCCTTAGACATCAGAGGAAAACAACATAAGTGTGCATAAGAAACTCTGAGGCTCATTCCAAGACCTTCAGCAACCTACATGACAAGTCAATCTTAAAAGTATTTTAAGTAGACTATATTTGTATAAAATAAATAAGTAACAAAAATAATATCCACTGCTGTACCACTATCAATGTTTCTACCTAAAAATGATATTATTTTCCAATTTTCTAACCTATGACTTTTGAATTTATAATAGCGAACAGAGAATGATCAAATATGACAAAGCATATCTTATTGATGGCTTGAACTCCTAGACACATATCTAGAACTTTATAAGCCAAAAACTTGAAAAGTAAATGTCATGTGACCACTCACTCTGGAGAAGCAGACAACCCAGCTAACAGGGAACGTTTCCATAACTTTCACTAACGTTATGTAAAAGTTATATAAATGTTAGGAAAAAAAATAATGTTTCAGGAACAGTCTTATAATGTTTTCATAGTTAAAATACATTCTCGTAAAGTTGAGAGGAAACATTTTTAGAACAACATTGTTGGAACGTTCTTATGATGCTATTTGTACTTGACTGATGTTCTTATAATGTTGAGCGAAAATGGTTCTCATAACAACGTTCTTGAAATGTCATTATCATGTTATTTGTACTTGACTGATGTTCTCATAATGTTGAGAGAAAACGTTCTTAGGATAACATTCTCAGAACATCCTTTTAATGTTATTATTATTTGCTGAATGTTTTCATAATGTTATCATAATACGTTCTGAGTACAACGTTCATGAAACGTCCATGCAATGTTATTTTTACTTAAAGAACATTCTCATAACATTGAGAGAAAACGTTCTTAGAACAACATTGTTGTAGTGTCTTCATGATGTTATTAATATTTGCTAAATGTTTTTGAAATGTTATTTGGAAGTTCATCTAACATTTTTTTAAATGTTACTACTTGTTTGATCATTAAATAGAACTGAAGAATGCATGAAGTCACAAGACACATGCATAAGGAAAAAATAATGAATGCAAGTTGTATATAAAATATACAGGCAAGCAGGAATAATACACTGACTTCATCTCAGATAAAAATATGTTTTTAGAATGTTTTGATAACATTCCCATTAAGTTATGAAAACATTATTCTTAAAATATGTTTTAAACATTCAAAATATAATATATATATATTTTTTTTTTATTATTATTATTTTTTTTTATTATTATTATTTTTTTTTTTTTAAATAATACACTATAAGGTCTCTCTTCAGCCTGAAGCATCACTGTAAAATGACAATGTTTGAAATCCAAACACTTATATGCAGAATACAGTTTTGTTGTTTTCCACGTCTTGTTAGATTTGAATTGTGTGCCGTCTAGTTGTATGTGTGAGTTTGTGTTCTTTTTTCCCTTGTTTAACTTGGTTGGGTTGTGTTTTTGGTTTAGAAAATGTAAGCTTTGCTCTTTATGATTCCATGTTTTGGACTGTGTACTTCCCAGAGACTCTAAGACATTTAGTGTACTACTACAGTAAAATGTGAATCTTAAAGTAAAGTCATATCTGTTATTTTTGTATTCAAATATTTAATGCACTTACTTAATACTCTGGAAAAATGTAAACACTCTGGAAACGTGTCTTAACACAGTTCTTGGTACATCAAATTTTTGTTTGTAGCACTGTCACCTCACAACCAGAAGGTTTCCGGTTCGAGTCCCGGCTAAGCCAGGAGTTAGCAGGTTCTTTGTGTGTCAGTGTGGGTTTCCTTCAGGTACTCCAGTTTCTACCATAATTCAAAGATATGCAGCAGAGGGAAGTTAGCAATACTCAAGTGTCTGTGTGCGAGCCTGGTGATGGACTGGCCATCCATTCAGGGTGTTTTGAACGTTCAGAAAATATTCAAAAATAACATTTTCATAACTTTTCTAAAACGATAGAATGGAATGTTCCTCTAACGTTCACATAAACCAAGAAAAAACATTATTGATACATTAAAAAAACTGGACGTTTTCAATGTTTAAAAAAACATTCAGAAATAACATTTTCATAACTTAAAGGGAATGTTAACAAAACGTTCTGACAATTTCTTTTTGTTAGCTGGGAAATTACGTTCTGACAACACTGGGTGGCTGATGGCACCACAAAAACATACTTCGCTAGTGTCTATTCTGAGCCCCAAGTTGAAAGGAAGCAGACCAGGAAAAAATAAGTTATTTTTACGCACTTATGAGCCCTCCAAAAAATTAAGCAGAGGTAAAACATCTATTATATTGAAATACTGAAATGTAAGAGGTATAAAATTAAAATTAATCAAAAGAGTAAGATGCCTTTGATGGTGTAGTTTAGAGGCTTGCATGCATGGGCTTTAAATTGAAATGTAGTATAGTAAAGTAGCAGTATATGAACAGGTAAACAAAGTGCATCGACAGTTGATGGTTTGTAGCGCTGTCCTCCTCTGATTAAGTTAGTCCAGCTGTACTGAGAATCTTCTCAAGTTCCTTTAGTTACAAATCTGAACAAAACGTCTCGGTTACGACTGTAACCTTAGTTCCCTGAAGAGGGAACGAGATGTTGCGTCGAGAAATTGACGCTTTGGGAACGCAACGCGTGATGTCGTCATGAAGCACGTGTGAAATCAGTCCAATGGTGTGTCGAGACGTCAGAAGCGGGTGACGTCACGGCCAGGAAGCCATAAAGCACGCTCAAACAAAGCAACGCTAGCTTAAAGTGTCTGAGGTAAGCGCTGACAGGCGTGCCGGAAGTATGGCAGGGCGACGCAACGTCTCCTTCCCTCTTCAGGGAACTAAGGTTACAGTCGTAACCGAGACGTTCCCTTTCAAGGGAACTCGCGTTGCGTCGAGAAATTGACGGTTTGGGAACGTTAATACCCACGCCGCCATAGTTACAAGGGCCTGTCTGGTGTGGCTCGTCAGTCGCCAGAGAGAACCCGGGCCCCAGGGGAGCTAAGGTCAAGTTGATAAAACCTGACGAATGTGTGCGGTGAGGACCAGCCTGCCGCATCACAGACGTCGTGTAAAGAGGCTCCCGAAAGAAGGGCTTTGGAGGCCGCCATACTCCTGGTAGAGTGGGCTCGGACTGCTAGAGGTGACGGCAGTCCGGCCGACTCGTAAGCAAGTGAGATAGCCTCAACTAACCACTTACTCATCCTCTGCTTAGATGCCGGGGCCCCTTTATTGGGGGACCCGAAGAGGATAAACAATTGCTCAGTCTTACGCCACATGGCAGCTCTGTGGACGTAAGCATCTAGGGCCCGAACAGGGCAAAGCAAATTAAGGTGTTCCTAGTCTGACGTCCTGAAGGGAGGAGGACAGAAGGCCTGCAGTACAATGGGCCTAGCCACATTAGTGGGAACTTTAGGAATGTAGCCAGGTCTGGGATGAAGGAAGGCTTTCACCATACCAGGTGCAAATTCCAGGCACGAGGGGGCAACCGAAAGGGCCTGTAGATCTCCTATTCTTTTCAAGGAAGATATGGCGAGGAGGAACAGTGTTTTTAGGGTCAAAAACTTAACTGGAACCTCCTTCAAAGGGGGCTAGGGATAGGCCTTGGAGCACCACGGCCAAATCCCATCCTGGAACCCTCGTGCGTACCGCGGGCCTCAGCCTCAGGGTGCCACGGAGGAAGCGAGTAATAAGTGGGTCTCTACCAAGAGAAGAACCAGCCAAGGGTATGTGGTAAGCCGCAATGGCTGCCACATAAACCTTTAGCGTGGAGGGAGATAACCCTGCAGTGAACCGTTCCTGCAGAAATTCCAAGACCGTACCAACGGGACAGGAAACTGGATCAAACTGACGACTACTGCACCAAGAAGTGAAAAGTTTCCACTTCAGGGCATATAGCTTCCTCGTGGAGGGAGCTCTAGATTGGAGAATGGTTCCTACAACCTCGGTTGAGAGACCGGAATTTATGAGCTGGGCCCCCTCAGAGGCCAAGCCCACAGGCTCCAGAGCTCTGGGCGGGGGTGGAAAATCGTGCCCCCTGCCTGGGACAGAAGGTCCCTCCTGACCGGAATCTCCCAGGGAGAGGAGAGTCCAGGAGAGATACTAGGTCCGAGAACCACACTCTGCCCGGCCAGCGCGGGGCTATCAAGGTGAGCCGGACGTGGTCCCGGCGAACTCTTTCTAGAACTCCCGGGAGCAGAGCGATCGGGGGAAATGAGTACAGACGAAGCCTCGGCCACGTCTGTACCATAGCATCCAGTCCGAGAGGAGCTGGATGCGTGAGGGAGAACCAGAGTGGACAGTGAGAAGTCTCTCGAGACGCAAACAGATCCACCTGAGCCTGGCCGAACCTTTCCCAAATTTGCTTCACCACCTCGGGGTGGAGCCTCCATTCCCCGGGCCTCAGCCCCTGCCTCGACAGGACGTCTGCTCCAACATTCTGGACCCCGGGGATATAAGCTGCCCTGAGTGACAGAAATTTCCCCTGGGACCACAGGAGGATTCGGCGCGCCAACTTGGAGAGTGGGCGCGACCGCAGACCCCCCTGATGATTTATATAGGCGACTACCGATGTGTTGTCTGAACGGACAAGAACATGGTGACCCCTGAGATCTGAGAGAAAAGTCTTGAGAGCCAGAAAGACAGCCATCATCTCCAGGCAGTTGATGTGCCAGGAGAGGTGGTGACCGCCCCACAGACCTTGAGTCGAGCGTCCGTCTAGGACTGCTCGAAGCATCTGTCGTTAGCATTTTGCGACGACAAGGAGCTCCCAGCACGGGCCCTTGGGATAGGAACCAGGACTTCTTCCAAATGGCCAGGGCACGTAAACAACGCCGCGTGACCTTGATCATGCGAAAAGGATTTCCCCTCGGGGAGAATCCCCTGGTTCTGAGCCACCACTGCAGGGGTCTCATGTGCAGCAGACCAAAAGGTATCACGTTGGATGCCGCTGCCATCAGCCCCAACAGCCTCTGAAACTGTTTTACAGTGAGTGACTGGCCTAGCTTTAACCGGCTTATGGTAGAAAGGATTGATTCGATGCAAGCAGGAGAAAGACGCGCCTGCATCGCAACAGAGTCCCAAACCACGCCCAGAAAAGTGGTTCTCTGAACTGGAGAAAGCATACTCTTCTTGGCGTTGAGCCTCAACCCCAGGCTCTTCATGTGAGCGAGGACGACATCTCGATGCCGAGCCGCTAACTGTTGTGAATGAGCCAGAATCAACTAATCGTCTATATAATTGAGGACGCGAATGCCCTGAAGACGTAGAGGTGCGAGAGCTGCATCCATACATTTGGTGAATGTGCGGGGTGATAACGCTAGGCCGAATGGAAGAACCCGATATTGGTAAGCTTTGCCCCCAAAAGCAAACCTCAGGAACTTCCTGTGATGTGGAAGGATGGAGATATGAAAGTATGCGTCCTTGAGGTCGATCGTAACAAACCAGTCCTCGGACCTGATTTGAGATACGATCTGCCTCAGTGTCAACATCTTGAACTTGAGTTTCATAACGGACTGGTTCAGTTGACGAAGATCTAGAATAGGACGCAACCCGCCATCCTTCTTTGGAACAATAAAGTAACGGCTGTAGAAACCGTTCTCTGCATCGGAGGGAAGTACATAATCTATGGCTCCTTTCTCCAATAGAGTTTTTACTTCTTGTTCCAGAACCAGAGCCTGCTCGGGGCCCACCACAGTGGGTAGGACCCCCATAAACCGGGGCGGGCGAGACCCGAACTGAATGGCATAACCTTTTTCGATTGTACGCAGGACCCATTGAGAAATATTTGGCAGTAGCTTCCACGCTGTCAGATATTCTACTAAGGGGACCAGTCTCTCGAGACTGGCCTCTGGTATATCTTGAATAACCAGTTCGGTGCCCCGATGCGGCGCACCGGCAGGGGGCAACCGAACTGATCGCTCTGAGACCCTCCTTAGAGGGAGCGAACACCCCAGCACCGCTAAACTTACGGGCGGATGCTTGAGTGAATGTTCGCTGGGGGCCGCTGCGCCCTGGAATACCCGAGATGGCAGGGTTGGCAGAACGGTCCCCTGAGGGCACCGAAGAGAAGTGAGCACTGTGTGCTGAGGTGTAAAACACTTCTCTCCGGAGGGGACTGCCCTCAGCCTTCTTGGCGATAAGGACGGATCGCAGATCCATCCTACCCCTCGAAGGCTGCGGTTGAGACCAACCACCCGTCCCTCCGTCCCCCCGTGTCGCTGAGGGGGAGTACGGGTGGTAATGCTCTGCTTCTGGGCAGCACGATGTTGTTGTGAGGAGCTGGCTTTAGAAGTGTGGGGCTGCTGGTGTTGTTGAGCAGCCCCGGGGGTATGAGAGCGGCACTGAGAAAAAGCACTGGATCTGTCAGGTGAGGGCTGAGATAGGGCGGGGCCCGTCACAAACCCCTCTGACAGATCCATTTGCGATCCCCAAGATCTGGATCGGCGCTGTGCCTCGGCAGCAGCGGGACCCGAACCCTGGGGAACGCGAGCCTGAGCGCCCTCCTCAAAAAGCGCCAGGCGGGAGCGGAGCGTCCGCAATGGAAGACGGTCGCAGTGCTCACAGCCAGCACCCTCGAGTGCTGACCGGGCATGCTACGCTCCCAAGCAGGCAACACAAAGATCATGTGTATCCCCGCCCGTGATGTAACGTGGGCAGGGATGAACACAGGATCTAAACTGCTTTTCGGCCATGATAACGAAGAATAATAGTGACAGACAACACCAAATAAGACATACGAGACACAGAGCGCAACTGAAGACACAGAAGATAGCGTTGCTTTGTTTGAGCGTGCTTTATGGCTTCCTGGCCGTGACGTCACCCGCTTCTGACGTCTCAACACACCATTGGACTGATTTCACACGTGCTTCATGACGACATCACGCGTTGCGTTCCCAAAGCGTCAATTTCTCGACGCAACGCGAGTTCCCTTGAAAGGGAACTTGAAGCTATTTATGAAAAAATTAAACAGAACTCGAACCCGAACCTGACCTAAAACCTGTGAACTTTTTGGGACCCTTCAGCGTTGGGAAATAGTGAACTAGTGATTCGGGGAGGGCCACAAATAGTTGTTCACTTGTAATCAAATAAATTTAAGGCAATACAGAGCTTGGTTTTCCAGCAGGCCTTTATCTTTAAAAGTCCACACCACCCACTTCCCAAATGACCCTTATGGAAAATATATGCAAATGTACTGGAAAAAATAATTCGATAAATTACCTAATACATTTCCACCCCTTCCACTTCTTTGGCTCTATCTGTCCCAGCCTTTCCTCCAGCTTCACCTCAGTCATTGCTACACCAGCTCTGACTCTGTCCTCTAGCATTGTAGCTTCACCTTGGCCACTGGTCCCTGTGGCTCTGCCTTGGTCCCCAGAACCATCATTGTCACCCAGTCTCATCGGCTCTTCAGCTCCGCCTGGGTCTCCACCAGCTAGATGGAACAGTAAATCGTTCCATCTAGCTAGGCTCCACCATGGCTCCTCCCTCCCTCGACTCCTGCCTTTGCCACCGCCCTGGCTCCTCCCACCGTCATCTCTGCCCTGGCTCCTCCCTCCTGTGGGAGACCCTGCTCACTCTTTCCCGCATCCTCCTCTATTAATAGATGTGCCACCCTCTTGATGGGGGGCTTTAGATTTTTTATCCCTGCTGCAACCTCATCATGACAGACAGAGGATTGGAAGATTTTATTTGTTTTATTATTGCTTTTTTATTTTATTTAAAATAAAAAGCGGTAATGGCCCGTCTGGGGAAGTCTGGGGCGAAGGTGGTGCGATGTCCGACCCAGGCAAAGCTGACATACCATGGGAGCCCAGCGAGGCCAAATGCCTGATGGTGACATCGAGGGTGGAAGGAAAGCAGGCGTAAAAGTCAGGGCATCAGGTCGAGGTGGAGTGGAGCGCACAGAGGCCGGAGGTGAAGCCATGGACTCCCCAAGCCCAGGAAGAGATGACTCCCAGCAGTCTGGTGGTGTAACCACACCACTGAGAGGAGGCTGAGTTGGAACAGAGGGGCTGATGGCAGACAGTGATGACTGGCTGGCAGAAATGGTTGGGGATTGGAGAGGATCTTGAAGGGTTATACAAAAACCAACAAAAAATAAAGAGTCTCAATGGTATTTTGGAGAGGCGGTGGGAGAGGGAGGTTGGGTGGGAGAGGGAGGTTGGGTGGGAACAGAGAATTTGGGATATGACTGACAGATTCTGATGATGACGGGTCAAAAAATTAAATTTCTCCAAAATGATAACAGTTCTCCCATGCTGAAAACTCAGGGTGGGCGGGGCTCACTTCCATGCCCTCGATTTCCACGAGAACTCCCTCGACGAGAAATAGTGCAGCCGGCTCGCACACCTGTTCAGACTCACGTTGTTCAGGCTCAGTTGCATTGTTCAGCTCGGTCGTTCCCATAGGCGCTGGCTCAAATGACGTGGCGGAGTCACTCACGTGGCATACGGTGGGCTCATGCTGCCGATCCTCATCATCTGGGTGGTTTAGGTTGTGCACTGGGTTATGAGTGGGGCTGGCATCATCGTCGACAGTTCACACGGTGAGCGGTGATCCACAGGACGCCAGCCCCACTCCACAAACTCCATGAAGCTCCCCCGAGGACCCTCCATGGATAACTGTGCTCTTGTGGTGGTGTTCAGTCCAACAATCAGGAACGAGCATAAGCAGTCATCCGGGAAGGTTGTTTAATGGGCCAGGTTCAGATAATCCTCTAGAAACATGAGGTGAACAGCAAGGAGGTCCATGGTGAAAAAAAAAAAAAAAAAAAAAAAAAACACACGTATAAAAACGAAACACAAAAACATGCCGAAATTCACTTTTTGGACGGGTATCCTGTTACAACGCTGTGTAGATGATTAACTCGATTAAGAGAGAATGCATACTTTAATGAATCCAAAGGCATAAAAGTAAATCTACATAGGAAGAGCGATACACACACGTAACAGATGATATCCGACAAAGAAACACAAACAGAACTGAACTTAAGTACACGGAGAAAGTACTCACTACAGAGCAAATGGGTGGAGCGTTAGCTCCCCCTCGCTAGACGTCCAGGGAGGAGGAGCGTATGGACAACCACATCCTAATCCTACCTAATCCTTCAGATCACAACTGAAATTCTCAAAACTACTTGTTCAACCTCCACATCATCTAGTCACTTTTGCACATCATAAAGCAATTTTTCATTCTTTTGAACAAATTGGAGCAATTAATTCATGCAGTTTATTATGTGCAAGTGTCTGCTGCTTCCACCATTTTCAATCACTAATGTCATGTTGATCAAAATACACTGAAAAAAAAAAAGAAAAAAAAAAGATATTTGATGCTGTTCACTTTATTTAAACAATTTATTATCAGGTTTCTGGTTTGAATGTGATTGATTCATGTTAAATTGACTTGAAACGATTACTCTCTTCGACTTAACTTGATGTTTTCATATTGAAATATAATGTTTCAATCAAGTAACCCAACCAGGAGTTAATCAATCAGGACTTTTACTTCTCATCATGCTTTGCAAAGGGGCTGAACTGGGAGTGTAAATGTTGAAATAAAGTGTTATTTAAGCATTTTTTAGCAAGATGAGAAAATGGAGTGTCTTTTTAATGGTTATTGTTCTATTATGTTGGTATTTAAAAGTTTGTTATGTTAATGGTTTTCAGGGGTTACCATTGTGGTGAAGTGTAGAGCATGTGCTTGGGTTGAGGACCTGCTAACAAAAATTACAGTTGTTTTAATAATAAAAAAACAACTACTTTGGGCATGTCATAAATGTAACAAAACCATCTGCTGGCTAACACCTAACAATAAAAGTTTTTACAGAGTAAAGCTTTTGTTAAAGTATCATTCTTAGATAACTTTTGTAGATTTTGTAAAAATGGATCTTGAATGCCTTCACTGAATAAGCGAATCAATTAAACTGAGTTACTTATTTTAGTTTTTGTTTGATATTAATTTTAGAATAATTGAACCTAATAGTTTTGGACAAATTAAGAATGTTAACCTGATTCAACTAAATGACATTGAATTAACCTTATGTAATAAACTTAAGTTTACTGAAATAAATAATTTTAATTAAATGCAACATAACCCAGTTACGTGGAACCTCCACAGTAATCCAACGTATCATTTTTTTGTTTTTGTTTTTTTGAGTGTATATTATACTGGTTCCATGTTGAATAGTCTTACCTATCACATATAGGCATTATTAATTCCTAGCACAAGTCATTAATGTTTTTCTCAAACGATTTGATTCTTTTCTCCAAACTCAGGTCATTGTTCTCAAAACAGTTAACACAGTGATCTGAACACTATGTAATTGTCCTGAACAGGTTGTACATTTTCCTTAATTTCATGCAAATTACAAATCACATGCATCATTTTCTTAAAACACTGTGCAAAAAAATTCTCAAAATGTTTTCACAATAGTTCATACAGCCCACCAAAACTTTAATATATCAGACATAAACGACTACAGCTCTTTTTATTTGTTCTACAAAAAATTCACAACCATTTGTGCACCATTTTTCCAAACACAACAAACACAAATGTGTTATTTGTTAAATTCTCAGTTGCACTTGGAATGTTCTCAATTTGCCCCATATAAATATCTGCTGAGCCAATAATACACACAACACATGAAATGCAAATTTCCTAATTGTTTACACAGCTATTTCAATTACAAAAACTATAAAAGGGGAAAGAAAAATTAAAAAAAAAAGAAAAAAAAGAAAAAAAAGAATGGGAAAAGGAAGTGGTGTAAGAGTAAGAGGTTTCTGGAGAGGATAGAGGAACAGTGAAAGAAGTAGAAAGAGATGGGTGGAAAGGAATAGAGGATATAGGAAGAGAAGATGGAGCAAGAAGAGCTGAGGATGTAGAAAAAGGAGAAGATTGAGGAGTAGAGGGAGAAGAGATGCTAGAGTGGAGGGCAATGGTATTAAAGATCAAGAGAAGAAGAAGACATGAACAGAGGGGAAGGGGAAAGCAAGGTGTAAGAGGAGGGAGAAAAGGTAGAAGGATAGGGTACAGACAGGTTACAAATGAAATCAGAGCCAACCTAATTGACCATGTCATAAATTATGGTCTTTTCTTGAGAAAAGCTGGAGAGAGTTCAGCCTAATATAAACATCGTTTCACAGTCAGTGCCCCTGGACAAACGAGTGCGGCAATCCACTGGTGTTTTGGCACACAACGCTGACTTGGGGCCACACAACACAGGAAGGCTCCTAAATTTTTAAACTCCCTCAGTTAAATTCACTTTCTTCAGGGTGATCAGGAGCAAACTAAGTGAAATTTTGTAGTTGTGTGGGAAAATGTTCAATTTCACCATTAAGTTCCGGTGCAAGAGTGGTTTGAGCATCACCCACATTTCAGGATGGTGTTCCTTCCAGCATATTCTCCTCTTGGAGATGGAAAGTATATGATCGCAACCCCTACAACCAAGTAAGTCTTAAGTTGAGCCATAAGGATGGATCCAGCATTCATGGCTCTTAAACTCATCATTAAAGAACTTTGAAGAACATGATTAAAGAACATGAAAAACATATACTTTTAATCATATATTTGTGTATACAGCTGAATTTATCAAATCAATAGTAACACATTTGTAGTTTTGATGTTATTGTTTATTTTTGATGAATGCATTACTGAACTGTTTTGCCAACATACGAGTGTATTTAGTTTGCTGTGCTAATTTTTTTGAGAGCAACTACATTCGTTTGAAGAAATGTGACAAATCGATTGAGAAAAACTTGTTGTCATAAACTGTCATGCATATTTTCTATAAATTTCTATTAGAAGGGTACGGTAGCAAAACAGTAGAAGAGACAGAAGAGGCCAAGATTGTAGATGAATGTTTCTGATGAAATAAGGGCCACTATTGTGGACCATGTTCTCAATCATGACCTTATGGTCAAGGTGGGTCGAAAGGTACAACCGAATGTTGGGAGAACAACCATGTCCTTAATCATTCAAATGTTTGTAGACATACTGTAACAGGCATGTTAATCAGACAATGTTCACTATACTGTAATACACTGTACTAACTGTAATTATATATTACAGTAGTCATTCTGATGGCACTGATTTGTTTATTGACATAAATACTTTTGAGAGATGAAATAAGGATTTTGAACAAGTTATAGGCTTTTGCAGGTAATCCATTGCGTGGTGCTGTGTGTACGAATTGCTTTGAGAAATGCACTTACTGGTTTGCAAATCTAAATGATGAATCAAGAAATGTACCAAAGTGGCTGAGAAAAACTGTTTTCTTTATATTTTCAATATTTGTTAAATAATTTAATATATTGATTGTTCATATAAGGAAATATATTTTCTCTGTGAAAAGGAAAGGGATAGATGTGCAACGCAAAATTCACAGAACCCTCTTAAAGCAAATCATGGGTGATATCATGTGTGATATCACACACCAGTTGTTTGGAAAGCCATACTAAGCCCAGAGTTGTCTCAAGAGATTAATGGTTGTTTCTGAATTAGTCGGCTAAGTGGAAAACATTTTCACCTCTTTCAATGCAAATGAACAAACACAAGGAAGTGCTGTTTGTCTGTATCAGAGTCATCATAAATGCATTTTCAGCTTCCTATTTGGTCCAAGACGAAAGAGGTGCACCAGAAGACCTTTTTCCCCAGTTTCACAGGCAAGGCTTAAGCTAGTCCTAAACTGAAGTGCATGTTTGAGCTGTTTTAACGGAAATAAACTTGGCATATCTTAAAATATGTCACTGCCAATGTCTCAGGATGCACACCAGTAAGGTTTTTTCTAGTGTATGTTTACCAAAGCTACTTAAATAATTAAACTAAGACCTAATCCTGGTTTAGGCTAATCCCTGTCTGTAAAACCGGGTCTTTGAGTATTAATTTATGTGGGTTGCAGTTATTTTAAGTGTAGATGGATATCGTAGTCAAGAAAATAATTTAGTGACCCTAGGCTGAACCTTCTACAGCCGTGATAACACTCTGACTCCTAACATACACTATATTGCCAAAAGTATTGGGACACCCCTCCAAATCATTGAATTCAGGTTTTCCAATCACTTCCATGGCCACAGGTGTATAAAATCAAGCACCTAGGCATGCAGACTGCTTCTACCAACATTTATGAAAGAATGGTTCGGTCTCAGGAGCTCAGTGAATTCAAGCGTGGTAACGTGATAGGTTGCCACCTGTGCAGTAAATCCATTTGTGAAATTTCCTCACCACTAAATATTCCACGGTCAACTGTTAGTGGTATCATAACAAAGTGGAATCAATTGGGAACAACAGCAACTCAGCCTCATACTGAGGTGCACAGTGCGCAGAAGTCGCCAACGTTCTGCAGAGTCGATAGCTACAGACCTCCAAACTTTGTGTGGCCTTCAGATTAGCTCAAGAACAGTGTGTAGAGAGCTTCATGGAATGGGTTTCCATGGCCGAGCAGCTGCATCCAAGCCTTACATAACCAAGTGCAATGCAAAGTATCAGATGCAGAGGTGTAAAGCACACCACCACTGGACTCTAGAGCAGTGGAGACGTGTTCTCTGGAGTCACGAATCATGCTTCTCTGTCTGGCAATCCGATGGGTCTGGGTTTGGCAGTTGCCAGGAGAACGGTACTTTCCTGACTGCATTGTGCCAAGTGTAAAGTTTGGTGGAGGGGGGATTATGGTGTGGGGTTGTTTCCCTTTCATGGGAACTTCAAGCTGCATCAAGACGCATTGGGAACGCTCCTGCGTGATTGCATCATGAAGCACTTGTGAAATCGAACCCCGGAACGTCGGAGGCAGGTGACGTCACGGACCAGGAAACTATAAAGCATACCCAGAACAAAGAACGCTAGCTTCTGTGTCTTCAGCAAGTGCTCTGTGTTATCGTGTGTCTAATTTGGTGTTGTCTGTCAGTTATATATACAGAAACAATCTCTTTGATTGAGGACAAGAGTATCATCATTACACCTACATATATATATACATATATATATATATATACATATATATATATATATATATATATATATATAAAAACAGTATAATGGCGAGCAAACAGCAGTTTTCAAAGTGTGTTCATCCCTGCCCTCGTTACATCACGGGTGGGGATACACACAAGATGTGTGTTGTTTGTTTAGGAGTGGAGCATGCCCAGTCAGCTCTCGTGGGAACTGACTGTGTGCATTGCGAAAAGTTACCCCTAAAAACACTCTTTGATAAAAAGGAGGGCGCCTCGGCTAGTGTTCCCGCTTCTGCTGAGGCAGAGCAGCAGCTTCATTTGTGGGGTTCACAAATGGATCTGTCAGAGGGGTTAGAGACAGGCCCAGCCCTTTCTCTGCTCTCACCTGGCAGACCCAGTGTCTCTGCGGTTTCGTCCCCCCAGAGAGAGGCACCGGCGCTGCAATTATCCAGCTCAGAGGAGTTGGATGTTGTGGGTGTCAATGCTGGAGATGAGGACTCGCCATCTCAATCTCCAGCATGTGAGGAGCTGGTTGAGGTTGTGACTAGGACAGTAGAAAAATTAAATATTGAATGGCCGGCTGAGAAAACCGGAACTCGTCAGAAGAGCAAGTTAGACGAGCGGTTCTTGCCTTCTAGATCACAACCTCAGCGTCGGGGGTTACCTCCTGGATGTGCCGCAGTCTCCTCAGGGCCTCTTTGGCGACTCTGTTACATCCGCTGTCGAGAGGTTCCAGGAAACAAAGAGACAGTCTGCGGCCTTCCAGAGATTTTTTCCCTACCGCTCTCAACCCCCCGAGGCTGCTAGGTGGGAGCAGCCTGGGCCGTTACTCAGCTCTTTGCACCGAGTGCAGCAAAAGCAAAGTGTCGGCACCCGTGCTCCCCCGCAAAAAGCTTGGGGACAGGGTTGGTCAACACAACCGAAGCCTTACGAAGACTCCCTACGGTGGTGGACCCCGAGCAGTCTCTGGCATTGGAACAGGAAGTTCTGATGCTCTTGGGAAAAAGAGCTATAGAAAGGGTTCCTCCTCACAGCAAGCTGTCAGGGTTTTACAGCCGTTACTTCATTGTTCCGAAGAAGGATAGAGGGTTGCGTCCCATTCTAGATTTACGTGTATTAAATCGCACTGTTCATAAGCTCAAGTTCAAGATGCTTACACTCAAACAGATCATCCCACAGATCAGATCCGAGGACTGGTTTGTGACAATAGATCTGAAAGATACTTACTTTCATGTATCCATCTATCCTCAACACAGGAAGTTCCTCAGATTTGCTTTCGGGGGCGAAGCATATCAATACCAGGTACTTTCGTTCGGCCTAGCTCTTTCACTCCACACCTTTACAAAATGCGTGGATGCAGCTCTGGCTTCTCTGACACTCCAGGGCATTCGCGTATTAAATTACATCGACGATTGGTTGATTTTGGCTCAATCCAAGCTCATGGCAACATTGAGATGTCGTTCTGTCTCACATGAGAAGGTTAGGGCTGAGACTCAATGCCAAGAAGAGTGTGCTTCTTCCAGCTCAAACAACCACCTATCTAGGGGTAGTCTGGGATTCAAATACGATGCAGGCACATCTATCTCCTGCTCGTATGAATTCGATTCTCTCAGCCATGAATGGGGTGAAACTAGGCCAGTCATTTACTGTAAAACAGTTTCAGAGACTGTTGGGTCTGATGGCAGCTGCGTCCAATGTAATACCTTTTGGCCTGTTGTACATGAGACCCTTACAGTGGTAGCTCAGGACCAAGGGGTTTTCTCCGAGGGTTTCGCGTGATCAAGGTCACGCGGTGTTGCCTTCGTGCCTTGGACATGTGGAAGAAGCCTTGGTTCCTGTCCCAAGGGCCTGTGTTGGGAGCTCCTTGTTGTCACATAATGCTAATGATGGATGCATCCCTCACAGGTTGGGGGGCGATCATGAGTGGTCGCTTGGCTCAGGGTCTTTGGGAGGACCATCTGCTTTCCTGGCACATAAATCATCTGGAAATGATGGCGGTATTTCAAGCTCTCAAGTACTTCCTCCCAGACCTGAGGGGCCATCATGTGTTGTTCCGCACGGACAACATGTCGGTGGTCTCTTACATCAACCATCAGGGGGGCATCAGAATGTGGGGGCAGACATCCTGTCGGGGAATGGAGACTCCACCCCGAGGTGGTGGAGCTCCTATGGGAAAACTTCGGCCGAGCAGAGGTCGAACTATTTGCTTCGAAATAAACAACTCATTGTCCAATGTGGTTCTCTCTCACACATCGAGCCCCTCTGGGTCTGGATGCCATGGTACAGGCGTGGCCGAGGCTATGTCTGTACGCCTCCCCCCCGATTGCTCTGCACCCGGGAGTTCTGGAGAGGGTTCACCGGGACAGGGTTTGTCTCATATTGGTAGCCCGTTCTGGCCCGTTCCAGCTCTGTGCTGCAATTCCTTCAAGATAAGTTTTTGGATGGATTGTTTCCTTCCACCTTAAAAGTTTATGTGGCAGCTATATCTGCCTACTATGCTCCCTCAGGGGACTCTTCTGTGGGAAGAGATCTTTTAGTCATACGTTTTCTTCATGGTACTCTGAGGCTGAGGCCTTCACTACATAAAAGGACTCCGGCTTGGGACCTGGCTATCGTTTTGGAAGGGTTAGCATCTGCTCCCTTTGAACCTCTAGAGGAAGTTTCGGAAAGATTCCTTACTCTAAAAACTATATTTTTGCTAGCTATTTCATCTCTCAAGATGATTGGAGATCTTCAAGCACTTTCTGTTGCTGGAATTTGCAGCTGGTATGATTAAGGCTTTTCTTGATCCTAGACCTGGTTATATACCTAAGGTCCCCACCAAAGTCCCAGGGCCGATTGTACTGCAGGCCTTTTGTCCTCCTCCATTTGCTAATTCAGATCAGGAAAAACTTGATCTGCTTTGCCCGGTCAGGGTGCTAGACACTTATGTCCCTGTGACGTAAAACCGAACAACACTGTTACGGGTCTCCTAAGAACAGAGGCCCTGTGTCCAAGCAGAGAATGAGCAAGTGGTTGGTGGAGGTTATCTTGCTTGCTTATTAATCTACCAGACAGCCTTCTCCTCTGGCTGTCCAGGCTCACTCTACCAGGAGTATGGCTGCCTCAAAAGCTCTAATCTCGGGGTTTCCTCTCCATGATACATGTGATGCGGCTGAGTGGTCTTCTCAGCATACGTTCATCAGGGTCTATAACCTTGACTTAGGCTCCACTCCGGGGTCTGCTGTGCTCTCGTCATAAGTTTACTGACAGACACTTGACATTATGGCGTAGTTGGGATACGGTTCCCAATGCGTCTCGACGCAGCTCGAAGTTCCCATGAAAGAGAACGTCTCAGGTTACGTATGTAATGCTGGTTCCCTGAATAGGGAATAAGATGCTGTGTTGCCTTGCCATACTCCCTGCATGCCTGTGAGCGCATTGCTTCAGCCTATCAGAAGCTAGCGTTCATTGTTCTGGGTGTGCTTTATAGTTTCCTGGTCTGTGACGTCACCCTCCTCTGACATCACGCCATTGGTTCAATTTGGAGTTTGGTGTGGAGGAACTTGACTGGCCTGCACAGAATCCTGACCTCAACCTGTTAGAACTGTTTCTGCCATCAACGAGGAGTGCTCAACATTGGTGGAAACTGGCGGGCCAACCTGTTTTTTCCCGAGCTTGGTCAACATTTCATGTTTCATCAAAGTCATAGGATCACATGCAATCAACTATTTTTTCCCTTTTCCATTTTTTCATCTTGGAGTTTGTTCTGAAAAAGAGGACACAAAGGTTATTAAATTACATAATTGTAATTTAAGTTTGAGCGTGAGCTGGTTTTACCATTTATATGGGAAAAAAGAAACAAGGTTGTTTAAAGGTACATAGCTAACCAAACCAAGCTAGAAGTTAAACTGAGTAATTTAGAAGTACTAAAGCTAATTAAAGAGCTAAATAACTATTATAACATAATATAATAGATATGTAGCGACTGAGACAAATCAGACACAATTATGTGTTATAGGTAACCAATAATTGTTTAAAGCACTCTGGGGCCTGTCCCCCATCCCCCGAGAAGTTCTCAGTTTTATTGTGCTAAAGAATGTGGTTGCCACATTGAGAGCAGAGAAGAGACACAGGAAACGTGCATCTTTCCTGCATTATCCCTACAGAACACAGACATTAATTAATTAATTTATAGACAGACTGTTCTATAAATGAACATGCACATCCCCAGGAAATGGTATCCATTATTACTGTTGTGGTATTGCACTCATTGTATTCACATGTCTTATGATACATTTAAGGTAACTTCAGTTATGCCATGTTTACTGTCTATGGGTTCGTATCAAGAAGATTTAAATGCTTGTGTATGCAGTATGTCCATACCTGGGCAACACATCAGTATTACAAGAATGTTTAATAGTTCTTCTTAAAAACTCAGTTTATCAGTTGATCTTGCTCTGTCGTAAAAGCCCTGACAGGGGGTGTGTTGTCACCTGGAAATACAACATCATTGGCCACATCAACCCTAAGAGGTTGGACTTTAAACAGAGGTTAAAAGCTAGAGCACAACACTCTTCACTCTCTCTTTCTTTTTCTTTTTCTTCTTGCTTCTGGGACAACAAAAATACTTTTTGCTCCAGGCCTCATGAGGCCAAGGCCTGTGGGCCTGGAAGGTCTGTAAGCCTAGGCCTGCAACCCAGCCATGTGCTCATCTGTGAGAGTAAGAAAGGACTCTTTCCCCATTGAGAGTCAAACTAACAGCTTAAGTTGTTTCATATGACTTCATCCAACGCAGAAGATACTGGCAACGACTTCGGACCGAATCATCGATTTCTCCTCAGTCTGCAAATCCGATGCTCCTCAGCCTAAAGGCACCTTGCAAGTATTGTACATTTGAACACTAAACAGCGATTTAGTATTAATGTGTAAACCCACCTATCAGCAAAGGTGTTTTATTACTGAGAAATACTGATGATTTCTTTTCCAGACTCTTTGACTCTTTCCGTAGCTCTATTTCCGGTCCCACTTCCGGTTCAACTCTATCATTGCTCATTTTTACCTACGTATGTGTGGGACCTGCGTGTATGTTATGTGTTTGTTAGTTTAGTTATGTGTTTGTGAGTTAGTTAATAAAGATTGTGCACAATAGATGTTGGTTATAGAATGGTTCTGACTTTGTCTGCTAATAAATTGCCTCTTAAATGATTTAGATCTTGACTACATGCTCTGAGTAGTACTGTACAAATATAAGTTGTTTTTCCATAACCTGGAAATGAACATTTCTTAGACTTAATAAACAATTAACACTAAGTGTCCACTGGATGAACAGGTTAATTGATTGTAATATTAATTTTAATGTAGCTACCTCAAGTTAATCTGATTAACTGATTCACATATTCATAATTAATCATAATTAATCATCAAAATGAGTTATGAATAATTATTAATATTTCCCCTTTGAGTTAATTTCGCTACAGATAATATAAATAACTACAGAATTAAATAACATACAAAGTGTCATTATATGAGTTAAAACAGCTTTATTTCCAGAAGTTCATCAAAAAGGGTTATTTTGTGAATTGTATCGTTTTTTGGGATTGTTTTTTTTGCTGTCATTTTGGGGTTTTTCCTGTTGTTGGTTTTTTCCCTCAATGAAATAATTTAATACAAAGAAATACAAAAGAAAATACTTACCTTTTCAACTACAATTCTGTCTTCTGTCAGTATTTCCCTTGTCTATGTAAAACTTACATAAGTGGTTTCAACAATTAGATGTATTTACACTTGTACAGTTTCATCTGGAATGCATCTCAGACCACCTCCTGAAGTGGTTTGAGCGATCTGATTTAAATCTGTATCGAAAACATTTCAGAGGGCATTTAATACACCTGGTCTTTTCAGAAACAGATAGCTTTCTGATTAGTGTTACAGTCACATGGACTTTCTGTTTGTGTTTTCATCTGTCACATGTTCCTTTGTTCTAGTTTCCCGCCACAATCTGTCACCATGGACACTATCACATTCATGTCAGCTGTTCCTCGTTTGAGTTCAATTATCTGTGTACTTAAGTTCCTGTTTCTGTTGATCATGTGTTCGGGTATTGTTTGCTTACGTTTGGATGTTACTGTGTGTTTCTCCTGTGTTCCTGTGTGTTTCTCCTGTGTTCCTGTGTGTTTCTCCTGTGTTCCTGTATGCTCCTTTGGATTCTCTAGTAAAGTTTGACTCTTGATATTACATTCCACTTCGTGCGTGTGTCTACACACCTAATACTGTAACAATTAGAGTAAACACATGTGACACAATTCCAAGAATTTTTAAAGCTGGAAATTTTCCATGGGAATTAACGGCAATATATGGGAATTAATGGGAATAAACAGGGAACTTGCAAAATTGCAGGTTAGCCTATAACAGAGTACTTAAACGTAGTTGGACCAAAAACAAAAAAAAAAAAAAAAAAAAAAAACATCTTGCAGCATAATTTTAGTTAAACCAGATTTAGTGCAATTTCAGTTAAATTTTTATCCTGACATGCACACATCACATACTTACTGCAGGGCTATTGAGGCCACACCCCCTGCATGCACTGTGCATTCCCCCGGTCCATAACATACACATTTGATCAAAAATACAGAAAAAAACAGTAATATTGTAAAATATAACCACAATTTAAAATAATAAATTAAATAATAAATTCTATTTTAATATACATTAAAATATAAATTAATTCTGTGATGCAAAGCTGAATTTTCAGCATCATTACTCCAGTCTTCAGTGTCACATGATCCTTCAGAAGTTATTCTAATATGCTAATTTGATACTCAATTATCAATGTTGGAAACAGTTGTGCTGCTTAATATTTTTTATAACCCGTGATACTTTTTTTCAGGATTCTTTGATGAATAAAAATGTAAAGAACAGCATTTATTCAAAATAGAAATCTTTTTTGTAACAATATACACTACCAGTAATTTTTTCCTTTTTTTTTTTTTTGAAAGAAATTAATATTATTCAGGAAGGATATTGATAAAAAGTGATATTGTTAGAAAGGTTTCTATTTTGAATAAATGCTGTTCTTGTTAACTTTTTATTCATCAATGAATCCTGAAAAAAGTATTACAGGTTCCAAAAAATATTAAGCAGCACAACTGTTTCCAACATTGACAATAACTGAGTATCAAATCAGCATATTAGAATGATTTCTGAAAGATCACGTGACACTGAAATAAATACCACATAACAATTGCTACAATAAAAATATTTATTTTACATATTTACTAAATTAGAATTAATTGAATGCGAAAAAGAAATGTCATGTTATGACCAAACAAAATGTTTATATTTATGTTTGTATATTATATATTTTATATAAATATTATACATTTATATACATTTCCCAAAATTTCCCGTAATTTCCCGTAAATTCCTGTTAAGTTTCCAAATTGGAATATTTCCAAAATTCCCTAGGTTAAGTTCCTGTGGAAAGTTTCGGCCCCTTTGCAACCCTACATGTGACCAGGTAGGCCCTAAATCGTTGCCCTGGTCATTTGAGAGTTGATCTTTCATAAAGATTTTTTTGACATAAGCCGGTCCAATTTTATATTAGGTGGCCTTAACTACTATGTACTTACATTAAAATTAATCATTTGATACAATGCACTTATTGTGTACATACATATTTTTACATTGTATCATATTAAAAAAAAATACCTGCATGTAATTACATCTGTAATTAATTTCTGTAATTACATTTATAATTACACTATTGACCCATCCCTTACATCTTAACCTACCCATACCACCAAACCTGTCCCTAACCTTACCTATGTCACACCTCAATAGCAGCAAAAGTGTTTTGCCATACAATATGAACACATCATATGCAAGTACATAGTAGTTAAGGCCACCTAATATAAAGTGGGACCCATAAGCCTTTACATGACCTAAGTTTCTGTGTTCTCTCTCATAATCAAAAGCAAATAAAAAAATATAAAAAGTTAGTGAAATAACTTTTAAAATAATAATTTTGAAAATGTATTAAAGGGGTGGTTGATTATGATTTCACTTTTTTAACTTTAGTTAGTGTGAAATGTTGCTGTTAGATGATAAACAGCATCTGCAAAGTTACAATGCTCAAAGTTCAATGCAAAGGGAGATATTTTTTAAAAATAATTCTCAGTTTAAGGACTACAACAAACAGCTGGTAGGGACTACAACAAACTTCTTCCTGGGTTAGTGACATCACTAACCCTAAAATTTACAGTTTTACAGAGTTTACAGAGTTTACAGAGTTTTGCACAATTTGCTGGATTTCTGGATTTGCATAAAAGTTTAACATGACAGCACATGCTAGTCGATGAGTTGAATCAACTCCATAGCAACTACATAGATTTATCCACTAACCATTCAGAAACGTCCAGTTTCATTCTATAAGTTGTAACTTCTTCCTGAGTCTCTTCATTAGTGTCCGACTCCGGTTTGAACAATGTAAGGCTGAACACTGTTACTGACAATTGTCATTTTGGCTGCATAAGATTCTCCAGCTTTCCCCCTTCTGGAAAGCAGTCCGGGAGCAGCAGCTTATTTGCATTTCAAGGGACACAAACAAAAACTGTGTGTTTTTCCTCATACCCAAATAGAGGCAAATTTGACAAGCTATAATAAATTATCTGTGGGGTATTTTAAGCTGAAACTTCAGACACGTTCTGGGGAAACCAGAGACTTATATTACATCTTGTAAAAGGGGCATTATAGGTCCCCTTTAATATTATAAGTAACCAAATGCATAATGGTGCATGAACCCTTTAATGATTATTTAATGGTTATTCAATTCAAAATTACTTTAGCATCTTTACACTTGCTCCCTGTAAAAAATTTAGGACTGATTTCAGTTCTCATTTATGTTGATAAGGTACTAGAAGGCCATGTGCCCCAGTATAGTGATCTCCTCTTCCTTCACTCTTCTTCTAGAGCACTTATGTCTTCTGATAAACTGCTTTAAAAGGTTCCTTTTTGTAATTATAAATCAAGAGGTGACCATGCTTTTTCTGAAATAGGTTCTAAACTTTAGAACGGGCTCCCTGTCTGTGTAAGTTTAGCTCAATTAATTGCCACTTTTAAACAGTGGTTTAAAAACATAAATGTATTCTCTAGATTTTGAATATTCTTTTTTATATGTTGAGATGGACTTTTCCATTTTTATTGCCTCTCTTGTAAAGCACGTTTGTTGTTTTTAAATGTGTTATATAATTTAAGTTGACTGATTGATTGATTGAATTGAATTTGATGGAAATTTACTACACTGTAAAATCCAATAAGTTAAGATAACTCATTTAAATTGTTAAAACTGATTACCTCATTTCAGTTAAGTTAAAAAACCCCAATAGTTATGTGTTACAATATCACCGGTGTATTAAGCACACGAACGAGGAGATAGAGCTAATTGAGTCTTTACTTGAAAATCCGATAGGAGAATACAGGAACAGACAGGAACATACACCAGCATAAACGCAAACGATACCCGACCACATAATCAACAGAAACAGGAACTTAAATACACTGATAATTGAACTCCAATGACGAACAGCTGTGATGAATGTGATTAGTGTCCATGGTAACGGATTGTGGCAGGAAACTAGAACAAAGGAACACGTGACAGATGATAACAACAAACTGAAAGTCCATGTGACTGTAACATTACGCCCCCTCCCGGAAAAGCGCGTCCTCGAGCCGTAGAGAGAGGGGAAGATGAAGATACGATGCTGAAGATGATGTAGGAGGCGGCTCAGGAGGCGGACGGCTAACAGGAGGTGGAGAACAGGAGTCCAGGGTGGTAAAGTCCAGGAGATGGCCTTGAACAGGGGCTACAGGATGTTGTGCCAGGCACCAGCCAGGGCAGTGCCCCACGGCGGCGTTGATGGAGGGAGGAGCCATGGAATGGTGTTGATGACGACCGCCATGGGGAAGACCGTAGTCAACAACGGCGAGGACGGAGCCCACCACGTAGTCGTCGAGCTGAGGTGGTGGAGAGATGGTGACGATCCAAATGGCCGCGACGGAGCCGCAGTGACGGCCTCCTGAGATCGAGGAGGAGATCTGGAGGTCTGAAGACGCGCTGGAGCAACCGAGGGTGGAGACGGAGCCTGAGGTAGGGCGGAGCAAGCCGTAGTGGAAGGGGTGGAGGGCCAGAGAGCAGCTGATGGTCCGTAGGTCCGCACCGAAGGCGAAGCGATGTCTGACCCAGGTGGAGCCGACGTGCCGAGGGAGTCCGGTGTGGTCGAAAGGCCGATGGTCAACTCTGAGGTCGAGGGTGGGAGGAGCGCAGGCGCAGGAGTCAGGGCGATGGATGGAGGCAGCTCGTGACCACCTGAAGCTGGAGGCGGAGCTTCGAGCTCCTCGTGCCCAGGAGGAGGTGGATCCCGGCAGCTGGAATGAAGACAGTACTGGGGCAAGACAGGTTTCCTCTCCACACCTTAAGTCCAGCAGTGTATGAGCGAACTCACTCTCAGTAGCGGGGGGGTGGGTGGGGCTCATTTCTGGACCCTCGAGGTCCACCAACACTTGGAAGACTCGGCCGGCTCACACACCTGGTCAGGTACAAGCTGCTCAGGCTCCGTGGGCGTGGGCGGCTCAATCGCGGCAGTACTACCTGCGGTGGGCTCAGGTCGTAAATCCGCGCCGTCTGGGTGGTTCTGGCCGGGCACTGGCTGGGGAGTGGGGCTGGCGGCAATACAGGAACAGACAGGAACATACACCAGCATAAACGCAAATGATACCCGACCACATAATCAACAGAAACAGGAACTTAAATACAATTGAACTCCAGTGACGAACAGCTGTGATGAATGTGATTAGTGTCCATGGTAACAGATTGTGGTGGGAAACTAGAACAAAGGAACATGTGACAGATGATAACAACAAACTGAAAGTCCATGTGACTGTAACATTATGAGTACTCTGAACTTATTTTAATTGATTCCACTAAAACAAGGATATTTCTTAATATACAATTAAACTTTACACCGCATTTAAAGACTTTATATAGCTGAAACTTCACTATATTGAGTAAAACCAGTTAAATTACAAACTTTAAATGAACTCAGAGTGCTTGCAGTTAGTGTCAGCTCACAATAGCACACGCAAAGTAAAATCCAATAAGTTAAGGTAACTCATTAAATTTGATGAAACCGATTACGTTAATTAATTTAAGTTAAAAAAAAAACAAATAGTTATGAGTACTCTGAACTAAATTCAGTTGAGTTCACTAAAAAAGATATACATTGCTGTTAAGTAATTAAGTGATGATTGAGCATTAGTGATGAACACCTGCTGTTAACAAGCAGATTCACTGAAGAAAAGAGAAACAAGACAACTGACTTCAGCACAGCTGTAGATTAAATCAACTGAAGATAAAAGAAGACTTTTTTTTTTTTTTTTGACTACTGTAACCATGTGTTTATGAAACACATTTGTTATGGCACAAAAGCCAAAAGAAAATAAGATCAGGTGTAGATGGTTATGTATTGGTGATGAAAATCATTGTTTAGTTTGATTTGCTGATCTTTTCCACTGCATAATCTCTGATTAAACAGGTGATGTAAACATTTTGAATGATTCATTAGAGTAGACCTGTAATTTTTCAGTGTAAGCTCCTTTGTTGTAACAATTAGAGTTTAAAAAACTCTATGGTACCATACTGACTCAGATATCACAGATATCAAGAATCAGCATATGAACCTCAACAATGGTGACAATTAACAAATTATTCAGATAAACCTATGAACATCACAAAACACGCAATTAAAGTCATAACAAAAACAGCAAAAGTAAAAGCAAATAGTAAGAATAAAGTAGACAATTCACCTGTATTATTTATTCATGATGCAATGCATGCTGGGAGCCAATGGATGAGTTTTGTACTATGCTAGTACCCAGCATGCATTGCAGAATGAATAATTTTTTAATGGTCACCATTGTTGAGATTCATATGCTGATTCTTGATGTTTGTATGAGTCTGAGTGATGCCATAAATGAAAACTGTCTGTAAAGTCTTTATCTGATTGCCACAACACTGCTGTCCCGTAAGCTGTAAAATCACAGTTTTACTATAATCAGGGAAACTAATTATACATCATCCATTTAATCAGAGACTAGACTCTGAATGAAAACAGTGAATCAGGACACTACATGATAAACATCATCACCACTTATCCATGAACACCTGATCATATATTTTCAAGGCTTTTATGCCATAACAAATGAGTTTTATAAACAGCCAGAAAAAAGCTAATGTGGAAAAGTGAAGGGTCAAGAGCCCAAATAAAGCAACCGCTAATCTCAGTCATGGTGACTTTAAACAAAACAGTAAATCATCAACTTCTAAATCTCTGTTAATTCTCATAAGAATTTCTGTAGATGTATGACAGAAATACAATTAATCTGGTTAGTAATAACATAATGCTGTTTGTGGAGGTGTTTAAAACTCCTTTGCTGAGGAGAGAAATCGAACAGATCTCTTGAGAGATTTAATGTTCTTTTATCTTCAGTTGATTTCATCCAAAGCTGTGGCTGTAAGTCAGTTCCCTTTTAGTCGGTCACATTCGACGTACGTCAGTAGTGACCGATAAATTGGGATATCGCTAGAGAGCCCTATCAGCTTCGAGTAAACTAAAACAAGCCAATGGAATTGCCGTGCGATATTTGCATAATGCGCACCAACCCCGCCAGGTGGTATAAATAGGGAAGCAGATGCAATCGCACTCTGTCTTTTGCTTCAGAGCCAACCATAGTGTTCCTGTTTTGTTAAAACAGAGCTATTAACTTGGAGTTTAACTCTTATAAGCCTGAAGAGATTTTCAGCGGTCTTGTGTTGGTGTCACTTCACAGCGAGGTCATGAGCTGCAGAGGAGCCTGAGCTTATGTGCTCTCAACTGCTGTTTTACAGCGCATTCCTGCCCTTGTAAGCGGTTGCGATTTGGGCAGGTTACCTACTTTGTGATCGGGGAGTGGTGTACCTGATCACATCACGACTGATCTTTGTGTGCTTCAGCACAAGATCAGAGCTGATTCCCCTTCTAAAAGAGCTTCACAGACGAACCCTGAGTCTTTTTCAAGATGTCATTTCGTCTGTGCGTTACTGGATGCAGTCGTTACCCTGCTGATGGTCACAATCACTGCATCACTTGCCTGGGCGTTCAGCATGCTGAAGCAACTTTTGTGGATAGTTCATGTTCTCACTGCAGGAACATGACTATCTCAGTGTTGAGATCTAGACTCTCGTTCCTTGGTTCTCAGGGAGCGGGGGTCCTCTCCCCTATGCCCCGTGCGGCCGTTTTCTCTGGCTCTGGCCGGGGTGACGGTACATCAGCATGTAGGAAGGGTGATCTGAGGATTATGGTCAGGGCCCCCTGCCCCCTCTACAACGCTGCAGCCTGTGGTGTTTCCGTTGGCTACCACTGGTCCCTCTACGGAGCATCCAGTCGTGGCCTTCGGTGGTCAGCTGCGTTGCCTCCCTCCAGGTTCACAGCGTTGCCCGAGCCTGACCCTGAGTTGACGGCTATGCTTTCCCGGGCCTGCCGAGAAGGTCAGGCTCATCTGGAATCCTCCACTGCGTCCCGAACCTTCTCGGTTGGATGATTGGTTTCTCAGGGAGGCTCGCGCTGGTCCTCAGCGCTCTTGTTCCAAAGAAGGATGGCGGGTTGCGTCCCATTTTGGATCTGCGTCAGCTGAACCAGTCAGTTATGAAGCTCAAATTCAAGATGTTAACTTTGAGACGAATCGTGTCACAGATCAGGTCCGAGGACTGGTTTGTCACGATCGACCTCAAGGACGCATACTTCCATACCTCCATCCTTCCACATCACAGGAAGTTCCTGAGGTTTGCTTTCGGGGGCAAAGCTTACCAATATCGGGTTCTTCCATTCGGCCTAGCGTTATCACCCCGCACATTCACCAAGTGTATGGATGCAGCCCTGGTACCACTTCGTCTTCAGGGCATTCGTGTTCTCAATTACATCGACGATTGGTTAATATTAGCTCAATCACAACAGTTAGCGGTTCGGCATCGAGATGTCGTCCTCGCTCACATGAAGATGCTGGGGTTAAGGTTAAACGCCAAGAAGAGTGTGCTTTCTCCAGCTCAGAGAACCGCTTTTCTGGGCGTGGTTTGGGACTTTGTTGTGATGCAGGCGCGTCTTTCTCCTGCTTGCATCGAATCAATCCTTTCTACCGTAAACCGGATAAAGCTAGGCCAGTCACTCACTCAAACAGTTTCAGATACTGTTGGGGCTGATGGCAGCAGCGTCCAACGTGATACCTTTTGGTCTGCTGTACATGAGACCCCTGCAGTGGTGGCTCAGAACCAGGGGGTTTTCCCCGAGGGGAAATCCTTTTCGCATGATCAAGGTCATGCGGCGATGCTTACGTGCCCTGGCCATGTGGAAGAAACCCTGGTTCCTATCCCAAGGGCCCGTGTCAGGAGCTCCTTGTCGTCGCAAAACGCTAACGGCAGATGCTTCTCTCATGGGCTGGGCGGACGCTCAACTCAGGGTCTGTGGAGCGGTCACCACCTCTCCTGGCACATCAACTGCCTGGAGATGATGGCTGTCTTTCTGGCTCTCAAGAATTTTCTCCCAGACCTCAAGGGCCACCATGTGCTTGTCCGTTCAGACAACACATCGGTGGTCGCCTATATAAATCACCAGGGGGGTTTGCGTTCACGTCCACTCTCCAAACTGGCGCACCAAATCCTCCTGTGGTCCCTAGGGAAATTGCTGTCACTCAGAGCAGCATATATCCCAGGGGTCCAGAATATCAGAGCAGACGTCCTGTCGAGGCAGGGGCTGAGGCCCGGGGAATGGAGGCTCCATCCCGAGGTGGTGGAGCAAATATGGGGGGTTTTTGGCCAGGCTCAGGTGGATCTGTTTGCGTCTCGAGAGACTTCTCACTGTCCACTCTGGTTCTCCCTCATGCATCCAGCTCCTCTCGGACTGGATGCTATGGTACAGACGTGGCCGAGGCTTCGTCTGTACGCATTTCCCCCGATCGCTCTGCTCCCGGGAGTTTTAGAGAGAGTTCGCCAGGACCACGTCCGGCTCACCCTGGTAGCCCCGCGCTGGCCGGGCAGAGTGTGGTTTTCAGACCTAGTATCTCTCCTAGATGGCTCTCCTTGGGAGATTCCGATCAGGAGGGATCTTTTGTCCCAGGCAGGGGGCACAATTCTCCACCCCCGCCCAGAACTTTGGAACCTGTGGGCTTGGCCTCTGAGGGGGCCCAGCTCATAGACTCTGGTCTCTCAGCTTTGGTTGTGGGTACCATTCTTCACTCTAGAGCTCCCTCCACAAGGAAGTTATATGCTTTGAAGTGGAAGCTTTTCACTTCTTTGGTGCACTGTTCGTCAGTTAGATCCAGTTCTCTGTCCTATTGGTGCGGTTCTAGAATTTCTGCAGGAACGGTTCACTGCAGGGTTATCTCCTTCCCTAAAGGTCTATGTGGCGGCCATTGCGGCTTACCATACACCTCTGGCTGGTTCTTCTCTTGGGAGAGATCCTCTTATTACTTGCTTCCTTCGTGGCACTCTGAGGCTGAGGCCTGCGGTACGCACGAGGGTTCCGGCTTGGGATTTGGCAGTGGTACTCCAAGGCCTTTCCCTAGCTCCCTTTGAGCCCATTGAGGAGGTTCCAGTCAAGTTTTTGACCCTCAAAATGCTGCTCCCCCTCGCTATATCTTCCTTAAAGAGAATAGGAGATTTGCAGGCCCTTTTGGTTGCCCCTTCGTGCTTGGAATTTGCACCTGGTATGGTTAAGGCCTTCCTTCATCCCAGACCGGGTTATATCCCTAAGGTTCCCACTAATGTGGCCAGGCCTATCGTGCTGCAGGCCTTCTGTCCTCCCCCCTTCAGGAACTCAGACCAGGAGCGCCTCAATCTGCTTTGCCCTGTTCGGGCGTTGGATGCCTACGTCCACAGAGCTGCCCCGTGGCATAAATCTGAACAGCTGTTCATCTGCTTTGGGTCCCCTAGCAAGGGGGCCCCAGCATCTAAGCAAAGGATGAGCAAGTGGATAGTTGAGGCTATTTCACTTGCTTATGGGTCGGCCGGACTACCTTCACCTCTGGCAGTTCAAGCTCACTCTACCAGGAGTATGGCGGCCTCTAAAGCTCTTCTTTCTGGAGCCTCTTTACAGGACATCTGTGATGCGGCAGGCTGGTCCTCGCCACACACATTCGTCAAGTTCTATGACCTTGACCTTAGCTCCCCTGGGGCCCGGGTTCTCTCTAGTGCTGATGATTCACACTAGACAGGCCTTGGTAACTATAGCTGCGTGGGTATTAATGTTCCCACAGCGTCAATTTCTCGACGCAACGTGAGTTCCCTTGAAAGGGAACGTCTTGGTTAAGACTGTAACCCTAGTTCCCTGGAGAGGGAACGAGACGTTGCGTCGCCCTGCCATACTTCCGGCACGCCTGTCAGCGCTTACTTCAGACACTTTAAGCTAGCGTTGCTCTGTTTGAGTGTGCTTTATAGCTTCCTGGTCGTGACGTCGCCCGCTTCTGACGTCTCGTCACACCATTGGACAGATTTCACACGTGCTTCATGACGACATCACGCATCGCGTTCCCACAGCGTCAATTTCTCGACGCAACGTCTCGTTCCCTCTTCAGGGAACTAGGGTTACAGTCATAACTGAGACAGTTTTACAGTGTATAAGACTGAAGCCAGCTGAAAAAAAGGAAGGTTCTTTAGATCAAAAGTGAGCTTGTTTGACAAACGCATAATCAGAAATGCTTCTTCAGAAGCTGTTTCTCTGCAGCAGACCCTGGAAGACTTCTGTGGGTACAGTGTATAAAAAAATGCAGCAACAAACAGGGAAATCCTGGAGTCAATAAGACACCATGAGAAACATTTTTTTTCAAGCAAGACAATGACCTCAAATATGAAGCCAATGACTTACAATAACAATGTGAATGTCCTGATGTGGCCAAGTCAGATTCCAGATCTCAATCCAATATATATGTAGTTGATCAGTGTCAGACAAGATAAATAAAATCCTCTGTAGTTCAATGTTGTAAAGAGTGGAACACTAGGCACATTAAATTGTAAAGTCCAAACCCATTTTACATCAGCTTGCAATTATGATGATGGAGAGGATCCTGTGAGATTGGCTACAAACCTTACATAGCAATTTAGCTGACCTGGGAATGATCTTAGCTCTTAAATCCTATCAAATGTCTCTCCAATCCTGCTCTCTGAGGACATTTATCTCAACCTGAGAAATACCTCTGTTCTCAACCAGTTGAGCTACCTCCTCAACTGTGTCAAGCATTTGGGACTCTGGAGCCACAGATCCTTTCATATCCATTTCTAAACAGGATTTTTTTTTTTTTTTTTTTGGCTATTATTTCAGAGAGGGATGAATTTCTTAAAAAGTCTTAAAAAGTCTTAGGTAAGTAGAAAATTTAAGGCCATAAAAAGTCTTAAGTCTTATTTTTACTCATGAGAGGTCTTAAATTTTAGATGACAATTTGACTTAGACATCTAAATCATTTACCAAATTAAAAATATCTAATTAGCTTACATATTATTTTTATTGGTAACACTTTATTTGAAGGGGTGTGCATAAGACTGACATGACATGACCCCTTCATAATCATGACATGACACATCATATTTGTTATGACAACTTGACATGAACCAATACATCATAACCTGTCAGTGTCTTTGTCATGACAACTTGACATTATTTAGCTTTATGGGTTAACATTACATTAAACTGTCATGTGGTTACTTTTGACACTGGCTGTCATGAGGCCATTAAAATAGTGTCGTGAATATTTTTCTTGACCTCAACTACAGTGGTACAAATTGAATTGATACAAATGGGACGTCCCAGTGATACAAATTGTCATTAAAATGTCATTAAGTGTTAAAACTCTGTCAAATAATTTTATAACAGCGTCATGAATAGTTTTCATTTAATGTTTTTTTTTTTTTTTTCCTCCAACAGAAGTTCAGATAATAGACAATTTCAAATTTCTTAAAAATGATGACACTGTTATAAAATTATAGTAAAACTTTATTTTATGGTCCTTTACCTAGTTGCTTATTACTATTAGCATGCATATTACTAGAATATTGGCTATTTATTAGTACTTAATAAGCACATATTAATGCTTTATTCTGCATGACCTTATTCTACATTCTTAATCCTACCCCATACCTAAACGTAACAATTAACTATTAATAAGCAGTAAATTAGGAGTTTATTAAGGGAAAAGTCATAGTTAACAGTTTATATGTGTTCCCTATGCTAAACTGTTACCAAAATAATGTAACCCATAAAGCTAAGTAGTTTCTTAAGTTTGATAATGAATCTGCTATGTCATGTTTATGACAGGTTATGTTGTCTTGGTAATGACAAGTTGTCATGACAAAGACACTGACAGGTTATGATGTATTGGTTTATGTCAAGTTGTCATAACACAGACATCTCAAACAATGTCATCTTTGCATTAAAACTGACATAATTAAGCGAATGACACTTAAGGACGGTTGTCATAAACATGCATAAAACCTCCTTCATATTCATGTCATGTGTCATGTCATGATTATGAAGGGGTCATGTCAGTCTTATGCACACACCTTCAAGTAAAGTGTTACCATATTAATGCCACTTCTCATCCGGCTTCTGTGTCACCTCTGCATTGCAAAGATGGATTTTGTTGATAACGATTTCATTTGATTGGTAACAGCCCTGTACTGTGCTATTATTCTAATTCTAATAGAATTGAATTTGAATGTTAGTATTCGACCTAAAAGGTGATGTATACATCTAATAAGTTTAGAAAAATGCCATTATGTAGGTAAAAATGCCCCTGGAAATCAATTTAAGGTGGCAAATATTGCTTTTGAAACGACTTTAAAAATATCGAGATAACTTTTTTTTTTTTTTTTTTGTCAATATAGCACACCCCTAATGTATAGTATTAATTTTCATTTCTTCAGGTCTTAAAAATGTCTTAAAAAGCCTTAAATTTGACTTCTAAAAATGTGTAGCAACCCTGTTCAGGCTACCGATTTCCACCGCAGCCCTAGCTCAGCAGGTCAATCAATGGAAGTGTCCACTGTCCTTTGTACTTCACCATGACCTGGAGTTCACCCAATACTGGGATTTAGTTCCCAGCATATGATGTGAGGTGAATTGATGTGGCTTGAGAGACTGAGTCTCTCAGTTTGTCCATATTCAGGGACCAAAGGGAGGGAAGCTCCTGTGTCTAGCCATATAGTAACTTCCTTTCCAATCATCTGTAGATCGATGCAGATATCATAAGCCTTATCTGGGGCTGAATAGAGAGTAAATAGCTCACACAGCTCACTGTCCCCTGTGCATTTTCCCTCATGTACACAATCTGTCACATACTGAGCCTGCCAGTGTACCGTATAACTCCTACATACTCCTACAAGCAAATGTCTTGTTTAACCACAAATAGAGCATTTCTCATTGCTGTATTAACTGGTGGTTACCTCGACCACACTGGTAGCAGGTGTTTGTGGTACTAGTAGGGAAACTTCCACATCCTTATACAGTGCTTTTTCTTTATTCTACACTTTATGTATTCCATTTTTATGTGCAGTTCCCCTAGTTGCAATGTCGCATACAGTGTGCTAATTCCAGTGCAAGGGCAGCATCGCAGGCTTTCTATAAGTCATATTTTTGTCAGATAGGGCTGTCTGTGATAAGCTTCCACTACAAGTGTGTCATCTAAAAATGTCCTAAACTCATATGAATATGTGAGCTGTTCAGAAAAAAAAAATGTCTGAATTAATGTAACAATCAGAATAGAGATGTGTATCTTGTATTTTAATGTGTAAAAACTGCTAGGCTAGGATTCCACTATGGACAGAAATGATATTTAGTCCATAAGTGAACTTGTTCCCATTAAGTATAATAAGGCAGATAAAAGTTGGTAACCTCTTAAAGTTATTCTTAACTTTGCCGATGAACATCGCATTGTGTGAAGGAAATTTTTTTTGCTTGCACCGACTGAAAACACATGAGAAACTTCATGAGACAGGAGAGACTCTCAGACATAGTAAGCTACTGAACACTGAACGGGCCAGTGTCCCAGGTTTTTGTGTTGTAGCGTAGTCTGTGAAAAGTGAGGTATTTTAAAATTATTCATGTTTACTCATGTGATGCATACTGTACGCATAGATATCTATGGTTATACCAGCATTGGTGTGCCTGCTATTCATTGTCATGGGATAGCAATTTTGAGTGTGACCTGAAAGCACCAGTAAAATTAATAGCACAAAAATCACAATATCACACTTAATTAAGTCGCACAATATCATTCAACTCACAAACTGATTAGGTATGCACCAAATTTAATACTTAGGGTGTCATTCAATAGTATGAACAATAGTAATAGGGACACTTGCCTTAGTAAGCATATGGCAATGTGAAACTGTAAAATGTTGGAGCTGTGGCAGGTTCTGCTGATGTCTTGAGCCTTGACACTCATATAAATGAGGCAGTTTCGAGTATGACCTGTGATGTGCCATGATCGTATTCCGCCTTCTTTCTTCTGTTCTTTGTACTTCTGGCCATTTGATAAATACTAAACTAACATGTACTTTGAATAATCAGCATTTTCTATGCTGCCTAAGCAGTTGCAATCAGAGACTACAGATGAATATAAGATTGTATTTATTTCATTTTTTTTTTTTAATTTTACAAAAAAATGCAGATAATTTAAAATGGGCCCTCAAAATCGTACTTCTAACATAAAAAATGCTTATTCAAAGACTTTCACCTTATAGAATGCCAAGTCTGGCTTTTTGTTTTGTTTGTAGACACTGCACATAATACACACTAGCACACAAGTCTTAAAGAGGCAAACCCAGATGGGAACAGCAGCCTAAGGGCCTGCACTGACCTACATTCACACATGTGCTCAGACTCTGCCTGTCTGCTCTCTCATTGCTATGCATGCGTCCATTAAACGGCCACTATCACCACTTACGTCCCATGGTGCATTGCTAATCATCCTTGGGAGGACGGCGGGGTTGGAGATTATGCTGTCTCTCTCTTTTTTGATGGGAGCTAAAGGTCAGAGCTTCAGAAATGATAATGGAGGTATCAGGGAGCGGTGAGGCAAAGGAGAAGTCGCGAGAAAGAGCAGCGACAAAACTCGAGGCAATCCCCTGCTAGAGCTTCACATATACACAGCTTGATCGATAATATCTCTTTTTTGTGGTGCACATGCTTCTAAATACAAAGAAATATGCTTGAATTCAATTCAGGCTGTTATCTATTCAATTCAAGCAGAGCTCATGAACGTGTCGTAATACCGAGCAGATAGAGAGGAGTGACGCAGGGAGTGGAAGAGTCGAAATATTTCAGAGAGAGCGCATGCGCTGAGATAAGTGTTATTTTTGTACTTCTCATGCTCAAACTAAATAAAATGAGCTCTTTTTGAACAGTTTCTTTGGTTACATTGGAAAATTTCTTAATTTGAAGTTTAAAAACTTTTACCTCTTAATTTGAAGTTTAAAAAGACAAGAAGTTTGTTAGAAGATGCTCAAATGATGCACTTGTTAGCTGCTGAAAATTCATGGAAAATTTAAGACAGTGTCTACAATATTCTCAAAAAAAATATTAGCAACAGGCTCACACATGATTGTGCCACGTGAATAACTATTGTGGTGATACCATTATGGTATCAGATGTTACCATGGTACTTATACTAATTCTGTAAACAGATATTCAGGATTGAGTTAAAGGGGAACTCTAAGGCCAGGTTTCACAGGATTAGGCCTTAGTTCAATTAGGACATTTAAGTAGCTTGTATAAACGTGCCTTAGAAAAACACATTACTGGTGTGCATCTTGAGACAAAATGATGCCACTGACATATTTTAAGATATGTCAGTGCAAGTTGCTTTAAAAAAAAAAGATCAAACATGCATTTTAGTCTGAGATTAGGTTTAAAGGGATAATTCACCCTAAAATGAAAATTCTGCCATTAATTACTCCCCCTCATGTTCTTCCAAACCCGTAAGACTTTCGGAACACAAATGAGGATCTTTTTGATGAAATTTGAGAGCTTTCTGTCCCTCCGTTGACAGCTACGCAACTACCACTTTGATGCTACAAAAAGTTCAGAAAACGATCCACGAAAATAATCCATATGAATTGAGCAGTTTAGTCCAAATTTTCTGAAGAGACACGACTGCTTTATATGATGAACAGATTGAATTTAAGCTTTTATTTACATAAACATTCATCAACTCATACATAAGTTGTGGTAAATGGAAGCTCAAGCATGTTTGCTTGACGTGCAAGAACCAATGAGTTTCATTCTCATGTGTTATGCAGCACGTTTGAGCTTCTGCAAGAACCAATGAGGTTTTTTCTCGCACGTCACACAGGTTCGGTTGAGCTTCTGTTTATGTTCACTGGTCAGTGTTTATATGTGAATAAAACCTAAAATAAATCTGTTCATCATATAAAGCGATTGAATCTCTTTAAAAAAAATTGGACTAAACCGCTCAATTCATATGGATTAGTTTTACAACCTCTTTATGAACTTCATGAAGCATTAAAGTGGTAGTTGCGTAGCTGTCAACGGAGGGACAGAAATCGCTCAGATTTCATCAGAAAGATCTTCATTTGTGTTCCGAAGATGAATGAAAGTCTTACGGGTTTGAAACAAAATGAGGATGAGTAATTAATGACAGAATTTTCACTTTTGGGTGAACTGTCCCTTTAAGCCTTGTCTTTGAAACCAGGGGTTTCTCTTCAGTGTCATTCCCGGCTCAGTATTAGCTGACAATGTTCACGTGAGCAGCACAACACATGCGTGTGATGCTGACGCAGGAATCTGGAAGCACTGAATGTAAACAGCGTAGGAGAATGACACAGAAGAGAAGATATTGTTGAATAAAGTAATTATTTTTTATATATTTGTTTTTGCACACAAAAAGTATTCTCAACACTTCATAAAACTAAGGTTGAACCACTGCAGTCACGTTGACTATTTTAACAATGTCTTTAGTACCTTTCTGGACCTTGAAAGTGATGGTTAAATTGCTGTCTATAGAGGAGTCAGATACCTCTCGGATTTCATCAAAAACATCTTAATTTGTGTTCCGAAGATGAACAAAGGTCTTACGGGTTTGGAACAAAACTAACTCTTTGGGGTTTGGGTGAACTAACTCTTTAAGTCATTACTACAGAGTTATTTTGATATTCACTTTAGATTACTGATCCAAATAATTAGTAATTTGGTAATACTTGAGTAATTACTAGTGGGTTACCATGATCTTCATTTTAGAATTAATAATACATTATGCATTATTCACATTAATTATGAACCTGTATATACAGTAGTAGTTCTTAGTAGTCCTCTTGGAGGTATGAAAATAACAGTAGTTATTGATTAGCTAATAGTCAACGGAGTGCTGTTACTTACTAATTAGTTAGTCAGAGTTTCTTGTTAGTTAATAGCAGTTACTAGAATGCTAATATTGCATTACTCATTTGTTCCTGTGTAGTTATTAATTAATGATGGAGCAGTATTCTAAAGTGTTACCATCATTTTAAAATAAAAGACATAAAAACATGAAAATGAAACAAAACCTAAAACAGACCTGACTTGTCACGTCTGGTTGCAGAAAGGATGAATTGAGGCTGGATCTAATCGCAGCAGTAACAACTTTGATAAAGTATAAATCAAAATAACAAATACTCAGGAGCACAGGAGAATGCAATGATAAACAGCAAACCACCATAATAGCTATGAGAAATGAAAAAAAGGGCTATATATAGACAGGTTTACTGAGGAGGAAAACAAGGCAAAGGTGGGGACTAATCAGTCAACTAATGAACTACCATGGCAACAAATGTAAACATATTTAGGATACATTAACACGACAATGATGTACTAGAGGGAACGTTTTTCCTTTGTGTTTTTCACGTACAGATGACAATGTTGTCCAATAGATCCACGAAAACGAATTAAAATGCTGTATTCTGCTGCCAGGCCAGTAGTTGGCAATGTCACTTTGTAACGAAACACTACTTGCCTATAGACTGAACATGTAATAGGGGAGCGCGGGGCACAAACTAACGCAGGGTTAGTTGTAACACACGTGGTTTAAATACTTCCACACACGCTAGCATGAAGAAACTTAACGTATTTATTAGTTGCCATATCGACAATATATAGAGAAAAAGTTGCGCCAAAATTCAAAAATCTTTGGAAGATATCACTGAACATTTATTTAACAATAGCAAAAGTACATTTCTTACTTAAGCTAATTTTTCATCTATATTTTTTATTTAAAATGAGACAAATCTGATATTATTTTAATCTCTAATCTGTTGTTTAGCAGTTTGGGTAGTTCTTTAATGCTTCACTAACTAGCAGAAGACACTAACCAGGTTTAAATTCCAGTTGCGCAGATAGGGTTCGTTGTAACACTGCGTTATAATGTGCCCCACTATTAGAAATATACTATTCTATACAGTTACGATACAACTGGCATAATTAACTTTTATGAATTTCTGTTGATAAACTATGGAAAAAAGGTGAATAAAGACTGAGATGAAGAACCTGAACATCCAGAAAATATTATTTCAAGAAATGTTCAGCATTTGTACTGTCTTGTATATTTGTCTCGTGTTCTGTGAGAGCTGTGAGTGGAGGGAGAGGAGTGTTTTTGTTCAGCTCTATGTTTTTCTGAATGTCTGAATATGTTTCTTCATCTGTTTGAGTGTATTGTTTTGACCAGTGCTGTATAGCTGTGTTTTGCAGAGTGTTCATTGTCAAACTACAAAATTATGTAAATTTGAATTTCTAAAAAAAATGCTATTATTTTATATGAAAAAAATAAATAAAAAAAATAATAATGATTGTCTTTTATTGACAAAATATTTTAGTTTGTCATGTTTTTTTTTTTTTTTTTTTTTTTTTAATTAAGTCAGATAACATTTTTAGCTGTCATATGGTCATGTTACAATGTGCCCCACCTATGGGGCATGTTGTCACATTTCACTTCCCTTCTTTTGGGGTAAATAAAGAAAAAAGTATACACTGTATTAATGAAACAAAGCCACATATTTGTACCAGACATGTGTGAAATTAATGTGGAACAAAAGAAATTCCTTGAACCCTAAGTAGATTTACACAAACTGAGAAAGTCAAAAAGTGTTAGGTTGTGCCCCGCTCTCCCCTACACATGCGCATGACGTCACTGTTTTCACAAATTTGCGTTTTTGTAGTTTACACAGAGACAATAGCAGAATAGTTTTCAAAAACTTGTATTTTGAAACCCATTTTCAAAAGTTAGTGTTTTCAGGCCCTCAAAACGCCTGCCCTGCTTTTAATCACATCTGTCCTGGTTTCTTCGAGGGGAAGGTCCATGGGCAGGTTTTTTTGTTTTTGTTTTTCAGATCTTTCGATCTAATGGATGAAATCAGCTCACGCAATTTACATATGAATGCAACTGGAGACGATGGGAAAATACACAGAGAGCAGCAGCTTTTGTTTCTGCTCTGAGGGTTGCAAGACCATGCTGAATGCTGTGATTGCGTGTTAGAAATCAGGAATGGTGAGAGAACATTGTTTAGTACGTTTTTCATTATCAAACCAAACTTGGGTCTTCAGCCAACAATGTTTGAATCCCGTCTGGCTAGCTTGCTTGCTTCCGATAATGTTTACGAATTAGGTCAGTAGGTGAAGAGTAGGAGGTCTTTTGTGGCTGTTTGAACTCTTTTTTTGACTACCCCTGGATGTGGTCGAAAATGGACAAGTTCAAAACTTTTTAGACCTATATTACACCTGTATTTGAAAACGCTTCTTAATACCAGGCGTAAACAGGGCCTGAGATTGCTCTGCTCTTGACTCCACTAAAATCATCCAGTCATCATTTCAAAATATGTATTTATCAATATTTTTGCTGTATTATCTGGCCTCTCCTTCTCAATGAAACACATTCCTTACAGTTGGATAAAATATTTCTTACTATTACCATTCTCACCTGCAAGGCCTTACTTTTGATAAGTTAATAAGGCAGCCTTGATGTTGACAAATCTAAGTCAACAATCACTCAACACCAATCCACAAAGTCACACATATGAACACGTTCAAACGGCAATAGAATTGTGCTGAAAATCTTCCCATCCACCATAGCTCAAATCGTACATAAATCCGATGCCTCGAGAACTGAACAGCCAGGTTTCATGTCAGTGACATCAAAGGCCATTGGTTCTCATTTGTCTCATGGCCAACTGCAACACACTATGTCTAAACTGTGTTATCGTACAGCTTCCGAAGAATTATATAGCACATGTTGCTCTTTTTTTTTTTTTTTCTCACCCTGTTTGGTGCATTACAGCCCTGCAGATTTATGTTTTAACAGTATGGAAAACAGCATTTAGCTGTTTAATGTGTGTGCCATTGGAAACTACATAATTTTGGAAGAACATAAGGAGGAGTAAATGGTGACAGAATTTTCATGTTCAAATAAACTATTGTTTTAACTAATCGAAGCTCCTAGTTTGTTTTTGCTTGTAATACAGAAAGAAAGATCACAAAACAGTTCTGAATCAAAGGAATATGAATGGAATAAAAGAAAAGAAAATATTAACTTCACAAAATACTTGTGTTCTGTCATTTGCTAGAGCTTGTGCTTTTGTTTTAATGTTGGATTTGAAGCACTTACAGTCAGATATGTGAATTGGGTCTTATCTGTCATTTTAATGTATCATTCTGGAGGTAATTTGCATTTTAATTTAAGCTTGAATCTGTGCTTAATAGAAATGAATTTAAAGACGCTTTTAAGATTCTCCAGCCTCTAGATCGAGACATGAAAATACAAATTCACATAACTGACAGACATGTTCACCCTCAAATATTGACCATAACACTTTAGATAAACCAAAAAAATAACAATTTCTTCTTTAAAATGCATTATTACTACGAGCACTTTAAGGACATTCTAAATGAGAGCATACATTGACCTTGAAATCCTTTAATGGATTTGTGAACTGCTCTTTTACAAAGATAAAATACAAAATGCTTTCTATCCATCATCAATTGCTAGTGCTCAGCTATAAGGAAAGACATTTTTCACATTGTAGATTGTTTTGCTGTGGATTTGGAATACCATATCTGTGAAATAAGAAGTGTTCTTGTCAAACGTTTCACTGTTTACAGCAGCTCTGAAATTCACATTTGAGTCAATATTGGGTTAGGCTGGGAGGGAGACGGCGCTCTGATGCATGAAGAGACTGCTGTCCTCCCACAGATGCAGAAGATAAAGTTTCCTATTCGATAATTAGAGATGAGAGACTCAGGTTGTAAACAACATGTAGGCCAACACTACGCTCTCTCCTCAGCTTGAGAGCATGGTGCCGTAACTCTTTGCCAGGGTTTTTATAGCATGTATGCCCTTTTGTCGTCATTGTGTGTTTATGTACATTTGTGTTTTTAACATGTACTGCATGCTATTGTGTACCTCTAGATTTTTTCATTATAGAGTACAAAACAAGTGCAATCATTCTGTATGTCATTTGACAAACACATTTTGCTAAGCCCCAGAAGAACATTATATTTATATTACAGAGGTTGCTCTTTCAGAGCTTGGGAGGCTTAATGGAATCATGTTTTGTTCAAGTATTATTTTTCTCAGATGTTTTAGGGAATAAAATGTGTTTGGAGAAATAAAAGAAGACACAAATGGGATCTCTTCTAAAACCCTAAAGAAGACACATGTATGAGAATACTGTGGCCTTTTTCAGGAAAAGAGTTGGGAGTTATGTTTGATAACATAAGAATAGTTATGTTATCAAAATTGTGTCATCATTAATTCACCTTCATGTCATTTTATTGACTTATTAATTGAATAGAAAAGAAAAAAAAACATTCTTCAAAAAATCTGTCCCTTTAAGAGCTACACTTGAGAGGAAGATTTTCAGTGGATAATGACTTTTTCATTCTGATTCTCACACAAAATCACGAAATGTGAAATGTAGTCATGCGATCTATTTTTACAATGCTTTTCGTCCATTTTGGAACATAACAGCCCCTGGTCACTATATGCTTTCATTTCATGTGTGAACATTCTGCTCAACATTTTTTTGTGAGGCAGACAGAAAGCTATACAGGTTTGTAGTGACACAAGGGTGAGTGAATGATGACAGAAAATGTACTTTTTTGGTGAATTATTCCTTTAAATAAAGAGTAAAATGAGACTTTGGCTGTCTCTCTGCTGTCTAACCACTGACATATTAAAGATACCTTGTTTGTCATTTTCTTCCCTACAGACACATTTCACACAGTTCCAACTTTTTCTTTCCAACAGCAGTAGTTGTTATGTAGCCTATATAATATGTGCCTCACCCTGTGGTCTGTTCCTACACACTGCAGTGTGGGTGACTCATCAGAAAGAGGACAGCAGCTCCAGCTTGCAGAAGGAAACAAGGAAGGGTCTGCAGCACATTGAACCAATTAACTCCACACCACTGGCAGTGCTGACCTTTGGAGGTGTTTCACAGTGCTGTAATTGACGCTGCAAAGGCTGTTGTGTTGGAGATGATAAAATACTGCCGCATTACCATAGAGCAAAATATAATTTGTGCTGTTATGTCAATAACAGCTTACAACATAATTCAGTCCTTTATTTTCTTTTTCTTTTTTACACTCACGGCCCTGTCAAAAGGCTGCTATGGTTGCTGTTCTGTAACATTTATTCCATGCTTGGCAGTGCAGAACCTGTCAAGACTCTAAAAACCATGTAAAAGGAATTCAAAATCAATTCTGAAACATAAAAGTAGGCCAACCCAGACAAAAATGTTTGCTGACTGCTTTATCAGTTTGGGATGATCCCTGCATCAGTTACCCCTTTTCCACCAGAACAAGCCGGGTGCTAGTTCAGAGCTAGTGCTATTGCCAGTTCGGAGTTGGTTCAACTGACCAGCCTTTTAAGACCGGTTTGCCTTTCCACAGGCTTTCCAAGAACCAGCACAGAGCGTAGCTCCAATGCATCTCGAACAAGCCTTCCATCCACAATGGTGGACGTTGCATTATATTGATGCTCATGGCTTTGTGAACGTACATCGGCATCCAAACAGCGAATCCAATTTGTATAGACGGAGATTACAATCGAGCTGCTATTTCAAAAATCTTGGTCACGGTAACCCCGCGCCCAGCCCCTGACGCAAGCGTTTCTTACTTCCAGACCAGCAATGTTTTGGTGATACTTACGAACCACTTTTCCTGGTTCAGAGCTGGTGCTTTGGGTGTCGAAAGACAAAGAACTCATTTGAAACTAGGCTCTGGCTCTGAACCAGCACTCAAACTGCCTTGGTGGAAAAGGGGTAAATGTGAACTGGAACTAATAAATGTTCAAATGAACTTATAGCAGTAAGAGACTTCATGTACAGACACATAAAACACTTCAAATGAATGCAAACATTGCAAGAACTCTTTAATGTGAAGGCCAACTTTTCTGAAAGTACGAACAAATGTTGATTTAATTTGTGTTTAAGATACATTAAAGTAAGAAAGTTGGGAAACGCTCCAGTGAAAAAAAAAAAAATATATATATATATATATGGTGTGGTCCAATTTTGTTACAGCTGGAGTGCCCATGATCTCCACCAGAGGGTATTCCTCTAGTCTCCTTTGCATTCCCATCATGAATTATATTTCCCATAACCCATTTCCTGGATTCATTCCACCTGTGTTTGATTAACTTGTGTTTGCCTTTATAAGTTCTGTTTTTACTCGCTCATTGCAAAGTCTTGTAAGTGCATTTCCAGCCCAGGCTCGTTAGAAAAACGTACTTCTCTTGTCAACATTTTTGCAAAACACAAAATACGTTGTGTCATGCACATTTTGTGAAAGTTTTAAAGTGAAATTTCCAGTGAGTGGCGCTAAAATAGTGTTTAGTTTTTTTTTTTTTCTTTTTTTTTCGGAACAGATGAACGTGAATATGGTATGGAGTGAATTTTGTGCCACAATTAAACAAACAAATCCAGCATTTTGCAAACAAACTCAATTTGCTTTGCAAAGGGAAAACTCGACTCGCAAACAAACAGAAAGCAATGTGCAAATACAAAGGCCTGTTTGAGCAAGAGGAGTGACAAATGTATTGTGTTTTACAAATATAAATAAATATTTCACAAATAAATACAAGCCATCCTACGAATTGCATGTAACCTGTAATCAAATACCAAACCTATAGCATATGAATTTTTTTTTTTTTTTTTATGAGATCTCTCGGCTCGATTTTCTCAAATGTGTCCAGGAAGATTTCCTCAGAAATGCAGCTAAGCAACTTTCTCTTACAAAACAGCAGATGGCGCTATGCTAGGGGATCAATTTAGCGCTAGAGAGCAAACGCAAATCCTGGCAGCAGCAGGTCGCAGCGCCACTTCCAGTGGCATCCGGTGGAGTAGTTTTTTTTTTTTCTTTTTAATAAAAGATTTGATGATGCATATTATATACCAGCAAGCAGATGCGACCAGAATATGAACCCAATAAGCTAAATTGCATAAAAGAACATACACACACGAAAGGAGTGCCCAGCGGCCGATAGCCACTGTATATGTGCACACATGCACGCAAACACACGTTATTTATTTATTTATTTGCTCTCACATTTGCCCATTTTCATTTTTTTAGCTATTACAAAAATGTTCTATACTTCGTTGAACTGCCAAATTTCTATTCATCACTTTCCTTGCATTAAATGAATGTAAAATAACCTGCCAAAACTTACATAACCTCAAAGCCACGAGGATCATAATTTAAGATTAATCAGTTTCTGATGTTTGTGTGTTGTACGGCTTCTGCCATCAGTTGTTGCCTGCCATCAGTCAAGGCAAGGGAGGCAGAGTCTCTTTACAGAAAACACTGGATGAGAAAATTATCGATATTACAAAAATAAAACAATGCAAGTATTACAAAATGTGACATTAAAAATTGTAATAGTCACTAGTTTTGCATATAGTAACTCTGTCCAACAGCAACAGTAAAGTTAAAAAGAACAGCTAAACATCAGTTAACAAATAAAATATATTGTTTGTATTGTTACTGCCTTTTGTTATTATTTTGGAATAAATGTAAAAATACGTAAAAACACTAACTTGATGAAATGTATTGGTTTTAATAAACAGAATATTACATAGTGTAAAAATACAAAATATAATTGTATTTAGCCCTAAGTGTAACAGGGACATGAATAATAAAAAAAATAAATAAATAAAAACAGTGATAAAATATCTCATGCCTCATTATTTTAAAACACCACCGCACACCACTGAGAACAGTGTAGTTTTTACCGAGCAAACAGCAGAAACAGAGACAAACTCCGAGAAAGACTGTGGCAGCTGTCACAAACTCTGGCAGCTGCCAGAGGAAATTCGTGGCATCTAGGGATGCCACCGGAAGTGGCTTTGAGGTTATGTAAGTTTTGGCAGATTATTTTACATTCATTTAATACACGTAAATGAATGAAGTGATGAATGAAAATTTGGCAGTTCAACGAAGTATAGAACATTTTTGTAATAGCTATGAAAATGAAAATGGGCAAATGTGAGATCACATTAAATAAATAAATAAATAATGTTTGTGTGTGTGTGTGTGTATATACAGTGCCTATCGGCCGCTGCATGGGCACTCCTTTTGTGTGTGTATGTTCTTTTATGCAATTGAGCTTATTGGGTTCATATTGTAAGATGTGGGGTTTAGCTCTCCATGGGTTGATTTAAATAAATACGATGGACTTGAAATATTAACGGCTAATAACTTTTATTGAGCAGAATGTTAGAACTGGGAAAGAATATGACGGAATAAGTCCCGCCTTCTAAATAAAAGCCAATGGCCGATTGGTAAAGTCATCTCGTCACTGCAACGGCCGCTAGAAGCTCCGGTTCCTATAGAAACAGTCAGGCGCGCGCTTCCTATAGAGACGTGCAGTTAGGACTGCGCATGCGCATTAGCTTGATCTAGCCTGAAAAAATGCCTTTTTATGTCATGATTCAAGCGTTCAGAAACAAAATTAATGAGACAGTTGTTGTCAGATTTCATTGGTGATTTCAAATATTAAATTTAATTGAAAGCTTTGCAAACAGCTTTAGAGAATTTGATGTTTCCCCATTCAAAAAGATAGGAGCCACACTTGCATGCCCGAGAGGCGTTTCAAAGATGGCCGCCGAGTGAAATGACTTGTCTTAAAGGGACTTTAATAATATGCATCATCAAATCGTTCATTTAAAAAAAAAAAAAAAAAAAAGCCAAGTGTCTCACAATCATAACAGGCAGGTAAGCATTTAAATGCTATAGGTTTGGTATTTGTTCACAGGTTATATACAATTTGTAGGATGGTTTGTATTTATTTGTGAAATATTTATTTATATTTGTAAAACACAATACATTTGTTACTCCTCTGCGTTCTCGCTCAAACAGGCCTTTGTATTTGTACATTGCTTTCTGTTTGTTTGCGAGTCGCTTTGCAAAGCAGATTGAGTTTGTTTGCAAAATGCTGGATTTGTTTGTTTAATTATGCCACAAAATTCACTCGATAATATGGCAACATTTTATTATGTTGAAGTTTTCTACATATCACCTCAGTTCTGATTTGGCACTAAAAGCTTAATGCTCCATCACGTTTAATAACGTATACCTGCAGTAAATCCTAAACCTACCCGATTGTGTTAACAAAAGCAAATGTGACATAAAAGCGCAATCGTAACCAATGCATTTTAGCTTGTTTTTGAACTCTTTTACCATGACTCATCTTTCGTGGGATTTGTACCTGAGCTCTTTGCATCTCAAGTACAATTCTGTACCAACTGAGCTACCGAGCAAGCTTATTACAGCTCATTTAAAGCTTATTTATTATGTCAGTAAAACTGAACATATGGAGCTGGGTAAGTGATGCAAACTCCAAAATATATTCATTTACAAATCAAGTAATTTTTGTTTATTAGTATAGTTGAATTGGATCACTGAAGATCAACAGCAAAGACACTGGTTAATAATTTTTTTTAATTTTTTTTTTTTAACATATTTAATTATTGCAGGTTTGCATAATAATCCAAGTTTGCATTTCACTGTTTTTATCCATTGTGAGGAACACCAAAACTGTTTTCACACCAAAAGTGTGATGAGTAAATGCATGCTCACATTTAGTCTAGAACTACAATAACCATCATTACACAGCGCACACAAGGCCTATGCACTTACAGATTTCTCTCAACATAGGGACAGTGTGACATGTGACGTCCACCAAAACATTGATGGATTGGAAATTGATATTATAAAACATATTATAATACAAGATTTAAATAATTTAATATATATTTTGAAATTTGGAACTGTTTAGGAACAATTTGGAACACCAGATAGACTGACAGATTTTAAGACAGATTATAATTTTCTTACCAGTTTTCCCTCTCATTGTTTGGTTAACAACTATTAATTCTAGTCATCCTTTTGTTCCACAGGTCTTCACAATTCTCTTTAGACTATCATAGCTCTATCAAAGAATACAGCGTTCAGTTATGGACTGCAACTGTAGGTAGAATAAAAGGGGAATGATAAAAGATGAGAGAAATGTAAATGAGAAAAGATTTGATAACAATTCTCTGTTCAACTCTCTATCCAAAAACACAAACCATCCTCAAGGTTTGAGATTAAAATTGAAAATGGAAAGGTGCCATGTACCACCAGAGTAATTTAAAAATCTTCATTTCAGGACCATGTTCAGATAGCACTGTATTTAACTGTTCTGTCGTTTCACATATTGAACTGTCTGTCTAGACAATACTGCAAGCAACATTATTGCCTGTAAGGCAGTGAGCTGTATGAAAACTTTGGGCCTTTTTATCAAGTTTTGAAAATTACGGAGAAAAAGGCTTTAATATTTGGGGGAAAAAAAAAAAAAAAAAATTACAACTATTAAATATAATGACCAAAGGTCTATTATTTCATACTACAGACTAGAGCAGTTTTCTTTGTAATACCTTTCAAAATGTCAGCGAAAAATCAGAGAAAACTTCTGAACACAGGAATAACCTGTCAGTTTCTTTGACAATCACGTCTGCCTCTTTAAAGAGCTGCTGAGAAGTGATTGGTCATTGTGTTCAAGCAGAAAAATCCCATGAGTGACCTGCGATTTTCAATGCAAATTAGGTTTTGTAGAATATTCACCCCATGCTGTGGTGTCCTCTATATAGTCCTCTATATACTGGCCATCAGAAGAAAGCTCTGCATTGGATGGAAGTATGCAGAAGCTGAAAAGAATTTAGAAATCGAAGTGCACACTTCTTTATTATAAGATACCTTCGGGATAATATTGTGCTCAAAGGCAATTCAAGCTCAATTTCAACATTACTGTAATAAACTGGTTAAAATACAAACACGTGAGGTTTACTAAGTTTTTTTCCCCTAAATGTGTGCCTCATAATGAACTTTACTGCATGTTATTCTGTGATATTCTGCACATAGAAGTGTTAATTTGCTGATGCTGCTGAAGCTTTGTCTGTTTAATGAATGGAATATGGGGAGTGTTCGTTTACTTTGCAATTCAGTTGTGAAAATAGCTGTGTGCACTTCAAAGTTGAATACACAGGGAAAAAAAGATAAAAACAGAGAACAGAAAAGATCTATAATTGGAATCTGTGGACTTCAGACGTAAACCTTTGCTGACGCTTAGCAGCCACTTCCTACTTTAGCTAATAGAAATTATCTAATAGGACACATTTACTCCAATCTGTGAATGCCTTTTATCCCAGGAAACAGATGTAACAAACAAGCACCAAGGCATTTTAGCATTGTCAGCAGCACTGAGCTAAGTTTTGTCGTTGTAGTGGACATTCACTGTAAGACAGACACATAATATTATATATACTGTATACAGTAAGTAAAGGCTATCCCCTGTGATAGAACACTAATACTGAGTGCTCACTAGAAAAATAGGTTAATTGATAGTAATATTAATTCTGCTACATCAAGTTCATTCTTACAACTGATAGCAAATATTACAAATTATAATAAATTATTCATATTTCCCTTTTGAGCTAATTTGTCTTTTCCCATGTAACATGTCAGTCATGGTCCCACACCAGCTAAACACCCTCTGGCTCCGCCTGTTACAGTAGCCACACCCCAAACTCATGCTTTTGGCTGAACTGGAAAGAGATTGATGGATCTGAGGAGACCACTCTCAGCGTTTTGATGGTGCCTGGGGGGCTTAATGTTTACACTTTTGAGGGAGATAAACCCATGAATAACATACTAATACAGTTAGACCAGATTGCCTGGTCAAGAGATCTAAATGTAAAGAACAGCAAGTTAATTGCTTTATCCAGTATTCTTCAGTGGCAAAAGACATTGAAGGTATAATTCAGAAATGACACATTGTTGAGAGTGACCCCAGTCTGCAATTGATTTTTGCAAAACCACCATGTGTGGTCTATAAGAGACCTAAAAATCTATGTAATATGCTGGTAAGAGCTGATTTATCTGTTTTTAAGGTCTGAGGAATGATTTCTTGTAAAACTACTAATGTCATTTATATGTTGTGTTGCCCTTGTGGACTTTATTGCTTATGTGGGCAAAACAAGCAGACAGCTTAAAATTCGTATTGCAGAACATCAAAGTGCTAACAGGCATCATGACCCTAAAGGTCCAGTAGCACAACACTTTTTTAAATGAGACATTCAATGTTTACCCTGCAATATATTGGCATTGAAGCAGTCAGATTACTTTGAAGAGGGGGTGATATTAACTATTTGCTTTTAAAATGTGAGTGGAGTTGGTGGAGCATGATGATCCGGTGACAATGCGTTGGTGTTGGTGGGTGTTGGCTGTGACTCCGTGGGCGGCTCCTGACGACCGGATGGGGCGAGGACGACGGGGTCTACCTTGACCCCGGGGAGCAGGGCGGTCCGGATGTTCGCATGATATTGCGTGAGGAGCGAGGGGTCAAGGATGTCGTGATGGTTGACCCAGGAACGTACTTCTGGGCCATGGATGTGAATCCCGTCGTCGGGAGTCGAGGATTGCCCGCACCTGGTAGATGGTCTCCTCTTCAGCGAGCTTGGGAGGAGGAGGTACCGCATAGTCACCAGGATATGTGGAAGGAGAGGACATGGGGTCAGTGTGGGGTTTCAACAGGAAGACATTGAATGAAGGTGAGATACGATACTGTGCTGGGAGGTTGAGACAGTAGGTGACCTCATTGAGCTGCCTCTGTATTGTGAATGGACCTATGTCCCGCATCGAGAGCCACACCTTCTGGCCAGGTTGGCAATGAGGAGTGGGGCCTCTTCTGGCATCGGCATGCCTCGTGTCTCCGAACTGCCTGCTTGAGATAGTTGAGATATATTGAGATAGAGTCCCACACTCTCTCGCTCTGCTGGAACCAGTGGATGAAAGCTGGAACCTCCGAGGGCTTACCCAACCAAGGGAAGAGAGGTGGTTGGTAGCCCAGGATGCATTGGAACAGGGTGAGCCATGTGGTAGTCTGCCGGAGGGAATTCTGGGCATACTCCGCCCAAGGTAGGAACTGGCTCCAGCTGTCCTGGTTCCGGTGGCAGTACAACCTCAGGAATCAGTCTGGCCGTTGGTCTGTGGGTGGTATCCAGACGACAGGCTGACTGACACTCCTAGGAGCTTAATGAAGGCTTGCCACACACGGGAAATGAACTGAGGTCAATGGTCAGAGACGATGTCCTCCGGAAGGCCGAAATGTCGGAATACATTGTTGAACAGGGCTTTGGCGGCTTCAAATGCTGTGGGAAGGCCCTTGAGAGGTATGAGTTTACAAGCCTTGGAGAAATGGTCCACGATTACCAGCACACAGGTGAAGTCATTTGATGGTGGTAAGTCTGTCATGAAGTCAATTCCTAGGTGTGATCACGGTCTGCAAGGTATGGGTAAGGAAGCCAGTTTTCCTTCAGGGAGCTTCCTAGGAGTGTTGGCAATGGCACAGACTGAGCAACCTCTGATGTAACAGGAGACATCCTGAGTCATGGAGGGCCACCAGCAGTGTTGCCGCAGGAATGAGAGGGTACGTGAATTGCCTGGGTGTCCAGAGCCCGGAGAGGTGTGAGCTAAGTACATGAGGGGCTGACGGTGGGCTGCAATTGTCAGATTGACAGAGGCAGCTGGCAATGAAGTGGTGGGTGCTGGATGAGGGAGTGCATGACAGATGGCGTGCATGAGATCAGCTGGAACTGTAGGTGAAGTGCTTGCGGATGGCTGTTGCAGTGAGGATCGTAGGATTTGTTCTACACTGTAAAAAAATCAAAAGTTGAGAAAACTTATAAGTTTTAGGCAACCAGCTGCAGGAGATTTTTTAATTTTGTAAATTGATGTAAATTGAACTTTTTATACAACAACAAGTTGAGAAAACTCAAAAATCTCCTGTAGCTGGTTGCCTTAAACTTTTAAGTTTTCTCAACTTATTTGTTTATTTATTTATTTTTACAGTGTATTAAGAGATTTAAATGTTGGTCGGATTTGTTCTAAGCAAGAGTAAGTGATTCTCAAAAAGTATTAAAATAAGATCAGTTGTCGCTGATTAAAAGTGTGAAACACTCTGAAAAGTCTGATGCTCAGGAAAAAGGCTAAGTGTTCAAAAGTAATTATGGGATTTAGATAATGGTAGTTAGTAAAGAAAGAGTGTACAGTTTTCAGAAAACATCAATGAAGATACGATTCGGTTGACTTAAGTGAAAAATTAGCCAGTTGTCAAAGAGTCTGATATGAGTTCAACATTTTTCAAATGTAATTAGCAGTCAAAAGTGAAGATGTTGAGAAATATAGCATATGTCTTTAGTTTCAATTAGTAATTTCTCTTCAGGTAGAATTATCATAATGTTATGTCATTCCTTACTGTGGTTGAAAATTACTTATTTTGTGGTATATTGTTATATTGTGGAGTATGGCTTATAATTATTTATATCATGCTAAGGATTTTGTTTAAAAATTACTTAAAGGTCCCACTTTATATTAGGTGTCTAATTGTAGTGCAGTGCACTTATTGTGTTGATGTAAAACACTTTTTCTGCTATTGAGGTGAGATACAGGGAAGGTTAGGGTCAGGTTTGGTGGTATGGGAAGGTTTAAGGATGGGTTAAAAGGTAAGGGAATGGTCAACAGTATATTTATATATGTAATTACATGCAGGTAATTATAATAATATAAGTACAATGTAAAAACATGTACGTACACAATAAGTGTCATTGTATCAAATGATTCGTTCAAATGTTAGTACATAGTAGTTAAAGACACCTAATATAAAGTGGGACTGTGGTAAAGATTTAAGTTAAAAATGTATCATGGTAAAGATTTTGATCATATCAGCCACCTCTAAGTAGTTTAAACAGGGACCTACTAGAAAGTCAACACATAATGCTTTAATGCCCCAGTGAGCAGCCAGAGATGACAGTGGCAAGAAATGAAAGACTCAGTTTTGTTGAGAATGAAAAGAATGAAAACTTTGGGAGAACCCAGGCTACACCGGGGAAGCCAGTTCTCCCCTGGCTAAACAATTTAAACAGTGTCAACTCAAACATTAACAAGTGTCTTTTAGGCTTGTCTCTGATGTACTGGCATGGCAGATGTATATATAATATAGCATAATTCTAAAAACCAATCATACCTTAGCAACACAAAAGTAAAGTCTAAGCAACAACAACACCCTGGCATCATGGCGGTGAGTTTTACATCCTTTTATAGACTTAAATACGTGGTTGTGTATTATTATTATTATTATTATTATTATTTATTTTTTTATTTTATTTTATTTTATTTTATTTTATTTTATTATTTTTTTTTTTTTTCCCCACCAAAGGGTGAAGGGCTTTGAGTTGTGGTCATTCTTGTGGTGCCATCAGCCAATGAGTATTACCATGATGTAATTTTCCTGCAGTGTTAAAGCATTTAGTCACATGACATTTACGGCTGATTGGTTCAAAAGTTTGTGCCCTTGAGGAAAGATGACAGAATGCAGATCACGTACTTCCAGAGAGTAATGCGCTAGCCAAGCAACAGCCATTCATATGAATGGGAAAGCTAACTTTCTCCAAGTTTAAAAGCTCATCAATATGCTATTAACATCAATGAACAAACAACATTCCATTATGTTTTGCAGCATTGTGGGTTTTCAAAGTATGCTATCAAAATTATTTCATAGATGGAATTATCCACAGGTTTCTAAACTGGTCAGCTCGGTGCTGCTGGAAAATAATAAATGTGAAATGCCAGGTGAATGCAAATGTCACAAATAGGTATGAAGACGAAGAAATGAATGGCCATTTTATCATCAGACACTATCAGGCATCTGGAAAAAACACAGCTGACATTTCTTTGGAGAAAGGAAAGTAGCAAAAAAAAAAAAAAAAATGAAGGGCCAGAGTGAGTGGCCCTCCTGTAATCTTTCAGGATCTGAGGCCTCTTTGGAGATCAGAGAGATTCATCTTGTTTAATACACAGAGGCAAGCATGGAGGGAATGGACAAATGGAGAGGGTGAGGAGGAGAGGAGGGGACAGGGAGCTTGGATGAGACGCAGCAGGCAAGGGATCAGCCACAGGGGTCAGACTGGGCTCTTGATAGGAGTAATGAGGTGCATATCCTCACTGACACGCGCATCAATGCGAGCGGATCTTTATTGTCTCCTGTGTCATTTATTAAACCTCTAGCACAAAGTCACTGCTGTCGGCTGTCCTGGCTGCCCACCCGCCACAAAAAAGGGCCCATGTATGGGGTTAGATTCCCACCAATAGTATTACGGTCACGGATCAAAAAATAATAAGCGTGAATCAAAACACATGTAAAAATATATAACACAAACCTAAAAAAAATAATGCAAAATGATAATAATAAGCATGAAAACGGAATTTGGTGACAGTACAGTGTGTTACAGTTAAGTTATTGAGTATTTTTCATAATATAAAATAAGCAAAAGGGTTTTGGGTTTTGCACATTTCAGACGGTCTCTCCGCCGCCTGCTCATAGAGACCGATTTATTATAAAGCACATTTGAGGAAAATTAGGTTGTTGTAACTCGTTGTCTAGGTTACTATGATTGGAAATAGCTGCATTTGTGTTTTAACAACGTTTAGCTCACGAGTTATTGAACCGGGAAGCTAGAATCTGTGAATATATTGCCAGCTTTACTAAACTGCTTGTCATAAGCACTGACTGCATTTCTTTATATTTGAATCCAACAAGTCGCGCATTATTTGTGTGCATTATTAACGTATGGAGCTGACTGAAACACGACTGCCAGCCAGCGGGACATTAAAGAGGAAGTGTTTGTCCGAGCTCAAAGCAAAGGAACGATAATATCTTTGCGAGAAAACGCAAAAGTTTTGCGACGGAAGCAAAGCAGGACCGAGTGCTGTGGGAGCTGAAAGAGGCCGGTGGAGCGATTGCGCAACACACGCCTCGCGAGTAGCGGAACTTTTAGTATGCCACAGTCGCCGGTGCTGCTTCCACTTTTCCGGTCATGAGTATTAGGTAACACAGCTCTGTTTATCATATTAGATACATTTAAGTGTGTTGAAAATGTTATAACGTTACTCTCTGCGCTCGCTCGGTGGCTGCTGAGACACTTTGAGACACACTGCAGTAAGCTAGTAAGAATATCATATTAAATGCTGGATGGCTTGTGTTGATAAATGGCATGGAATTCATTTTAAAACGTAATGTATGATGGAGAAAATGCTGTATTACTGTTACTAAAAATAAAGCTGCATCTGATTATGCTATGTTAGCTACTTGACAAAATAGTGTTTTTTCTCTGAGGCATGGTAGATTTAAACAATAAGACTACGTATTGAGCTATATAACAATAATTAGTTTTCTGTCTATAAATATATCAAAACAGTGGTTCCCCTTGCCTATTAAAACATGTAAATATTAAAGTCTCTTTGGTGTTTCCATGGTTTCTACAAAATAAAACCGGAAACCAACGCGGGTATGATGCAATTGACAGGCGACTCCTCACACGTCCCAGAGCCTTGGTTAAAAATGCAATTTTATAAATAGTTGCAAATATTTGGGATATTGTAAGTACTCAAGTGAACAAAATATATAACACTGGCCTACTGGTTTTTAGATATTTTACTGCAAAGAATACATATTGCACCTTTAAAGGGGAAGTGTGTGTCCGAGCTCACAGCAAGGGAAAGCAAAAAATTTGAAGAAAAAAATTCCTCCCATCCCATTTTTTTTTTCTACCAGCACATCAAATTTCCTCCCTTCCCAATTTTTTTTCCCACCACCACGTCACCACTGATGATCATTTAGCAACAACAGTTAAGAAGTATATCAGCTACAGTAGCCTTAGCATATTAGCATCATGAGTAATATTTTAACACCAAATACCATATATTATGAACATGATTAACAATCATAACAAGACTGCACATTAAAAAGAGTATCTCAAAAAGAGGAATTATTTGTCCATACAGATAACTGGAAACACAAGGAAACGCAAGAGTGGAACATGGAAAGAAGAGCAAAGAGAAAAACAGCACAAGCGTACAAAAGAGTAAAATATGAGCAGAAAATGTAAGAGAGCAGAAAGTACAGAGTAATAAAAGCAAGGAAAACAACTTTTAAGAACACAAACACAAGTTTAAGATTTGTGCAATATCATTTTTAATGTGTTTAAAGTTTTGATTCATGCTTGTTTTGTTTTTTTAATGCGCTTTTAATTTTTTCGATTCACGTTTATTATATTTTGATCCGTGACAACGTTCTTTGCCATTCTGATTATTTTGCATTATTTTTAAAATTTGTGTTATATATTTTTACATTTTTGATTGACGCTTATTATTTTTTGATCCGTGACCGCAATACTTTAGGCGGGAATCTAATCCCATATCTATGTTCTGATAGCCCTGATTAAAGAGGGTCGTCTGTATATCTTCACAATTTTCTTTGATGATGGGAGAATGTCACACTGTTAGCAGGATAGCAATGGCAAATTTGTGTCTAAAAGAGGCCATGCATCTCCAAATAGTGGAAAGTATTACGCAATATTAATAAACCGAAAAATTCAGACTCTTAATCACGACAATCCATTTTGGAATGGAATTATGAACATGGAATTAAAAAGTGTTTAAACAAAATAGGTTTATCTTAATTTCAGGTATACATTATTGATTTGTCACTGCTTGTGACAACATTAGCACAGCTTTGTTCACTGAATGATGCAACAAACACTATAATTATCATATAACCATCCCACAATCCCACAAAAAAAACCTCAATGGTAAACACAAAAACATTGGCATTTCTATCATAATCTGTGGTTGTAAGATAATTTTGCTTATTGCTTGGCATTGTTCTATGTACGTCAGTTGTGCTTCAGCACTGCTCTTCTGCACAGATGCATCTGATGGTTTGTGGTTACCAGTGTTCGCCATATCAGAAGCTGTCATTCCACACCAAGATCACTGATAATAAGAAGAAAGACCTTCAAGGCATATTTCTGAAAAATATATTGTCTGAGCAAGTAGCATATCTGTGGCATTAATGGAATTTTGTTCATTTTTAACCCCAAAAATCTTCCATAGTGCACCTTTAATGCACCACGTTGCTTAGTAACCGCCCACAGGCTAATAAGCTAATGAGGAAGAATTGTTTATTGTGGTTTTTAGTATTGTGATTATTATTAATAAATCTAATTACTTTATGGTATCTTTCACAATATTGCTGTAACAGTTTCATATTAACACAATCTGCCACTTGATGTCATGCATTACAGTGACTGATAATACGACAGTATCACTGTTATAAAATAAAAATAAAAACAAAACAAGATCTATTTGTAACTCAATATGACTTTAAACCCTTTATATGTGAAAGTGAAAAGACTAACTAGCAATCAGCATTTCTCCACAATCAGCCATGACAGCTGTTTATCAATGACTTATTTCTTATGAGGGGGCTGTGATGCCAGGGCTGATCTTCAGAAATGCATCACGCCTGTATCTGCTCGACCCAGGGAAACGTGTCTCGCTTAACAATAGCCACATGAAAAGCACCGCAATCAATATTTCTCCCACTAATTGAAGGGCTTTTTATCTGAACTGGTCTCATTGGGCCTGTGGTGCTGCAGAAGGCAAGAAAGAGATTGGTAGAAGCAGCTATTCCGTATTCAGTCCACACGGCATCTCGCTTGTGTATCTTTACTGTCCTCTTTAAAAGTTCTGTCAGCTCTAGGAAATGCTGTTCAATTGATATATATGGGAATTCACCTCAATTGCAATGCTATGCATGGATTGCGCTTTGATGGAGACTTTTTAGAGTTGTTTCCTTTGGATCAGTGTGATTGCTGCTATTTCCACAGTAAATGTGATAAATCTGATATGCAGAGATTTGTTTAACCTCAATATAACAAAATATACAAAATAACAGCACAGACTCTGCAGGATGAGATCTGCTCTGAGGTTCATATTGCATATTTATTCATTTCAGTGGTTTCACATCACATCTCATCAATGATCTGTTATTAAGCAGAAGAATACAATCATAAATGTGAAGATTTAAAATGAGACATTCAACATTAGTCTTTATTTAAAATCTTATTATCTTGCAAAAATAATAATAATAATAGTCACACTTTATATTAGGTCTTTAACCACTATGTAAAAAAAAAAAAAAAAAAAAATGTTAGGTACATTGTACGTATTGTGTTTAATTTGTATTTGTCACCAATAGTTGCAGGAGAGAAAGAAAAGAGCATTTGTGTTTATTTTAATTACAAAATCAAAATGACAAAGATACTTGTAGATCTCAAAAAGACATGAACATAACTGTCATATGCAGATGAGGACTGAACAAAGACTAACTGAAAACAGGCTCAGTATATACTAACGCAAACCAATGAAAGACGTGAGAAACAGGTGTGGTGCTTTAATCAAACATTGAATAACCATGGGAAAAAAATGCCAAAAACAACAAGTGGGGTAAAAAAAAATTACACCATGATCAGACAGATCAGTCTGATATAGCATAAAAAATATGATCAGCCTGATGGTCATTGTCAAGTTTGGTGTTGTAGCTTAAAAGCTCTAGGAGGAGTTAGGTTGAAAACATATCAAACTTTGATAATTGCCATAATCTTATAAGATTATAGAAGATTCACAGTTGAGAAGTATTCAAACTACATTTTGGGGGGAAGTTGTGGCCTAATTGTTAGAGAGTCGGACTTGTAACCCGAAGGTTCGAGTCTCAGTACTGACAGAAAATGTAGGTGGGGGGAGTGAATAAACAGCGTTCTCTCTTCCACTCTCATTACCCACATCTGAGGTGCCATTGAGCAAGGCACCTAACCCCCAATCACTCCCAGGCGTCGCAGCAAAAATGGCTGCTCACTGCTCCGGATGTGAAAATCAGGAATGACAGAATCAGAATGCGTCATTTGTGCATAAAAAAAATCTATCAAAACCAACACACGTCGAACGATGTTCATTAACCTGGCAACGTTTTTAATTTGGATTGCCATTTATTCTCTATAGCAAGTATTTTACTCAGTTCCCTGATCATTCTGATTAAATTTCAGCAAGTGAAGAACTAATTTATACTCATGTGCATCATGTATTAGGTATGTTATTGTCTCTGGCAGACAGCATGTTGAAGCTGCTCAGGCCGCTATTTTTTCCTTCTGGTTGGAAAGCAATGACGTGGTCAAAACATCCGGTAGTGTGGGTTTTTCTAGGATATGTGTGACTCACTGGACCTCTGCTTCTTGTAAATACTACTGTGTATTGTGCACTTTATTTTTTGACAGACATGATGTTGTGATATTCAAATGATGTGGATTTGAATACAGATGGATCGTAAGATACTAATTATTTATTTCTTAGCCAGCAAGTATTCAGTGAAGTGATTGATGCCCATGAGTGAGTTATGTTGATGATTTTAGTTCTAATATTCCAACCGACAGCTAGCCTAAGTTTTTGATGGACGTAACATGTGAGGGGTGAACTGTAAAATGTGCTGGAGACGTTCAAAATGATTTATGCGTAGTTCATTATACTTATTTTATTAGTTTATTTCATGGCTTAAATAAATTACATGTTACTCAGAGACTTGTCAAAAATGTTACATTCAGCTGTCACAAATTCTTTGACTTAGGAAAATCAAGTTCATTTTTTACCAGGAAAGGGGCGGTTTTGAAGTTGTTTTTATTGTCTCTTATAACAAAAAGAAACCATTTATTTAAATCCATGAAAATGCAGAAATCCTCTTGTAAATAATAGTGAAAAATCACCTTTTAAAACTATTGTTCCATCATTAGCAGATTATGACTCGTACGTTCACACTGTCAGTTTTTTGGATTGACAACTTATTTACAGGTAAGTCTCAAAATTTCCAGTTCACACAGCAACTTACAGTAGTGTCTCATATACTGTCTGTATGGACATGCAATGGGAGTCAAGCTCTTACCAGTAATAATAGCAACAGTAACCATAGTAATATAAAATATGGCGATATCCATGAAACTGAAATGTCTTATCACATTTGATACTACAAATGTCCAATTGAGCTGCAAGTTCATCTGTCAAATCTTCATTAACGACAGCACCTTTTATCTGGGCGGAGCATTTGAATCACGAGTAGAGCTCAAAACTGCTGACGAGGGGCAGCTCCAGTAGATAACACTGACTGGATCAAAAACCTTCAGATAACACACAACTCATGTTTAGGTTGCTGTAAGTTACCGAAACCACACATGAAAGCCACAAAACACGGCAGACACATGTTTTTGCAGCACAGAGTGTCTCTCTGGCACTATGTGAAATGACAGACACCTACCCAGGTAGCCAAAACAGTTCGACCCGATAATGGCCCAGATCCGGCAGGCCAGATTTGCGGTTGCCAGACTCGGAATAGACGAGGGATGAATGGTGCAGCAGAATCGGCCCAAATACACTGGCCCATGTCCGGCTGCCTAAACTGCTGGAATCGGGCAATCACGCCGACAAGAACTGAACACTTACTCTGTACTGGCCCAAGTCTGGGTACTGAAACTGAGCTGGCACTGGGCCACAATCTCGCCAGCAAAATTGGTACACTTAGCTGGTACTGGCCCAAGTCTGGGAACTACAATGGAGCACTGACATATTTTAAGATATGTCAGTGCAGGTTGCTTTCAGTTAAAACAGCTCAAACATGCATTTTAGACTAGGAATAGCTTAAGTCTGTGAAACCGGGGGACAATTTACCACATTGTAAAAGGAGACCCACCCCCAGCATTCAAACTAAATGATGTTTATAAACAAAAGTTCTAGAGGAGCGCTTTTAAATTATCTGTCCAATAATATGTCATTCCAACCGGCTGACAGCAATCAGTAATTAACATGTCTACCCAATCAGCATAAGTGGAGGACATCATAAATACACAGTCGACTCACCTATGATTCCCCGACAGTTTTCAGCATTTGGTCTCACCCATCTGTTACGGTGTCTGAGATCGATCTTTATCTGTCCGACGCCGATTCCCTCGTTGCCCAGGAGCCTGATGTCAGGAGCACCTGTGCTCAACAGGACACCACATCCATGCCGTGCCACTTCCCGTTCCCTGAGACGCCGAGGCTTACCTTCACCTCCTCCTTCAAGACATCCACCACCATCTTCAGCTTCTTCCTACACATCAGTGCAACCAACAATTCCTGCAATAGAAAAATGGACAGTCTTGGGGTTAAGACAAGCGCTAATCAGCGCTGATGTTCATTTTTCTAGAAGAATGAATAAAGCACAACTCTACAACCTGTACGCATCAGTCCAAGCAGCATTCCCATCTCCAAAATCTACTACTTCTTCCAAAGCTGCAAAAAAGGCGAGTAATCATAAAGCCCCGAACACACACTCCCAGAAGACACCATCTCCCTCTCTTCCTCCGCAAGCAGCAGGCCGCAGCAGCAGGCCTTCAGCTAGCCTGGGCCGCACCCCATCATTCTCTCCGCTCCGCCAAGCTACAGACTGCAGCTTTCACCCTTCAAATCCTCCCTGCCCAGATTCACCAAAAGCAAAATCAACTAGCTACGTCCCACGGCCAGCAAACATTCAATGACTTCAATGACTCAGCCATAGATTCCAAAAGAAAAAGCACCTTCTCATCCAAAAGGTCAAGTTTGGTACAAATTTAACTCAGGACAATGCACATGGCAGCGCTGCCGTTATTTACACATTTGCAGCTATTGTGGCGGCGCTCATGCACGCGCAATATGCCCTGTAAAAAGATCAGCAAATAAAGTTTAAAAAAATGACCTGTCGACTCCTGTGAATATTTCTCGTTTGTCTACTGAATTGTCTCACCACCCTGACACTAACTTTACTGACTATTTAATTTCTGGTCTCAAGCACAGTTTCAACCCGGCGTTGAAAGTCTCCCCACTCAAAGTATCATATGTGACTATCTCCAGTCTGCCCTCACTGAACCTGACACAGTCGACCTTCTAATCAAAAAAGAAATCGAGTCAGGTTTTATGATCGACCCGTTCGACATTCCTCCTTTTGAATGTTTCCACATCAGCCTGATCGGAGTGGCTACCAGAAAACTTTCAGGCAAAAAAACGATTAATAATCGATCTGGCCAAAGTCGACATCACTTCTGCTTTCAAAGTGATCCCCATCCACCCGGATTCTTGGCATTTATTCGGTATACGCTGGCACAGAAATATTTTTTTTCCGTCCGCCTAACTTTTGGCTGCAAAAGCAGCGCTAAGATTTTTGACATGCTATCAGAAGCTATTTGCTGGATTCTCTCTAAAAACTATGCAAATGTTATTCACCTTTTAGATGATTTCTTTATCATCTCGCCTCCCGACTCCATTCCAGCCGCACATCTTCTCACAGTCTAAAAGGTTTTTTCCGAGCTTGGGATTCCAATCACCCAAGATAAAACTCCAGCCACATCCATCGAATTTCTGGGCATTAACTTAGATACGGTTAATTTCCAGGCCTCACTACCCAAGGAAAAAATCGACAGGATTATTCTGGTTGCATCCACCCTCCTAGACAATCCAAATTGTTCCAAATGCGAGCTACTATCTTTGTTCAGCCACTTAAACTTCGCGATGCACATCATCCTGCAAGGCCGCCCTTTCATCTCACATCTCCTCACCCTCGTGTTGCAACAAGCTCAGTTTATGGATAAATTTCCTTAAACAATGGAACGGTCTGTCCTTTTTCTATAACACTCTCATTTCTCTCCCTGTGGATATTTAACTATTTACCAACACAGCTCCCTCTATCAGTTTCGGGGGATTTTACCAAGGCCGTTGGTTCGCGTCTACGTGGCCCTTACAGCTACTAGACTCGCCACAGTCACAAACATCCTCAGCTCTGTTTGAACTATATCCACTAGTGGTAGCAGCCTTCCTGTGGGGGAAAGAATCGTCCACTAACAGCATCTTAGTGCACTGTGACAACAAAGCAACGGTGCATTGCATTAACAAAGGCCATTCTCATTCCCCACTCTAATGCCTCTCCTAAGATGCCTCATTTGGATTTTAGCTTGCGACCAATTCATCATAACTACAAAACATGTTCCTGGGTCCAAAAATCAAATAGCTGACTCTCTCTCCTGTTTTGCATTTCCAGAAATTCTGACTGCTGGCACCAGAGGCGGACCCATTCCCAACTACAGTACCTCATTATTCAGAGCTGATATTCCCAAGAACCACTCAATGAAACCTCTCCTCGACGCTTCTCTTAATTCCATTTTTCATTCATATCTTATCTCAACAACATCAAGAACCTCCAAGCCAGCTCCATCAAGGGGTATTTAAGCGGAATCCAGTTTTTCCACAAACGTATATTTGGTTCACCTTCCTCAGAAATAGCCAATTCACAGACATCTATGCTAATTAAAGGCATCCAACAAACCCAACCCACCCTCCCAGACGCCAGACAACAAATAACTCTAGAAATACTCACCAAATGTATCTCCACCCTCCACCGAGGCTACCACTCTGTTAATATTGCCCGCACACTGGACGCAATGTTCATATTGGCTTTCTTCAGGTTTCTCAGATGCTCAGAACTCACCATCACGTCCAACTTCAATCCAAAAGTCCATCCGTCAATTTCAGATTTATCAGTACTAGATGACGAAACCATTTCTTACTTCATCAAACAAAGTAAGATCAAACTAGGAAAGGCCATTTAATTGACATTTTCAACCTCTCATCAACAATTAAGCCGTACCAATCTCTTTTAGCCTACCTCCACTTCAGGAGCTCGCAGGCCAAATTCCCATCTGACCCACTCTTCACAGACGACTCCAACCACCCCGTCACACAGTTCTGGTTCCAGAAACACCTCAAGTCCATATTGAGTCAATCCGGCATCCTAGCAGACAACTTCTCTAGCCATTCATTCCGCATAGGTGCAGCAACCACAGCTGCCCAAAAAGGCCTCTCCAAACACCAGATTCAAGCACTTGGTCGCTGGTCGTCAAAGGGTTTTAAGAGCTACATCCGTACCAATCACTTCCACATCAAAGAAGCTCAACAAACCCTTATCAGCTAAAACCCAAACCTACAGGCTCATCGCTTCCAATTCAATTTAACATCATCAATCTAATATACAAGGGAAACAAGGAGCTCAGTTCTCTGTTCAAACTCGCTCATTGGAGAGTTGGAAAGCAATTTAAAAGCAAGTTTGGTTCACTGCCGCAGCAGTCATCTACTCTGCTCCTACAGATAGCTCCGTTATGCCGTCCAAACTTGCTTCACTGCTGCAGCAGTGACATCTAGTCTGCTCTCGCAGGTAGCTCCGTTAAGCCGTCCAACTTTGCTCCACTGCCGCAGCAGTGTTACCTTTTCCGCTCCCGCAGGCGCTCAGCTCTTCGTATAACTTACCCATTGGATAGTTGAAAGCATGTTTGGTCCAGTGCCGCAGCAGTCATCTACTCCACTCCACAGCAGCATCTACCCTGCTCTGTTACTCCGTCCAAGACTTGATCCATCGCCATAGCAGAATTATTTCCTCCGCTCCTGCAGGCTCCTGCCTCGCTTCTCTTTTCCAACTTGCTTCTACTGCCGCAGCAGTGCTGTCTCCACCATGGCAGGTGCTTGCCCACATGCAACCATTCCCATCCAAACACCAGCGAAGCTTACCCTTCAGATGCCACAACCATCAAACTGTCATCCAATGTTGTGAAGGCCCTCCCAATTCAGTGACTAATATGCATACCATTTACTTATCCGACTTATTTGTAAGTGTGACCTCGTGAAATGAACTATAAACAAAAGTCCGGGAGAAGCACTTTCAAATTATCTGTCCAATTATCACGTCATTCCAACTGGCTGACAGCAATCAGTAATTAACATGTCTACCCAATCAACATAAGTGGAGGACATCATAAATACACAGTCGACTCACCTATGATTTCTCAACAGTTTTCAACATCTCTCCACCACCCTGTCGCCTGGTTATCTTCCTAACCAGAATATGGGGGGAGTACTCTGGATTCAGGCCAAATATTGAGCTCTGAGCCCTCTCCTCAGACAGCACGCCAAATACGCATACCATTTACTTATCTGACTTATTTGTTAGTGTGAACTCGTGAAACTGGTCCAGGTCTGTATGACCATATCTCACCCAAAAATCAGACCAGCCCTTATGGTCTGTAATCAGGCTGAATGTGGCTAAATGTGTCAATTCTCAGTGTAAATCGGTGAATTTAAAATAAAAATAGCTGAATTTATTAAAATGACCCTGTTCAAAAGTTTGGGAACCCTTGGTTCTTAATACCGTGTGTGGTTACCTGGATGATCTACGACTGTTTTTTTTTTTTTTTTTGTGATGGTTGTTCATGAGTCTCTTGTTTATTCTGAGCAGTTAAACTGAGCTCTGTTCTTCAGAAAAATCCTCCAGGTCCTGCAGATTCTTCAGTTTCAAGCATCTTTTGCATATTTGAACCCTTTCCAGCAGTGACTGTATGATTCTGAGATCCATCTTTTCACAATGAGGACAACTGAGGGACTCAAACACAACTGTTAGAAAAGGTTCAAACATTCACTGATGCTCCAGAAGGAAACACGATGCATTAATAGACGGGGGGTGAAAACATTTTGAATTTGAAGATCAAGGTAAATTGTACATAATTTGTCTTCCGGGAAAAGTGTAGGTATCTTCTGTCGCTTCCGGAGGGCAGTGGTAAATGAAAAAAAATGATATTTCAACAAAATGAGAAAAATGTGGACATCTTTATGCTGTTCAAAAGTTTTCACCCCCCAGCTCTTAATGGATCGTGTTTCCTTCTGGAGCATCAGTGAATGTTTGAACCTTTTTTAATAGTTGTGTTTGAGTCCCTCAGTTGTCCTGAGATGGATTCTGAGATGGATCTCAGAATCACTGCTGGAAAGGGTTCAAATATGCAAAAAATCCTTGAAACTGAAGAATCTGCAGGACCTGGAGGATTTTTCTGAATAACAGAGCTCAGTTCAACTGCTCAGAATAAACAAGAGACTCATGAACAACCATGAACAAAAAAAACAAAAAAAAAAAAACAAAAAAAGAAAACAGTCGTAGATCATTCAGGTAACCACACACACACACACAGTATTAAGAACCAAGGGTTCCCAAACTTTTGAACAGGGTCATTTTAATAAATTCAGCTATTTTTTGTCTTGTGGACTTTATGTAAACATCTTTTATATAAAATATCTTACTCAGGACAGTACTAAATAAAGAATAACATGCATTTTGTATGATCTCTCTTATTTTGTTAAAATTATTCACATTTTCACAGATTCTGCAAGGGGTTCCCAAACTTTCGCATACCACTGTAATGTCCCAGAGGTGTTCTATTGGATTTAGGTCAGGCGAGTGTGGGGGCCATTCAATGGCCATTTCTTTATCCTCCAGAAACTGCCTGTATACTCTCGCCACATGAGGCAGGGCAGGTCTGTGCGTCCCTCCATGGATATGCCTCCCCAGACCATCACTGACCCACCACTGGTCATGCTGAATGATGTTACAGGCAGCATAATATTCTCCACGGCTTCTCCAGACCCTTTCACGTCTGTCACATGCTCAGGGTGAACCTGCTCTCATCTGTGAAAAGCACAGGGTGCCAGTGGCGGACCTGCCAATTCTGGTGTTCAATGGCAAATGCCAATCGAGCTCCACGGTGCCGGGCAGTGAGCACTGGGCGCACTAGAGGACGTCGGGCCTTCGGGCCACCCTCATAAAGTCTGTTTCTGATTGTTTGGTCAGAGACATTCACACCAGTGGCCTGCTGGAGGTCCTTTTGTAGGGCACTGGCAGTGCTCATCCTGTTCCTCCTTGCACAAAGGAGCATATACTGGTCCTGCTGATAAGTTAAGGACCTTCTACGGCCCTGTCCAGCTCTCCTAGAGTAACTGCCTTTCTCCTGGAGTCTCCTCCATGCTCTTGAGACTGTGCTGGGAGACACAGCAAAACTTTTGGCAATGGCACGTATTGATGTGCCATCCTGGAGGAGTTGGACTGCCTGTGCAACCTCTGTAGGGTCCAGGTATCCCCTCATGCTACCAGTAGTGACACTGACCCCAGCCAAATGCAAAACTATTGAAAAACAGTTAGAAAAGATGAGTAGGGAAAAAAAATGTAAGTGGTCTCCACCTGTAAAATCATTCCTGTTTTGGGCGTCATCTCGTTTCCCATCTAGTGCACCTCTTGTTAATTTCACCAAATTAATTAACACCAAAGCAGCTGAAAATGATTAACAACCCCCTCTGCTACTTAACTGACCAGATCAATATCCAAGGAGTTTAACTGACTTGATGCTATTCTCTGATTAAAAATTATTCCTTTAATTTTTTTGAGCAGTATATATATATATATATATATATATATATATATATTTATTTATTTATTTATCATTCATCACAATACTGCCTCTTATTTATCAGACAATTAATTACCCAAATTTTGACCCACATGAAACACTAAGGAGACTGGAGACTGAAACAAATTATGTATTCAGGTGGCTATTTTGTCAGCATCCATAATCTGGCTTTGTCTCATAGATAAAATTAAAAATCAGTCAAAGGCAGATGGTATGGATAAAAGTTCTAGAATCCCTGGTGATTCAGTTTCAAGCTTCCTACAACCCTCAGTCTAAAAAACAAACACCTCAGAGGGAAGCGAGTTAAACGACCCATGTCTTCACACACATGAAAACACTGGCACAAGACATATGCTTTATCAAATGAGTATGCTGCATGTTTCCCTCCCTCAGCATCATGTCAGCCTCTCCAAGCTGATGGTTCCTGAACAGATGAAAAATGAATGCTATTATATATATATATATATATATATTTTTTTTTTTTTTAAGCAATACATTACAAGAAGCTGCTCTGTGTCCTGCCTAACAAAACTGTTTTGTCTGTGACTATATTCACAATATAGCATTGCATCTGGTACTTCATTGCAAAACTGCATAATTAAATTGTTTCAAATTATAAATACAACATACATTATGTTGTTGTGTAGGTACCTTGTTTCTATAGATCTATACTGCATTATAAGGACAGATATAGTTACATTTATATTATATTTATAAGTACTACTTATAAGTCATGCACTTTCTTTTTCAATGCGCATGTTCATAATCCATTATACACTGATTTATATGTATTAATTAGTCAGTCGCATGGTTCCATGAATGTATTTATAAAGATGTAACCCGCATTGCTATAATGTTTTTATATTATAGTTACAATGATTTTTTAGTAAATCCTATATCTTTCTGTCAAATAAGTGAATATGTTGTTATTAATAGTCCTGTTGTGTTCTCTTAAGTTATTGTGAGCAATAATACGGTTACTAATGTCTATAAATGCATCATTGATGGCTTTAAGTAGAATGAAAACATAGGATGCAGTTTCCTAAAGCAAATGTTAAGAAATTATGAAGATGTGTTCATTATACATTTTAAGTTGGTAACTTGTAAATGTAACTAATGAACGATAATTCCTGTAATAAAAAAAAGAAAAAAAGAAAAAAAAAATAGAAATCAATACAAACAGCTGAAAAAAAAAAAGTAGCTGGAGCAACTTTTCTCTATTTACAGATATGACGAGACATGAGTGACGTACTCAATTTTCTGTGAAAACAATCCTGTCAGGTCTAAATGCTTATATTAGGCTTATCATAGTGAATCAGGGTAAGACAAAAACACATTTTGAAAGAAGGAAAGAAGGCTCATTATTTACATTTTCTTAAATTTGAACAAAAAAGTTACATAATGTGCCTTTTTTAATATTAATATTGCTCAATAATTAATTGTATAATTACACTGTAACAAGGACACCTTAAAATAAAGTATAACCCATAATTGCTCTAGAACAATGATATTAGGGATGATATCACACTTTAGATTAGGGTCCAAATCTCACTATTAACTAACCACAAATTTTGCCTCAAACTCCCAATTACTGCTTATTAATAATTCGTAAGGTAGTTGTTAAGTTAGGTAGGACCCTGGATTTGGACCCTGAATTAAAGTGTTATCTATTTGACATTCTGCCTCTAAAAAGGTTCTTTGTTTCGTAGTATACAGCTAACTTGTTTCAAAATGGCTGATGAATATGATTTTAAATGTTTCAGATGAATTAATGTGCAAAAATGTTTTTTATTTTATTGTTTTTATTGATTCTTATGTACTGTAAAGAACTGCACAGTGAAGTCAAGTACGTCTTCAACTGAAAGCCTGAACTCTTCTCGCAGTGAAGACAGCTCCAGCAGGCACAGATATCTAGATGTTCCGTTTGAGTGACCAAAGCAAAGATCCATTTGCTCCTTGTGCTGCTTTGCCCGACAGACCATTATATCAGACAATTCTGATGTCGACTCTCCTTCAAGACAAACGGTTGAACTGTTCACCTATGCCTTACAACCTCAGACCTGGTAAAAACAAAAAGAGGAGGAATTATGCCAATAAAATGTGTAGCAGAGAACACAGAAGTTTTAGAATATCAAAAAGTTATTTTAACTCATAAAACATAAAATTATCCAACACACTCTAATGACAAGTATTTTACTATTTGGCAAATTGGTGATGAATTATACAGTCTTATTTGTGGATTTTTGTATGACCTGCTCTCATCCCATTAAGGGTGAGGGTTACCCTTGTGAAAAAGAACAACACAACATAGTTTTTAGTACATAGTAATTATTACATAAATAATATACAATTCAAAGAATAGGGTAAGTGTGAACAGAATGTACTGTACTTGAGTGTAAATGATGTTAGTACATCTTTATATGTACATCTGTATATGTATTTATGGTAAATTACAATCAAATGTACTTTCATTTCTGTTGAAACTGTTATGTCATGTTTTTAAAACATATTTGTACTTACATTTGTAATGATGAACTTGCCATTTAGTACATTTTAAAAATGTATTAACTTTAAATGTAATTTCAAACAACTCACTACACTTCAAATTATAATCAAGCTTGACATGCTTTAGTAGGTTAGTGAACACATCAAAATAAGCACATAATGATTTAAAATTGACTTCAGAGCCAAACTTTTAATTAGACATTACTACAAAGTGCACTAGATCAAACTTTACATTAGGTGGCCTTAAATACTATGTACTTAAGTTGGGTCTATGGGAGGTCATAGAAATATAAATTTCAGTGTTTCAGTGTTTGATTTTAAAAGCATAGTTCACCCAAAAATGAAAATGACATTCTATGTTATGCCATGACATACTACACTGTGTCCTACTTTAAGACACGTAGTATGTCATGTCATTGTGTACTATGTCGAATGCATATGGCTGTCGCGGAAGCTCATTATTTTACTTTATAAAGTTTTAAATAAGGATACTTGTCTTACACAAAGGCATTGATTTGCTTCAGAAGGTCTTTATTAAGCCCCTGGAACGTTTTATGATCGATAGATGCACTTCAAAATGTCATCCTCCAATCACTCCCATTATAAAGCTTGGAAGAGCCAGGACATTTTTAATATAACTCTGACTGTTTTTGGCTGAAAGAAGAAAGTCATATACACCTAGGATGGCTTGAGGGTGAGTAAATTATGGGGGTAATTAACATTTTTGGGTGAACTATCCCTTTTTGTTACATTTGTACGACAAACATTTTTGATATTCTATGATGACAAGGCCTTAAAAGCTAGAAAACATGGACAAAAAGCCACAAATCTTTGATTTCAATCTGATTTTTTTTTTTTTATCAGCAGAATATCAGCAGTAGGTTTTGTTGAGTAATAGCACATATTTATAACAACAGAAATACAAAGAACAAATAACTGCTTCAATTTTCACATCTGCAGGATCAATTTTCTAAATCATTGCTGTATGGTGACTCCACACGTATGTTTACAAACACAAAACTAATTTCAGTGGTTCAAGTGGTGCCATTTCAGTGATTGCAAACAATATTATTTGTCAGGTGCTTTAACCTGTTGTAGGCCTCATCGCCGCTCTATTATAAATACAACACAGTGGTTTCCACCAGGTGATTTTTTCAGAATCATTCCTCTTCATCTTTCATCTAAGGCAAATAAATACTTGCTTCTGTGTGTCTGCTGAGGGCAGTTCTTCCCTGTAACATCACTGCAGCTTAGAATACCATCTTAGCAAAAAAAGTCAAATCAGCACAACAGCATTAACCCTCTTTGACTGATGTACCCCTGGGCTCTCATGCATATTTTACCCTCCTTGTATATTTACATACTACAGTTAGAATCACATATTCACTGTAATGTCAACATTGCTGGGTGATTTCCATCACTTTAAGGGCACCTACAGTGCAGCAGGGAGAAAATAGCTGCAGGACAGTTTTCAATGGGAAGTGCAGAAAACAGCATGCAAGGCCAATATTTCTAGATTTAAGTGCTTAACATGGTGTACTTACTGTATGTTTCTGTCTATCATTATGTAGAATAGTTTATCATTATGTAGACTAACACTGAAATATTCAACCCTTGGAACCCCAGCTACCGGAGGAAGGAAAGTCTCTGAAGTTTAACTGTAAAGTGGTCGTTTGCTGAGCGCTGCCTGTGAGTCATTGTTTATTCTTCTGCGATGCTCCAATCACTTTGACTTCATTGCTATGCTGACAAGGTGGGCTTATGCAATGTTCTCTTCTCATAACTCAGCAGTAGAGCAGTAAAGCATGGTGAAAAGGCGGCCCGTCAGATGCCAGTTTGCTGTGAAATTAACATAATTAGCAAAGGTCATTCATATGCATAAGGTTAAATGTTCTAGACTGATGCATGCGAGTTGTTTCTAACAAATAAATGAGACTCCAATCAGTACTGAAGAGGCAAACAGAGTTAACATTTTCAATGGCTTTCTATTGGATTTCTGATTGCCCGCTACAGGCATGTCTAATCAATTAGAAAAGTCAAAGTGCAAAGAACAAGCCAAATGACTATACTAAGTTTGGTAGATGTATAGCTTGAAAGATGTCGGAAGAGTTAAAGATAGAAATGTTGATCTCAAGTCAGGGGTTTTGAAAAAGTTTGTACAATAACAATATGTGGCTTTGACAAGTTAATCAAATTAGGGTTTAATTTAATGTATGTTTGGCACTAATACAACAGCATTAATACAAATTAGATCTCATATTCATAAGTATTCATATTTAACTTTTATGCATATATTTTTGTGTGATATGGACATTTACAGCATATAATGTAAAAGTATTTATGTATGCACAGCTTTAAAAAATGTAAAAAGTTTATGAATCCTTTATATTTGTGTAATTATAGTTTTTATCCCTTAACCCTATCCATTGTAACGCTTTAGGTCTAAAGACGATGAAACCAATGGAGACAACAGCACGGGATAAAGCCTCCTATGTTTTTGCCACTGCCTCATAAGATGTAGTAGTCCAGCACGGCAGCTAGACATTGTCATGTTGTAAATAAGACAACATCTGTATTGAAAACCCCTCCATGTTGTGTTTTTTGTTAGCATTGTCTTTGGCGTATGCAGATATTCCGGAAAATAAAAGAGAGGCATGGAGACACAAATCGGATCTGAACAGTTGCGATACACAGTGTGGACATCAATCATTTTAGATCAGATTCTATTCTGATACACAAATATTCGTATTTGGACTGACAGGTGTGAATGTAGCCTAAAATGCAAGCAACTTGCACTGATATATCTTAAAATATATCAGTGCCATTATTTTATTTTGTCTCAAGATGCACACCAGTTTTTTGTAAGGCATATTTGTTAAAGCTACCCTAATTGAACTAAGGCCTAATCCTGGCTTGATCTAAGCTCTGTCTATGAAACTGGAGCAATATTTTGACTTCTAAAGGCACTTTTTGTCTATGCATTGACTTTTCTCATCTGCCACATCAGGTTAATATCAAATATTGTAATTGTGTAATTCAATTAATCAATCAACATGTGCATATCACCTCATATAAGCATATCATTATTTTGATCATTAGTTGACAATCTTGACAGCATAAATTCAGGATGTTGGTTTGTCAAGACAATGCAATGAGACTTCTTATTCAAATGTTTGTTTAAACAGTGTTGTGACGCAAGAGGCAATCAGTTCCATGACATCACAGAATAACGTGGAATAACGACTTTGAGTGGGACTCTGGAAATGGTGAGTAAAATATCAAGAGAGCGAGAGCAGAATCTTTTGATGTAAGTCTGCCTCTGCTACAGAATTATGGCTCTAAATTGGTTTCAAGGGACTGCAGCGATGCATGAAATAATGTCCTGTGGCATGTTGCGAAGACTGACTCCCAATGGTAGCACACACTGAAATAGCCATGCAACCAAGATTACCCGTCTCATCCTGTAGCTGGAACGTGCATATTTCCCCTTCTGATTAACAACCATTATCAGCATAATCAAATCTGGCAAAGATTCAGCAGAAATTAAGTGGTTCATCAACATCCTTTTCAACTCCCTCACAGAGAGCTCTACTATGCCGCACAAATCATGTACTATAATGAGAAATTAGACTGGAATGTGCAGACATGAATCTGGTTTAACCATAATGCCTCTTTCTTATGCAGGTTTGTCATTACAGGACACTTAGATCAACGGAAGACACCCACTATAGCACAGAAGACTTGAGCAGCCATGGAAAATAATAAAATAACGGCAGCTCCAGGTAAACTTAACTGCAATTTTCCAGCCCTGCACTGAGCTTTTCATGAGGAAAAAGGGATGAAAATGGTGATCTAATTGAATCTCCCTGGTAGCTTTCACCATGACTATGGAAACATCAAAGTGGAATGATGGATTCAAACTATTTATCATATTTATTTTGCTTTTGGCACATTGGCCACTGAATTTAATTTTATGACCAGTTCTGTACATATTCTTCATGTTCTAAACCTTAAAGGCTGCTGTACAAACTTTTAGAAGCAAAATCGTATTGGTACAGACAGATACAGCCCACACACAGACAGACATCCACACATGCCTCTTGCCGCACATATTGTATTGCAACTGCATTGCACATTAAATATCACATAAACACAGATTATTCACACTTTACTATGTGTTTCATTGCATTTAGTAACTAAACCATTTGGCAGTAAGAGAATAGAGGGCAAAAAAAAAAAAAAAAAAAAACTAACTTGATTTTAATTAACCGTATGGTATTCATTTTTTCATCAGTGTTTCTATCCATATTAGAAAAAGGGAGCAACAGTGCCTGACCTTTCCTATGGTTTCTATGGCAACTGAAAATGGGGTAAGAATTTCAAGCACGTTCAATAAATTCCTCTTTGGTATCTCAGCACAAAAAGCAAAGCACTAAGCAATTAATCAGGGGCTTTTTGGGAGGAAAAAAGTATAAAGGACACGGAAAATGAGTCTTATCTAGACAGGAGGTTGAGAAAGCCATTTCTTTTCTACTTGATATATTCAAATGATCAACCCAACAGTCAGAGGCAATTTTAATATGTCTTAGTAAATATAGAGCATGTACATGCATGCGTGGGGGCAGCTTTAATTTAGTAGATATCTTCACATATTAACATGAAAATGAAAAAGAAATGGATTTAGAGAGCAGACCTTTATTTAAGCGAAAGGGCTCTTCTCACATATTAAACATGAACCTGCGAAAAACTGAATTATTGTAATGTCAGGTATTCCCTCAGGCGCATCTGAAAGACTAGCACTCTGCTCATGTTAACGGAGATGTAGAAATCCAATGAAAACTTTAAATACGGTACACTTCCTCAGTTGTATGGAGAAAAAAACTGAAGTGTTCAGAGTATCTCACATTAAACAACAATAGTTTTGGCAAAAAAAAAAAAAAAAAAAAATGCAACCATTTACAACCAATGCAACAAAGGTACATTTTAAATCCTATTTACTTTTGAATGCCAGTTCTTTTTTTTTTCTTTTTTTTTTTCTTTTCACAATTTATCAGTGAAAGCTGCATAATCTTTCTTCAAAATGTAATAACTTGCTACGCCTCTGAAATAACAGTACTTTTTGTCCCAAATCTCTTTTATTTTTCAACCCCTGTATTCAAATCTGGTCTATCTTCTACCTCTATTCTGGGATGTAACACCCCAAACATATGTGTAATAATAATAATAATAATACAGCTATTTATTATTATTAAGTAAGTAAGTAAGTAAGTAAAGTTTATTTTTATAGCACCTTTCACAGACAAGGAGGGGTCACAAAGTGCTTTACAATAAAAATAACATCAAAACAAATAAAATAAATATACATTAATATACTATACAAATACCATCACTACAAATTTAATAATAGGCAAACCATATTGTTAATTAAAAGCTTGTCCAAAAAGAAATGTCTTTAGATGTTTTTTAAAAGATTCCACAGAACCCATAGTTCTCGACGTTAAAGGAAGAGAGTTTCAGAGCCTTAGAGGCACTACACAGAAGGCACGATCACCTCTTGTCTTAAGACGTGTTCTGGGAAAAGCTGAAAGGTCTTGGCCTGAAGACCTCAGAGACTGGCCAGGGGGGTGTACATGCAATAGATCCTGGATGTAAGAGGGTGCTTGACCATGCAAGGACCTGTAAGTAATAGCTAAATTTTTTAAAAGCACTTTAAAACTAATAGGAAGCCAATGAATGGCCTTAAGCATAGGAGTAATGTGTGACCTCCTGCTGGACCTAGTCAAAAGCCTAGCAGCTGCATTCTGCATTGTAATCGATCCATAGAAGATTTGTTCAAACAAGTGTACAGAACATTACAATAGTCCAACCGTGAAGAAATAAAAGCATGAGCAAGCATCTCCATTTATTTTTTTGAAACCATAGATCTAATCTTAGCAATGTTCCTGAGAGAAAAACAGGAACAAACTACAGACTTTACAAGACTGTTAAAACACATAGATCTGTCGAAAATGACACCCAAATTTCTTATGTCACCGCAGTCAGAGGATGATAGTATGGTGACCAGGAGGGACATGTTCGGTTCTCTTAGTTTTGTCGTGACCACAGCATGGTAACTCGTGGGAACGTGATAATAAGTCGTGGCCACGAGATCATATGGTGAGGGAACGACATAATTTTTCATGGCCAGGAGTTAAATGCGTAAACAACCTGCACGACCATGGCAACCTCGAATGATCAGAAATGTACGGTGACCGGGAGGGGACATGTTCAGTTCACTCGAAAGGGAACTTCTACTCTGCGTTTGCAACGCTATGGGGAAACGTCACGTGACTCGGTGTTCGAAAGCCAACTATCCAATAACTGCAAATCCTATTGGCCGGCGACAGCCTATGACGTCATACAGGCGCGACCCGGAAGTATAAAAGGGGCGCCTGGGGAAGCAGTCATTATCTCATCGTCTTTCGGGACTGTTTGTGTCGACTGCCATTATCGAATATACTCTTCATAGAGTATGTCTCTGTTATGTCTGAGGGCAAAGAGAAACATTTCAGGAAGTGTGTGGATCCATGCCCGGGGTTTTTAACTCCGGAGGGTTCGCACACCCTATGCGTCTATTGTTTGGGAGAAGAACACGCACGGATGGTGCTTCAGGGCGCTGTCTGTGTGAATTGTGAGCGTCTTCCTATGAGAACGCTCCGTTCTCGTCTGGCCCTCTTCTCGAGGGATGAGGCGTCAACATCTGCGCCTGGTGGGTCCGGCCCTGCTCGTGCTGAGGCAGAGCGGCGGCTGCACTCATGGGGCTCGCAGATGGAGCTCGCTGCCGAGTTTCAGAGAGGTGTTATGGTCTCTCAGCCTCCGGTGGCGGCTGGCGGGGATGAGCTCCTGGATGATGATGATGTCTTATCTTTGACATCATCGGATCCGGGAGCGAGTGTTCTTCTGGCTGATAGCCCCCGTGGGCAGGAGGCAATGGAGGAGGAAGAAGTGGCTTTTTCTTCTTTCTCCAAGTCTCCTGGCCCAGCATATGCCGAGTTACTGGAGGTTGTGGAACGCGCTGCTGGCAGACTGCAGCTGCCGTGGGGGCGCGTGAGGAAAGAACCTGTTCGCGGCAGACTTGACGAACGTTTTTCTTTCCGACCACAACCCCGTGACTCCAGTGAGCCTTCCATTTTTTCCGGATCTCCACGTTGAGATTGAGAAGGCATGGAAGAACCCATGCTCGGCCAGAGTTCATCCACATCAGCGAGGGAATCTCGCTGATGTGGATGGATTGGGCCAGCATGGGTATGTGTCGCTGCCGCCCATTGACAAGACGTTTGCCAGCTATCTCGTCATGGGCAGAGCACCGACACTAAAAGCTCCAGTTTTGCCATCCAGACCCCTTAAACAGACATCTCGTCTGAACGGCAGAGCATATGCTGCTGCGGGTCAGGCTGGTGCGGCTTTACACACTATGGCGGTGTTGCAGGCGTACCAGGCTGATCTGCTGAAGGCGAGGGCGCGCTCAGCAGCTTTTAAGAGTTGCATTCCACTCAGATCCGTTTTTTAATTACTAGTGTATGTTCAGGTGACACCTTTGAACAGTCAGGCTGACGGCCGGGCTTATGATGATTTTTTCTGGAGGCCCGCCTTCTGGCTTGATAGTGAAAGGGTTCTTTGGGCTTCTAGAACCATGGATGTTTTCCTTCCCATGTTTGTGAAGGAGCAGTCTTTGGTCTTCGAGCCACGGGAAGGTAAGACAGAGTCAGATTTAATTTCTTAAAATGTTGACTTTGTGTCGTTCCTGTGTATTTCCTGAACATGTCACAGTGAAGGTACATTGAGATATAGAATTTGAAGGGGTTTTTGGGCAAAACTGGAATGTTGAGACTGACTAAGCAGGTCACAAAATGGCTGCTGCTTAGTTTTCTCTCTATGTTGAGTAGCCTCTCGGCTATTTTCAGTATAGTTTGAGTTGGCACTCATTACTTCAGTTTATATGTCTACGGCGGCCCTAACCGGCCGCCTGACTTTTCAGCTTTGAGCTTCACTTTATTTTTCTCATCATGAGATTTAGAAGTGGAGATCAGGCTGTTTGTTATGGTGCCTGTTGTATATAATAAAGAAAATAGGCCTATAACTTGGCAGCCAGGCTAGAGCTAGGTGATGTGATATATGAAGTAACCCCATATGTATTCACTATCCTTTCAGGATTTGTTTCCTAGTTCTGGTTTTCCTCCCGAGGGAGTTGTTAGGCCCAATTATCCCCTTGCTGGTGTAGGTGCAATTTGAGTTTTACAGCTAGGTTGTAGACTGTTTTCTGACTCCCTGATGCTGTTCCTCAGGTGGTAGGCCCTTATCTTTGCGTAGATAAGTTATGCAGGTGTGTGCTTGGCCCCACTTTCTAGAACTTTCATGCTAAAAGGAATAACTTTCTTCTGAGCCACTTGATCATTTGTTTTATCAAGTTTGAGTTGACGTTGCTAGTTTTTTAGCTCCTGTCCTCTGGGGTTTAGATCAGATTTGAGGATCTGTGTGGGAAGTGTTTTTCTTTTTAAAAACAGCATGTAGATCAAAGTTTGTGTTACTTTGGGTTCTAGACTTTTGCCCTACACTGTATGTGAGCCTATGCTGCCACAGGTTGGCACCTGCTCTCATAACAGTAGGCCCTTTGCTGTGAAAGTAGGCCTTTGTTTTGAGTATTTGGTGACTTGTACTCTCCAGTCTGAGGTCCTTGTCACTGGGTGCATCACCTGTTGGATTGCATATTCAGGGTAGTTAGTGCCACTTTGTTGAAGAAAACTGGTATCTATTAGCTCCCTTTTTTAGTGGTCTGGTTAACGGTTATACTGCTTATAACTCGGATTGTAGGCCTTATGATATTCGGCCTCCTTCTAGTTAGCGGTTGTTCTACTATACTGTTTAACTGATCATAATGTGCTCACATATTTTCACAGGTTTACGCTGCCACAGGCCATGCCGCGTGTCTGTCTGAGGTAGTAGGCTTATATTAGCCTTCCTTAGACCATGTTGGCTTTGTTTGGTTCCCTTTAGTCAAAATGTGTATTTAGGGTACATTGCCTGTTGGAATGTGTAGCCTAGCGCAGGTTGCAGTTAGCTTCCCATAGCTTTTTGGGTTACAGCTGGTTCCCTGTAGCTTGGTTCACTTTAATTCACGAGCTGTAGCCACGTGTTATTGAATTGGCAGGCCCCTTCAGGCCTCCTTTTTAGTTTACGTTTGGCACAATTTGTGTTTTAACCTGTGAGTAGGCTGATCGCCACCTGTTACTGGAATGGAGGCCCCTTTAGGCCTCCTTTTTCTAGTCGACTTGTTGGCAGGATGCCTGGGAAACCATGCCACCGTCGGCCACACCCCATCACTGACGGATAGGCCCTAACAGGCCTGTTCTCGGTGTTTGGCAGTGTTTTTCATGTGTTAATCATGACACTGTTAATACATGGCCTCTGGGTGGTATGGTTATGGTAGCCACTTGCTGATGCCACGTGTTTACTAAGGCAGGCCTACTTCGGCCTCCGGTGTAATATGTGGAGTTCAGTTATATACTCCTCTCGCTGTGAGGGTGACAAGGTGCTTTTTACCGAGTATTTCGAGTGGCTAGCCCCTCAGGTTGGTTTGGCAGCAAAACCTTACTGAAGGTTGTTTTTTACCTATATCTGCCTCCCTGAGTCCTATTCTAGTTGAGCTAAGGGCCACCTAGCGCCTAGGGTGGATCTTTTGTGCTCCTAGAAACGGCCACAAGACTACGCCGTGTGTATTAGAGGTTGCTAGGCCTACGGGCCGCCTAGTTTTAACACACTGGAGTATGTTTGGGTGTATTTCTCTTTGAGAGTTATCTTTATACACTTCTGTTGGCCAGAGGCCTAAGTGATAAACCAACCTCCTTTTGTCTGGTTGTTTATCGTCCTTTGGGCCTAAACACTGCCACGAGCTGATGCCACGTGTCTGTTGAGGTTATAGGCCCCTCTAGGCCTTCCTTAATGCGTGCTGGCGTACGCTGTACTCCTCTTGCTTTAGAGAGTAAAAGGTGTTTTTACTGAGTACACTGCTCGGTGGATCGTGTTGGGTGGATTGTCATGTGGGCACTTTGCAGCCTCTTAGGCTGCCATTGAAGTCATCTTTCTACCCCGGAAAGAAAGCCGGGCCACTTTCTGTTTGACTTCTGTTATTCACTTAACTCTATCGTGCTGTAGGCCTCTTTCGGCCTCCATGAGTATGTGCCCATCGCATGGTCTACCTGTTAGGTGAGTTTCGTACTTCCCTTTTAGGGTTATGTTTGTAATAGTGCTTAGCTTCCTAAGCTGGTCATGGGGTAGGCCTTAATCAGGCCTCCTCTTAAGGATCCAGCATCAGGCTGGTTTGTGCTCCCCTGGATCAGGGTTCTTTAGTGCACGGCCTCCTCAGTGCGTTAATTAAGCACTGGGTAGATCCTAGGATGAGTGGATTATACTCCCCTCAATACGAGGGTTCATAGCACTTAGCTGAGTTCTGCTCTCCAGGATGCCCGTCTCTACGCGTGGGTTTGAGTTTGTTTCTGCCTCTTTGCAGTCACTCTTACTTACTATCTTCTGTGAAGAATGCGTGTTAGGAGGCTCTGTATTCAGACAGGGTTGGCCCAGACTGAGTTTGTCTCAGGTCAGACTAGGTCGGCCTCCCTGGTGGCTTTGGGGGTGACTTCGTTCCCCTCTAGTGACTGGCCGAGGTTCCCTTTGGTTTCTTGGCCACATTCCCTTGAAGGGACCACTTTTTCTTCTAGAAAGGTTGGTTCCAGACGCCTTAGCACCTTCTGTAGGGCCTTTGAGGAGGTCCTTCGTGGAGTTCAGCTTGGGCTGTTGGCCGAAGGGAATGCTGTCACTGACAGCCTGGTGTGACCTGAGGGAGAGTTGCCAAGCAGTTTCTACTGCTCTGGAGCCTTTGTCTCAGCCATTTTTCTTGGCAGGCATTCTCCTCAAGCATGGCGGCGTGGGTATATCGTTCCCCATAGCGTTGCAAACGCAGAGTAGAAGTTCCCTTTCGAAAGGGAACGTCTCAGGTTACGAATGTAACCAGGGTTCCCTGAGAACAGGGGACGAGACTCTGCGTTTCCTTGCCATACATCGGGCTGCCTGCTGAACAGTCCCTCAAGACGATGGATAATGACTGCTTCCCCAGGCGCCCCTTTTATACTTCCGGGTCGCGCCTGTATGACGTCATAGGCTGTCGCCGGCCAATAGGATTTGGAGTTATTGGATAGTTGGCTTTCGAACACCGAGTCACGTGACGTTTCCCCATAGCGTTGCAAACGCAGAGTCTCGTTCCCTGTTCTCAGGGAACCCTGGTTACATTCGTAACCTGAGACGTTTTCAACCTGTGGGCTGCGGCCCTTTAACCCTTTAAATGCCCGATTTAAAGTATTTACAAAATACAGCTAACATACATGTCATTATAACTTCATTTGAATGCTGTCTATTGGCAACATTGCGCTCAATATAATAGGCTATTTATAGCTTTACATTGCGCGCGATGTTGACTATTTAGACAGCATTCAAATAATATAGCCTATTAATATAATAATTTCTTAATTCCGCCCTTATTTTATCATTCTTAATTAAAAATAAATATTATTAGGCCTATCCATTTCTGATAATCCCAGGTTGCCATGGTCGCGCAGGTTGTTTACACATTTAACTCGTGGCCATTAGAAATAGATGTCGTTCCCTCAACATAATGAAGTCGTGGCCACGAGAAAAATATGTTGTTCCCTCAACATATGATCTCGAGGCCACGACTTTACACCACGACATATTATCACGTTCCCACAAGTTTATATGTCGTGGCCACGATAAAACTAGGTAAACTGAACATGTCCCCTCCCGGTCACCGTACCAGTGACCTGCCTAATCTTAGGGGTAATGTTGTCTGGGGCAATAATCCAGACAACAATAATAAATTATTACTGAAAGAATATACAAGCAATCTGAAAGTATAGAAAGGCTGCCGGAAAGTATACCAAAGGCTCTTTTGGTATTTGGGGGACTCCAGAATGTTTTTTTGTTTTTTTTTCCTTTCTTTTGTTTTTTTTCCTTTTTCACTCTTAAGATATGTCAGGCTACAAAAATAAAACAGGGTTTTTACTATTTAAAAGTCACTTGAATCCAGAAACAAACACTTACATTATTCATGCATAAAGCTTCATTTGAGCAAACAGAAATTAATCATTAGTTCAATTAAATGAATCCATTTAACTGCTAATTTTCAAGATGCACTCTTTTCCTGAGCCTTTAAAAACAGCTGTAGGCCAGTGATGTCAGCGTGTTGACGCTACAGGCAGATTTCCAGAGGATGCATCATCACAATTAGTGTGATGAGCAGCTACGGGGGGAAAATAGAAATAATTAGAATGTTTTTCTGACTGTTTAGGTCAGTGTCTGCGACATTTGATAGACTGATTCTTGTGTTCCCTCAAACACAGTTTCACACTTACTAGCAAAGCTACTGTGGGGAATCGGTAGGAGATGTCATTAGATTAATGTTTGCTATCTGTATAATTACACATAATAATGTGCCATCATTTATGGGCTTGCTTTTGCTCTGATGTGTACTAATGTATACTAGTATGTTGTGCCATGCAGCCAAGCCTATAGTTAAACTGCACTCATGCAATTAACATATAGTAAAGGATAATACATCTTTATTGTATTTTGTTATATTTAGAAAAACTACACAAAAAATGTATGTGCAATTCTTTTGTAACTGGCTAATTTTCTTTTTAATACTGTGAGTCATCATGCTCACAATTAATTTGACTTAATTAAAAACAGAACATTCAAGAAGAAAGAGAAAAATGTAGGCGGTGACTTGATTTTACATTAACATTAACAGTAGCCTAAAATAATACCTTATTTATATAGAAAGATTGGAAAACAATTCTTTGGAATAGCGTTCACTAATGAATTATTCACAATAAGACCAGGAACTTGATTTAATGAAGTAAATAGTTTCCATTTTGATCATGTTGTCTTTAAAGATCACTTTGAAAGAAAGAAAGAAAAGGATGGTTTTCTTAATAAAAATGTTGGCCGGGCTATACCAGGACTCTTCACACTTTAGACTAGATACTAAGACTTATTAAGGAATTAGCTTGTAAGCCTAAAACTAGTCAACCATTAACTGAATAAATAAATGCAAAATGGTGCTGCCCTGTGCTGTATCATCAGAACAATTGGAAGCAGATTCTGCCTTCAATTTAAAGCACTCAGGAAAATGTAAGATTTTGTCACAAAATATAGCAGTAAGAGTTCCTTAAAAGCCATGAAATGCACATTCCTCTGAGACCAATAGTCTCATTAGTGCTAATGGGATGAAAGAAAGGCAACAAAAGGCATAAACTGACATTTTAGCTGGCTTAGTCTGCCCTAAAAACAATCTCTCTCTCATGCCCTCCCTTCCTCTCTGAACTTTGATCAAGGTTACTCACTGAACAGGAAAATTAAGCCGACAGTCTTGAAAGTATGCAAGCCACCAGCATCCGCATTAGCCAAACAGGACAAATTGAAAGGACACATAAGAAAAGAAAGTGACATATTTTCATGAGGTTCCACTGTCAATACTGCTTCTAAATTGAACATATTTGAGTTACAATGTCTGTTCAACCAAGGCATGACCTGGTTTTTCACAGCAGGAAAAAAGTAGGAACTTCCCTGCCCTACCATTAACTACCTACATTTTATGATCCTTTTGCTCTTTCTCAAGGTAAAACCATTTCATCAGTGCCAATAAAATAACATGGAATCTGGACAAAATAAATTTTAAATGTAATGTAAATATATGTTGTAAACAGCATAATTGAAAGTTAATATAAATTGAAAATATATTTTGTTTTATATGCAATGCAGGAGCAAAATAAAGCATCTTTTATAACAATATTTTGATATATATATATATATATCTATCAAAATATAAAATCTATATACCATACCAATATATATATATAATTTAAACTAATGTCCTCAAAAACCAAAAATATTGTTCCTGATTGCACAATGGTCTGCATCCACAAACATCCATTTATTCTAAACAAATGGATGCTGCAACTTCGGTGCAAGAAAGCCAACCTTCTTATTTTCCGATATTTGCAAAGAGTGGAGTGCCAGCACCCTGGGCACATGCAGAAGGCTGATAAAGTTGTTATTGGCAAATGTCCTTGGTGCTGGCGGAGCAGTGCTCAGTAATCCTTCTGTTGTCTCAGCACTCCTCCATTAGTCTCCCTAAACTCCACGACTCACTGTTACAATAAGAGGCTGCTCCTCTGCTGATAATGCTGCCTCCATTCACCCTCAGATCTGTTTATTGACTACAAATTGACTGCAATTATCATGGCTGCAGACAGTTATTGCCATATTTTATTTGCATGTGCAAGTCTGCAATGTCTTGAAAGAGAGGGAAGCTTTACTGTGTGCTTCCATTCCTATACACAGAGGATGATGTGTGTTTGAAAGTGCTGTGTATTTCGTTGGGTCAAAATTGTATGTATGTATGTATTTATTTCATCATTCATTCAACAAATCCTAAAACTTTGCATTTGTATTCATTATATGTCTAAATGTGTCAGTTGTCTTTGAGGCACACTTTGTAACTTTTGGCCTTATAGCAGTTAAAAACAAAACTGCACGCATTTTGCGCAAGAACATTTTTTACTTTTATTTTTTGGTTGTGCTTTGAATCTGCGTGACTGTGTGGATGAATATGGTTCTTTCTTATACAGTACATAACTTTTTTTTTTTTTTTGTCATTGTTATACTTCTGAGAAAGTTTAAAGTGTTTAACTGAGGTAAAGAGAATAGGTTTAACTGAGAAAAGAGAATGGGTGACCACAATTGGTGACAGCTATTTATGGTGGTAAGAAATAGAGGGCAAGGCTATGAAGACTTTTTCTAAACATACCTGACAAACATCTGAACCCATAACACTACATTCACGGTGTAAGTGAACTGTAATGAAACTGTAATCAGCTACGAGAATTGGTGCTGAGACAGTTTCCGACAGTTCAAAAAGCAGCAGTACTGCATCAAGATATTTCTGTATCATCTGTTTCCTTTGCTATTTTGTGGTCACCCAAACAGAATGCTTGAAATGATGTCAATGCTTGTGTGTGAGATGTCTATGAGTATGAGTGAGTATGGGTATGAGAGAGAGAGAGAGAGAGAGAGAGAGAAAGAGAGAGACGAAAGAAAAAAGAGTGTTTCTTTCATCTTTTTATCACAGCCAAAGATTTTTCTAACAGCTGAAATAAGTAAACTTGGAATTTCGACTATGCATTCATGCTATTTAGGGGGATTTGGTATTTAGTGGAACATTACTGTTACAGGAATCTAAATCTACTATGACATCTCCAAACTTCATTTCATATTGTGTAACTGGTCTGCCGTGCACTTTATGTCAGTCAATGAACAAACTATAATTTACAAATATATCTGTAATTAAAAATAAATAAAGCAAGTGGGACAAGAAAAGCAATAAATAAACTAAAAATGAAAACGGGATGGATAAAAATACTCCTTGCCAAAGACAGTATTTAACCAATAGAAAAATAAAAAGAATTTAAAAGGATTTTAAAGAAATAAAATGTAGAAAGGAAAAAAAGAAATTGGCAAAAAGAATGAAACAATTAAATGCTTTTAAATATGTCTATACGTGTATCATTTCTAAAGTAACATCAAGAGAAAAATTAAAGCTGGAAGCAGCGATGAAAGGGCCATCGCACCCGTGCCACCACCACCCAGTGGCTTTAGGAAAACAAAGCACGGTGGGCAATATGCATTTAAGTACATAAATATAAGTGGACAACATTAGTCAATTGTATTTGCCACACTTCCTGCTAACAGCTGGTGGCGATATGACTATAACTAAATTTTGGCGTGTAGATGTCATCAAGTTTGATGCAGATTGGGACATTGTATGCTTGAGTTACAACAACTTCCTGTTTCATGACAGTAATAACATGCATACTTTAGCACTCAACTAAGTGTTGCTAACATGTTTTTGACTGTTTGTAGCATGTTTAGCACTCAATTGCACATTTTAGTATGTTGCTAGTAGTGCATCACAGTGTTAAACACATCACTTCCTGTTGCCATTGGGTAACTGAATATTGTCATGTAGATGTGTTCAGGGCAGGACTCTACTCAAACATGTGAAGTTTGGACCAGATTAGACATTGTATGCCTGAATTACAACAACTTCCTGTTTCTTAGCGTTAATCGCATACATTAGCACTTAGCCTAGTGTTGCATGATTTAACGTGTTTCTAGCATGTTTGGTACTTCATGGCATATTTAAATGTGTTTCAAGGAGTGAATTACAGTGTGTAAAGCATGCCATTTCCTGTTGCCAATAGGTGGCACTATGACTAACTGAATCTTTGCATGTAGATGTCTTCAGGCCAGGACTCTTATAAAACATGTGAAGTTTGGTGCAGATCGGATATTGTATGCCTGATTTACAGCTTCCTATTTCATGGCGAAACATCAGACTTTGTCAGGCCGCCACAGACATGCCGTTCAAAGAAAACTCGAGATCTTCGCAATTTGACATCGCTAAGGTCTTAAGATTAGACTGACCAAATATGATGTTGTCCTGGTTAAATCTTAATGAGGAGTTAATCACAGTGTAAAACATGACTATATGATGCTATGACTGTAACTGAATATTGGCATGTAGATGTCTTCAGGCTAGGACTCTAATAAAACATGTGAAGTTTGGGGAAGATCGGACATTGTATTCACGTGTTACAACAACTTCCGCAAAGGCCTTTAGATTAGACTGACCAAATATGATGTTGATCTGATTAAAGCTCTATGAGGAGTTTGTTATAGTACAATGTCTGGAAATGGCAAAAACTGCAAAAATCTCACTTCCTGTTGGGTTTTCAGATTTTGCTCCCAGGGACTTTTTGTAGGTATTGGACTGTTATATGTGTCCACCGAATTTCATACTTTTACGTGAAATGTAGCACGAAGGGAAAGTTTCATGTTTAGGCCCTCAAAAATGAGATTCATTTCGGAGAAGAAAAATAATTGACTAAGCAATTACAATAGGGTCCTCACACCATCGGTGCTCGGGCCCTAATAATTAAAATTAATTGATTCAAATTAACAATTTATGATTTTCAGATTAACGGTCATATTAGTACTTCAGAAATCTCACAAAATACTCTTTAATAGGTAACTCAAATACTCAGGAAATGGCAACGGACATTAAACTCAAATAATCCAGACGATGACTAACAAAGAACAAAACAGGGAGAATTTATACACAGAGGTAACAAGGGAACTTATGATCGACGCAATAAGTAACCAAGGAGACAAACTAGGAAACGATCAATTCTAAACTGAACTGAAGCACAAGAAACAAACACATAGGAACAAAAAGACAACTAAACAGTTCTAAGACAGTTCTCCCAACCCTCCACCCCCACAAGGCACTTCTTTGCGTCATATATACACAAGTCCATCAGTGGAGGAGTGGAGGGGGTTTAGGAGGAGGGTGAGGAGAGGCTGGAGAAGGACAGAAGACATGAGGAGCCAGCAGAGGGGAATACCATGGTGAAACTGGCAGAGGGAGGAACCAAGGCGGAGCCCTGATGGTCTTCTTGGGCAGAGCCTGGGCACTGACCGACGGCAGGGGACCAGGACGAAGTCGAGTCCCTATCGTAACCCAGGGCAACATTGCAGGCCTGGAGGGCCAAGGTGACGCTGGCTCAAGTAACCATGGCAGAGGTGGGGGCCTGCGAGGAGCAAGGCGCAACTGGAGGGAAGGAGGAACGCGGTGGAGCTGAAGGGGTGGAGGACTGAGGTGCAGCCAGAGGTCCAGAATTCCGTGGCGAAACCAGGATGTCCAGAGACCAAGGTAGAGCCAGAGGGATGAGAGCCCGGTGGAGCCTGAGTGATGACGGACCATGGTGGAGCTGAGGGAGCGCAGAGCCAAGGCGCAGCTGAAGGGCTGACAGGTCGAGGTGGAGAAATGGGCCTGAAGACCTGAGGTGTAGTCATGGCATCTGCTTCACAGAGCCATGACGGTGGTGAAGGAGCCTGAGGCGGAGCCGAAGAGCTAGCAGGAGTCAGGCGAGTCCAGAATCATAGCTGGATTTACCAGAGGTGAAGAGAGTTCGAGGGTGAATGGTGGGGGGTGGGGAAAGGGTGGGAGTTGGCTCCATTGTAAAATCAATCAGCGAGTGATACTCATCTGGCCCCGTGGTGGACTGTTCGAACGGCACTGTTTCCATGGTGGACCTGGCAATATACTCCGGCATAGGGACGGATATGGCAACTGGCACTGGCTCTGCGACTCTTTGACTGTCTCTGACTCCATGGTTGGAGAGGGTTCATGCTCGTGGTCCGTGGCGGGCGCTGGCTCAGGCTCTGGTTCCGTGGCGGGCTCAGTCATCATTGTCAGGTCTGCGACAGAGGTCTTCTCTTGCTGTCCAGGTCACTCTGGTCTGGGATGATAAGCCCTATCTGGAGCAGACAGGGAGATGGCTGCTGAAGATGTTGAAAGTCCCGGGGAGTCAGAGTTGATGGCATCATCCTCCATGACTCCTACAGTGAGGGAGGATCCGCCAACCCATAGGGCATACTCTACAAACTTGGAGAAGAACTGTCCAAGAATGTTGTCCATTCCACTTCAGATAAGCTGTTTAAGGGTCTCAATGTCCTAGCATGCCTTGTTGTAGAGTTCGAGAAACTCCTCAATGTATTCCTCCAGCAAGCAACTGTTCTGCAGGTAACAGTCCCATATCTTGTTTAGGTTGGTCATTCTGTCACGTAGCTATTATCCAAATAAGGTTGAAACAGAAAATCTCACAAAATAGTCTTTAATAGGAGACTTGAATACTCAAGAAATAATAACGAACATTAAACTCAAATAGTCCAGAGGATAACTGACAAAGAACTGAACAAAACAAGGAGAACTTATACACAGAGGTAACAAGGGAATTAATGATCGACAGCTGAACATAATAAATAACCAAGGAGACAAACTAGGAAACAATCAAGGCTAAACTGAACTGAAGCACAAGAAACAAACTCATAGGAACGAAAAGACTTTGACAGTAATAGATCCAGAGGAATTTTTAAATCTATGTTCTCTTACTAACACTAACCCCACAATCAAGACACAATTGAATCGACGATAACCATTAGCAATTGATGAATGTCAAACAGGAAATGTAAGTGTAGATATGTGTTGTTTAATGGTCTCAAATTCTACAAAGGGTTCTTTCTACTGTACTACTAATAATGCATATTCCTTGCCAGTCAATTGTGGATGTGTCTTGTAAGAGCAAGGCTGATCAACAACCTCTTTACAGACCTTAGAATTGTCCAAAAAATTATTTAGCATGACTTGGTGTATCCTTCATCTGACCTTAATTCCATGAGCATGGAAGAATGTATTAAAAGCCCTTGTTTTAAGTTTGCATATATCCTTCCATCTCCCAAAAAGCATCATGTGTCTTCTTTTGTAAAGTGAAGGACAGAGGGCTAAAGCTGTGCATGGATTATGAAGGATGAAATGCAATAACTATAATGGGGTTTTGTCTGTACCTCTTGTGCATGCCATACTTTAGAATAGGTCAGAGGTGCTGAGATGTTCCAAAAATTACATTCAAGGAGAGAATATGATCTGAATTAGAATTAAGAGAGAGAGATGAGCAGAAAACTACTTCATGCATGGGTAACTGTTGTTTAACCTCTTTGAGTTTCACTAGTAACTTCCTTCTAAATCTTCTTCTATACCATTGAATTAAAAGTAAATTTTCCACTCTCCACTATATTAGAAACATTACCAATTTCTCCCTGGAGGTGAAGAATGCAGTTTACTGTGTAGAATTCTCTTAGAATTGCTCTGTGATGCAATATAGTCGAGGGCAATGTAATCGAGTTAAAGTTTTCTAAAGGTTCCAAAACAAAACCATCTAGCAACCATACCTTAAAATCCCTGGTAATACCACTAAATCTGGTACAAACCAAGTCAAAACCCATATCTATAGGAAATATATATATATATATATTCAACTCTTTTTTTTTTCCATGATTCCACAATTGTTGATTAACATTATTGAAACAGAGAGCCTATATTAAGACCTACTATACCAAACTGATCTAATATGATGTTACACATCAGGTGTTTTTCCCCAACAGTTAACCAAACGTTTACCTAAGACATAAGAGATAATGTCTTTGTGCACGCTATGAATATTCATAAGGTTGGAATGCAGCGCTTTACAACAATACCAAACTTGTTCTAAGGGAAGTGCTATGGAGTTAGAATTATGACTTATGAATTTGAATTGTGTAAATTTGAATTATAGACAAGTGTAATTTAATAAAATTGAATATTATGTGGCATTTTACATAGTTATGAATTTGATTTTTTAAAACTTGAATATTAAACATTTGAAATTGAACACAACTAATATGTTTTCATGGCAGAATTTTATAGACATGTATTTTCAAACAGCAGATTTTTCGTTCTGAAATTTTAATTTTAATTTTAAAAATACAGCTTCAGGTTTTCAAGATGAAGAAGAAATTCAGAACATCGAATTCAATATTGTCAATTCAAAGCGCAGAAATTCAGATAGTACAGAAAGTAGGTCAGAGGCCATCCGCAGGGAAGAGTAGATGGTGTCAGAAAAGTCAAACAGAGCATTTCGGCCAATTACAGAGCTGCAGTTGTTTTTCTGAGGAGATTTATGAGCTGTATTTATGTTAGGTTGGCTTTTTCAGCACTTGAAACATTTGTCCAAGTTTTTCTATTGTTTGTATTATATTTGGTGTGAAAGTGATTAGCATACTACTGTGTCTACACAGGACGCGAGCGACGTGACAATAGAACTCACTGATTATAAGCAGTAATATAATGTCCACACTGGATGCAGACGATGTGGCGCAACACTGTGCCTATGCCGGACGTGACGGAACTCTGCGATGTTCAGCCCCAGGATGTGCTTGCGGTGGACCTCTGCATTGCACTCCTTGCTCTCAGTGTCATAGCCTGGGAATCGCTTGGTGCTGTGAGGAATGGAGAGACCTCCATCCACCGCTCCCTTCAGGTCTCCGAACACCTTATTGCAAGTGGTGGTTCTAGCAAGTCCACGCCAAAGAGCGTGGACTGCATCAGAAATAACGGGAATTCGTTTTGCTGTTGGGGATTTGACGTGTCTCGTTGGTCCGCGCCGCATTCAGTGTAGACAATATCACTGATTATAATCAATGGGTTCTTGCCTTTCTATTGACTAGTACAAACGCGCACTGTGTGAACATGAATAAATGGCTTACAATAATGTGCATTAAGCGTCTGTTCACTTATCAAACTGTGTGTTCAAAACCGGCGTGATCACTTGTCACTTAAGTAGGCTACTTAGCCCCGGAAAACATTGTGTTCTTATAAAATAAAGAAAACAGACAGGATAGCCTACTGCTTTCCACCGTCTCAATTTCTATTCCATTAACTTCTTTGTGATGGAGAGTGTCAAAACATAAAAAACTCAGTAGGCTATACAGGCTACTACTTGTCGCAGTTTTTTTTCTCTTTCATTTTGTTAATCTGTTAATTATTTGAGTGAAATATTTGGCCTATTTAGTCTTTACAGGCTAGCCTATATGATTTTATTCTGCGCTGTGCGTGTCAATGTTTCCTCGTGTTCTGTTGCTTATACTTTGCGCAAGTACATTTCTTATTTTTAATGGGTCACAGACACTTATCCATTATTCCGTGAGGTATCCGGATATGCAATCTTTTGATTCTTTTCCCCTATATTTTCGCAGGGGAAGATAGATCATGGCCACAAATGAATAATTCCTTCCCACAATTTATTCATTCCCTTAATTTAGTGAAATACAGACACGTTGTACTAATCTTTTTAATTTAACGAGAGACAAGGAAATAAAAAGTGGTAGGAACGAAATTATTAATGTATATATAGCTTATATCTGTTTTTTGTTTTTAGCATGTCAGTCCATAGTTCACACTTACCGGTATTCAGTTTATCTTTTTTCGGCATCACAGCATATTGTACGGCTTTGACAATTTTCAAATGGTGACAATATTGGAATATTAGGAAAAAACATGAATTTATAAGAGAGAGACTCTGCCCTGCTCGTCTCAAACACCTCTCAAAGCGCAAAGTCCGATATATGATGAAATAATTGTATTAAACTGACTTAGGCCCTACTTATAGGCTGCTTTCCATGTTCAAGGACTTTGTATCGTTTCTATTTTAATGCACTTTTAAAGTTTGGATCACATTAAAAGCATTTGTACAAAACAGACTTTTTTCCTCTGTGTTTTTCGCACGAGGCACGCTCACTGCTCGACGATCAATAAGCTTTATATATACAGTGGGTACGGAAAGTATTCAGACCCCCTTAAATTTTTCACTCTTTGTTATATTGCAGCCATTTGCTAAAATCATTTAAGTTCATTTTTTTCCTCATTAATGTACACACAGCACCCCATATTGACAGAAAAACACAGAATTGTTGACATTTTTGCAGATTTATTAAAAAAGAAAAACTGAAATATCACATGGTCCTAATTATTCAGACCCTTTGCTCAGTATTTAGTAGAAGCACCCTTTTGATCTAATACAGCCATGAGTCTTTTTGGGAAAGATGCAACAAGTTTTTCACACCTGGATTTGGGGATCCTCTGCCATTCCTCCTTGCAGATCCTCTCCAGTTCTGTCAGGTTGGATGGTAAACGTTGGTAGACAGCCATTTTTAGGTGTCTCCAGAGATGCTCGATTGGGTTTAAGTCAGGGCTCTGGCTGGGCCATTCAAGAACAGTCACGGAGTTGTTGTGAAGCCACTCCTTCGTTATTTTAGCTGTGTGCTTAGGGTCATTGTCTTGTTGGAAGGTAAACCTTCGGCCCAGTCTGAGGTCCTGAGCACTCTGGAGAAGGTTTTCGTCCAGGATATCCCTGTACTTGGCCGCATTCATCTTTCCCTCGATTGCAACCAGTCGTCCTGTCCCTGCAGCTGAAAAACACCCCCACAGCATGATGCTGCCACCACCATGCTTCACTGTTGGGACTGTATTGGACAGGTGATGAGCAGTGCCTGGTTTTCTCCACACATACCACTTCAGTTCTATCTTGGTCTCATCAGACCAGAGAATCTTATTTCTCAGCATCTTGGAGTCCTTCAGGTGTTTTTTAGCAAACTCCATGCGGGCTTTCGTGTGTCTTGCACTGAGGAGAGGCTTCCGTCAGGCCACTCTGCCATAAAGCCCCGACTGGTGGAGGGCTGCAGTGATGGTTGACTTTCTACAACTTTCTCCCATCTCCCGACTGCATCTCTGGAGCTCAGCCACAGTGATCTTTTGGTTCTTCTTTACCTCTCTCACCAAGGCTCTTCTCCCCCGATAGTTCAGTTTGGCCGGACGGCCAGCTCTAGGAAGGGTTCTGGTCGTCCCAAACGTCTTCCATTTAAGGATTATGGAGGCCACTGTGCTCTTAGGAACCTTAAGTGCAGCAGAAATTTTTTTGCAACCTTGGCCAGATCTGTGCCTTGCCACAATTCTGTCTCTGAGCTCTTCAGGCAGTTCCTCTGACCTCATGATTCTCATTCTCATGCACTGTGAGCTGTAAGGTCTTATATAGACAGATGTGTGGCTTTCCTAATCAAGTCCAATCAGTATAATCAAACACAGCTGGACTCAAATGAAGGTATAGAACCATCTCAAGGATGATCAGAAGAAATGGACAGCACCTGAGTTAAATATATGAGTGTCACAGCAAAGGGTCTGAATACTTAGGACCATGTGATATTTCAGTTTTTCTTTTTTAATAAATCTACAAAAATGTCAACAATTCTGTGTATTTCTGTCAATATGGGGTGCTGTGTGTACATTAATGAGGGAAAAAAAATGAACTTAAATGATTTTAGCAAATGGCTGCAATATAATAAAGAGTGAAAAATTTAAGGGGGTCTGAATACTTTCCTATATTCCTAGGGGAGGACCCCTAGAAATCTTTGCTCTTTGCAGCGGTCACTACAAGCTGTTGTGACGTCGCGGCATAGACACGGTGTTGACAACCTAAGATAACCTAACATATAAATACAGCTCATAAATGTTTAAGCACAGACTGCAGCTCTGTAATTGGCCGAAATGCTCCGTTCGACTTTTCTGATACCCTCTACTCTTCCCTGCGATGGCCTCTGACCTACTTTCTGTACGATCTGAATTTCTGCGATTTGAATTTACAATATTGAATTTGATGTGCTGAATTTCTTCTTCATCTTGAAAATTTGAAGCTGTATTTTTAAAATTAAAATTAAAATTTCAGAACGAAAAATCTCCTGTTTGAAAATACATGTCTATAAAATTCTGCCATGAAAACATATTAGTTGTGTTCAATTTCAAATAGATCAGTGGTTCTCAATTAGTTGCTGTCACGTATCCTGCGCCTGCTGTTTACGTCTACTCACCACCAGAGGTCATCCATTTACCATTAAGACTTTTTCAGGGCACACACAGTTACAGGTTACTTTGGACTACATTTCCCATGTTCCATTGCCTTAATCAGTTTCACACCTGTAGTGTATCACAAGAACTATAAAGCACTGACTCACAAGCTCACAGATTGCTGAGTATTGTTTAGTATTCGTCGCTATTTAGTTGATCGCTACTTTATGGAGCCATTCCTTGTTTTCATAGTTTATTTAGTCTTGCTCTTGCCAGTTTGCCCTGTGTCTTGATCCTTGCCTGGTTTCCCATGTTTTTCCTGTTTTCTGCCTGCCCTGGACTTTTGCTCGCCTTGGATTACCTCTCTTGTCTTGCCCTGTTTGGATACTGTTTGTTCCACCCCTGGACCCTAGCCTGGATATCTGGATTACCCTCTAGCCTTGCCCTTTGGATTACGTTCTTCGTTTGTTGACCCTCGCCTGTCCCTGGAATGCCCTCTGTCTTGCCCAAATCATGCCTGTTTGACCCCTGCCTGTTCTAAACATGTTTTTGTAAATTAAAAGCTTTTGCATATGGATCCGCACGCCTCTTGTCGCAGTCGAGTAACAGTTGCAATGCAAAAGGGGAAAGGGGGTCATCATTTGCTTACCCTCATGTTGTTTCAAACCCTTAAGACTTTAATTCATCTTTGGAACCTTCATGAAAATATTTAATATTCTTTCATTTGCTTCTCATCAAAATTATCATGGAAGAGAAAATGCTTACTGTATATTTTGTTGTTGACATCAAAGGATGTGCATCCAGTCAACTCTAGAGTATTATGGTGCGAATTCATCTCTGACTGTGTAGAAGGCAGAGTTTAAATTTGATTTAAAGGTTATATAGTTTTGAAGAGAGTGTTTGATTATTGCTTGGTCATTTGAGGTTTGTAGTGTTTGTAGGTTTCAGTGTCTTAGCAACTGAGAGGAAAAAAAGAAGTGATGCAGGCTGCCTGGAGTCAGTATAACTTTATTCCCGCAGGATTGAAGCTGACTCTCAATGTATTAATCTAGTCTGGGATCAGACTTTGGCAGACTGGCGAGTGCCTCATTGATTTGGTTATATCAATTTTCGTGTCAGTAGGTACTGGTCGTGTTACTGCAGCAGAAGCAATTAACATCTGAATTGGCCACGGTATGGTAAGGCAAGTGCTACAGGGATAAAAACAGCTGGAACTGTTATATTGGAAAATATAATGGTTAAATCAAGACAAATTTGTGTTTTTAAAGGAAAAGCTATTGCCTTTAATGGTGTAGAGTGAGGTGAAAAGCCACAGGTAAAGAAGGGTTTGTGTTGATGACTAATTAAAAAGCAGCCATTACAAGATTCATGTACATTAAACATGTTCATGTTCATTAATTGCTATAGTCAACTACTGCACAGTACGTCATTCATTACTAATGAACATAGAAAGAAAAAAAAAAACCTGGTAGATTGCTCATTTCCATGTAATTAGAGGCTTTCAAAAGGTTAAAATAGAATAAACTGAAATTAGGCAAGACTAATAAAGTAAAATACATTTGTATCTGCCTTCTATCAACTGAAATAAAGTGTTTATAAGGACGTTTGTATAATACCTGGAAAAAGCTGTCCGCTACCATTCACATTCATTCATCAGGTCCTAAATGTAGCTGCTTGGCTGCTGCATGCAGCCTTAGAAGTATGAGCCTGAATTCTGTCATATTTGTACATGTGCACTAAGGTTTCTGAAACTTTGGATTTAGGAAACTTTTTAAAAAAAATTTGGCCAAATCACATCAACAGTAAATTGAATGTAATTAATGACTCTGGAACAGCCGGAAAATGACCAAAGGGAGGAAAATGGTTTGTGGAAGAAACAGGAATTTTTTTTTCCCCCTCATGAGAAAGAGTATTCAAGTATGCAGGAAGTATGCAAATTTTCTGTGTACTGAATCCTGGGTCATTACATTACAATTTATTGAACTTCTCTTTAAATATTTAGTTTATTTTTAATCTAATTTTAGTTTTATTTTTTTAATCACAGCATTGCAGTTTGGTGAACATATGAGGCAATTTTTTAAATATTTTACTACTTTGATTTAAGCAAATGTTGCTTCAAGGTGCATGTATTAACATCTAAATTGAAAACTTAGCAAAGTATTTCTTCAAGAAGATATGTTCTTGGGAATATGTTTCACTTGATAATCAATTTAAAAGTGTTGAAGAGTGTAAAACGGGTGTCTTCCATATTATTTTTCATCCAATTAAACTTTTGTAATATCTAACTGACAAAAGCCATTTGTTTAATGGGATATGTAGTTCACTCAAATTAATTTTTTCCATATATACATTAATCACCCCATATGTTGTTTTTAACTTGTTTTTTTTTTTTTTTTTCAACTGCAGAACACAAAAGATGATATTTAGATGAATCGTGGGGTCTAATAAAAATTGGACTCCGTTGACTTTAAATGTGTATTTTTTAAATGACCTTAAATGTATATTCTTTTGTGAAAGAAATGCATACAGGTTTGGAATGATATAAGGGAGAGTAAATAATCAGTTTTTTTTTTTTTTTTAAAAAGGGACTATCCCTTTATTGGCAATTATTGGCATAATTTAAAGAAAAACGAAAAACTTTCTTTATGTTGACAACCTCGGGTAAGTTTTAATGACTCAGAAATTGAACTCTATAATTTCTTCTTTTAAGGCAATGTGTTAAAGTTGTGATTTAAAGTTTAAAGCTGCAGTCCGTAACTTATTTTGATTAAAAATGATCCGAAATCAATTTTTGAGCAAGTACATAACCAGCCAGTGTTCAAAACTATCTCCTTACCTTAGCCCGATTCACAACGCTAAGCTTGTTATAATAAAATCAGTACTGGTGGGTTTCCACGAGAAATTCGAGCATGTAGTCTTTTCTTCCTTGCGTCATTATGTCACGTCTGTAAACAGAAAGAATGAGTCCCAGCTAGTAGGCTAAATCACATGTGAAGATGCCGGATCATTTATAGCCTTTTTTCACAGTAGCTACAATAATTTAACTTATCATTTTGATGGCAGATTGTAATCCAGAAAGCTCCACATGACAACTGGAGATTCACTTGTAATCAAAAGCAAAAAGACTTCGGACTGCGAAGAGGCTACAGAAATTTAAATCTATAGGTAACGCTAATACACATTAAATACACATAGTCACGCAATGCTGATGTTCCTAACATTAACAATTTGAGAACAAAGTATAACAATAATAATTTGCACGGTTTGCCATGATCTGAGCTAAGGGATCGTTAGATTTGTTCACCACTGGCAGCGCTATTTATGCTTTTTTTTCTTTTTCTCCTTCAGTTGGTCAGAACAAAAGTGGCAGATTTGTTACTTACTCCTTCAGATGACATTTTCCAGTGAAAATTCTTATTTTGGTCATACTTCCAAGACAGAATCTGTAATTCTAAAGTACAGTATCAGCGACGTGTTGACTGACGGCAAACATTATTCATCCGCGCTGAGGAGCCATGCCGATCAACAACACGTAAAAATGATAATTCCGCATAATGATAATACTGCAATCGCAGGTTTCAAACATAGATGGAGACAAAGAGGCAACTTATGGACTGCAGCTTTAAAGCTTCATTGCAAATATAATTGGTTCACTTTTAATTGAAAGGGGATTCTTTGTTCAACCAATTTGTAATTATGGGTAACACTTTACTTAAAGCCTTAATTATTTTAATGCATTACTTATGCATCATAATGTTCCTTATAATTGTATGGTCTCATGAATAATTGTAACCGCAGTTATAATACATTATGATACTTACAGTATCTATTCATTGTTACAACAATGAACAACAACCCATTTCAGATATAACAAGGACTTTGCAAATATTATAATGCATTTTAACTTACAATGAATTATGAAACAGTATAATGCATTTTAACATACATTATGAATACCCTTATAATGCATTATAAATAAAGGCTTTAAGTAAAGTTTTACTCAATTATAAATTGCATATCTTTATCTGCAATACTGGAGATAGGACATAAAGGTTTGAGTTTTAAAACATCATACGTACACTTTCATAGGCACTGCAGGCTGCCTGGAGTCAGTATAACTTTATTCCTGTAGCACTGAAGCTTACTATCTCAGTGCATTAATCTAGTCTAAGAATCAGAATACTTTGGCAGACTGGAGAGTGCTTCATTTACTTGGTTATTTAAATTTTTTACATCAATAGGTACTGTTCTTTTTATTACAGCAGTAGCAATTGACATCTGCATAGTTTAAAGTGGCCAGTGGTACAAGGGATAAAAACAGCTTAACTGTTACATTAGAAATATAATGGCTAAATCAAGTCAATATTGTGCTTTGTAGAGGAACAGCTATTGCTTTTAATGGTGTAGAGCCAGAGAGAGGTGATATAACCTTTCCCAGCTGAAAAGAGAAAAACCACAGGTGAAGAAGTGTTTATGTTGATGATCAAATGCAAAGCAGCTGTTAAAACACTCATGTTCATTGTTTCGAAACACGTAATCGCTTTAGTCAACTGCTGCACAGTAGGTCATTCGTTCCATCACTAGTGAGCATGTTTTAGCAGGTAGATTACTCATTTCCATTTGTAATCAGGGGCTTTTGAGAAGTTATCCATTGCCAAATGAAGTCAAGAAAACTCATTCAGTAAGTCAAAACCTTCAGGTCTACTGGAGCCACACTGGGACAGGGAAGACTAATTTCATAGACAAAAAATGTTTTCATTTGCAGAGGGAACACAGACAACATTATTTTTAATGTTACTTTTTAATGAGCCATTTATTGGTTATGTAATTAAAAAAACTTCCCTTTTCTTAGTTTAGCATTAAGGTTTTATACAAAAAAATAACCCCTGGTCAGGAGCAATGACAATTACTGAGTGAAGCATAACTCTTTGAGTCATAATGGAGGGCTGTCATTGCATTCCTCTCTTTCACTAAAGAACAATGGTCCATGGAGGTTCTAACGGTAATTGCAATAGCCGCAAAGAATTTCCTCACTCATGGGAACCATCATTATAACTTCAAAGTGTGTATTTAGGAGTGCATTCACAGAAGAGGAAACACTATCAGGCTTTAATTGTAAGGTAGTAATTATACCTTTTACACAACCATGGGCTATCTGCTGTAGAGCGATATGATAAACTAGGCCTCTTGATTAGGCTTTTTAAAATCAACTCTTCTCTTGTCAGACTCTAAGTAATGGTGTGACATTTGCATACATTTGAAAGACCTTAATAATGTTGATTTAGAAACATTTCAGGATGGGGGGTTAGCAGAGCTAGGCACCATTTGGCACATAAAAATAGCAATACTGAGACTTGATATTGACCATATAAAAACAACATATGATCACCAACTGCGGAGAGTTCTTTTTTAAGCTGCCTTCTCAAACTTTCACTGCAGCAGCAGTGTTTATTCTTGCTTTGTAAATGCATTTCATTTCATGATATTTTCATAACAATCTCTTAATCTTCAGAAGAGAAGTGAATTGCGTGGCTCTTTCTCGCAAAAAGTGAATCAAACGGATGCTCTCCGTGTTTTGTGTTATTGGCTGTTTGCCGCACGTCACACTTTCAGTTAATCACATACTCTGGATTAAACCTGCGTTGACAGAGAAAATTTATACCGAGCTTTGTGAGCCCGATGAACCTGATCTAAACCAGGTTGGATTTATATGGATTTGTCAACTCCAACCCTACTCTGAAACTCAGAGTTTGTTCAACTAGCTTCATGCAACAGGCCTCTGGATTCCTTGTTCCGCACATCAACTCTAGTTGGGCTCTTGTTGGCGGAAGTTTGCACGATTCAGCATGATGAATTATCGTCGGGGCCGTCAGTGAGAGAGATCGCTCTGGTTGGCTGTTCAGTCTAGCAAACGAGTCATAAATGCATGAGAATAAAAGCGAAAGAGATGAAAGTGAGCAAAGAAATCAAGACGGCACAGACAGAAAGCTGTTCTAATTTTATGTTATCTTGCATTCCAATACAGCGAATATTTCATAACAACATGAGCCGCCTGGAATAAAGAAAGTGATCAGCATGATTGATATCCAAAGCCAGCACTGCTTTGTTTATGGTTTGTATATCTGCAGTCCTAGTTTTGGTTTCCCTTTATGAATGATGAATATAGACTATTGATGCCTGCTTACATAGACAATTGTTTCCTTACATGCAGGCACAAAATACACATGCTACTGTAGTTGGCAGTCATTGGTAGTTCTTTTGGTGTGTTCAAGCACAGATTTTTGGCCCAGACACAGCCGACCCAAAGCAACAACACAGTCAGCTTTTGTCACCACTAGTTCACCCCAAAATGAAAATTCTGTCATTAATTACTCACCCTCATGTCGTTCCAAACCCAAAAGACTTTCTATCATCTTCAGAACAAAAATTAAGATCTTTTTGATGACAGAATGCTGTCAGATTGCCTTCCATAGACTACCTTTGCAACTACCATTTCAAAAACTTCACAAAGAGATCAGAAAACGAATCCATATGAATCGGCTTTTACTCACAAGTAAACATTGATCAGCGAACATAAGCAAAAGCTCAACCGAACCTGAATAATGCGCGAGAACAAACCTCTTCCAGAAGCTCAATCATACTGCGTACCAGGTTAATTCTCATGTGTTATGCAGCACGTTTGAGTTTCCAGAAGAGATTTGTTCTTGAGTGTTATTGAGATTCAGTTGAGCTTCTGCTTATGTTCGCTGATCAATATTTACATGCGAATAAAAGCATAAATCTTAAATCTGTTTATCATAACAAGCGAGTTTGAGATTATTTTTCAATTTTTATTCTGGCTTCACTGAATTCTGCAAAGTTTCCTGCTTTTTGGTGTTACACCCCTAATATATACTCAAACTCACATGAACATTATTAGGATATTAAGGGGCTTACCTGAAAAGGGGAACATAGATATTTCAAAGAACAGACATGAACACTTGTTGGGTTTTCCTCAATATCTGTATTACAAGAGTGGGGGAAGGGAACTCGTGTGCCTGTTTTTTTTTTTTTTTTTTTTTTTTTTTTGCTTTGTTGCAATTTTCGCAAGCAATTGGTAAATCAAAAATTAAACTCAACTCAAATTTCAGCATATTTTCACAAATTAGCCTTTTCATAACACAAAATAAGTTTCATATATATAAATGTTTCATTTACAGTAACTGCCTGTCATAATGCTGTCAAACGTTTGATTTGCATCTCTTCTCATTCAGTTCAATACATTAGTCTATTATTTAATCCAACCGATCTTAATGGTTAATCAATTAATTATTTGGTACACCTATAGATTTCTATACACATAGTTTCTATAGAACTTGTTTGCAATTTATGATACAGATAACCAAATGTAATGAATTCTTTTTACATTATAAGCAATTTATTTTAGATGATGACCACAATTTTCAAAGTGTGTGTGTGTGTGTGGTCCTGATAAACCTTGCGTTGTGAACCAAATGTCCCCACAAGGATGGTAGTACCATTTTTTTTTTTTTTTGGTCCCTATGTGGAAAACAGCTTATAAATCATACATAATGACCCCATAAAACATGGAAACCCAATGTGTGTGTGTGTGTGTGTGAGAGAGTGTGTGTGAGAGAGAGAGAGATTTGAAATTTGTGAACACAGGGCAGGATAGAGTACAAGGGAAAAGAAACAGTCAATGACTGCGTAACATCAGATTGATCAGAGATACATCAGAAGAAGGGAGACAGATGGCATCAAATACAGCATTTTACATTACAGTATGCCATGTGACATTACCATGTTGAGACTGAGAGAGAGCGGGAGAGAGTATGTGCATTCAGGACACAATGAAACGTATTTTGTGGCAAAAAAACATTACAATAATTTGTCGTTTTCGTCCTATTGTTTACTATATTTATTTGCTTGGTCGGTGTCATTGTGGGTTTTGGTTCTTTAGGCTGTAGGACCAATTGAAATAACTGAAAACATTTGGCGAAGTGATATGGAACTGCAATGCGGTCAAGACCTGCCTAGAACTACTTTAGCCGTGCGTTTCCCTGAAAATAATTGCACACCTTAGAATGTTGGTCAACCAATCAGATTTGAGCATTCAACAGCCCTGTATAAGTGCTTAACAATCACTAAAAAAACAGCCAATATTCTAGTAATATGCATGCTAATAAGCAACTAGTTCAAAGACTCTAAAATAAAGTGTTACCAAACAGTCTTGCTTGTGTTTTATACACTAAATCTGAGCCTGAATCTTTTTCAAAGACAAATGGGAAAAACAGCTTCAGCAAAAATCAATCAGTGGACCACATCAAAGTGTTTGAGGCAGTTATTGCTTTGAGCATGCACAAGGAAAACCAGCAAGCCCTACACAGGCGTTAGCTTGTACACAGACGGTTTACCCCATCATGTAAAAGGCTCACGTTGAGAGGTCACAAGGGGACCAGAACAGGGCTGCCTCTGCTATCAAATGGAGGTCAACAGGAGGTTGGACCGAGAGCACGAGTGATTGGGCCAGCCGGCTGAGCACAGCTGCAAACAAAGGCCCTTCAGACTGCTGGCCATGGACATCAGCAATGAAATCTCCATTACTTTGTTAAACTGTGTCTGAGGCAGTGCCCTTACTATTATGTCAATGTCTAGGCTTAATGCTGATTCATATACTGCAGAGAAAATCCCAGATTAAGACCAGATGGCAGGACCCACTTTTAGCAGGGAAACTGCAACACTTTAATGACCAGATAGGCTCCTCATAATGATAGTTTTTTATTTATTTAAGCAATTTTTTTTTTTTTTTTCCATGCAAATAACAGAATATGGGCCTCTTTCCACCTGGCACTAATGTATGTTTTGTATACTGATATTATCTGGATATTCTTTAGCTAAATAGCTTTTACATCTTGCATTCCAATGCGTCTCCAGTTTGATCAGATAGAGAGCCAGTCACACTTACCCACACATCACATATAACATTTTGCAATTACAGAAAATGTTTCATGATTTACTGAATTTTAAAAACTTTGACTACAAAATGCTTTTCGTCACTTTGAGAGACAAAAAAGGGATTTGGTCTATTGTGTTTCTCTAATTTAGAAACATTTCCACAGTAAAGGATTCCAAAAGGGATTAGAAGTGAAGAAAAGAGGAGAAAATAAAGTTTTAAAGAAGCCTATAAAATTGGGATGAGAGAAACATGAGTGAATATTTAGAAAAAAGAGATTCTAAATGTCGTTATGTGTAATAATTTATGGGGTATTTTTCACTAAATCAGGTGAGAAGACCAGACTATATATAACTTATACTAAACAATGACACAGTAACTAAGTTTGTTATACTGTAAATTCATCTGACATGCTTTTTCAGTAATCCATTATTTTTTGTTCTGTAAATATTCCATTGTAGCTGACAGTATGTATGTTTTTTTTTTAATGCTTGATTCTAATTGGTTGATGATCGTTCTGTGTGAAATTAAGTAAATGCACAGCTAAAGTAGTTCCAGGCAGGTCTTGAATGCACTATACATTTCTATTTCACTTCCCCTATTGATTTCAGTTATTTTAAATTTCAGCAAATGAATCAAAAAAGACACTGACCAAAATATATACAGTACTGTGCAAAAGTCTTGGGCCACCATTAGATGTTGTTTAAGCAATGGTATAATTCTCAGTCTCTTTATTAAAATATAACCAGAAAATACAGGAAATTTGTATGTGGTATTAATAATCAGGAAAAAAAAAAAAAAAAAACTTCTATAGTTTTCCCTTGCACTTGAGTTACAGCAGGAACCTGGCTGTCTTAAACCTTAATTGGAATGGAAAAACTTTAAAAATCTGATGAGAAGTTTCTCAGAGTTTCTTCTTTTTTTTTTTTTTTTTTTTTGTGTGTACATATTTCCTGTATTTCCTGTTTGTGTCTTTATAAAGAGAACAAATAAATAAATTAATTAAATATGGATGGATAGCCATTAAAACATTGTTAAAACAACAAAACAGCTGGTGGTGGCCTAAGATTTTTGCACAGTACTGTATATAACAAACAATAGGATAAAAGTGATATGTTTTCCCCACTAAATATGGGATGAGAATCATGAGAAATTAGTTATACACATCACAAATGTATCGAAATACAACATTTAAACAATGGCATTCACACAGCAATCCCAGTAAGCAATGGCATTACGTCTTTTTACCGGTAAGATTCCATTCACACATCAGTACCAAAATACCGATAAATCTGTGATGTCAGTCATCAGAAAAGACATTTAAACACCATGTGACTGTGACATATGGCATCAAAGTACCGCAAGAGCGATTCGAGAGCAGTCGGATGAGTCAGCCAGCGCAGCATCGAGCGGCTGCAGGAGCTCTGATGACGAGACAGCTGTTTCACAATTGGCCGGATTCACTGCATGACAACAATCACGTGTGTTTCGTGTTTATTCTGAAAACTTTAGTTCCACTAAAGCTCCCAAATCTGTATTTTTATAACAGTTAAAGCTCTTTTCATGTAGTCGCAATGTTATATTGTGTCATGTTTATCAAAATAAAACTGATAAAAAACGCAGACCCCACTACAATGGTGTTTAAATATTATATGCTTATGTTGAACTTTATTCTTGTAAAAACAGAAGCTGTAAGCAGTACATAAAGTATTGAATGAAAATGTCTCTGAAACAGTGTATTAGTCAAATATTGCATTTGTTTCACTTCAGCTGTGATGAAGTATGCAAACGCAGCACTAGCATCAACTACGGGAAACAGAAAGTGCCAGACTTTACGTCTCCGTTTTTAGCTTCTCCCCGCCTGCACGCGGCTACTCTCGCCGATCGGTTACATCCAGCCGCAGCCAATGTTGAACACACCTGTTGTCATTGGTTGATTTAGTCATTTGGTTATCAGTTCTGTTTTGTGATTGGGTCATTGTCTTGATTGTTCACAGGTGTTCCTTGTTTGTCATTAGTCTCTCTGTATATTTAGCCCTCATGTTTCATTGTTATGTTCGTTTTGCTTCGCTTTGCTTCGCTCACTGTAATCTGCTGTTGGTGAGTTTGTTTCTGTTTCAAGCCAAGCCAAGCCAAGCCATGTCTGTGTTTTGTATTTAGTTCATGTTTCTGTTTTGTATTTAGTTAATGATTCTGTTTAATAAACTGCACATGGGTTCTCAAGCTCGTCTCCAGTGGACTAATCATTACAGCCTACTGGTAATCTTCATTCTTTGTTCACACACAGCATCATACCGGTAATTTACTGGTAATGTTACAACATCTTATACAACTGGTAAATTGTCAGAACCAATTTACCAGTAGGCCTATTTTTGAAAAGGTTCCCACAAAGGTCCTGATCACTTACTAGTGATTTACCAGTAAAGACTGTATGTGTGAAAGGGGCTATTATGTCTTGTATGGTAGCCAGAATAATTGATAAGTAATTGACAATGGGCTGTTGAATTATAGAAAAATAATGCACAATGCATCTGCTTTTTGTAGGGAGTGCATTACCACCATGGGTGTGTGCTATTTTTCAATAATTCAACAGGCCATCATCAGTCATTCCTTATATAAAGCTGGATTACTTCTAAAACAGTTTAGAGGGTCTTACACACAAGCTACAGTATGAATTGTCATTTATTGTCAATTATTGAAAATGCTAATAGTGAAATTTTCAAGGCAATATCTACTGTACATGCGGAAATATAGCAGCATACATTTACTGCATGTAATAGGCAAAAATTAGAAATTGGGAATTTGTCCCCGATCACCTCATGTTCGGATCATGAGTCGTCTTTGGCACATTTACACCTGGCATTTACTGCAACCCAACTGTCATCAGATCATAAAAAGCATGTTAATACAGGTATAAAGTCAATATCAGGGATTAAAATGAGTTTTGTTGTGTAGTGTACCAGATTTATTTTTTATGCGTTTTGTGCAGGGATTTACTTATCCATTTTTGTTGCTCTCTGGTTTAACCGATAAGATTTTTGCTTTCAATCCTCCATCTGTCCTTCAGTGTTGACCTCACCAATTTTGTTGTATTTGTGAGAGAGAGGGAACACTAGGAGAGCTTTCTCACGAGCAAAAATGATTAGTCCCTTGAACTGTTGCAGTCTAGCTTAATAACATTTACACTAGTATCAATCTAAATTGACATTTGTGACTAACCAATACAGCAATGGCAAGACCAGGCAAGTGCACATATTCAGATCAAAAACCCCTGATGGCTTTCAAAAAGAGAGAAAAGTAAAAAAAAAAAAAATTTGCACCAGAAGTGCCTGTAAGAAATAAAAAAGGCTAATTTTCAAATTAAGCTCAGTGATTTGGGGAAGGAAAAAAAGGGTCAGTCAAAGAAGAAGTGTGTAGTGTGAGAGGATCAGCTGATTTCCATATTAATTGAAGGAGATATGTGTGAGCCGGAGAGGTGAGGAGCTCTTGGCTGTGCTGCAATATTATCCTCAGCTCCACTAGTCACTAATGGCTGAAGTACCCAAACTCAGCATGACTAATAAGACACAGGGGGATGGAGAGGGACTGCAGCATGTCCTCTGAGCACAGCGGCATCAATCACACAAAGGAAAAACAAGGCAATTAGCGAGACCACAAAAGAAAAAAAATAAATAAATACTTTACCAGTCATAACCAACAACCTTTGGTTGTGCTCCCAAAGCTTGCAAAAAGTTGCTAATGTTAAATATGATTGGCTTTTGACATCCATATGGATGTGTTTTGGTTTGTGCTGTATCGCTGCTGTTTACTCAGGTAATTGTACCTTCAGGCCACCACTGAATTCAGCAGTAGATCTGAGAAGTGGACGCTTTTTTTCCCCGAAGTCAACATTAAATGAAAATTGACCTTGTTTTTCTTCAGTGTTCATGTTCAATAATTTTCATGTTCCTGGATGCACTTAGCATTATTTGCTAGACATAATCTTTCAACAGACTTTCCTTTTCATCTGACAACACTTAGTTATGTTTATCAATAGTAACATTTTAGGAATTATTTTAGGCTACTTTTGTAGGTAATGTAACATAAATAAGTGTAAATATATACACTATATTGCCAAACGTTTTGGGACGCCTGCTATTACATGCACATGAACTTTGACATTCCATTCTTAATCCGTAGGGTTTAATATGGAGTTGGCCCACCCTTTGTAGCTATAACAGCGTCAACTCTTCTGGGAAAGCTTTCTACAAGGTTTAGGAGTGTGTTTATGGGAATTTTTTTAGCATTCTTCTAGAAGCGCATTTGTGAGGTCAGGCAGTGATGTTTGCGAGAAGGCCTGGCTCGCAGTCTCCGCTCTTATTCATCCCAAAGGTGTTCTATCGGGTTTAGGTCAGGACTCTGTGCAGGCCAGTCAAGTTCCTCCACACCAAACTTGCTCATCCATGTCTTTATAGACCTTGCTTTGTGCACTGGTGCACAGTCATATTGAAACAGGAAGGGGCCATCCCCAAACTGTTCCCACAAAGTTGGGAGCATGAAATTGTCCAAAATGTCTTGGTATGCTGAAGCATTAACATTTACATTTACATTTAGTCAATAGACGCTTTTCTCCTAAGCGACTTACAAGTGAGAGTAGTAGAAGCAGTCGAATCAACATGAGTACAATCCAAAAACAGTACTTAAGTGCCGTGTCAATTCACAGTTTCATCAGTAAAGTGCTCATAGCAAGGTTTTTTTTTTTTTTTTTTAAATAAATACACAAATAGATGGAGAAAGAATAGAAAGTTGAAAAAGAAAGAATAAAATATAAATAAAAAGTGCTATATTACTGGGTCAAGTGTTGACGAAAAAGATATGTCTTTAGCAGTTTTTTGAAAATGGCTAAAGACTCAGCTGTTCGGATAGAGCGTGGCAGGTCATTCCACCAACCAGGAACGGACCAGGAGAGGGTCCGTGAGTGATTTTGTGCCCCTTTGGGATGGCACCACAAGACGCTGTTCTGCCTTAAGAGTTCCCTTCACTGGAACGAAGGGGCCAAGCCCAACCCCTGAAAAACAACCCCACACCAAAATTCCCCCTTTACCAAACTTTACACTTGGCACAATGCAGTCAGGCAAGTACCGTTTTCCTGGCAACTGCCAAACCCAGACTCATCCATTGGATTGCCAGACAGAGAAGCGTGATTCGTCACTCCAGAGAACATGTCTCCACTGCTCTAGAGTCCAGTGGTGGCGTGCTTTACACCACTGCATCCGACGCTTTACATTGCACTTTGTGATGTAAGGCTTGAATGCAGCTGCTCGGCCATGGAAACCCATTCCATGAAGCTCTCTACGCACTATTCTTAAGCTAATCTGAAGGCCACACAAAGTTTGGAGTTCTATAGCTATTGACTCTGCAGAAAGTTGGTGACTTCTGTGCACTGTGTGCCTTAGCATGCGCTGATCCCGCTCTGTGATTTTACGAGTTGCTGTTGTTCCCAATTGCTTCCACTTTGTTATGATACCACTAACAGTTGACCATGGAATATTTAGTACTGAGAAAATTGCACGAATGGACTTATTGCACAGGTGGCAACCTATCACGGTACCACGCTTGAATTCATTGAGCTCCTGAGACCAACCCATTCTTTCACAAATGTTTGTAGAAGCAGTCTGCATGCCTAGGTGCTTGATTTTATACACCTGTGGTAATGGAAGTGATTGGAACACCTGAATTCAATGATTTGGAGGGGTGTCCCAATACTTTTTTTCCCCAAAGTGTATACAGTAATTACAGGCAAATTCAGGAAATGATGGACCCCCTTTATAATAAGTGTGTTCATAATGTACAAACATTTAAATTAATTTCAATATTTGTGGAGCCTACTGTATTTCTTTGTTTTTGTGTTAGTGAAGGAGAAACCAATTATCACTTGCAATAAACAGGATGTTTCAAAGCACTACCATAGATCTTCAAGAAATGTGGGAGAAAGAGAGAGGAGGACAGGATTGAAAAGGACCACAAGCGGTGACTCAAACTCAGATCAGCCAAAGCGCAATGATGTTACACGTTGGAGAGCTGCCCATGAAAAATGAAAACATACCGTATGGCCCTCAGTATGTCAGAAAACACACCATCTTTAAATAGAATAAGACATTATTTTGTATTGCTTATACCAGTGTTATTTTAGTATCACTGAGATAAAGTTTTTATTGAATTAGTTTTTATTTTTCTATTTTCTATTTTTATTTTATTTTTCATTAAAATTTTAGTAATTTTTGTTAAAGTTTTTAAAACTCATTTATGTTTTATTTCAAGTTTTATTTCAGTTTTTTTTAAATAAATTAAGTTAAACTAAATGAAAATGACAAATGTTTCCTTGTCAACTATCAGAAATTAAAGAGTTTTTTTCTTTTTCTTTTTGTATTAAATTATTGTATTGTAAAAAAAAAAAAAAAATGTTTTAGTATGCTTTTGTTTTAGTTAACTGAAATAACCCTGGCTTATACCAATTATTCCAAATATTTACAAAATGATAGACAGATTCAGATTCAGAAGTGACTGACAAATATTGGCAACTGACTATGACAATTAGTCCCTGGTTTATATAGGTGAGGTCAGATCATAGACTTTCTGACCCAAAGACCCAACTAGCATCTGCAGTTCTACAATTCTGATCCTTAAAGTTTGTTTGGCAAATTATGGAAACCAGTATTCCAAAAATCAAACTATATGTTTCATGATTTGTGCTGCTCAACAACCTTTTGCCATCATTACTGTATTCTCAGGCCTTTCCCATATGGATGACTATAGGAATTTAGCCTGTGTGTCACATCATATTTAGAGGCCAGTAAAAAAAGGAAGTCATGACTTGTCACTGACATGTTCCTGATCACTAAAGTGAACTGTATTTATTTGTTTTTGTGTTAGTGAAGGAGAAACCAATTATCACTTACAACACACAGGATATTTCAAAGCACTAGCATAGATCTTCAACAGCCAAGCTACGGTGGAGCTTTAAAAAGGAGGTTCATAACAGGTGAGATAATACACAGCTTAACTATCTAATTTTCTGCATCTGATTGTACATGACAATCCCACCGAGCCCCTGTCATTGAACTCACTTCTATCAGGATCCCCATCAGCTCTTGCTGTTGCTGACTCAATGCCCATCCTGTTCCCAAGTTGCAGGAGACGAGTTTTTTCGCTTTCCATTTGATTAAAGCCAGAATAAATTTACCTCAGGGCAGTTACGTAGAGGGAATCACAACCCGCGCTTGGATGAAACTTTATTGTTTGATAGACAAGGCTGGGTTATGTTTCTTTTTTGTATGCACAACCTTTTTGAAATCCAAATCTTTCATTTTTCTGTGACACCAGGAGATAAGGGTGTGTTATGGGTGTTTTTTGTTTTTTTTTCACTGACACATACTCTGATAACAGTTCAAAAGAAAGAACTTGAACATTCTTCAAGCCCACTCACTGAGCCTCGATGTTTATCAGAGTCCTCTGATCTGTTCAAAGCCATGACACATGGTAGAAAAATGAATTCTTAATTTGCTTTTTGATAATTTTGCATACAATGCAAGATTGGATTATATATGGAGGAGAACTACGTACTTGACACTTGAGATAATGACACAGAAACAGGCCCTTGGCCCTTGCAGCTTAATTTATTTGAAATAATCAGGATGAAAGGCGAGAGAAAAAAAAAATTCAAAATAGATATTTTTAGTTAAATTTAGTTTTTTAAATTTTTCTTTTAGTTAAACTCAAATCTTCAGGGGGGTGGATATGTGACAGGTGCACCTGATATATAACCATGACAAGCTGTGCTTACACAGATATTTTAAGCTTTAAAGTGTAATAGGTCCCTATTACACAAAATTCACTTTGAACATAAATGTGTTTTGGCAGTGCGTGTACACAAGCACCCTATAGTGATCAAAATTCCTCCTTTTTTAATCACCATAAATCATAAGCAGTGTCTCAGAACATGACGTCATACTGCTCAGGCCCCACCCACGACTGCTGATTGACTCTGCCATATTAGCATAGTTTCTGCCCTGAGCAAGTTGTCTGCCATTTTCTCCAGGCTGGAGCAGCTGTAGTGACAGGAATGTCTTGTAAGCAACTCAAGTGTTTTGTTGTTGGATGTAAGAGTGAACATAAAAGTCTTCACGTACTCCCGACTTTAGAGCAGCTGAAGATGCAGTGGATTAGTTTTATTTTTGAAGGTGACCCTGAAGACCTGAATTAGTTTATGTCTGAGTGAATCATTTTACACCAGAATGCTTTGTGAACGAGGGTCAATACAAAGGGACAATACAAAACAGGTTTTGCTAAAAAGTTGTTACTCAAGGATGGATCAGTACCAAACTGTTCGTGATCCACCTCTGGAGCTGTACTTGATACGGCAGTAATGAAGGGGAGAGCACGCACTTTGTTACAGTTTAGTGGAGTTGTTTTATGGATATAAAGTTTACCAGTTTATTAAGCAATCCCTGAAAAGGCATAAGGTCTTTATATATTTGTTTACTGATAGTTGTAACGAGTGTTTCTGTGTAATTAGCTGTGTATGTTGATGGTAATGCAAGGGAGATAGAGAGTTTATGGATAAGACTTTATTACGCACCTATTGTACTGTGTTTTATTCAGCTCTTACGGTGATTTTCTGAAAAAACTGAGTGAAAACGGATGCTTCATCTTTTTTGTGATGTACAATAAACTTCATAAAAGTCATCAGTAAAGTTTTGGCTATCATTCGGACAGGGCCCACTACAACAGGCTTGATAAAAGCAAGATGAAAACATAAGTTATAACCATAATTAACCCTTTGACGCATACAATCACACCGGTGTGATTAGAACGCTCTCAGCGCTTGTCATATATTACAAATATGCAGTGTTTTCAGCCATATAATGTTTATACAGTGTAAGTAACTGTAAAGTTTACTCTGTTCTTCTCCCAGTTAACCGGCCTCTTACTTTCATGCATTTCAAGAGAATTGGATGAATTCACGTGTTGTAAATCCAACAGATGCAATTCTCTGAACTGCGGCGCAAACTAACATGGCAACAAAACACATCCACTTATACATGTTTGACAATAGGAATATCACATGTTTCATGTTATAGTTACAATGTTTGTAAATATTTAGAATAAAAAGGAAAAATTAGCAAAACATCAGTCATACAGTCAAAGCCACTGGAAGGCAAGCCTGCAACCTTTAGCCAAAAAAACGTAACGGCTAATGCTAACGCTCCGCCTCTGGTGGTACGCAGGGAAGGAGACCAGAGGCTTTCAGAGGTTTTTTGAATGGATGTCAATGGATGAAAGGCTTCACTATGCTGATTAAACAGCTTTTGTGGGGAAATAGCTAATCATTTACATCATACACTAAACAATACTTTCGTTGGGAACTATATGTAGATTTTTGCTTGATAAAAATTAATTTTTTTAAGAGAAGGCAGACTAGGGAATGTTGCGACTGATGTCACTGCCATTACATGATAGGCTGAGAGGTGCCGCACGTGATTAAGTTAGCCGTTACGCTTTCTCTAGTGGTAGGAGATACAGACCCTCTCATCTCCCAATAATATACAATCTCTGATACAGTGCTATTGTGGCTCAAAAAGGCAGGTGCAAGTGGCTGTAAGTGTATTGTTAGGGTGAAGTGCATCAAATGTGGTGTACCTGTGCCTCACCTCTGAAAAAAACTGCTTTGTGAAGTTTCGTACAGAAAAAAGGTGAAGTTTCAAAAATTATGGGGGTTCATGTTCATAATCTTCCTCTCATAAGATTGCGTAATGTTGAATTTTCATGAACTGCAATGTTTTTGGTTTTATGTCAGTGTTTTATGGTACATGATGAACAGTATTATATTTGTTTTTAACTGTATAAATTTGCAATTTAAATAATATTCATGAAAAATGTATTGAAATTAAAAGAATATGAAGCATTATTCAGCAAAAAAGAATGGAATAAATAAAAGTACAAGATGTTGGAAAGTATGTATAAGGTGTTGTTTATAATTACTGTTAAAGCTTATAAAAGCACCAATTGTTTCAATACAAACAACATTTCTGAGGAAAAATATTAACTATATACACTTACACTTATTCTAAGTTATTTCCACTATTGTATGTTGTTGCCGTATGGCAACATATCATAAAGTACCTTAAAATAATATTTTTTTTTTTAACACTTCAAGTTAAGCCATTCTAAGAAAAAAAAAAGAATAAAATATTAAAAACTTATGGTTGGGAGGAAAAAAAGAAAACTTATCTCGTTAAGTCGTTATTACGACATAAGTCATTATTTCGAGATATTAAGTCGTTATTTCAACATAAGTAGTTATTTCAACATAAGTTATTTCAACATAACTCGTTATTGTATATGAAGTTTAATAAAATACGTGCACAATTCAATGTCTTTAGTGGCGTAACAGTAGTGTTTTAGCTCGTAATTCCAGCCTTTGCTGCGATTGCCGCCGTTTCAAATCTGCCTTGTGCCGAGCTCACTCTTCTCCATTGTCCCATCACATATCACATCAGAAAGGCATTTATTTTCAATAAAAATAAAAATAATGTTCTAAAAGTGGAAATAACCTGCCTAACGAGTGTTTAATAATATTAAAAGGGTTAGGGTAATAATAAAAATAGGGTTAGGGAGCCTGGAATGAATGCATGCCTGTCATGAATGCATTTTGGAGCACCAACTTGTAACAGTAGGTCAACATAACTACAATGCGTTCTTTAATTGATTCCCTGTCTTATTCTGCCCTCTAGTGGCTAATATCGAAAGAGAAAATGCTGCTATCGTCACTTAGTGTAAATAGAATGTATCGCTATTTTCACTAAGTGTAACAGCTACAGGTATTTGCACTGTAAATGATTATATTTATTAAAATTATTAAATAGATGCTGCCTTATTGGGAGAATAAAATCACACCCAACACCTTCCCCTAACCCTACCCAATATACTTTTAATATTATTAAACACTCGTTAGGCAGGTTATTTCTGTCACAGTCACCAGCTCAGTCACCTTCCCTGCACTCCATTTCCCAGCATCCCTTCTGTTCCTCACCAGTACACCATCATCAATCACCTGCACCTGAAAGCAGTCACCATTGTTAGCACTCATCAGCACACCACGACTTTGGTGTCCATTGTTCACTCCACCACGTTGTCTGGTCTTGTCAATGGATGTCACGACTTTACACATACCTGGACTACCTACCTGCTACTTACCCGAGCCATCCAGATCTTTTTCCTCCCATCTTCCTTCATCTGTTCTCCTTCCATCGTTGATTCCATTCCTGCAAAGATACATACCTCTATTATCACTTCAGCTAAGTGACTGTTCTAAAGTGTTTGTGCCAATACTCACCGGCATTCTCCGTCTGCCAATTTCCGTGTCTGCCTCCGTCTGTGCCCTGACAGAAGACCAGACCTAATGCAGAGCACCATGGATTCTGGCTGGGAATTCGCCGGACAGATCGCGGTGGCAGCTCAATCCAGCCGCGATCTGTTCACTTTCAATGACAAGTTCTGTTATCTCATCCAGACCAGCTCCATAGATTATGAGAAAATCAAGAATTTGTATAGGATCGGGGCAAACTTCATCGATCCCAGCGAGTTCCGCCATGGTGGATCAGGCAGTTTGGGAAGGCCATGGCGGGTCAGGTTCTTTGGGAAGCCATGGCGGGTCAGCCTGGCCTGGCCCAGACCCCAGCCTGGCCCAGACCCCAGTCCTGGAAACGACCTATTCTATATCACCTGGATCACCCATCACGACTCCAGGTATGACGTAATAACGACTTATTATGATGTAATAACGACATATGTCAAAATAACGACTTAATATCTTGAAATAACGACTTAATATGTCAAAATAATGAGATACGTTTTTCTTTTTCTTTTTTCCTCTCCACCGTGTTTTTTTTTTTTTTTTTTTTTTTTTTTTCAAATTTATTTACCAACTGAGAAATTGCATATAATTATACTCATACTTTTGCTAATTATACACATTTGTAAATAAATCCTCCTTTAGTAATTTTTACACTGGGAACAGCAGCTCATTTGCATTTAAAGGGACACACTCAAAATCGGTGTGTTTTTGCTCACCCCCAAAAAGTAGCAATTTTAACATGTTATAAAAATGATCTGTGGGGTATTTTGAGCTAAAACTTCACATACACACTCTGGGGACATCAGAAACGTATTTTACATCTTGTAAAAAGGAGCATAATAGGTTCCCTTTAAGCTTTCTGGTAGTAGAAATGTGGCAGCCGGTAGAGGAACCAAGCCACACTGATGGCACACAGACTATATCAAATATGGTGATACAAACCTCAAATAGCATGACATTTAGTCGTGTGACCTGCAAGAAACAATGAGGATTGATGTTAGTGGATTTTTGAGGTTTGCCAAATTTAACAGTCTGTGTATGCATAGGTTGAGCAATGTTTTGATTTCAGAGTGAATAAAGGCTCAGATTTTGATAATTTCATCATACAAAGTGGCCATGTTGCTTTGAAAGTCTTAGGATATACCAGTGAAGTCATATGGATTAATTTCACACTGCCTTTGTCCTTTTCAGAGCTTGAATCTGGTTTCAAGTCAAGGAAGCTATGTGAAATGCTCGTGTGGTTCATTATAAAATCTTTAAATTAGCTCTGAGCAAAAATAATCAAAACATACTTCTAGAAGCTAAAAAAAAAAAAAAAAAAAAAACTCCACCCAAGCTTTCAGAGCTCAAGCTTTTAAAAGAATATTTAAAATCTTTAAAACTCTCACATCAAAAACATGCTGTCCCACATATAAAAACAGTAATGGTAGGACCGTTATTAGTAACCACTAGGGCTGGGCATTGAATATTAAATGAAAGGAAATACATTTTGCTTTATAAGGACAATAAGCCTATTTCACTCTTCTTTTCCATCTCATGAGTGACGTTGTTTTCAGACACTCCCTTGCATATTTGTGTGAGCGCTCTGTAGCTGGGTTTCCATCCAATTGTGAAGTGAATCTTTTCAAAGTTTGCAAGAAAAAAAAAAGAAAAGAAAAGTGAATTAGGTGTGTTTCCATCAAGTTGTTTGAGCGAATGATGGTGGTATTGGTAACCTAGTAACCAACAGTAAATAAACACCATCAACGGAAACAGCCGATTAGTCATGTAGGTTTAATGTTCTCTATGTCAAAATTAATTCAGCAAATGCACTTCCATCTCCCATTATTCACATTAACTCTTTTTCGCACAAGTCAAAAACTACCTCAAGCAAGCGTAATGTTTTTTTTGCAAATTAGTGTTTTTTTTTTTCCTGAAATTTGCCGTTTCCATCAGTCATTTCTGATGCGATACTTCAAAATGTGCAAACAAGGTGATGGAAACATAGCTTGTAAAGAGATTTAAAGGTTTCTATAATGTGTTGCAGTGTTGAGCATTGTAGCCAATCACAGACATGTCTGTTGAGCACATGAATAAAATGGCCAATCGAGGCTGTTTAAGTTAGTCAAAATCCACTCAATACTGCTCAAAATGCTGGAGTTTTTGTTTAGCGTGCTCACTTACTCTGTTCCATGTGTTCACAAATCCTTTCATTATAACTAACTAGTAAACACAAAATAAATAAGAGATTCATTGTGCAGCATTTCGAGCAGCCAGAACGTCCAGACTGAGAAGCATCTGTATCTGTATTCAAATGTGGTTTGAATCAAATTTGGAAAAATCCCATTTTATGTGTTTTATTTTCAAAGACCCATCTGGATAAAATCTGGATATGCAAAAAAACAGTAACTTGTTCTATGTAATGTGTTTTTCAAAGAACTCACTTTGTTATAATTTTCATATTTTTATTTTGGCACAGTGGTACCTTCAAGTAAATATGATTTTTCTTGTTCAATCAGTACAAAGACAAAGCAATAAGTGTCACTGTCTATATTATTATATCAATAATATCGTTAAAAGTTTGAAAAATATAGAGATATATTTTTTAGCTATATCGCCTAGGCCAGTGACCACCAGAGCAGCTCATCTTCTCAATTTCTCTCCGTCCAGTATAGATCCAGTTACAGCACTGCACTTTTTTACTATTTCTTTCTCTTCTTACTACCTCTGTCCTCTCAATATCCATCTGTTTCCGCTGCATCAGCTGCCAGGACATCTGCAGCCTTCCAAAACTTTGGAGGTAGTCATTTTTTACACCTACCACAAGCTATTTTCAGCCAAATGTGTAGAACAGTACAATGGAATCACATTGGGCACCATATTGCACTCTTTGTACTCCCATCAGTATTTCTCACCTGGCATGAGAACATGAAAACCGTTCAAAACCTGCAATCAATCTATCAAATCAATCAAATAAAATCAAATCAATCAATCATTCAATCAATCAATCAATCAAAGTATTGTCTAGTTTCAAGCACAGGATCAACTCTTGTTCTTGGGGTTCAGAAAGTTTGCCTAATACCATCATAATATACAATAATATACAGTCCATCCTTGTAGAAACTGATTTAATAGAATCTCTTATGGACAAAAAAGCGAAAACTGGATTCATAATTTGACCTTGTGACAGTTTCACCCACTCAAACTCTCACATCAATGCAATCAAAACAGGCACTAAAATATGTGACGGAAGCAATGCATCATAAAAGACCTTTTAGCCCCACATGGCAGCCCACCCTCAAGCATCAACAGATTAATTCCAGTCAACAGACTCTCTCTCTTTTATCATTCTTGCTTCTGAAATAAGTCAGACGGCAAGTTGGGGAGCCTGGGTTGCACAAGCGGAAACCAGCCTTCAAAGTCAGGCCAATGTCATATTTCCACATTCCCCAATGCCCCAATCTATCACAATTATTAGCTTGTAGTCCTCTGTTTGAGTTCCCTATTAAGGCAGCACATACCTGACGAGAAAAGGATTGGATTTGAAAATGAATTCTGAATTCATGCGGGAGACCTGGTTTTCCCTCTATCATTTAGATCATTTATTGACAATCACTCAGCACATTAATAAAATGTAGTTAAATGCCCTTTAAATAAAATAATTATTGAGGCATTTGGATCTCAGCCTATAAACCAATCACTGTCGAAACTCATCATATTCCTGGAAGCAAAAACTAAAAGCTGACTTTTGATTTCCTTCCAAAAAAGGCATATTTTGGGATTATGAAAGATATAGCAATAAGATTACTATATATATATATATATATATATATATATATTATGCACACCACAGTTCTTTCTGGTTCTTGAATCTGATTGGCTCTCTCAGCAATGCGATATTCTACCAGTATTACCACGGGAACCCTTTCACCATTTGAATCACTCTACTTTCAGCATTCTCACAGCGATTATCATGGCAGACGAGCAAACCCGCCATATTTTTACAGATACTACTGTTATCGTGTAACGAAATGTAGTTTCAAAAGGTTTTTTAGGCGAGAATGTAGTTGTTTAGACCTCAAATATGCAATTTATATGTAAACATAGTGCCTATTTGAAAATTTGTTTAGATACTTTCACAGATGTGAGCTCCAGGCCCTCAGCAGCCATTCAGCGCTCATGTACCCGCCCGAGAACAGCTGCCTCTTTTGTAGATAGTGTTTAAACATGAGGTATAATTAAACATGAGGTATATAATTCGGCAATATTTGGTCTTATTAATCTATTACTTGTTCCTGTTACAGTACAGAAGGGTCGGAGACAATGGGAAACAGGTAAGTGATGTTTATTGAACAACCAGTGGAGCAAACAGGAATGCAGGTGAGTGAATAGCAGAATTGCAGGTTGAATGGTGAATAACGGTGAATAATACTGTCCTTTGTGTTTGTAGGGTTGGAGATCGTGGATGGCAGATGAATGGCGTTCATCACTTGCGAACTCACACGAAGACAGGAGCATAGGAGGAGACTAGGAACATGCTGGAGACGAGACAGTAAGTATACTGGAGTCCTTAAGGTAAGCATAGAGGTCAGTCTATGTACAAACGAGACCAGACGCTGACTGGAGTAAGTGAGTGTCTTTTATGCGGTGACAGATTGGGGTGCTGATTGAGTACAGGTGCGTGTGATCAGTACTCTGGTGAGGGAGTGCACTGTGATTGGGTGATGTTGGAACCTGGCCTGTCTGTGACAGTTCCAGAGCTAATAGATTTGGCTTGAGGTCTATACTGTTTCATAACTTTATATTTACATTGAACTTAAATCATGTACTAACTACCACTGCTTTTGTACGTTTGACTGAACTGTTTGCTTCTGTTTATTTCCTATTGTACAACTTCTTATACTGTTATAATGGCTATTGTTGTTCATTTAAATATTATTGTTCAATAAATGATATTTTATATAAATAACATGCTGTATTTGGTATTAGTGATTAGTGATTGTGATTTCGACTTCAGTGAAAGTTACATTAATACACCATTAGATGGCAGCAAAGGTTGAGTGAGTGAGTCACAAAGACTTTTACATTGAAAGGGACTGAAACAAGGTTGTAAACAAGGACATTGTTTTTAATTAAGATCTTACAAGATGCAACTGACATGCATTGATTAGTTCTGCCATAGGAAATCCGCTTAAATGGTAAAAAGACAAAGATATGATTTCCTCAGCATACATTTAAACTGATTTTGGCAGCTCATGGGCCGCATCCGGCTTATCAGCATTAAATGTGTGACCCCCATCATGCTAAATATTAATGTATTTTATAATTTGTGTTCAAAATTACTGTGAATATTACTTTGTTTTTTACATGTACACTAGGGTAGGCATACACTGCGCATGATGTACATTTAGTCATTAGCACAGAACGCGCACAGTGTACGCACGCTGCATAGTTTTTCTATCTGCAACGAACAATGTACAGCACTTTGCACTGTGCTTTGAATAGTTTTTGCACAAGGTGTCAACACTGAAATGGCCCGTTGTTCCACAGTCTGAAAAGAAACGGAGAAGACGAAACAACAACAACAAACACAATAGCCACCTGTGTTGACGAGCGCTCATGTGAGGGGATTAAAAGATACTACACACTAAAAATGCTGGGTTAAAAACAACCCAAGTTGGGTTGAAAATGGACAAACCTAGCGGATGGGTTAAATGTTTGCCCAACGTGCTGGTTTTATTTAACCCATGTCATGATCACCAGTTGCCCGTGGAATCCACCAGAGGGCACTTCACCAAGAACTTTCACCATTTCATTAAGGACTTCACTTCCCATCATCCTTTGCCTGGACTCTTCAACCATGATTACTTTCAGCTGTGTCTCATTTGTCATTAACCTCATTTACTCTCTTTATAAGCCTGGTTCACTCAATCTTTCTCTGTGAGGTTTTTTTAAGTGTCAGCTGTATTTCTTAGCGTTCCTGTGTTTATCGGTTCTGACCCTGTTGCCTGTGTTCTGGATTTGTTTCTGTTTCTCTGCGTTCCTGCCTTGGTATCTGTTTTTTGAACTGCTTGCTTGTGTTTGGACCTCTTGCCTGTTTTTGGATTACCCTTCTAATAAACTACTGTGTGTGGATTCTCAGTCTTCGAGTCTCGGAGCAGTTCGTGACAACCCAGCTATTGTTTAAAAATTAATATATGGCTGGCTTAAAATGAACCCAAAATTAAAATTCAGACACATAATTACTACAGGCAATAATAATAATCAAAAGGTGAACATTTATTAATAAGCAATTTAATAAATGTTTGTTTAATTATTATTCATTAAACTTATTAACCGGTTAACATTTCACTGTACCACCTGGTACACAATAGTTCAAGAACAGCATACAATTTACTTTGGGTATGCCTTTTTTTTTATGCAGGAATGCTAATGTTAATTTATTAAACATATTAATACATGTTAATTTCCAACATATTTTGGGTTCATTTAAGCAAGCAATACATTGATTTTTAAACAATAGTTGAGTTAAATAAAACTACCCAGCAGGTTGGGCTGGGTTAAAACAACCCATTTGCTGGGTTTGTCCATTTTCAACCCAATTTGGGTTGTTTTTAACCAAGTATTTTTTATAGTGTAGCAACTCTATAACAGCTACGCTATTTAAAATGAGTACAAAGACATTTTTATTGTGACATTTGGAGCGAAAAAAGCGCAAGAGACATAAATGAATCTTTTTAGTACATGTGCTATCAAATGCGTGAGTCTGTTCGGTACGTTAAAAATGAAATAACCTTATTTCTGCATCATTTAATGCGGTTGACACTCCTGAAACTTTGCAGTGTGTAAGTGGCAGATGGTCCTCTTAACAGCATGCAAAACAAAACTTTTATTCTTGATGTCATTATGTTATAAGACCTGAAATTGCTTGTGAAAACAATGCAGACTTTTAAATAGGAATTAGGACGTCTTTTAGTCAGTTCTTGTTAAGTTTATTTGCTTGATAATGTTTTTCTTGATGCACTTTGTCATTTTTTTCTTACTCTGAGCATGAATGCTTTTTTTGCATTAAGAATACAGCAAGACAAACTATTAATCTTTTTTTTAATGGCATTTTTTTCATGTTCAGTGACACTTTCAATAGGCCAACCATTAAAAGACTAGTAAAACTTAGCTAGATAATAAATAGTAAATACTACAAATATTGTCTTAAGTATTTATTTAGTCTTAACTAAATAAAGCCCTCTTTTTCTCCGAACTTGAGCACACCTGATATGTATACTGATAAACAGTACAAGAAAGACTGAGTTAAAGTTTCCTGAAGGTTCCAAAACAAAATCACCTAGGAACCATACCTTAAAATCCCTGGTAATACCAATAACCTTGGCACAAACCAAGTCGAAACCCATATCTAAAAGGAATAGGTTCAGACTCATTAGTTCAGACTCATGCCATTGAGAATTCGCTATGAATATTTACAAGTTGGAATGTTGTGCTTGTGTGCCAGTAGTCGAGAAGCGAGCAAAGAAAAACATATTGGGTTACGTCTGTAACCCTGGTTCCCTGAATAGGGAATGAGACACTGCGTCAAAACGCATTGGGATCACCTCTGCGTGATTACGTCTTGAAGCACTTGTGAAATCGAACCAATAGGGTGACGGGACATCAGAGCAGGTGACGTCACGGACCAGGAAACTATAAAGCACACCTGAGAACAAAGAACGCCAGCTTCTGATTGGCTGAAGCAAGACGCTCACAGGCATGAAGGAAGTATGGCAAGGAGACACAGCGTCTCGTTCCCTATTCAGGGAACCAGGGTTACAGACTTAACCTGAGACATTCCCTTTCATGGGAACATCGACGCTGTGTCGAAACGCATTGGGAACCCTATGCCAACTAGGCCATAATGCAGAGTGCCTGTCTGTTATCTTTGAGACGAGAGCACAGCGGAGCCCAAATCAAGGTTATAAAACCTAATAAATGTATACTGAGAGGACCACCAAGCCGCATCACATATCTCATGGAGGGGGACCCCCGAGATCAAAGCCTTTGAGACAGCCAAAGGTGAAGGCTGCCCGGAGGATTAATAAGCAAGAGAGATGGCCTAAACCACCCACTTGCTCATTCTCTGCTTAGACACAGGGCCTCCTTTCTTAGGAGACCCATAACAGACAAACAATTGTTCAGTTTTTCACCACAGGGCAGCTCTGTGGACGTAAGTGTCTAAGGCTCTAACCGGGTACAGTAGATTAAGTTTTTCTTGATCCGGATTAGCAAAAGGAGGATGACAGAAGGCCTGCAGTACAATAGGCCCTGGGACATTGGTGGGGACCTTGGGTATATACCCATGAGAGATGATATTGCCAACAGGAAGATGGTTTTAAGAGTGAGGAATCTCAAAGATTCGAAGGGATTCTCAGCTAACCCTTCCAACACAATAGCCAAGTCCCAGGCCGGAGTTCTTGTACTTACAGAAGGCCTCAGCCTCTGGGTACCATGGAGAAAGCATATAACTCCCACAGGAGAGCCCCCCAAAAGAACATGATAAGCAGAAATAGCTGCTATATATACCTTCAAAGTAGAAGGACATAAACCGTCTGAGAACCTTTCTTGGAGAAATTGCAGCACAAGACTGATAGAGGAGTGGAACGGGTCCACCTGACGTTGTCTACACCAAGTAGCAAACAGCTTCCATTTATACGCATACATTTTTCTCGTGGAAGGAGCTCTGGAGTTGAGTATGGTCTCCACAACCTCGTTTGAGAGACTGGATTCTATGAGCCCAGCCCCCTCAGAGGCCAGGCCCACAGTTTCCATAACTGCGGGTGGGGGTGAATTATCATGCCACCTGCTTGAGACAGAAGGTCAAGATGGGGATCTCCATGGGGGAGCCGTCTAGGAGAGACACTAGGTCTGTAAACCACACTCGGGTTGACCAGAACGGGGCTATCAGTATGAGACGGACCCCGTCAACGGTGACCCTCTCCAGAACTCCTGGGAGCAGAGTGATCGGGGACCATGACATCCAGCCCCAGCGGGTACAGAGTACCACAGTAGGCAATGAGATGTTTCTTTCGAAGCAAACTGGTCGACTTTTTTCCAAATGAGCTCCACCACCTCGGGGTGGAATCTCCATTCCCCGGTCCTCGGCCCCTGCCTCGACAGGATGTCTGCCCCCACATTTTGATGCCCCAGGATATAAGCTGCTCTCAGGGAGAGGAGCTTCCCCTGGGCCCACAGGAGGATCCGAAGGGCTAATTTGCACAACTGGCGAGACCTCAGACCCCCCTGGTGGTTGATATAGGAGACCACCGACATGTTGTCCGTGCAGACCAACACATGGTGGCCCCTCAGGTCTGGGAGGAAGTATATGAGTGCTCGAAATACCGCCATCATTTCCAGCTGTTTTATGTGCCAGGAAAGTAGATGGTCCTCCCAAAGACCCTGAGCCGAGCGACCACTCATGGTTGCCCCCCAGCCTCTGAGGGAAGCATCCGTCGTTAGCATTACGCGATGACAAGGAGCTCCCAACACAGGTCCCTGGGACAGGAACCAAGGCTTCTTCCACATGACTAAGGCATAAAGACATCTCTGCATGACCTTGATCATGCAAAAAGGATTTCCCCTCGGAGAAAATCCCTTGGTCCTGAACCACCACTGTAAGGGTCTCATGTGCAGCAGGCCAAAAGGTATCACGTTGGATGCAGCTGCCATCAGACCCAACAGTCTCTGAAACTGTTTTACAGTGAGTGACTGGCCTGGTTTCACCCCATTCACAGCTGAGTGAATGGAATTCACCCAAGCAGGAGACATATGTGCCTGCATCGAGGTGGAATCCCAGACTACCCCTAGATAGTTGGTAGTTTAAGCTGGAAGAAGCACACTCTTCTTGACATTGAGTCTCAGGCCAACCTTCTCATATGGGACAGAACAACATCTTGATGTTGAACTGCCAGTTGCTCGGATTGAGCTAGAATCAACCAATCGTCGATATTTCAACATGCGGATGCTCTGGAGTCTCAGAGAAGCCAGAGCTGCATCCACACATTTCGTGAAGTTGCGGGGTGAAAGAACCAGGCCGAAAGGAAGAACCCTGTATTGATAAGCTTCGCCCCTGAAAGCAAATCTGAGGAACTTCCTGTGTTGAGGATGGATGGATGAAAGTAAGCGTCTTTCAGATCTATTGTCAAAAACCAATCCTCGGACCTGATCTGTGTGATGACCTGTTTGATTGTAAGCATCTTGAACTTGAGCTTTTGAACAGACCGATTTAACATGTGTAAATCTAGAATAGGACACAACCCTCCATCCTTCTTTGGAACAATTAAGTATCAGCTGTAAAACCCTGACAGCTTGCTGGGAGGAGAAACCCTTTCTATAGCTCCTTTTTGCAAGAGCATCAGAACTTCCTGTTCCATAACCAGAGACTGCTCTGGGTCCACCACCGTAGGGAGGACTCCTCTGAACCGGGGCGGGCGAGACCCGAATTGTAACCCTTTTCTATTGTGAGCAGCACCCATTGAGAAATACTGGGAAGAAGTTTCCATTCTGCCAGAAATTCTACTAAGGGAACCAGTCTCTCTCAGTCTCTGTTTTTTGAGCATTTGACTCAGCGCCCTGAAGCGGCGAACCAGCAGGGAACAACTGAATCGAACGTTGACCAGCCCTCCTCAGAGGATCAGTGGGGACTGCTGCGCCCTGAACCACACGAGGTGGCAGTGTTAGCAGAACGGCCCCCTGAGGGCACGGGTATCATATAGTGTGATACAGGACCCTCTCCGGAGGGTGCTGCCCTCAGAGATCCTGTACCACTGGCATCAGGACCTCTTCGAAGCCTTCTTCGCGTTAATGACAGATAATGTCAGATAATGTCAGATAATTTGAGCCATAAATGCCTCTCCGTGGCCACCAGGGCTGCCATATATCAGCTGATTGTTTTAGCCATCTCCTTGGTGGCCCGGAGAGATAAGTCAGTGGCTTTCCTTAGCTCTTGGATTGCTTCAAAGCTAGCCTCCCTGCTCTCATCTATTTCCCCCAGCATAGTGTGTAAGCAAGATGCAGCCTGACCTGCTGCCGAATAAGTTTTGCCCACCAGCGCTGATGTAGTTCTTAGCAGTCTGGTGGGCAGCGTTGGGGATTTGAGGGATGATACAGACTCGGGCAAGAGATAGCTCACAAGCGTCTCTTCTACCCGAGGCATCGTGTGAACCCCACGAGTGAAGCCGCCGTTCTGCCTCGGCAGAAGCGGGACCCGACCCACAGGGAACACTGGCCGCGCACCCTCCTCTTTTTTGTCGAAAAGCGTGCCCGGCAAGAACGGAGTGTTCTGAGTGTAAGCTTTTCACAATGCACTCAGACAGCTCCCTTGAGAGCTGCTTGGGCATGCTCCACTCCTAAACAAACAACACACATCTTGTGTGTATCCCCACCCATGATGAAACGAGGGCAGGGATGAACACACTTGAGGAACTGTTTTTTGCTCGCCATAACGTGTTTTTAAATATATATGTACTGTATATATATATATATATGCTTGGGTGTACGAAAAATACTCTTGTCCTCAGACAAAGAGATATTTTCAGGCTGTATATGTAGCTGACAGACAACACCAAATAAGACACAGAGCGCTTGCTGAAGACACAGAAGCTGGCGTTCTTTGTTCTCAGATGTACTTTATAGTTTCCTGGTCCATGACGTCACCCGCTCTGACGTCCCGTCACCCTACTGGTTCGATTTCACAAGTGCTTCAAGACATAATCATGCAGAGGTGATCCCAATGCGTTTCGATGCAGCGTCGATGTTCCTATGAAAGGAAACTGCATTTTTCATAATTAAAGGAAAGGTAGTCCTCTCAGAAAACGTACAAATAAAAATACTTTTAGATGTTTAATTGCTATTTGGAGTATTGGGTTCACTAGACAAGAGCTAAATGAACTAATTTATGTGAAAACCTCCATTTCAACCAAAACTGACATTTTTTACTTTTTTTGCCTGTAGCTCGAAATTAGCCTGTTCGCATTCCTATTCATTTTGCCAGCATTTTTGGAGTCAAACACAAACACACACACACACACACATATATATATATACATATATATATATATATATATATATTACGGTTCGCAGGTTCGCCTGTTCATGCTGACTGTGCTGTCATTTGTTTGATCACCTATCAGCGTTGCCTAGCTACCAACTGCGCTGACGAGCTAGTTGATCAATCGCACATGCAGCTCATAATCATTCCTATATGTAGTCTTGTGTTTTCTGTGTTCATTGTCAGATTGTTTTGGTGTTCACGTCCTGTCACCTTGTTCCCATCAGTATTTCTCAAGTCCCCTGTTCCTGTGTGTTTGATTCCTGCTCGAGTTTGGATTACTCTCCATCTGCTCGTTTCTGGATTATCAATTCTTTGTTGATTAACGGATTCCAGTCCATTGCAGTCTCCTCGCTATCAAGGCCTAATACCATCACTGCACCATTGCATCTGACCATCCTGCCTTGCTTATCTTCTCCTGTTTATTTAAATAAACTGTCTATTGGATCCAGCAAGTGATGCTGAACTGAGGGACATCTTGCCAAGTAACAATGATCGTTTGGAATGTCAGGAGGATCCAGTCATGACGGGTCATGCAGTTCAGGCTTTGGTAGTGCATGTCTCGGGCTTGACCACCCAGTTCCAACAGTTAAGGACTGATTCTGTCCACACTCCTGCTGTGCCCAACCCACTGCCTGCTGTTCCACCTGCAGTGTCGGAGTGTAATTGGAATGTTGAGGCGCAGTGGGACATGTTTCTGCATGGGTTGGCCGACCATATCCAGAATGAAATCTGCGCATTGGAATTACCCACAGCATTAGATGACTTGATTGATCTGGCCATCTGAAGGGACGCTCAGTTGCAGTGTCGAGATCATCATGCTCAGAGAAGCCTGGTTCCAGCTGTGAATGATCCTTCTTCCATCGTCGCCATCGATACGGCCGGCCCCTCCTTCGATCCCGAACCCATGCAGGTGGGCGGAGCTCGCCTTTCCCGGGAGGAGAAGGAGCAATGCAGAACTCAGGGTCTATGTTTCTATTGTGGAGCTGCGGGACACATTGCAGCTAAGTGTCCTGTAAAAGTCGAAGCCAAGTCAGTAGGCAAGAGGTTACTGACGGGTGGCATTGCTTTGGAAAAAATCCTCTCTTTCTGCCACTCTTCTCCCGGTCAGACTGCAATGGGCTGCAATGCATCACATTTGTGAAGCCTCAGTGGACTCTGGAGCAGAGGGAAATTTTATGGACATTAACATGGCTCACAAACTCAAGATCCTTGTGGTTTTACTCACTTATCCAATATCCATTAACGCCCTTGGCGGACAACCTCTGTCATCTATCACACATTCCACCGGGCCGGTGTGTCTCATCGCATCAGGCAACCACACTTAAAAGATTCACTTTTTGTTAATTGACTCTGCCTTGGCTCCAGTGGTCCTGGGTCATCCTTGGCTTACACTCCATAACCCTCACATAAACTGGCATCAGAACACTGTCATGTCTTGGAGCAAGAATTGTCATACGTCTTGTTTGGTGTCTGTGCATCTGTGTCTTGTTTTGTGTTGCAGGATGAACATGTAGACCTGTCTAACATGCCCAGCGAATACTTTGACCTGAAGTGTTCAGTAAGTCTTGAGCTGCTTCTCTTTCTCTGCGTCATTCTCACGACTGTGCTATAGACTTATTGCCAGGTACGTCTTCGCCTAAGGGCAGATTATACTCACTATCCGCTCCGGAGAGGGGGGCCATGGAGAAATATATTTCTGATTCTCTAGCAGCCAAGCTCATCTGCCCTTCCTCTTCTCGTGCAGGTGTGGTGTTCTTCTTTTTTGGAAAGAAAATTTTTTCTCTGCATCCTTGTATTGATTATCGAGGACTGAGCAGCATCATGGTAAAGAATAATTATCCTTTGCCGTTGATGTCTTTAGCTTTCAAGAGACTGCAGGGCGCTTCCTTTTTCACTAAGCTGGACCTTCACAATTCTTATCATTTGGTCTGCATTAGGGAGAGGGATGAGTGGAAGACCGCCTTTAACACCCCCAGGGGGCACATTGAATATCTTGTTATGCCTTTCGGGCTGTCCAACTCCCCCGTGGTTTTCCAGGCACTCGTCAATGACGTGCTGAGAGATATGGTCAACCAGTTCATTTATGTCTACCTGGATGACATTTTGATATTTTCTTCATCTCTCCAGAAACACGTTCAGCAGAGAATTGGCTTTATGTCAAGGCGGAGAAACAGTCTGCACAGTCTGTTCCCTTTTTGGGGTACATTGTGTAATCCAAGGGAGTGCACATGGATCCCGACAAGGTTCAGGCTGTGCTTGATTTGCCAACTCCAGGCCCTGCAGAGGTTTCGCAATTACAGTCAACTAGCCGCCCCTCTAACTGCCTTGACCTCCACCAAAACAATGTTTAGGTGGTCCAGTGCAGCCGAGACTGCATTTTCCAAACTCAAAAGCTGCTTTGTTTCAGCTCCCATTCTTGTCGCCCCTGATCCTTCCCATCAGTTTGTGGTGGAGGTTCATGCATCAGAGGTTGGGGTTATATCTCAGCGCTCTTCCACGGATGGCAAGATGCATCCATGCGCATATTTTTCTCATTGTTTGTCGTCTGCCGAATGCAATTACTACAATGCTAATAGAGAATTGTTGGCAGTCAAGCTCGTCTTGGAGGAGTGGCGTCATTGGTTGGAGGGTTCGGGGGTATCCTTCATCGTCTAGACCAATCATAAGAATCTTGAGTACATCAGCTCTGCTAAATGACTAAATTCTAGGCAGGCTCGGTGGGCAATTTTTTTTTCGGTTGTTTCGATTTGTCCATCTCCTACCGTCCGGGTTCCAAGAACATCACACCCAGCGCGTTGTCCCGTGTTTTTGACCAATCTGAATGTCCGCTTTCTCTCGAGCCCATCTTACCACTAAAACGTGTGGTTTCGAGGATAACTTTGAGATCGAGTCAAAGGTCTGCGCGGCTTTACATGGGGTAATACCTCCGCCCGGGTGTCCACCGGATCATTTGTGCCTGAGAGTCTGCGGTTGAACATGATTTGGTGGGGTCATTGTTCCACGGTGGCTTGTCATCCGGGGGTTAATTGTACCATTTTTCTTATAAAGCAACTGTTCTGGTGGCAAAACATGTCTCTTGTATTGGCCTACTCGGTTTTATGCCAGTTATAAGACTTCCAATCGACCCCCTGCTGGACTCCTTCAACCGTTGTCAGTTCCTTCAAGACCCTGGTCCCACATAGCACTAGATTTCATCACGGCCCTCCCTTCCTCGCAGTGCAACACAGTTTTAACTGTAGTGGACAGGTTCTTGAAGGCTACTCATTTTTATTTCTCTGCCCAAATTACCCTCTGCCAGAAAGACAGATTGCTGTCATAGACCACATCTTTCGTATTCATGGCCTCCCGACGAACGTGGTCTCTGACACATTCTGAGCGCCAGGAGTCACTCTTAGTGACGTGTGTGTGTGTGATTTGGGCTTTGGCATACTGAGATGTAATAATTGCCTTTTGGTCAGAATTTAATGGTCAATAAAAATGTTTTTGACTCAATAAAACCCATAATCTATTGGGAAATGTTTATTATTATTATTATTATAGTTATATTATAATTATTAATATGATTAATTATTAATATAATAGTAGCAGTAGTAGTACTATATAACAATATGGCATATCTACCATAGGAACAGTTAACATTTATAATAATAAATATATCTCTTTAATCTTTTTTTAAAGATAATTCAGTCAACAAATAGACTCTTCTGTGCTGTTCAGGCACAACTCCCAATCTAACCCACATAAATTATTCATATTCAAGTTAAAATAAAGAGATACTGCAGCTCTCTCTTTTTAAAACACTATTTTCAAAACTTGCTTCATTAGCTTCATCATGCTCTTTGATGTAAGAGCCTTTTATTTTTATGTAAAAAAAAAAAAAAAAATTAACAAGAAAGGCATTTTCTAAGAAATCCCTCTGTCTGTTGTACCATTCTCTCAATTTCATGAATATTACTTTTATAGAAGGTTTTCTAAGGACACGTTCATTTTGGATTACATAGAGCTGGTTGTGACACATTATCACGTTAACTACAACACTACAACATATACATGCGTAGTTGTAGAATAAAGCACAATAACAACGATGACTGTATACATTATCCAAAGGCAAAGGGAATCCAACAAAGACAACAGTTTACAAAAATATAGAGAGTTAGGACAAAGTGAATTGAAGATGAAAGACTTGAATTGGATCATTTTTTATTTGGTAAGAAGATGCTCATTATGTCAGATCAGTATGCGGCCTCAGTCTGCAGGCACCAAAAACAGTTTATTGAGTGAATTTAAAAAAAAAAAAACAACAACACAAAAAGCAGTAAGTAAGGCAATAGCAGATAGGAACAATTTCAGTCAGATTTCCGGGGTAGCATTCTCTGGAGATGCACACAATGGCTGAAGATCAAGAACACGGCGGTGCAGTGCGGTGGGGGGCTAGCGGTGCACAGGCGGCAAAGTGAAGCAGGGCAGAGACAAAAGAGATCCGAAATTGGAGAGCGAGAGGGAGACCAGGGCTGAATACAGTGGGGAACCAGCCGGAAATCAGGAGGGGATGTAGAGAAAACAAAAACTAAAAGATCTACTGGCAAAGTATTCAACATGAAACGGCAAAACATCGGACAATTAGGCTGGCACAATCACTTGCACTGAGTACAAACAACAATCTAGCACAATAAGGCACACGAGAGGGGACTAAATAGGAGATTAAAACATATAATCGATACTGAACAGGTGAAGGGAGTGAAACAATAACGAGGTAATGAAAGGAACAACAAGGGTGCGGGATAAGATGCCACGATGACAACGAAGCACATGGTGAACTGTCAAGTCGAACCCATCCAAACAAATACAAACGCACGACAGATACAGGGAAAAACTGACAGATCAGCCCAGGGATATGACAGTAGTGCCCCAGGGAAAGGCCTACCAGACTTCCAGTAAAAGTCCTTGACAGAAACAGATGGTTCATCTGAAAACCCAGGCCAAGGCTTCCTCAGCCCTCTTCCAGGTGCAACAACACTGGCGGACAAAGGCTAAGGCAGATGGAACAGCACCATTGGGCTCCTGTGAGGGGAACAATGGAGGTTGAAATCCAATTAAACATTGAAATCGGGACATACCTGTGGCAGCCACCAGCATGGAGTTGTGTCCGTACTCAATCCAGGATAACTTGACTCCAAGAGGTTAGATTCTGGGACGTCAAGCACTCACCCAGAGCCAGCCGGACCACCAGCAGCTCCTGATTCCCTATGTCATAATTCCATTCTGCTGGCCTCAGGCGGTGAGAGAAGTAGGTACAGGGGTGTACCATCCATCTCTAGGGGGCCACTGAGAAAGGGCCGTGCCTACTCCAACCTCAGAGGCATCATGCACAATAAACTGGCATTCAGGGTCTGGAAAAGAAAGAACAGGAGCAGAGATGAACCAGGACTTGAGAATATCAAAGGCCCCCTAAGCTTTCGAGCTCAGTCTAAACAGTACCTTGGTAGAGGTGAGAGCCGTCAAGGGTGCAGCAAACTGACTAAAGTTATGGATTAAGCACCAATAGAAGTTGGCAAATCCAAGAAACCACTGCAGAACCTTGCATGAGTCTGGAGTCAGCCACTTGGCTACAGCCCTTTCAACCCTCAGCTCTGATCCCCTCTGCTGAAATAATGTAGCCCAGGAATGAAACTGACTCTGCATGGAAGACACACTTCTCTGCTTTCACATACAGCTGGTCTCGAATATACTTGTCCATAGCCTCTCTTTCTGGACCGGACAGGGAATACAGGCAACCCTTGGTGGGAGAAGTGCCAATCATAAGGTCGGTGAGGAGGCAAGGACATGGCTCGGGACTTGCTGAAGACCTGTTGAAGATTTTGGTATCTCGCCGAGCCCCAGACATATTAGCCGCCTCCACCTGCAAAGCAGAAAACATAGCACCAGGAAAAGAGGCAGCACCCATATAAGATGCAAGACAGGACTGGTTCCATGACAAAACAGAATTCCCGGCCCAATCCGCAAAAGGACCATGCTGCACCAGCCATCGGTGCCCCAGGAGCACTCGAGGAATGCAGGAGGAACAGCTTGTTAATCTCACAGTGATTACCTGAGACAACAAGGCTTACAGGGGGGTGACGTGAATGATGGTGGTGATGGGGGAGAACCGAGGGACCGAATGGAGATGGAATTGGGAAGGGGGGTGGCAGGAATACCCCACTGCTTTGCCATACCACTGTCCATGATGTTCAGACTCTTGACAGAAAGAGGAGAGGCTGGCAGTGGCATCCGCAATGCTAGATGAAGCCTCCCTGCGGAGTTCCTGGAGCTGGGCACTCAGATCGGGCAACTGAGCAGTTAGGAACTCAACTTCCTGAGATATGGTTGTTAGCTGGGAGGCATGCTGGCCCAAGAGGTTGCCCTGCTGAGTGACTGCTGACCTGAGGGGATCTGCACCCGCTGAGTCCATAATTGGCCAGATCATTTTGTCAGATCAGTATACTGACTCAGTCTGTATACTGAGTCAGTATACACCAAGAAATACAGTTTATTGAGTGCATTTCAAAGAAGCAACACAAAAAGCAGAAAGTAGGAGGCAGGAGCAAACAGGAACAATTTTGGTCGGACTTCCAGGATAGCATTTTCTGGAGATGCACGCAATGGCAGAAGAGCATGAACAAGGTGGTGCAGTGCGGTGGGGGTAGCTGTTAGGGACTACATAGGAGATTAAAGCATTTAATCAATACTGAACAGTTGAAAGGAGTGAAACAATAACAAGGTAAGGAATGGAATGGGGGGGGGGGGGGGGGGGACACCACAGTGACACTGAACCAAAATAAATAATTGACGAAGTATATATAGTCAAATTTTTTTATTTTGGTTCTCTTTGTCTACTTTTAAGACTTTTATGAACATCTGATAATGTTTTGGGTCATATTTTTGCAGAAATATAGAAATAAAGGGTTCACAAACATTCAACAGCACTGTATACAGTACATATGACATGTCTGTATTTGTATAGCATTTATTCATTTTTATTTCCATTTCCAAAAAGTAAATTCATTCCTTTAAATATAGTTGTCAAATGATTATGTGCTGGTCAGGCACTACTGCTAATCTAAACTTAATTAATTATTCATGCCAACATTTTAACATGAAGAAACAAAGCAGCTCTCTCCTCTGAAACATTTTCACTCACTTGCTTCATTAGCTTCAGCATACTCTTTGATGTACAGTAAGGGCCTTTTCTGTTTATGTAAAAAAATAAAATAAAATAATAAAAGCTTTTCCAAGAGATGCCTACTGTACATTTTCATAAGCTTTACTGGATCACCACATCAGTGTGCTGTACATGTCTGTTAGAATAGACATTCAGTGCGCAATTACTCTATTAACTAGATACAGTTGTCAGAGATTCATTGCATCATGTCAGAATGTGGCTATGTGAGGTTCAGATTGTAGAATAATAGTTGAAGTGAGTAGAAAATATGCAGATGCTAGCTGCAACATTATTAACTAAACTACATTTTTCAGTAGCATGACAGTAGTTAAGAAGTGTAGTATTTTCAGTAACAAGCTGCCTTTTCTAAAGAGTAGCAGTGTAGCCCAAACGCTACAGCACTCTTTTAATCTCAGAACTGATGGAATAATCAGACCTAAAAGATCATCTCTCTCTCTCTCTCTCTCTCTCTCTTACACACACACACACACACACACACACACACACATACACGTAACATTGAGAAGTCAGATTAATTTTATGAACTGCTTCGTCCTAAAAGCTCCTTTCTCCCATATGTAGTGCCGGAAAGTCTGATTTAATTTAACTAATCGTTTCATCCTAATCAGTCCTCTCTCTCGTATACTTGAGTTGGAAAGTCATTAAGGATGGATTCATAGAGTCCACAGTACATATAATGCTTATACATAATACATGCACTAATTTGCCAAAGCAAGATGGCAGTGTACCTTCTCTTAATTAACTACACAAAAATACAACAAGGTTTTTAAATTCTACTTTTAGAAAATAAAGAACAAAGAATGTGCATCAGGTGTGTTTAGCTTTTTTATGTTTTCTATTAGTTTATGAAACCACTGCAAACTTAATCATACACATTATATTGTTATATTACAATGCTATCATTTTTGCAGGCAACTAGTTTATTTCTTTGTAAATAAAAAAGCCTCATAATGTCACTGCTAAATAAGTGTACTCCTCCATGTTGTTCCTCCAACTTGTAAACTCGGGGCTCAAAGAAAATTCCAAGTTTCCCATTTGTATTTACAACTTTGTGGTGTCGTTCATGAGCGTTCAACTCGTAAAAACGATTTTTCCTTGAACGCACGAATAGGACAGGCCTACATGCAGACCATCCTTGGTCAGCTGTGGATCTGGTGAGTAGATTGATCATATACTGCATTGCAAGCTAAAGGATATAAGGCTGGTGGATGTAACATAGCCCCATGGCTGAGCAGGCGAAACTGTAACACAGAAGTGCCTGTTTGACACGGCAACATGGAACACAAGAGCGACCTCCTTGGTCATAACAGCTGTCCCATTATGACCATGGAGGTCGCCCTTGTGTTCCATATTGACCTCTGTGGTCATCTCAGGGCAGGCAGGAAGTTCATGTATGACCTCTGTGATCGCATCAGGGCAGACAGAACATTTGGGGATGATCTCCGTGGTCATGTCAGGGCAAAAAGGAAACTCTGGGATGACCTCTGTGGTCATGTCAGGGCAGGCAAGAAGTTCAGGGTCAACCACCGTGGTTGTATCAGAACAGGCAAGGTATTCAGGAACGACATCCACAGTCATATCAGGACAGACAGGGTATTCAGGACTGACATCCGCAGTCGTAACAGGACAGGCTGGGTGTCCCTGAACAACATTCACAGTAGTAATCCAATTAACCTAAAACAGCTTGGGATAGTCCTTCTAGGTCCTGGAGTGATAACCATATCAATAATGGGTTCTGCCGTCATGGTCAGGAGACTCAGTCATGACAGCCATGACAGCAGGAGAATCAGGCATAGCAGATGGTGTGACAGCCATGTACACATAGCCTTCCCCCAAAAACTGTTTAGGGGAAGGGTCCTCCTCTACCTTTCCCACAGTGAAGGGGGAACGAGTTAGCAAAAATGCATAGTCCAGGAACTCACCTAGTGAACCTCGAGGACCATTACAGATTAATGTGGATTTTAAAGGGTTGTTCAGTCCATGGCAGAAAAAGTCAACCAGAACACATTCCGGGAGGTCAGTGGATATTAGGATATTAGCAATATCCAGAAAAGTCTCTGATGTGGTCATCGAGTGAGTGAGGTGGACTAAGGAGACTGGATCCATGTGAGATAAAGTTTTCTGTTACAAAACACTGCTCTGAGACAGAGTTACAGGATCCAAGTGCAGCAATGGGCAATGGGTCAGATACACATGGTAGGCTAATAATCTATATAATGGGGAGAATCCAAGAAATAGGCAAACAGGCAAACCGGCAAACAGGCAGGAAGCAAGGCAGTCCAGAAAGAGGCAGGTGGTCAAAACCATAGGAACCAAAATACAAGTGCTCAGAATTGCAGTGGATACACAAACAAGACTTTGCAAACTGAGAACGAGAACACAGCAATTAAGCAATTAAAGGAGTGCCTTCCATGGGATATCATGGGCACTCCAGCTGGTGAATGTAACACACATACACATTCAGGCCAGGGGACTGGAATGGCCATGGCACATTCATTTTGTGCTCAGTGACAAATTTTTGTTCTGGTTTTGATGTTTGTCTCGGATCATTGTCCCGATGGAAGATCCAATCATGGCCCATTATAAGATTTCTAGCAGAAGCAGTCAGGTTTAGATTTTTATCTGTTAGTATTTAATAGAATCCATGATGCCATGTATCTGAACAAGATGTCCAGGACCTCCAGTAGAAAAATTAAAGATCCAGTGGGATTTAACCGTGGGGGTACTTTTTTTTGTTTCATCTGACCATAGAACCAGGTCCCTTTTGAAGTTCCAGTCTTGTCTGACAACTGAATATGCTGGAGATTGTTTCTGGATGAGAGCAGAGGATCTTTCTTGAAACCCTTCAAACTTTCCACTCAAACTTTCCTTCTCACCGTGCATTATGGCGATTTACACACGTCCTCTTCCAGGCAGATTTGTAACATTTTTAGTTGATTGGTACTTCTTAATTATTGCCCTGATGGTGGAAATGGGGATTTTCAATTTTTTTAGCTTTTTTCTTATAGCCATTTTCTATTTTGTGAAGCTCAACAATTTGGCCTTTGTGTTTACACATATTTGTACTCCTGTGGAACAGGAATTCATGGCTGGACAATTTTATTCTAGTCACCCTGGTGTGCTAAAAAATGGAAATATGAATGGAAATATACTTCAGAGATATTTTACTCATAAGAATTTCTAGGGGTGCCAATAATTGTGGCCAACATGTATTTGGTGTTACATTGCCACTGGTGTATTAAGCACATGAACGAGGAGAGAGAGCTAAATGAGTATTTACTTGAAAATCCAATAGGAGAATACAGGAACATACACCAGCATGAACACGAACGATACCCGACAACATATTCAACAGAAACTGGAACTTAAATACACTGATGATTGAACTCAAATGACAAACAGCTGTGATGAATGTAATTAGTGTCCATGGTAACAGATTGTGGCGGGAAACTAGTACAAAGGAACACGTGACAGAAGATAACAACAAACTGAAAGTCCATGTGACTGTAACAATTGGAAAAAAACATTTATTTCATAATGTGAGTTTCCCCCCACTTTCAATTGTTTTACTTCGATGAAAGGTTAGAATTTTGTGAATTTTTTTAATGAAAGAGCAAAAGGATAAACAATGCAGATTTATTTTCACAGCTGCCTTTGCTCATATTTACTAGGTGTGCCAATAATTCTGACTTTTGTTTGGAAGGGTTGCCAGGAGAAAAGCCTATCAGCACAAACACATCATACCAACCTGTCACAGTGGTGGAAGGGTGATGATTTGGGCTTGTTTGCAGCCACAGGACCTAGGCACCTTGCAGTCACTGAGACGACCATGAACTCAAAATAAAGTATTCTAGAGTCAAATATGAGGCCATCTGTCCGACAGCTAAAGCTTGGCTGAAATTAGGTCATACAAGAGGACAATAATCCCAAGCACACCAGTAAATCTATATCAGAATGGCTGAAAAGGAAAGAATCAAGGTGTTTCACTGGCCCAGTCAAAGTCCAGACCTGAACCCAATTGAAATGCAGTCCTGCAATGGACCTTTAGAGACCTGTGCATAAACAGATGCCCACAAACCTCAATGTTACAGTAGCTGTATATAAACTCGCGACAAAGATGAAGATGAGCATATGAGAAAGTCTTTAATCAAACATAGGAGAATCCAACGAGGTACAGACAGCATAACATACGTGTAAATGTAAACGAGAACGGACAAGGACTGAAGGAGAACACTGGGTATATATACAAGAGACCAACAAAGGGAACTAAACAAGGTGATGGGATAATTAACTAGACACAGGTGGATGAAATTAACTAATCAGACAGGGGAAAACTAGGTCACAGGGGAAACAGAAACACAAGACATGTGACATATCGCCCCCCTTCCGGTAAGGCGCGTAATCGCGCTGTATAGAGTCCAACTGAGGAGGGGGGGCGGGGGCTCTGGAGGAGGGCGAAGGGCGGAGGAACAAAACAAAAGTCAACAGAAAATGACAAAAATAGTCCAAGGGGGAGTGGAGGGTGGGAGGAGCCAAGGGGAAGCCTGGAGCAGGAGGAGCAGGAGGAGCCAGATGGAGCCGGGACGATGAGCATCTGAGGTGGAGACCGGGAACCTGAAGACTGAGATGGAGACGGTGTGACGGAGTACGAAGGAGGAGATGGGGGGAAGGAGGAGCCAGGTGAAACCAAAGGTGCAAGCTGGGTGACGACTGACCAAGTCGGAGCCTGTGGGACAAGGGAGCCTGGTGGAGTCTTGAGGCTGAGGGTTTCCGGAGGAACCGAGGGAGGGAGGAGCCACGGTGGAGGCGATGTGTCGACAGGCTGCTGTGGAGTGTAGGGTTCGGAGGCTGGAGGCGGAGCCAGGAGATCCTCTGGCCTAGGTGGAGCTGGTGGCCTGAAGCTTCGAATCGGGTCCATACACTTGAGTGATGGATCTGAAGAGGGGCTGAAGGGTACCAGAGGAGGCAGGAATGGTGAGCAGGCAGTTTGAGGAGGCAAGAGAGGGAGGCTGGGAGGGAATACAGGAGACACAGGGCTGGACGGAACCAGTGGGGAGACAGGCAGTTCAGGGCTGGATGGAACCAGCGGGGAGACAGGCAGTTCAGGGCTGGATGGAACCAGCGGGGAGACAGGCAGTTCAGGGCTGGACGGAACCAGCAGGGAAAGGAGACATAGGGAATTTACCTCCTCAAACACATCCAATAAATCCAAAAAAGTTCCAGTGGCCAAAGTGATCCCATCCACCGCGGTAAGGTTGTGGGCGGGGCTTTCCTCCTGGCCCTCGAACTCCACTAACACTCCCTCGACAACACACCTTGCGGTTCACATTCCGGGGCGACGACTCCTTCCGTCCTCTCCTCAGGTTCAGTCTCGTTCGTCCCGGCAGGTTGAACTCCACGGTCTGCGGTGGGCTCAGCAGGGCCGATGGTGAACGGAGAGTTGTTGTTCAACAGCTCCCACTCCACGAATGCGGCAAAGTCCTCTGTTGGACCGCCCGCTGGAATGCGTGCCTTGGTCCGCTCAGGCCGGTGTGATAGTATACACAGAGCGAGCGGTCCTGGAAGTTAGTCTGGCACGCAAGCTGGAGAAAGTCACTCGTGTGTTGTTCCAGTGAGCGGTCACCCTGCACCAGCGGGTAGATTCATGAGGGAAAAAACAGGAAACAAAAAGAGGGAAAAAAAAAAAACACTGCAAAAAAGCACTGTTTTGGTCCGTTCTTCTGTTACAGTAGCTGTATATAAACTCACAACAAAGATGAAGATGAACATACGAGAAAGTCTTTAATCAAACATAGGAGAATCCAACGAGGTACAGACAGCATAACATACGTGTAAATGTAAACGAGAACGGACAAGGACTGAAGGAGAACACTGGGTATATATACAAGAGACCAACAAAGGGAACGAAACAAGGTGATGGGATAATTAACTAGACACAGGTGGATGAAATTAACTAATCAGACAGGGGAAAACTAGGTCACAGGGGAAACAGAAACACAAGACATGTGACACTCAATGAACGGAAGCAACGATGTGAGAGTCTGATAAAGTCATATAGAAAATTATTACTTATTGCATGTTAAAGGTGGGTCTACAAGAAATTAAATCATAGGGTGTACTTAGATTGTCACACATGTCTTCTGCATTTTGGCTTTATTTTTGTTAAATAAATAATGACATGGTGTAATATGTCATGTGTTGCTGTTCATCTGAGGTGGTATTTACCTCATTTTAAAACCTGCTATAGACCAGGTGATTTTATTATTATTATTATTATTATTATCTCCTGATACGTAAAATCATAGAATTTAAAAGGGTGTACTTTCTTTTTCACATGACTGTATAAACATACATATAGTAAATATACTAAGACGGTTTACTCATATTACTATATATGTGCTTTTACGCCATGTTGGAATTACCTTAATTATGAGATTCTGACTTGTAAAAAGCACTCATGTCCTCATAGAACTTGTAATTACACCTTCTCAAATTTCTGAGAGCTCCGACTTGTACAACGTGACCTCTGCAGATTTGTTTTGCCATTGATAGTGCTGCCAAAGAATGCATAATTCCAAGTCCAAGGACATGAACAGGTCAAAATAGAACATCACATGTGTCATCTTGTAATTACGAGTATTACGACATTGCATGAACGTAGCATAATGTAGCGAAATTAGCTCAAAAGTGAATATTAGTAATTATTCATAACTCATTATGATTATTAATTATGATTAATTATGAATATTTGAATCAGTTAATCAGATTAACTTGATGTAGCTACATTAAAATTACAATCAATCGATCAGTTAATTCCGTGAACACTCTTAATTCTTAGAGAAGGGTATTTTTCATGGCCATAGAAAAATAATTATTTCTTAGCATTTACTTATAGCTGTTAATAGGATCTAAATCACTTAAGAGCCAATTTATTCACAGACGGGGAGTCAGAACCAAATATGTATTGTGCACAAGTTGTATTAACTAAATCACAAACACATAACTAAACTAACAAACACATACATACACACATGCAAGTCACCCGTACATGGGTAAAATGAGGAATGATAGAGTGAGACCAGAAGTGGGAAACATGAGCCTTTGTGTTTCTAGCAGGACGAAGAATAAACTATTAAAGATTCTTGTCATCCTAATATGTTGCATAGGTATCACCATATCATATACACAAGCATTTAAATCTTCACGATACGAACCCATATATGACACTAAATATGGCATAATTGAAGTTACATTAAATGTATAATAAAACATGCGAATACAATACTGAATACAATACAACAAACAGTAATAATGGATGCCATTTCCTGGGCATATGCATGTTCATTTATAGAACAGTCTGTCTATAAATTAAGGCAGGAAGGTCTGTTTTCAGGCTTTGTGTGTCTTTCCTATGGGCCTGACTCAAAATGACTTTTGGATGCAAAGTTCTGCATAGCTGCATAGTTTTGGATCATAAAAGTCTTATCTGATCTTGTCCATGAGGCCCTTGCACAGACTGGTCTTCTCAGGGGATGGGGATGGGGACAGACCCCCAGAGTGAGTTTTAAACATTATTTGTTAAATATAACAAATAATTGTGTCTGATTTGTCTCAGTCGTTACAATATGAATGGGAGAATGTCTCAGGTTATGACTGTAACCATAGTTCCCTGAGAAGGGAACAAGACACCTCTGCATGATTGCGTCTGAAGCATGTGTCAAGTCAAGTCAAGTCACCTTTATTTATATAGCGCTTCTTACAATGCAGATTGTGTCAAAGCAGCTTTACAGTGATAACTGGTATATAATTTTTGGCTGCACAGCAGCTCTTAAAGAGAATGGTGTCATTGTCCAGCTTAAGTAAATTCAGTATTGATTTATTCCGTTGTCAGCAGTGGAGTAAACAGTGATGTCATCATCCAACTTGGTTCAGTTCACATACAGGCAGATCAAAACATTGTTGAATATCAAATGTCAAATGTCCCCAACTAAGCAAGCCAAAGGTGACGGTGGCAAGGAACCCAAACTCCAACAGATGACATCAGGTGGCAAACAGGTGTAAAAATGGAAAAAAAACCTTGGGAGAAACCAGGCTCAGTCGGTGGGCCAGTTCTCCTCCGGCCAACAGCGAACAGTGCATAATTATGATTCAGGCAGCTTTCATAAGTACGATTGGGATCGCAACAGTCAAAGTATTTATTCCAGTTCCATTTAGTTGAGGATCGTATTCATCACGCCAGTATGGGACGGTTTGTTGAGGATCTGTGCCACTGGCTGTCATGACGATGAGGCCTTCACAGGGGATGATCTAGTTGACACAATCTCTGCTGACACTTCAGAGCTGTGTTGTTGTCGTGTCTAGGTGCACGTCCTCGATCTCACCTGGATAAACAGAGAGACTAATATTAGCGTAGATGCCATTCTTCTTCTGATGTAACGAGTACATCTGGTGTTATAGAAAGTGTTCCTGGTTCCGGCTGACCTAATTTATGGTCATACTTCCTGGTTCTAGTAAGAACTCTAGCTGCTGCGTTTTGTACAAGCTGTAGTTTGTTTATCAAGCGAGCAGGGCAACCACTCAGTAGAGCATTACAGCAATCTAGCCTTGAGGTCATGAACGCATGAACTAACTGTTCCGCATTTGCCACTGAGAGCATATGTCATAGTTTAGATATAATTTTAAGATGGAAGAATGCGGTTTTACAAATGCTAGAAATGTGGCTTTCAAATGAAAGATTGGTATCAAAGAGCACACCCAGGTTCCTAACAGACGACGAAGACTTAATAGAGCAGCCATCAAGTGTTAGACAGTATTCTAGGTAATACATGCAGAGGTTTTTGGTCCAATAATTAAAATCTTTGTTTTTTCTGAATTTAGTAGTAGGATATTACTGGTCATCCATTTTTTTCATATCAGCTATGCATTCCGTTAATTTTGTGAATTGGTAAGTTTCGTTAGGGTGCGAAGAAATATAGAGCTGAGTATCATCAGCATAACAATAAAAACTAACGGCATGCTTCCTAATGATATCTCCCAAGGGTAACATGTACAGAGTGAACAGCAACGGTCCTAGTACTGAGCCTTGTGGTACTCCATACTAAACTTGTGATCGATATGACATCTCTTCGTTTACTACTACAAACTGATAACGGTCAGATTGGTTATAATTTTCTCTCTAATATTGTCAATCTTGCAAGTAAAGAAGTTTATAAAGTCATTACTGCTGTGCTGTTTGGAAACATCAGAAGTCGAAACTTTATTTCTCGTTAATTTAGCCACTCTATCAAATAAATACCTAGGGTTGTGTTTATTTTTTTTCTAAAACATTTCAAAAATAGGCAGTTTTTAAGGCCTTTCTGTACTTAATCATTCTCTCTCTCCACGAAATACGAAAAACCTCTAGTTTTGTTTTCTTCCAGCTGCACTCCTTTTTTCTGTGTTTCAACTAGTCCAATGGCGAGGTGACGTCATAACCAGGACATAAAAGCATAAAAGCACATCCGGAATGACCGGCGTTAGCTTCAATTAGTCAAAGCAGATCAATCACAGGGATGAAGGAAGTATGGCAGGACGATGCAGCATCTCGTTCCCTTCTCAGGGAACTATGGTTACAGTCGTAACCTGAAACGTTCCCTTTCAAGGGAACTCGCGCTGCGTCTGTGACGCTTTGGGGATGATAATGCAAAAATGCTATGTTTACAAGTGCCTGTCCACGTGAATACTGAGAGCACAACTAAGACATGAGCACCTGTGAACCCGGGGCAGCACCCAGGTCCAGGTTGTAAAACCATACGAATTTGAGCAGAGAGGACCAGCCTGCCACACACCACATCCTGTAGGGATACCTCCTTATATAATAAGGCTTTCTAAGCCGCCATACTCCTATCCTGGCCTAAAAGCACAACGGAGGAAACGTGGCCAACGGGATACACCACCCGAAGGGACATGGAAGGCAGCTAAGGCTGCCACGTACACCACGTACACCAGAGCTATTTTCCTTGGGACCACAGGAGGATCTGGTGTGCCAGTTTGCATAGCGGGCACGGAGACCGATCCCCTGATGCTTTATATAAGAGACCACTGATGTGTTGTCTGTGCAAACAAGCACATGATGGTCTGTGAGGAAATGCTTCAACGCTGTGAAGACAGCCATCATTTCCAGGAAACATATGTGTCACGAGAGATGATGACTCTTCCACAGACCCTGAACTGAGCGGCATTCTATAACCGCTCCCCAGCCCGTGAGGGAAGCATATGTCGTGAGCATGAAGCAATGACAATGGGCTCCTAACACGGGACTTTGTGACAAGAACCAAGGCTTCTTGAAAAAGCCCTTTATGAAAGCTTTATTTTATAATGCAACTGCGTTGCAAAAAGGATACACCGAAGTGCACTTGCTTGATGCTGCAGGCGGCTCGGGGGCGAAGCGCTGACTAGGTTGCTTGGGAGCGGCGTGGACACAGGGCTACTTGAGAGCGACAAGCTGTTGACAAGCTCAGCGCGTTGATCAGCGCTGCACGAGAGCGGCGATCAGGCAGAGTGATGAGAGAGCTGCAGGCTACTCGTAGGCAGCAGCTGCTAGAGAGCGGCGAGCTGCTTGAGAGCAGCAAGCAACAAGAGACGAGCTGACCAAACTGCTGCAGAGCGGCGAATTCCAGCCACTTGTAGGTGAAGGTGGCTTCAAGTCTCGTAGATCAAGCGAAGAGATGATATCTGCATTGCTGAAGGAGAATGAATCGATTTGCCATGGTGAGACGGCCGCTTATATAGCCCGAGTACCCACCCTTTTTGGCGGGCTCGAGCGGGTTTGCTCACCATTGGCTCACGCGTTCCGCGCCATCATTGGTTTGTTTTCTTTAACTTCATGAACCAATGGCCATGCAGTTCACACTGCGTGATTGTATAAAAGAATTTGAGAAAAAGGAGTTTTCCCCATGGCGTCTTGACTTGTTAATAATCAATATTAATTAATAAGAGGAACGACGCAGTACTCGTGTAGTATCGCAAGGGAACAAGAGACAGGTGAGGCTGATCAATTTAACAATGGGTAACTATCACAACAAATAAAAGCGGGAACAAAGGCACATGGATAAAACATAAACCTAACAAATATGAATATCAAGACTCTTAGGCAAACAACATACTGGCCTCGGCAGCATTTTTTTCTTTTTTTTTGGAAACCATTGATACATATTAACATTTTCTAATTAACTGCACTCTCCTCTGGAGATCTTGAATGATCTCAGCTCTCAACCCCCGAGGCTATTAATTAAAGCATACATACTCAACATACGCAGCCACTCATGCTATCTGCCTTATCTTCACTGAGGAAATATGACAGACCATTTGATAAATATATTATGTTCATGAAATGAAATCTCACTGTAGGTTTTTAATTAGCACACAGTCACTTTATGCATGTTCTCTGACTGTTACGTCCCCTTATGGCGTAGAGGTAAAAGAAGATGTACATAAAAGAAATGAAAAACATTCTTATAAATTTAGTCTCTGGGAGATACTGTGGGCAACACAAGATAACTGTAAGCATGTGGTTCACTTTATTTACAATAAAGCAATAGAATTTACACACAAATGAAAACACAAAACATATGAACATATTTACAACTATAAACAACTATGCAAAAGAAACAAAAGATTACTTCATGTATTTTACTTTTCTCTGGGCTGGTGAAGCATAGATCAGGTAAGAGGTCCTCTGAGGTCAAGTAGCAAGCGAACCACAAGCAAAGCCAGCAGAGTTGAACAACAGATGGCACAACTGCTAAACATACTCCAAGCTCTTTCGATCTCAAGGGTGTCTTATATCCCAAACCACTGTCTATGATTGGTTGTTTCTCAATGACATTCTTCATGATGGACACTCTAATCAACCAATAGCAGAACCTAAAGAATAAGAGATAGCGGAGGGCGAGAAAACAGGAAGAAAAACAGCAGAGGGGGCACCAGTGGGGACGAAGGACACTTGAGGCTAGGTGGCACCAGCAAGGCAGAAAGGACTCCAGACAGGGTTGGGAATTCCAGACAGCCAGAGGGAACCGGCAGAGGAGGAGGCTTGGGTGAGAATTGGATTGGTGTCATCCAGGTCAATAAGCTACTCCAAGGAGTCCAACTCAATGTCCAACATCAATATTTCCACTGGGACAGACATGAAGATCGGCTCACCCACCTGTTCAGACTTGGTTTGTTCTGGGTCTGTGGCGGGTTCTGGCTTTAGGTCTGTGACAGGCTCTGGGTCTGAGGTGGGCATTGGCATTGGCTCTGGTTCTGTAGTGGAGTCACTGCTGGGTAGCTGTGGTTTAAGGATTAGAGTGGGCTCTGAGTTGACTGGAGGAGATATGGCACTCGGCTGGTGGGTCTGCTCCTCCACTATCCCCACTGTGTAGGAAGATCCGCAAACTCACAGGGTGTAATCGATGGAAGTCCACCAGGGAGCGATGACCCTCTCTCAACAATAACATCTGGCTGAGGATGTTGTCAATCCTGCTTCAATATATAATTAAGGTCTCATCAATCCTGCCCAACTCATGATAGATGTAACGACTGAAATAAATCAGACACAAATATTTGTTATATTTAACAAATATTCTTGAAACCCCTCACCGAATGCAACCCAAGGTGTCTGACCAACCCCCAAAGAAATAGAACTGGTTTGCCTTGGTTTTACGAGCTGAAACTATGCAGGCCTCTGCATAGTTTAGTCATTGTAAGTAAGGCTACATAGAAAAAACTCATAGCCCTTAAAACAGACTTTCCTGCATTAATTTATAGTGAACTGATCTATAAATGCACATGTGTTTATGATTATGACTGTTTTGTGCAGCGTCTTTTGTATGGTATTTGTTTTATACATATTTTATGATAAGAACCAATGGTTAACGTAAACTAACCTATACCAAGTTTGGTGCCGATGAGTTTGTATTTTAAAGATTTACATGCTCATGCATATGTAGCGGGTCCCAGCTAGGTCTCCGCTGGCAGATATATAGATATATATAGATAATCCTCTGATAGGAGTGCTCTGGAAATATTACAAATATTACAGAGAAATCAGTGATGCAGGACAACAGTTGCTCATTCTCCATTCACTTGGATTATCTTTATTTTCAACTTCATTTTAACTTTGTATCTGCAATCATTAATTATTTTCTGTTATTTTTTGTCTGTTTTGCATTGAAGCACAGGTTATATCCACATTTGGATAACATGAAGCCATATATGCTCCAAAGGTCTGTTTTCACATAAATGTATCCTCACATATTTTCCAAACATTAACTTATCAGAGTTTGTATGAAACCAAAAGCAAACATTTTCCCTTTAAATCCCATTTTTGGTCTATCCTCAATCATGTCTGCACTTCTTCCTTTAAACACCTGTCATCTTTGTCCTCTTATCAAAAGAGTATTTTTTGTAATAACTGTACATTTTATAAGTGTTCACTTTATACAACAGAATAATTCTCATTTGCAGTTAAGCTGTATTACATTTACACTATAATAACACAAACTTCAATAATAAACATATCTGCCTCATAACTTGGCGCTCAGTTCTATGAACTGAATTTGTATCATTGTAATATTAACGTGCGTGCGCCCTTAAACAAGGCTGCAGCCGTAACTGGTCTAGTGCTCATTCTCCATTCACTCGGATTATACACTCATCTTGCTCTGCACATCGCTAAATGTCCCAGTGTGGCGCTGCTTGTGGTTACCGCCACCCTGTGTCCATTTTATGAAATAACTTGTGTACAACTTAAGCATTAGTATTCAATTATATAAATCAGAATAAAATAAAATACTATTGCAACAAAAGGAAAGGAAACAAAAAGTAATAATCTCAACAAAACTTATTTTGTGAGTGTCACACATATGATATGTCAATACCTGTGAAACATATCAGTATTACAAGAATCTTTAATATTTTCTTCTCCATCTGACCAACCCCCAAGTTACACGCACACGATCTGCTCAAGACAAAGCATCGTAAACTTTCCTCCCGCTCTCTCTTGCTTTTTCGACAGACTGACACCCTGCAGGGTGGCCTCTACAGGTCAAGGCTTGTGGGCCTGTCCTGCACCCCAGCCATGTGCTTAACTAGGAGAGAAAAGGACTCTTTCCCACAAAGATTCAAACTAACCATGCAAGTTTGTCATCGGTTCTTCATTCAATACAGAAGATGTTGATTGCAACTTAAGCACCATCGGACTGAACCCTCAGGACTTTCTACTGCAACGGTATATTTGAGATGCTCTTCAAAAAGGCAGAGGCCTAATGCAAGTATCGTACGATATACTAAACTGCTGCTAGTTAGTTAAAGTTGTGAACCTCCTTTGTTAACAAATAAGTTCTGTAATGAATACTGATGATTCTGATGATGGTTTTTGGCTTCTCCATTGCTCCATTTCCTGTCCCCACTTCGGGTCCACTTTATCATTCCTCATTTTACCTGTGTATGTATGTGTTTCTTAGTTTAGTTATGTGTTTGTTATTTAGTTAATAAAACTTGTGTACAATACATGTTTGGTGTTGACTCCCCGTCTGTGAAGAAATTGGCTCTTAAATGATTTAGATCCTATTACTAGCTCTAAGCACTGTAAATGCTAAGAAATAATTATTTTTCTATGGCCATGAAAAATACCCTTCTCTTTAATAATTATTTAATAATCAATACTGAGTGTTCACAGAATGAACTGATTGATTGTAATTTTAATGTAGCTACATCAAGTTAATCTGATTAACCGGTTAAAATATTCATAATTAATAATAATTAATAATCATAATGAGTTATGAATAATTATTAATATAATTATACATATTCCTCCAGTGAGCGGCCATCTTGAGTGCGGCTGAACAGGAACTCGTTGGAGATGTAGAGTGAATCAGGGAGTGCAAAAGAGTTGGTGGTGACTGCTGGGTTCATGGTCTGGTCATCTGTAATGTAGACAATGGATGATTGAAAGAACACAAAGTAGGTTTATTGAAGACCCAGGTAAGTGTACAGGATAAGACAATATCCATAATGACGACCAGACAATGAGTGTACAGAGTGAGTGTCCTTTATAGGGCATTGATGAGACTGATAGGAACCAGGTGTGCTTGATGAGTGAGCGCATGTGAGAATCATGAGTGATGCTGGGTAATGTAGTTTGTGAATGAGAGTGTGCGGTGAGGAGTGAGGCAAAGTCTAGTGTGTGTGACAACTAATGACGATATGGCGAATGTAGTGTGTCCGGATTACATTCATACTACACACATTCATTCTATATAGAACATAATTTTTTTAATGGTTGCGAAGTAATTACTTCTTCAAAATAAGTACTTACTAAGAGTATGCGATTTCGGACAGAGCCAATGATATTATTACTGAGATGGACCACTGGTATTACAATACACGTGAGAAATTAGAACGTCCAGTTTGGCAGCTCTAGTATACAGTAAGAACATAGAAACAACGTCTGTGTTGTTGCTAATTTGAAATATGCTTTTGAAATATGAGTTTGGAAAGTAAGATTTCAGTAATTCCCAATGTAAATGATTTATGACTGTAAATAGCTTCACAAGTATGTTCCCAAGGTGGTTGCGGGGTGAACATTGGATCAAATAATACACTGTTGCCAATTCTGCTTTACAATCATAGTTCAGTGAATATGTAATGTTAACTGCATAGCCTTCAATGATAATGAAGGTATTACTGTACTGACATATTTCGAGACTAGGTTACTACGAAGTTGGTCCTTACCAAAGTCATAGTCATAGTGTAACAGTTATCTTCAGTTAGTTTTGGATTCATGGACTTTCAATTTGTTTTAAATTGTCACATGTTCAGATTCCTGCCACTCATCTTTCTCCTTGGTTAACTTCATTATTAGTTTGTATGTTTCAGCTGTGTTCTTATTATCCTTGTTTGTGTTCACTACTTACGTTTTTCCTTCTCCTGCACTCCTTATCAGGTCACCGTTATACTCAGTGTGCGTTAACCCTGTCACACGCAAGTTTAAAATATTCTAGCTGACCGCCCCTATCATGTCTGATATGAATAAACATCGGCAAATTATATTTAAATGGATTTTTATTGCTGCTTCCATTGATGTGTGACATCAGAGTGTATTTTACAAACTCTAAATGTATTCTTTTACTAGTGCTTATGTGTATTTAAATGTCTGAAAATGAAATAAACTTTGTGCTGGAACCTTATTCTTACCTTACCTTACTCATCTGCCTGCCTGCACACACCGTCACAGATGACCAGACCAAACATGAATTGGAACGCTATGTTCATAAAGGTGGCTCAGGAGAGCACTGATTTCCTTTCTTTTTCTGCTGGGTTTTTCATCTTGCCATCATCTGCCTACTCGAAGACGAGACCCTGAAGACCCTGTTCTGGATCAGGGCGAACTTTCACGACCCCATAAACCTGCCAGACACCACCGGACTGAATTGGAGGGAGGCATTCGTGAGGTGTCTGGAGAGTGTACGGCCCCGATTCAAAGCACAGCCAGACCCAGAGCCGAAGTTACTGCCTTCGACCACAGAGAATGCACGAGAGCCCACCATAGATGTTGAGGGACCACCTGCTGTGACAAGTGAGCCAGAGCCTGGAAGTGGAGCCCCCAAGCGACTCTGCCTTCATTGCTATTTAAAGACAGCATTATGAGTGTTTTCTTAAATAATTTATTTGATTTGTGTGGACTGTGCCCTGCTCACCATCATCATGTCCAGTCTTGTGTCACCTTTATCATCACAGAGCTCAGCCACTCCTCCAGCCCCATTGCTGCTAGAAGCTTGCAGCCCTGCGTCATCTCTGGAAATGCCCTGCCAGAATGTCGAGCCACAGGTCGAGCAACCATCAGCAGCGCCTTCACTAGAGGATCCTGTATATATGCAAATAAAGTTGTATATACTTATATATCCAACTTCGTATAAAGAGCTGGGCGATAATATAGTTTACATTTTGCTATGATATATACAATCAGGCAGCCAAGATTTGCTTGGTATTTGAACTACTTCATATTCCCATTTTAACTACAGCAAATTGATCATTATTTGGCAGAGCACAATCTTAACACAACACACATTGAATCTTTGAGGCACTTAAGTTCACAGACTCAATTGACATATTCCTTGCTAATGGCTGAATGGCTTTGAATCCATAATGATGAGCAAATGGTACGCTGTTTTGGAAGGTTACATAACAAGCTGAACCTGGGAGCTGACAGCACTCTCATCTCTGAAGTAGATCAGGTTTAGGTTTATTATTCCACAACTCTTTTGCATTAAAGGATGGTATTAATGCTGGCGATGTACTGAAGCCGAATCCGTACATAAGCTATTTTGTAGTGTCATTGTCGCACTGAAAGCAGAAGGGATAACATCGCTTCCATAATGTGAAGTGGCACACATCTCACAAGATACACTATCTGGAGGACTTGTGATGTTTCAGACAAGCGGGTGGAATGTGATTTTAGTTTCACATATGGGTGGGTTTGATAGAGTTTGCTGGAATGAAAACCACTGGTCTTTCATCACTGTTGGACAAGTCTCATTCTCTTCCTCCACTTATAATGAGTCTGTTCAAAAGACCATGTATTTCACTGTTCAAAGCAACATGTACTTGTGCTTTTGTACTTCAGAAGTTGTTTTTATATTGTGCTTTTGTGCTGATTTGTTTGTAATGTATTTGCAATGTCTGATGAGAAAGACCTCTTTACATGAGTTTATATATTTTTTTAAATGATTAGATGAAAAACAAACATGTACTTACAAAATATTTAAGTCTCTATTTCATTTACTTCATGTAACAATAGTTTGAGTGACTCTAAATTAACATGTGGCCGAAATCTAAGTGATTTAATTTTTTTTCTCCTCATGCCAGTAGATAAAACATGTAAAAATTCCATATAGTTGAGACATGAGCAGAATATTTTAGTTTTGCACAGCTACTCACATTTGCTTCGGAAATTGAAAATATGGTAACACTTTATTTTGATGGTCCCCTTTCATTTCATTCTATTAACTAGATTAACTTTGCAACTACATGTCAACTTCCAGCCATTAGTATTTGTATTTGTAGACTGTTTGCTTAATATCTGCTGACACTTTATTTCGATAGTCGGCTTTAGACGTTCTGCTAACTATAAGTAACTTTGCAACTACATGTCAACTAACTCTCATTTGAGTATTAGTAGACTGTCTGCTTAATCTCTGCTAACAGTTTATTTTGATGGTCCCTTAACAGACATTATACTATAAGTAACTTTGCAAATACATCAATTTATTCTACTAACCCTAACCCCCTATTCTACTAACCCAAACCCTTACCCCTTACAGGAGGAGGACTTGATTCTAAGACAGTTGGGCTATCCCTGTACCGGCAACATACCTAAACCTACCCCTTACAGGGGAGTAGGCGGGCCCTAAGGGAAATAGCCCGTTGATAATCTTAACTAAATGTTGGGGAGCAGCACATTAGATTTTGATGCAAAAGAAGGGGGATTAAAAACAGAAGAACCAGGAGGATGGTTTTTGATTGAAAGAAAAATAGGGCGAAGGCAAAAATTAGTGGAAAGCGTGGATCAGTCCCATCAAAAACATGTACCTGCCAGTGCATTTCTGCGTCCTTCCTAATCCAAACTGGATAACCGGAAGAGGTTGTCTGGGGGGAGGCGTTGTCTTTTCATACACCTAACAGTCTACTAATACTCAACTAATACTTCCATGAGAGTTAGTTGACGTAGGTGCAACATTACTTATAGTTAACAGAATGTCTAAAATAGACAATCAAAATAAAGTGTAACAGAAAATAAATTTCAGTTTCAGATGTTCTTTTAAAGGGTTTACTGTATAACTGTCCAAATCTGTCTTTGTCTGTGGTTGGCATGTGCTCCCTTGTCCTGCCCATTTTCATTGATTTTCATCAATATTTTGATATTAAATTGTATTTTATTATAAAATTACACTGGATGTTGGGATTAAAAGTGCAGCAAAAGGCTGTATCAATTCACACATGAAGAGGTCATTTATATATAGAAGTCTTAAAGGCAAAGCAGCAAATAACAGTTGATTTAATTCAAATAAAACAAATAGCATCAAATAACACTTGCTAAGAGCCTATCAGGACATAAAACCAGCTGGGCAAAGTGCAACAGAACAGCTGAATGAACAGTTAAAATAAGTGTTTTACCTTGACATGCATCTTAAAAATGCAGCACTCATTGCATGAGATGCTGAAGAACAGCAAGATGTGACAGCAGCAAAAGACATCCATTTGCATGTGTACAGTACAATGACCAACAATTAAATAAACAGTGTACGGCCAGTAATGTAACCTACCCGGTCTACCTGAGACAGACTGACAAATAAAATGGATTTCTGATCCATGGATCCCTGCTCTTCTTATGTTGTCACATTCCTGTTCATTAAAGAATACTCAGTCCTTCCAAGATCCAGCGGCTTTTATGCGTGTTTCCAGTCTAACCATGGTCTCAGTCAACCAGCTACTACATCTTCAGCAAAGGGACTTGCCTATTGAGGAGTATGTTCACCAGTTTTGTGAGTTATCTTATCAAGTTCCATTTGATGAAGTGGCTTTAAAGGACATTTTCTGTTTTTGACTAAATGAGCCCATAAGATCCTGGTTTCCTGAAGGGAAGTTTAATTGTAGTCTAAGAGACTTTATGGACTATGCCCTAATTTTGTGTGGTTCATCTTTCACTGTGGGGGAAACAGAGAACTTTAAGAACCCAAATAATTATTTGGGGGAGGGCCAATTCCGACAAGCTCCTGCGGCAGCAGAGCTTGTACCGTCACAAATTTCTATGCCTTCCAGTCTGATTATCGCAACCCCGATAATCTCCACTCTCTCAAACCCAGTAATTCCCTCACCAGAGCCTGTTCACGTAATGGCGGCCGCGTCGGAGCTCAGCTGATGTTCCAGAGCCTCGTCACATCTCAGCTGATCTTCCAGAGCCTCGTCACGTCTCAGCTGATCTTCCAGAGCCTCGTCACATCTCAGCTGATCTTCTAGAGCCTCGTCATGTCTCAGCAGATCTTCCAGAGTCACGTCTTGTTGCGGTTGTCGTACCGCAACCCTCCTCTGTTCTGTCAGGGGAACCCGTCATCAAGCATCAGAGGCTGGCATCCAGCGTGGAGGATCCACCGCTGGTGTCAGTATGCACAGCTGGTATCCCCAAACCAACTCATTTTAGCCCTCATGCTCCTGAACTGATTCCCCTGTCCCCATAATGGGGATCGCTTTATGGTGTATCTGGGTCGCGCACACCACCACTGAATCTTCAGAGGTGGCGGCTTATGCTGCAGAACCTCTGGAGGTAGCGGCGGCCACTGCAATTTCCCTAGAGGTGGCAGCATATGCTACAGAACCTCATGAGGCACCGGCGCTCACTTCAGCTCCTTGCGCAGTGGTGGCGTCCATCGATTTTACACAAAAGCATGGTAAGAATATTCTAATGCATTTTATCATAGCATACTATACGCCATTAATTATGAAATGAAAAGAGGATTCTTTTGATACTAAGAAAGATGGGGATTCAAAAACATTCAAACTGTAATACATACACCTGGATATAGGCATTTGAATTACCCTGACATAACTAAAGAATCATAATTAGGTCAATATAACATAAGGACATGCATAAGACACAGGGAAAATACTATATACAGTTAGGACAGTTTGATTGTGGGTAAAAAAAAAGATTAAAAGTTTGGAGTAATACCAGGTGAGTAAAAATGATGAAGACTTTTGAATTAAATGGAAAACATTTGATTTTTGGCAATCTGGAAATGTTGGATGTGTATAGAAATCCAACCTGCCAAATTCCCACTTCAGCCTACTTCCTGATGCAGGAGGCAGAATAATCAGTTTTATTTGAGCTGCTGGGCTATCAAATACCCTGTCTTTTGCTCGAATACTGCATCCCACAAACAAAATGGTGAACATAATTGCGTAATGAATCTTAAAGTACTCTGCCAAGCGTTAACTAGCTCTTAGTACAAGCAAGCTACAACGTGATTACAGCGCATTTCATTTCAGTCATAATAACATTTCATTACCACACAATCCCAAATCAAAACCTCAGTTTACATGAGCGATGATGCTGTCACCCAAAAGAAATAACAGACATAAAGAAAACTGTGCTCACGTTCTAGATAGCAGTTGAGAGTTTGCAATAATATGTCCCCTGATGTGAGGGCACAAAATTCCTTTTGACAGCTATGAAATACAGTAAACCCTCGTCCGCCGTGAGCAAGTATTTATCTTTAAAGCCTCACATTTTGATGCCACGAATGTTTAAAAGTGATGACAAGCTTACTTTTTTTATACCTTGAACAAAATATAATTTCATGCTGGATTAACTGTATTGACCAGCTGGAGGGCAAAATAATTTATGTGCACGCGTCTCAGAGATCTTCATTAGGTCATTTCTTTTTGTATTGGGTGTGTGTGTGTGCGCGCGTGCGTGCGCGTTTTTGTAATTTATGAGGACACAAATTTGTATAATGACATGGGTATTACACTGGTATTACGATGTAAACATGACAGGACAGTCCTCATATTTAAAATAGCTTTAGAAAACATACTAAACAATGTTTTATTAATGTTTTCTGTGATGGGTAGGTTTAGGGATAGAGGTAGTGTAGGGGGATAGAATGTACAGTTTGTACAGTATAAAAACCAAACCAAATAGCAAATAGCAAAACAAACCTCTCTCTCTCTCTGTGTGTGTGTGTGTGCATAAGAGTGATGGAAACATGTCCATGTTACATTTCATCCCAAAACCAAAAGAAAAATCATTTGTATTAAGGAAAGTAAAATCTATTTTTAGTATCATCAAGGTTTTTTTTTCCCCACCCTGTGACATTACTTTCATGACAGTTAAGCACAATTAAGCACCCCAAAAAAGGCTGTTAATAATAATAATACTAATAGTAGTAATAATAATAATAACATAAATATGGAAATAAAAAAAATGCTTAAAAATATTAATGCAGTACAACAAATACTACTTAAGTACACCAAAGTAGTACTTAGTAGTAGTAGTAGTAGTAGTTGTAGTACTACATCAATCTACAGTCCATACCCCATAATGACAAAGCAAAAAATAAATAAATAAATAAAATAAAATCCAGTTTCTCTGGATCATCTTTGAGATGTTTCTGCACTTTGTATATGAAAATGAATATAAGCAAAAAGTCATGAGGTCAAAAGAAGTGGCTGCAGAGCTCAGAGACAGGACTGTATATTTATCATTTCATTACAATAATGTGTTTTTAAAATATCCTACAATAGGCTTCATTGTAAAGTAAAATCTTTTCTTCAACCAGAAATGTTTTCAACAGATTTTACAACATTCACTGATAAATGTATGAAGACATCATAAAGATTGTTTTGATTAGCATTAATCCTGTGCTAGGCTGCCATTGAATTCGGTTGTCAAATATTTGCCATATTTTACATAATTTCCGCATTACACTGACACTGTCAAGAGAAAAACAGTCCCCTTTCAAAGTGGAACTTTTGACGCTGCATCATGGTGTTAACGCTATGGGAACGCTCCGCGTGAACCGGTGTCATGAAGCATGTGTGAATGCACATCAATCTTGATTGGCTAGCACAGTTATCTATCTAGGAGCAGGGCATGCATGGTTAGCTCTCGAGGGGGCTGGCTGTATTCACTGTGAATGCTTTACAGTGAACAAGATCCTCTTTATGCCAGGCAACTACACCTGCGGGTCTCCTGGCAAGGTGGCGTGGCAACTGTGACTATAAACTATACTCTGCTTGTCTCCTCTCCAGTATGGGGGGAACGGAGGTAGTAGTGATGTGTCGGACGACTGAGTTGGTGATATACCAATAATGCCACTTCATACTTACACAATTCCCCACTAATCCTGGACCTTTCACAACCCTGACAGGCAGCAGTTGTAATTCATCTGTATTCGAACATAATAGGCTGGGCTAAAGAGGAGAGTGGGCAATATCGCACTCACATCTCACATCCTTATTAATAGAAGTTTAAGATTGGTAGCGATGTGCTCCCTCTATATTTGAATGGGTTAATATAGTCTCCCCTGTCCTCCCCTCCAGAACTTTGGCTGGAGGTGGAAATGCATTTATGCTTTCTCACTGGAACTGTAGGAGTTGGCAACCATCTACTGATGAGGGCTACTTGGTAGAGAGTAGTAGAGAGAGGTCTTCCTCTCTCTCAGTAGCCCCTCCGGTGTATACTGGAGGTAGTAGCCTGACGGAATTGCATCCGCACATTCCTAATGAGGCCCAATTGTCATGTAGGGCACTTCCCTGGGGATTCAGTGGTAAAAGCCTTTTGGTAAGACCGGCCTCCTTTTTGCCCCCTCCAGCTCAGAGGTGGGGTGTCGACAGGTGATAGAGAGCAGGAGGTGCTTATTTCTCTGTGCTCTCTTGCCAGACTTTCCCAAAAGTACTTTTTTGCTATCCTTCCTTAGGTCAGAGTGGCCACTCTTGAGCTATCTTCCAGTCTTTAAGGACAGGTTGCTAATTTCTATGCTCCCTTTGGCTAGATTGGCCCTTAAAGCTGATGGCCGAGGATTTGGACAGTTGGAGTAGCAGTACTTTAGACTGTCCTCTTCTTTTCAGGCGTGGTGGGCGGACGCAGTGATACTGCAGTCTCACTAGCTGGCTCTGCCCCAGGTCAGTTATACTGGATAAGTAATTGAGGGTATTGAGCTGCGGACCTCACACTTCAGGTACCTAAGCTTTTGGTCACTAGATGCGTTGTATGGCAGCCTTTGGCTGCAGCCTAGCTGGATGGTTAATTTTACAGCACAGTGAGCAGGCATTTGTTCAGTATGGTGCAGTGGGTATTGTGTCCCCATAGCGCCAACAGCATAATGCAGCATCTCTTTCCCCTTGTCAGGGAACCGGGTTACATACGTAACCTAGACGATCATAACAAATCATAGTGGTAGCACTTTATTTTAGAGTCCTGTTTCCCATGTACATACTATGTACTTATTATATTAATTACAATAACTGGATAATAACTAGGTACCAACCCTTAACCTACCCCTAAACCTAACCTTAACTTTTTTTCTTTTTTTTTTTACATTTTCTGAAGCAAATGTGACTGGAGCTTGTTTTATTGTTTACTAGACAATTGTAATTCTGATCATTTAGCAATAGCAACAAAGCTATATGATTTAAGGAATAATTCATATCTGTAGAACAAACTGTGTGGATTACACATTAAAGTTTGTTACTTGAGTTATTCCATATCCCTTTCAAAAAACTTCAGATATCTGCAACATTAATAGTGTGATTTACCTTAGGAAACACTATAAGCAATAGAATGTAAAAAAAAAAAAAAAAAAAGGCTTAAAAATGAGAATGACAACTGCTGCCTGTCAGGGTTGTGAAAGGTCCAGGATTGATGAGGAATTGTGTAAGTATGAAGTGGCATTATTGGTATATTGCCAATTTAGTCGTCCGCCAGCTCGCTCTCTCCTGCTACTCACGATCTGTTCAGCTGGCTTTTATGCCAGACACCAGCATATACACACACACTGCCTGTAAATACTGTGAGAAATGGCATACTACACTCATCCAGTCATCATAAATCATATACCCTAAGAAAGAGTACAGAAGGAACAATAGTAATTGTAAAGGTGAAATATGTAATTGGAAAATGTTTGATGTTTCAGTATACATTTCCACATAATTAAATATGCAGACAACTGCAAGCCAATTTGTGGGTTGATTCCTCTAAAACGTGTAAACACTGTGTCTCTGTGGTGTTATCAAAACATTCCAACATAGCAACAGTGGTTCAACCAATGGCATGAGTTTGGGGCAGGGCTATTTGTTTGTTGTGCCAATAAAATACAGGGAGAGTTTTCCCAAACCTGTTTAAAAACATTCATTAGGTGTGTGCTCCTTCAGCTGGATTTAACCAATCAGCAAGATTTATTACTTTTAGTCAGGGAGGAGTTGAAAACAGAGCCATCAAGTCGTAAACCTTCTCTGCTTCTCATGACAATGTTTTAATCACAGATGAAGTAGATTAGATGCAACATTTGTCAAATATTTGTCAGAATCACAGACAATTTCATGTAGCAACAGAAACAATTTTCATTAAATATTTTATGTACTGCTGCGCAAAAATAAAGTTCAACATAAGCATATACTATTTACACACCAATTAATTGGGGTTTATATGGTTTATCAGTTTTATTTGGATAAACATGTCACAATAAAACATTAAGATTACATGAAAAGAGTTTGTATTGTTATAAAAGACAGATTTGTGGCCATTAGCCATAATAAATAAATATAATCAGAATAAACACAAAACACATGTGATCGTTGTCATTAGTGAATCTGGCCAATTGTGAAACAGCTGTGTCATCATCAGAGCTTGTATAGCCGCTCTGGAGAAACTCCGCTGATTGCACCAGACGACTGCTCTTAAATCACTCTCATGGTATGGCATACATCACAGTGATGTTGCATTGTGCCATCTCAAGTTGGACAAGATTTCTAACCAGCATGCACTTCTTCAAGTCAGATGTTGATCGGTCTGCGCAGCGCCTCATAAAAAACGAACATACCTATGATATGTACAAATTTGTTTGGAGACTGTATCACAGTTCGTTGTTCAGGGAAGAAGGAGGTGGGAACCAGCAAACTTTCAACAACTTTAACCATATCAAATAAAGGCAGTGGCTATTTGCACTAAGTGCTAAATGCAAATAGCGATAGATGCTGTTTACACTAAGTTAAAATAATATATTCTATTTACACTAAGTGACAGTAGCAGCATTTTCTTAGCGATATGCTATTTACACTAGGTGAAAATAGCAATAGATTCTACTTACACCATGTAAAAGTATCAGTTCTTTGCAATAAGTAATAATTTATTGAATTCAATTATTATTATTAAATTATTGCAAATAATTTGCAATAATTGAGTAAATAGTAATTAGATGCTATCTATACTTTATATTGGCAGATACTATTTGCACCTCAGTATTTTTGTACATTACAGGATGCAATAATATCAGAGCAGGGCTATTCAACTGGCGACCTGCCAATCATCTTCATCCGGCTGTGGGCACCCACACCACTAATCCTACCCAAGACTACCAAGCGTATTATATGCACACCATAAAATGCGTATCATATGCACGCCAAATCTCATTTGGAGTATATTTTTTACGAGATTCATAAATGGTAAACTTTGGAACGTTGGAATGTTGTTCCAGGATCAACAAAGATGTATCTGAAACGATTTGGATTCGTTCGGACCGCTCTGTCATCATCTGAAGTTGTTTCTTGGTCAGTAACAACAAATACAGAACAAATAGCGCTGTTTTCAGGCGTTTCACTAGTTTACTATGAACTACGCAGCACGGCCCAGTGGATAACGGAACGAAAACTTAAAGGAGTTGCGTTTATTCCCGGTCACCATTATTAAACAGCGTTGCGACATCCAGTAAGAAACGTTTCAATTCGAAACACACCTCTGGGTTTCAAACCACAAAACATTTGATGATTAAACATTCCCAACAATGAGGAAAACAGGAGAAACGTGCCATGAATTAAGGTAGAAGACTTTTAAATCCCAAAATCACCACAATTACAAACATTTACGATGAATGAACTGTAGTAATTTAGCATGGATTGTGGAAATGTGGAATATTTATATTGAATACCATGTTGTAGCCATTTATATTGCAATATATTTATTAGGTGGGTAGGGGAATATATAATTAATTTCTTTGTGAAGGTGTGTATAGTATACCTGCATTTAGGTGTTTTTATAGGCCTATATAACATATCATAATATAATATAATTTGACAGTGGTAGTAGTGAGTAGCCATATATGGTTTTACCTGTGGTCTCACTGTCAGAATATTTTCATTTAAACCTATATTAATTATAGATAAAATAATTCTTACCAATAAGAACGCTTAAGGATGCTGCCTTATTGGGAGAATAAAAACCCTCCCTACACCTTCCCCTATCCCTACCCAATAAACACGTTTAATATAATAAAACACTCGTTCGCAGTTTATTTCCACTTTTGCAACATTATTTTCATTTTCATTGAAAATAAATGCAAGCTCGGCAAAAGGCAGATTCAAACCTGCGTCCCTGCCCCCTCACGGACGACTGCCGCACACACATAAACAAAACATAACATAAATAGTCCAGGCCTGGTCCTCTCTCGTCCTTCTCTGTTGTCGCTCCTCCTTTTATGCTCCCGGTCCTGCTTGCCACAGAGACGTTAGTGGCATTTTCCGCAGTTAAGAGACAAAATTTAATAACAAAACTTTTGTCTCAAATTCAGTGCTTTTGAAATATCTATTAATTGTCAGCATGCCAGTCTTGACAATGTTACTTTTGCCATCAGCACTGTCTATAAATGTCTATAAATCTACTGTAGCCTATATATTTTTCAATTAGTGCTTAGGCATGATGCTAGCGTGAAGGGTGGTGTTGTCTGTCAGCGGTATGACTGGGACACTTTGGCCTCTTGCCTGGACGTGTTCACCCACCACAGTGCTGTTGAGGTGGGCAATGATGGAAGATTTATCGATGCCGTCCTTATGTATGCTGACCCACGCAGCGCAGGAACAGAAGCAAAAGCAGCAGGGTTGAATCCCACTGTGAAGCCATTTTCCAGCAATTAAACTGCACTGGTACTTCATGCGCATTGGCTGTTGAAAGAGAAAAGTTACAGGGTATATGCAAAGGTGACATTAAGATGCTATTGAACTAATTCACTGAAATAAATCAAGAGAAAAAGCCTAATATGCTTAGTTTCAAAGAACATACCCTAAGTATGAGCAATAGTAGTGATACCTTAGCAAACACCACTGATAACATATTTCTCAATGGCCCAAATTGTGAGAACTGTATATACAGTTCTCACAATTTGGGCCATTGAGAAATATGTTATCAGTATGTTAACATATATATTATATGTTATAATATCTATATCGTAATAGACTCGCTTAGTAAAAGACCAGCAGGATATGAACTCGTTAAGATTGTTTCATTGATAATCAATCAGACCACTGAGAACATTTATTCCTTTCAACCACTCTTGGCTCTCTTGGTGAGTTCATGCATTTTTTTTCAGGATCAATAATAGTGACTAAACAGATCATTAATACAGGCACGAGGTTCCTTCACATTTACCTCGAATACAGATGTGAGGGTTTTTTTGTTCTTAAGAAGCAATCTTCTGCTTATTTTCATATTAGGAATGTAGGAGAATCTAGTCAATGATGCATTATTTGGAAAAACATTGTTTATTTGATGCATTTCAAGGGATGCCAAATACATATGACAGAGATCATGAATCTTGCTTTTCATGCAATCCAATTATTCAAATATGAAATCTATTTTTTATGAACTGTTCAGAGGGAGAGACTGTCAAGCAACAAGCACATTTTATTACATTGTGAAGCCCAGAAATTCAAATAGTAATAATTATTTTACCCATAAAATGCTTTGTCAACAACAAGAATTTGTAGTAACAAAATGCAGCAGTTCATACAGACAACACTGAGAAAAAAAAAAAAAAAAAAACTTGTTCAGCATACTATAATAACACCATACATGTTGTATTAGCTAAAAACTGTAATTTTAAACGTATGGTTTCATGGTGCTATAATCACAATATAATGCACGTAATGCACAATAATCAAATCGTGTGTGGAAACTGAGTGTGAGCTAATAATATACGCGAGATGCCTTTATAATCGACAGTTTTCTTCATGACCATCTGTTGCCTTAAAGTCATTTCCACCTGCTATAGTAAAAGTCAGAATCGAACAGGCTATGAAGCACTGTGGCTCTCTCCAATCTAATTATTCCCAGCGACTGTCATAGCCTCTGATGTACAGACAGGCTGAATACACAGAACAGATGGCTTCGTATAACTAAGGTTGACTTAGTTTATGAAGACCCCTGTTAAGCAAATCAAGAGCTGGATGAAATCGAGAATAGATTAAGCTTGAGCTTACTGGGTCAACTTACTGTCATGGGGAATTCATGTAGTTACAGGGTAAGTATGACATTGCAGGCTGTAAATTAAAGTGGTGCTTGTTACACTCTTGTTTCCTGTAGTTACAGGGTAGGTAATAAAAAAAATTAAAAAAAACCCGCAAACAATCTGATATCACTGACTCCGAAACCTTTATTTGAAAAACAACTTACTTAAAAACAGTTCTACAACACTTATTATTCATTTATTCATTTTTTAAAATAAATTTTTCATTTCAAATTCTAAAGTCCTGACAGAAAGTAACACATTTTGTCCCTTTTTTTTTTTGTTGTTGTTGTTGTTGTTGTTTCTCTTGCTTGGCTTCCTCCTCCTCTTGTTTCTCAACTGATGAATCTTAAAAAGGAATCCAATTGCTATTCTGTATTAAAAGAAAATACAGTACACCCAGAAATTTTCTCATGGTTTAGGCTATTCATCTTTTCGCTTCCAAGCAACTGTCACCAGCGCCTGCATGAGAGTCGACTTTGCATTCGACGAAGCATATTGTAATGAGCAACGTGAAGCTTTCACGACGTTCTCGTGGGAGATTCATGTGAAACTCGTGCGAGAACTGTCGTCTGTTATTCTGTCTTGTTTGTTTCTCATTATCATTATCTGTTATTCTGTGTATTTTGTTGTGAGCATTAATAAAAAAAAAAATAAAAAATAAAAAAAACTGACGGTATCCAACATCCGCTTGACTTTTCGCGTGAGTTTCTCTCATGCACGCGCAGGTGACAGTTGGTTGAAAGTTTAAAATTTTAAAATACTTGGTATTTTTCTTACAAATACGTATCGTTTCACTTCAGAAGACATTGATTCATCCATTGGGGTCGTATGGATTACTGTTGTTATGTGCTGTTTGATGCTTCGACTTTTAGAAACACATGAGCTTGCATTATAATACATTCCTAGATATTATTTATTTTTCTAAAAACCTTTGTTTGTGTTCATCTTAAGAAGGAAAGTCATAATAGCAATAGCAAATGACATGGGATTCCCTCTTAAGATTCATCAGTGGAAAGAAAGAAAAAGAAGAACAGGGACAAGAGGAGGAGGAAGCCAAGCAAGAGAAACAAATAAGAAGTGTTGTAACTTTAAATCTGTTTTGTAATAAGTTGTTTTTCAAATAAAGGTTATCAAGTGATATCAGATTGTTTGCGGGTTTTTTTATTACTTACCCTGTAACTACATGAAACAAGAGTGTAACAAGCACCACTTTAATTTACAGCCCGCAATGTCATACTTACCCTGTAACTACATGAAATAAAAGTATATTTCCCCATGTATTAAAAAAGATTGCAATAGTTCCTTCTACTTGCCTTGAAACAACTTAATCACTTTCTCGCTAAATTGCTCCCAAACGTAAGATTGTTGTCTATCATAATAGTATAAGTACCATTTAGTTCTAAAATACTTACAGTATAAATAATTTGTTATTTTCCTGGTTGTTACTCCTTTATTCTCAAGACTTTATATATTGTTCCCCTATACTTACACATACTTACTTTATAGGTACACTATAATTATCGAAAGTTACGCTGTAAATTGGTTGTAATTATGCAGTACTTTCCGGGCTGTAATCTAAAGCATTACCGATATTTTTGATAAAATCTGATGGCTGTGTGGCCTGCATTGCCAGCAAGATAATTAACACTTTCAGATGCCCAGAAAGCTACTAAAGACATATTTAAAATGGTTCATGTGACTACAGTGGTTCAATTTTAATGTTATAAAGCAACGAGAATACTTTTTGTGCACCAAAAAAATAAATAAATAAATGAAATAATGACTTTATTCAACAATATCTAGTGATGGCCGATTTCAAAACACTGCTTCGCGAAGCTTTGAAGCTTTACGAATCTTTTGTTTCAGTGGTTCGGAGCGTGTATCAAACTGCCAAAGTCATGCCCCCCAGTAGTTAACCATTGAAATTTCAAAACAATTATGATGTAACAAAGCCTCGTTTATTGAAATCACGTGACTTTGGCAGTTTGATACACGCTCCGAACCACTGATTCGAAACAAAAGATTCATAAAGCTTCGAAGCTTCGAAATCGGCCATCACTAGATATTGTTGAATAAAGTCGTTATTTTATTTATTTATTTATTTTTATTCTCGTTGATTCATAACATTAAGGTTGAACCACTGTAGTCACATGAACTGTTTTAAATATGTCTTTAGTAGCTTTCTGGGCATCTGAAAGTGTTAATTATCTTGCTGGCAATAGAGGCCTCACTGAGCCATTGGATTTTATCAAAAATATCTTAATTTGTGTTCTGAAGATGAACGAAGGTCTTACAGGTTTGGAACGACATGAGGGTGAGTAATCAATGACACAATTTTCATTTTTGGGTGAACTAACCCTTTAACTATAACAGATGCAACTTTAGATCTTAATGTATTAGTAAATTTTGAGATTAACATTAAATAAGATTAATAAATGCTGTAGAAGTATTCTTCATTGTTAGTTCATAATGACTTATTATAATTAAAGGTACAATTGGACATTTTTTGAGAGGCGAGCAATAGCGAGCTAGCTTTCAAATCATAACATTCAAACCTCCCTTCAGAGCGCTTTCCAAAGCCACACCTCCTCCAAAACACACGAAGGCACATACACACAGCTGTTCTCGGCAAAGAGTCACAAGAGACGGTGTTAAACTACCTCATGTCTCAAAGCACAGAACATTACAATAAAAATGAATGTAAATAACTTAGAGAGCTTGTACCTGACTGCTACAAATTCTTTTCGGTGTTGTTGACATGGAAACGCATAATTCCTAGTCTGAGGATGTGAACAGCTCCGGTTAAAACATTGACGGGAACTGTAAAAGGTGGCTGCTGTTTGTTTGCGGTGCTCCGTGAATGATATCTGTCTACATAAACTCTGCATGAAACGCACTGATGACATATGATGTCTGCGCAATCAGGGTGCGTGAGTGTATGTAAAAACATACGTTGACAGGCAGATAGGACATCGTATTATTTCATTCGGACCGAATACAATGATTGGATGAACATTTTATGGTTCTATGCCTTCCACAGACATATATATTTATAAAAAATACATTTAGACCATTTAACATAGTGATTGCTATCAGCATATGAGGAAACTTTCAACCAGTATAACAATAAATGTTTCTGTAGAGAATTACCTATTGCAACTTTAATTGTTAACAAGTTTGTAAAGTGTTACCGAAACTACTGATATGTCTAGTAAACACACTTTATATTCAGGTTCACATTTTAACTACTATGTACTTACATCAAAAAAAAAAAAAAAAAAAGGATAATAATTGTTACGTAAAATGCACTTATTTTGTTGATGTTGTATTGCAAAACACGTTTGCTGCTATTCGTGGATACAGGTTTGGTGGTATTGGTAGGTTTAAGGGTTCATTACAGATGTAGTTACATGGAGGTATTTTTTAAATATAAGTACAATGTAAAAACATGGATATACACAATAAGTGCATTGTATCAAATTATTAATTTAAATGTTAGTGCATAGAAGTTAAAGACACAATATAATGTAGGACCAAAAATGGTAATAAAAGCCACCTTGGCTTTCTAGTCCATTATGATGATGTCTGTTCTAATCTTTTATTAATAAATGCTGAAAAGCATGTCTTTTGATGGTCTCCTCTTCAACATAACTGGCACATACACAGCTTTCCTTTTATCTATTAATAACAGCGAGCATGGGATGCCACTCAACAATGGTTACTTTATTACATTGTTCCACATTCTTTTTTTGAAACATTCCCAATGCACATGTACTGTAGGGAGTCTCCGTACTTAAGTGAACTGTATAGAGAGTTTTCCAAAGTGTTTCATAAATGTGTGGTGGTAATAAATATTTCAGATTTCTTCTTTTATTTATCAAATTGTGGCCACATGACATTACCAATGTTTTATACATTCAGCACTACGATAAAGAAATTTCATGTTCCTTCATGTTTCGCTGTGTTGACTTAAAAGATAATAAAGCTCTCTGGAATACTGAAGTCTGTTCCAGCGTCGCTCTTTCTGGGATGATTGTTGTCTCAGGGTGAGGTACAAGTAGCGGTGAGTGATCTGCACAGTGCTGATAACAAACACACGCAGAGAGCGCAGCGCACGTTCAGAACATGCCCAATCCTATTTTCTCACAACAGTCAATTTGTCCCAGTTCCTTCATACATGTCTCTGTGTTTAACTGCCACACTGTAGATATAGTGACGCACTTAAAATCTATGAATGTCATTGCGTTAGATAACAAAATATAACTTTTGTTGCACATGTTCATACACACCCGTGTGACCTTGAGGAAAGCTGATGTCAAATATCCACTAAGGCCTGGGACACATCTTAACCGATTTTAAAACTGTGGGAGACCACAGACATAAGGACAGTTTCAAACAATTTTTAACAATATAATCCCCCGAATGCACACACTAGACGATTTGGCCAGATCGCAAGACCACAAACTTATAACATTATAGTAACGATTTCACAGTGGCAATTCACAGACACAAGATCTGTTACAATATTGACTGGTCAGAGAAAGGAGGTAACAGTTGACAGTGTTTATTGACACACAGCAGAGTATAACAGAAGTGCAGGTGAATGACTGACGTGTCTTGAAGTGCAGAATAAATGTAGGATGAGTGATACTGTCCTTGTGATTGTTTGAGGTGGAGATCCGGGATGAAGTGAATGAGGAGCTGGACAGGAGACGGTGAACACTCACACATAGACTGGGAGCACAGGAGGAAACTTGGGAACGCTGGAGACAGTTAAGTAGATCGTTGGGAGTCCTTAAGGTAAGCATGAAGGTACATCTTGATGCGAATGAGAGTGGACAGTGACTGAGTGTGAGTGTGAGTGTCTTTTAACTGGTGACTGATTCGTGAGCTGATGAGGTGCAGGTGAGAGCGATCAGTATTCTGGTGAGGGAGTGCGCAGTGATTGGACGGTGCTGGAGTCTGGCGTGTCTGTGACAATCTCACAGAAACTTGCGTGATCAAATGTGACTTTAGAAGAAAAACAAATATGGAGGAAGATCGACGTTGTCAGACGACTCCTGGCATGCGTTCTGTTTTGCAGTGAGAAAAAAAAAAAAAAGGAGAAAAAGAATATGGGTGAAATCTTGGCTGAGAAGACTTTCTTTCTCAATAGTCCACTTTCGTGACATGTTTGTGGCTACTATGTTTCAGCTATAAAAGCACACAACATCCGGTTATCCGGTAATGCTTGCCTAGTCTCATTGACTGTTGCAGGTATCCTGTATGATTGATAATTACGATTTGGGGTGGGGGAGGCTCCGACTTGATCCGGAGCAGTAAAATAATCGTAATGACAACACAAAATTCAGGATTCTTTGGACAAAAAGTCGGTTGCAACAAGCCTTGAATTGGGTCACAGACAGAAAAAACACTTCACAAAAGCAAAATATATTTGACTCACAACTGATTTCATTGAAACAACAAGCATCAATAAACATGTCACACACAAAATCTTAAGTAAAACTTTTTTAAAATTTTTATGAATTTATTTATTTGATTTATTTTTGACATTGAACTTGCCAAACAAATGTCTGGTATTGTTCTGTGGAGGAGATGTGTAAAATTATAATTTTTAGAAATCATGATACATGTAGCCTACTGACAACTAAATATATATTTTTTAGTAAAACTAAAACTATCTAGTCATTATCATACACTCTGTGATATGCATAAGATGCTTAACAAATATCTTAATCTGTTAATTGTAAAACATCCAAGATTTGATTGTGGAATGCGTGAGGATAATAGAATAATTAATAAATATTAATTTCATGGTGAATTAACCTGAAGCTTAATACAACTAAAATGTCACACACCTCAAAACGTTACATGAAACAAAATTAGGGTAACCATCAACTAATTGATCATTTTGAAAAGAAGAACAAAGGCATCCTGTCATCACAAGACAAGTTACTAAATGTGACAATAAAATCAGCAACAAAGTAAATAAAACTAGCAAACAGTCAAACAATGCCACCATAATGAATCATTCATGCTCCAGTGCACGCTGGGAAAAGGACGACTGACACTGGACCTTTTTTTTTTCCCAGTGTAGGTTACAGGAGTTTTTAAATCCTGACCTGACCGATAATGAAATTTGGTTGCATCACACACATAAAGAGAATCTTCTCAAATTTCTTACACCAACAAGATTTGAACATTGTGGCAGATCACACACTACAAGATATTATTAAGATTATAATGCCAGAGGGAGCACATCATGTGATCTTATGCGGAAGCTGAAAATGGATATAACCAAAACGTTTTTTCTTCAGGGAGAACTGGAGGTGAGATTTAACTGCCAATTGTAATATCTGTTAACATTAGTGTGCTATCTAATGTTACCCACAAGGGCTAAAATGTTTACTGTTTGCTTGGCAACACCGTCAACATGTTAGCTTATAGCGCTAACAGCTTTCCACAATGTGATTTTTCCCCAGCTCTTATCTTTGTCCGTACGGTTGTGGTACTGTCACGGTCACTAGCTCTGTCACCTTCCCGAGACTACATTTCCCAGCATCCCTCCTGATCCACACCTGCACCCACTCAGCTCATCTCATTACATGGATTCCCTGCACCTGCACATCCTCATCAGCACTTCCGATAAAGACTCACCTCTCCTGCACTTCCTTGTCTGTCCTCGTCATTGTTTAGTTGGTTGTTTTGTTCCTGCTCCAGAGTTTTTTTGTGTTAGTTATTATGTTATGTGGTGTTTTGTAGTGTGAGTTCCTAGTGATGTTCCTGTTCCTTGTTCTTAGTGTTCCACTAAATATTATTAAGGCTATCTCCTTCGTCGTGCATTGAATACTACAACTACCAATCGTGACCGGTACGTTGTGTTGTTGCCACACTTCCACAAATTCCTCCATCTCCTCTGTCCAACAGACCCGTATAGCAGCTTGTTTTGCGGTCTCTCAAAAACGTTCGTAATCATATCAAGATTAAGATTTGATTACCAGATAATTTGGGCTGAACTGTGAACATCTATTTGCTTCTGGAACAACATTCCAATCAACCAATCAGATTTGACGGGCAAGTTTACATTTTAAACTCCTGTAGTTTGAGCCTGGCTTTATGAAACAAATTATTCATGCATTTTATGTTGAAAATAAGAACATCTCTCTACATCCTTTTAGAATATATTTGCAAAATATAATTAAACTTTTAAACTTAACAAGACAGATATCTTATAGGGCTTAAAAAAAGTACATGTTATTCTTTATTTCACTTCCTTTCTTGTTATATTTGCTGCTTTACCTCAGAATTGCTTTTCCTCAAAGGACCAACTTGTCTATAATAGTTCAGTGAAGGGCAGTGGAGCGTGCCATCTCTCCCGGAGGTGCATTGTCTATTAATAGGTTTATGGGACATCAAGCACCCTTCCCCCTATTTCCACCAACTCTAGTCCACATGCCTCAGTGCAGCAGCGCTCCGTGGAATGCTGAAAACACTTACAAAGCATCTCCTGCTACCTTATGCCTCTGTGTGCCACTTTCACATCTGCACGTCGCCTGAGGGGTTCTTTCCCCAAAGAAACAGGAATAAAAGGTTTTGTGTCTGTGACAGCTAAAGGAAGCTGCCTTTTAAATGATTATTTAAGGTTATGACTGACAGACTGAAATGCAGTGTTTTCAGGAATTGCTAGATCGACTCGCTGCAGAGACGATAAGGGAATCAAATGATTTGGTAATGAGTTCACAGAGGGTTAGGATTTTATCTCACACAAATATAAAACATAACCCTAAATACTAATGGCATGTAGGAGCGATTCACTAAACAGTTGAGCAATTTTTGCATGTGATATTTCACTAACCACATACTAATTCAAATTGCACAGTGATTTGCAGTGATTTATTGAAATGAAACATCTCTTTTCTATGTAAATTTGGCTTGTTTCTGTTGATCATGGCAGCGGTTATTCATCAAATGATGGAGCCGGCCATTATAATTGAGTTGAACACACTTCAAGCCGATTCAGGTGTCTGGACTGCAGTGTTGGAGAGATGCTGTTCATTTCCTGCAAAGTATGCCTCATGGGCAGCATCCTGCATTCTTCAGTTATGTTGTTGAACAGTGTGATGGACAGCCGATAGTGCTTCTTTATCACTGGATTTTAAAACTGTGTTCTTATTGTTCTTAATATTATGCATTTTATAATTATTTATGTGGGCTTTTACTGTTTTACTTCCTAGCATTAGAAGAGTGGGCATAACCTTTAGGGAAGTGCACACCCTGGGAGAAGGGGAATGCTCATTTGAACTAATTTAAGAAATATCAGTTTTATGCAAATTAAAATATTGCTTGTTTTTCCCTGTCCTATTTATTTATTGATTGTTTTTAAACTCTTGGGTTACACTTTATTTCAAAAAGTCCACTTTAGGCATTCTACTAACTATAAGTAACTTCTGTACATGTCAACTAACTCTCATTAGAGTATTAATCGACTGTTAGTAGACCATTAGGTTAGGGTTAGTAGAATAAGTTGACATGTACCTGGAAAATTACTTATAAAGTCAGTAGAATGTCTGTTATGCAGGCATAAAATAAAATAATAACAGATATGTGTCACATGTATGTTGGTTTCATTGTGTTTTGGTTTGGTTTAGTTCTAGTTCCTTTCTCATTTGTTCTAATTTTCACACCACTAGTTAGTTTCCATGGTCTCTAATTAGTTCACACCTGTTCCCTGTTCTGTTGATTATCTTACCTTCTGTATTTAAGCCCAACACATATTGAAACATTCAAATAAAAAGTTATTTGTGTGAATGCATATTGTTCATTATTGCTTTTCATTCACTTAAGTTAATGGAGTTTGTGGTCACAGTTCATTTGCGGATACAACTGACCAATATTGAGTAGCTTGAATAAGATTCGCAACTACAACACACATTTGATGCACAAATGCGGATATGTTCTACATGTCCAAAGTATATAGAAAGAATAAACCAGTCTTTTAGATTCAATGATTTCACTTAGCAACTTAAAATATAATCTGCATGTACAATAAACCATAGTAAAATTTATTTACACCGACAAAAAGGTTTTTGCAGTTAATAAAATGTTATTTAATTACAGTAGTCATAATAAGCATATTTCCAGTATGTGTCACAGGCTCGCATGGTATCATCAACTCACTCATCACACTCCTCAGTAATCCTTGGCAAACTTCGACAGTTGGTTAAAACCGGTTCATTCGGTTCTTTTTGAGTGGGATGTGCTACATCGGCTGTGTGTCTTGCGTCATTAACCCGGAACTAAAAATCGATTCAGTTCGATTAGTGAACCGGTTTGACTATTACTTCCTGAGAACCGGCTCAAAAGAACGATTCGTTCAAGAATCAAACATCACTATTCTGGAGGAGACAACTCTGAACTGCTAGTTGACATGTAGTTGCAACGTTACTTATAGCTAGTAGAATGTGTAAAGTAGACCACTGAAATAAAGTTATCAACTTTCATTCTAAACCACCATTTTAGCTACAGTATATAAGATTTTTGCATTAAAATATCCAAAAAACCACTAGCACGGTGTTATATATTTTGTTCAATTGTGTACTTGCATTATCACAAATGATTCCAACAATGTTTAAATCCAGAGAAATTTTCATGGTTTTAAATTAATAAAAACCATGAAAACACCAAAGACACTTTAATATATTATACATTTTATTAGACAGGTGAGTAACTGTTTGGATACCTTTATTGACAGAAAACAGCACTGCTTTACCCTACAATTTTATACCACTGCTTCATGTCTTGAGTCCCGTCAGATTGCTTTCCATCGGCTGTGGAGGTGAAGGCAAAAACTCAGTCTTTAGTCTCCAATATTTAGGGAGAGAAGTTGGTGCTGGTTTGTAGATGTTTTTGTAACCTTTGTTATTGCATTTTGCTCTTAGCCACTGTTTTTATGCACCTTTTGCACTACTTTGCTTTTAAAGTATTAAAAATCAACAACTGATTCGTGGTGTGATTCTCCTTACAACTACCTGGGTCCGTTATTACAAACAGATTCTGTGGCCATGTTTAATAAATCAGGTGTTAAAGCAATAGAGACAGTACAGGCCAATTCATTCTTGGAGATTTCCCCCAGCCTTCATTTTTTAAAATCTCAAATGAAGGGTACAAATCGACTGAATTAAGAGTGCTCATTGTGCAAGAAAAAACACATGTGAAAGTAGGTTGGACACCCTCCAGAAGGAGACTTCCACGTGTGATAATCGCAGCCATGCCACCTACACACATTTTTTTTATTAATAACTTGATACTTTTATTCAGCAAGGAGAGAATTTGATAAAAAATTACAGTAAAGATTATAATGTTACAAAAGATTCTGATTCAAATAAATGTTTTCTTTAAACTTTCTGGTCATCAATGAATCATCAAAGAATCTTGGGGGGAAAAACACTTTATTAAGCACTTTATTAAGCCTCTATGGTACGGTGTTGCCTCCAGGCAACATGGTCTATTTTAGTTTGTTTTTAATAATATAAGGCACCAATTGATTGATCAAATGTATCTCAGGACAGAATAACTCAAATACTAATCAATAAAAGTGCAAAAAAGACCAAAACATGACCATCAGGGGTCCATTTTGTGTCCTGTTTCAGCACGTCACATGACTCCATATTTTCGCCAATGAAAAGTGGTTTTTCACTTGTTTGTATCCATTTAATCACCCACAAAAAAATATGAGTCACCTTCACTAGCAAGTAAAGAAGTATTTTTAAGAACTTTACATTATATATCATCAAATGTTTTAGAGAAAATAACAAAAAACTGTGTGTTGCCTCAAGGCAACATTGTACCATAATGGAATCGCATAAGGCCATACAGGCATAATAGGTTTGAATACAAATGTATCATATTTGTAAGGAAAAGAGTTAGAATTATCTAAATATGTTGCCATTTTCACATGTTTTTGTAATGCACTTATAAGAATAGTAATTCACATACTATATCTGCATATATTATGATCTGCACATTTTCTATAGCACTTCAAATAGGTATAAAACACAGGTAGCGCTGGCAGTTGATGAGGGTGAGGATGAGGAGTTAATAAGGGGTAATACTGTGATGAGGAAGATGAAATTATAGTGGCAATCTGTCAGGGAGAGAGTGAGGGTGAGAGAGATGGAGATAAGGGTGAAGATGGATATGATAACTTGATATAATAACATAATAATATGATGGTTTGGTAATACTTGTCTTCCACTATGATACAATGTTGCCTGAGGGCAACAGCTGGATATAAAATGTTACTTTTTATTAAATATGAAACTTTTAATACATTAAAAACTAGATAAATGTGTTTGTTCAAGTGTCTAGTTAAAGAAATTGATGTTTTCAATAAATATATTTCTTTTTTCTACATGAAAATGCCAAATGTTTACATTTTTCCATTGTGGTACAATGTTGCCTCGGGCAACAAACTTATAAAAATTAAATAAAATAAAAATTTATGAAAATGTTCATTGATATTGTCAAAGTGTCCAATTTTAAGCAGGAAAAACAACACAAATAATTGTTTCCTCATTGATATCATATTGCGTACCATAGAGGGTTAAGCAACACAACCTTTTTCAATTAATAATAAATGTTTTAGAATTATTTTATAAGTAATGTAATGGCCACTGAAAATGGATCTTTAAAATATATTAAAATAGATTGTAATAAATTGTAATCAAATTTCACAATACTACTGTTTTTACTGTATTTTTGATAAAATAAGCACAGCCTTGGTGAACATAATAATCATCTTTCAAAAACATAAAGAAAATAATACTTGGAACCATACAGTATGTTCATTAAGGAAAATATGCAAAAACTGTCAAGGTGTGTTTTCATGTAGTAAATCAAGGTATTTTAGTATTTTATTAGTGTTTCATAGCCTTATTCGAGTGCTTATGTTTAAACGTTTTCCTGTCAAGAAGTCACTGTAGCTACTTTGTGATATTTGTTAATTGCTTACATTAGTTTATGAATTGTGGATAGTAAATAGCTAAAATGTACTTAGCATTTGACTTCTACAGTGTTGTTTATTTTATATCCTGTCCTGCTTGTTTTGTGTCATAAATATGCCACTGGAACCTTGTTACGTTATGGCAGCCCTATGACAAGACTAGTGTCAAAAAGTTCAACCAACTGCCACAACACCCTAAGATATACAACCAGCAGCCATTTTATTTTTATGCCTGACTGTGAAGTGCAACAGCAGCTGTAAAATCCTTGGCCGAATCAATCTGCTCTACACAAGTGATTTTTTACACTTACAAATGCTGAATAAATACCATGTTATGTGTGTAATTTCTTAATCTTAAAATGCTTTATCCTGTCCCATCATAATATTCAAAGACAAATATAAGTAAACTATTTATGTTATGTAAGTGAAACCACACATAAGCAAAAAATCACACTTTGGGTGGCCTTATGTTAAAATGAAATTGTATGCATAGATATTTCATCTTAAATATATTTCATCATATAGACAGAATATGGTAAATAAGTAATAAAAGATGCATTATAGACTGAGCTGCAAGATTCCTCTACATAAATGTACAGCTGGCTTATAAAAGGTCTGTAATCTATCTGGTTTTGAGGATGGGACACTTGGTTTTGCTCGAGGATCTTGCTGCCTGTGCTCTCAGGCAAGAGTGGGTCTTGAGAGAGCGTCATATATTTGCTGAGAATGACAAAAGCCTGTAAAGTAAACGTTTGTGGAAAGCCCTTATATGGAGATGTTTGGGCTTGTTTATGCAAATATTCTCAGGCACGTGCTCATTTAGAATACTTAATACTCATTAACATTAAAAGAGGTTACAAACAAATTAATGTGCATACACACGTGTTATGAATTCTGCGGGGGAAAAGAAAAACCATAGTGATAGGTTTTCCTGCGTGTACAAATATACAAATTATCGATGTAATTATGAGTAAATTAGACCTTATTTTTCCCCCACATTTTTCTCATTGTCACATTTTGTTTTGGGGTTTTGCTTCACGTTTATGTTTTCATGTCTTTTATTTTGTAGTTTTAGTCAAGGTTTCTGGTTTTGTCATCGTGTGTTTCCCTTGCCTTTAGGCTTGTTCGACTTCATGCAGCACTGCGCAGACCGATCGGCGGCTGACTTGAAGCAGTGCATGCCGGTTAGAAATTTTGTCTGACTTGAGACAGCGCAGATGCCACATGTCTGTGATGTATGACATTAAAGTACCATGAGAGCGATTCGATAGCAGACAGCTGAGTTGGCCAGTGCAGCTTCTCAAAAGCTCTGATGACGACACAGCTGTTTTACGATTGGCCGGATTCACCGCATGACAACAATCACGTGTGTTTTGTGTTTATTCTCACACCTTTAGTTCAACTAATTCTCACAAATCTGTAATTTTTTAACAGCAAAAGCTCTTTTCATGTATGTTCACAATGTTATATTGTGACATGTTTATGTTTGGGTGTCATCTAGTGAAAAGGTTTGGTACTGCGCCCAAACAAAATCTTACTGAAAGCTCTTTTTTTTTTTTTAAATATATCAATCTATAATTTGGAATGTTGACATTTTTGGCTTTTATTTTCTTGCAGTTTAAGAGTAAAACATGCTTTGTAATGAAATTATAAAATATACACAATTATATTTTTACATTTTCCATAAACTTAAACTTCTATAACTTTTATTTTTTATTTCACTATCATAATTTATTTCACCTCTACAATAATCTAACTAGTGTCTTTTTTAAAACAAGACCAACCTTAGGTCTATATTCCAAAGCATTCTTGAATTACAACCATTTATGTCTGGATTTTCCGTCAGAGCGATCAGCCGACTTCAGATAACCATACCTTTTGTTACAGACAAGCTATGAAAGAAGTAAAAACAGATTTGGAAAGGGCTCGAATATGGTATTGAAACCTGTGATAGGTAAAATTTCACCATGTGATGGGTTTTCGCAGATCACATCACATTTTAAGATTAACAGTCCATGGGCACCATGAACTTTTTTAACACTTAAGGGTAACATTTATTTCAAAAGTCCACTTTAGACATATGCGTAACTTTGCAACTACATAGGGCTTTTTAACACTTGAAATAGTTAATCCAGGGTTGTTCAAAACACCAGGTAAACTGAATCCTGGGTTATCTTGCTTCACGTTTCACACTGCTCATAATGTACCCAGGGTTAACAATTAATCCTGGGTATTCATAAACTGACATTTCACATTGTATATTCCTAAACCCTGGGTTAATGTTCTTATTTGCATATTTGCGGTGTTAGTGTCATTGATTGGATAAACGCAGCACGCGACTTGTTTATATAGCTCTTGCATTATGCATCATCCCATTGCAGACTACTATCGAGTTTATACTGAATTTACATTTTTGATTATAAAGGTAGAATAAAGAATGAAATGGTCTGTTCTTTATTTAATTTGTCACACTTTCTGTCAGCATTTGACATTTTTCCTCTCAAACGCTTAATTTACTGTTTATATACAATGAAAGTGCTTCCGTGACAAAAGCAGGCAAATATGAGTATGCGATTGGTTGTCTGTGTCTAGCTGTAACATTCTAACACAGCATTGTTTCACACTGTAGATTTACACTGTACAAACACTTGAGGGGGAAAGAGTTAATATCTGCTAATACTTTATTTTGATGCTTCCCAAAAGACATTCTACTGACTATAAGTAACTTTGCAACTACATGTCAACTTTATCTACTAACCCTGACCTAACAGTCTACAATTACTCTGAGAGTTAATTGACATTTAGTTGCAAAGTTACTTACATTTAGTAGAATGTATAAAGTGGACCATCGAAATAAAGTGCATCAAAAAGTCTAAAGATTTTGGTCTGTTTCTCAAATCTATGATGTTTTTAACATGATTAAATGCTGACAGAATTTTTTGTTTTGTATTGTGTGCTTGGCCTTAGTAACCAAACACTGCAATGCGCTTTGTTTTTGTACAGGTTTTGTAGTAATATAGTACGTTATGTCACTGTTCAAATGTCAGTGGAAATATGCTGTAGCACAAACACCATTTGGGGGGGAAAGGTGTATTGATGTGAAGAAAAACTTCACTACAGGCAGAGAATTTGAACAGTTTAATGTGTCTTATCACAGGTCTGAGGTCAGCTTAGAGCCCTGGAATGAGCAAACAAACGGAGCATTCATCATTTCCCTATGAAATGAAGGCAGTCTTCTTGGACATCGGCCAGTTTCGGCTTCCACATTTGCATTTTTTTCCCCTCACAAGAATTCAGTTTACTTGATCTCCAAAGCATATCAAGGTCAGGCTATGCAAATAATCATTAGTGTGTCTTCTGCTTTACGTTTATTTATTAATAAAATAAATAAATAAATAAAAAAGTAGCAAAATATCAACCAATGGCATCTCAGGCAATTTCACTTGATGATGGCACAAGATGGTTCTGTCTTGCTTTGAAGCCTGAGTGTTTTTGGGTGCTACAAAGAGCAAACATCATGATTTGTCATTCCACAGTGGAAAAATACATTGATCAAGCCATCAGCTCACAGGATTCCTGTTGTGTTTTTTTAGTTGAATGCTTTCATTAGAAGGATTGATTGTACTTCATCCGTACCTTCCCAAGACACACGTTTGTGCTGGATGGAGAGCCACTGCAATTCATTTCCATTGTGTTCTGGATCTTTATCCATTTGTACAGGCTGTACCAGGATAACTGTCAGTATGCATGACCTAATATACGTACTGAATATATGCTACAAATGGTTGTGACAGCCAAGTAATAATGGTGTCTAAAAGAATTCAATACTTTCTTTGCATGCATGTTTATGTTCTATATAATTCATATGCTTAAGGATTTGCTAAGTAACCTCATTCCATTTCTTTGATATATGATGCTGAATGTTTTATAAGAAATACATGTTTATTCTGTCAGAAACTCTCCATAGAAAATCGTGAATTAATCCGAAAATCTTTTAATTAAATGTGATGCAATTTCTACATGGCACTAAAACTTAAAACTGCTTATCTCAAGCTCTTTTCACCTTCCTCTTTCACCGTTTCCTCTTATACACACTTTGGCAGTTGTAGTTTATCATGGTCTTTTTGTTTACCATTAGTGCATGCTGATGACGTTTTATTATTCTATAGAATCTTGCATCGTAGCCTCTGAGTCAACAGGTGTCGTCATCGTACAGTCTACATACCCAAGTTTAATAGATCCATGTCGCACAGTGTGATTTGTAATGATCTTATAGGACTGCTAAAACCGTGTAGTTAGGTACATGGACTGTGGATGGAGAAAAGTTTGAGCTTTAACCATGGGGAAGTGCAAATTTAATGAAAATTGGTTACATAACCCTAATTTTGCGCCGTGGTCAAGACCAGTCAGTAGCAATGTGTTCGAGGTCTGGTGTATATTGTACAAGAAAGTTTTAAAACTCGGAACAATGGGAATGAAAGCTTTGGAGACCGACATGCAGTGTGAAAAACACAAAGCCGCTGCGGAAACCTGTCGGAAAACACCAGGCATTTTTCACTTGTTACGTCGTGCCCACCACCTCAGTACCACCAAAGAATATACAGTGACAAGAAGCAAAACTCAAAAGAACGTTCCATTGCAACACTGGTGCCCAGCAGCAACCCTGCGTTTCACCATTTTGGGGTGAAAGCGACTCGGCAGTCCACTAGTTTCTATGGCAATATCAGCTGCTTTGTTTATATATATATATATATATATATATATATAAAGTACATTAAAGCTGAAATTAGCTGAAAACCTGAATGATGACAACACCAGAATAACGTACAAACACTAGACTAGTGATCATCAAATACTTTTAACGGTTTATTTATTTATTTTTCACAAAACCTTTGCTCTCTAGAAACTATGTCAGTGTGGGTTGAAATTATTTAAAGTTCAAGTATTAGCATTATAAATACTGAGTTAATACCAGCATATTAAATTAAATTAAGGACATGCATCAGAAATATTGGGAATGTAGGACAATAAATATATAACAGTAAACTGTTTGTGCAGTGTTGTCCATTAAAGCAAGACTATATAAACAAAAAAACACAGCCACTGTGTCCACAAGTGGGAATTATGGGATAACAGACACAGCAATGCATCGTGTTCTATAAGATCATGTTTGTAGCTTAATCCAGGGGATTAAAACGTATATATTTCAGACCTGGTGGAGTAGGATAATTTACTCCTCTTCAATCCCCTGGATCACGCTACAAATATGATGATCTTAACTTTATTAATTTACCATTAATAGTAAATATGTTGCCTAAAGTTGCATAAAATGGAAATACTCAATAAAGTAGGCTAACTACATTACCTCAGATGTGTAATGGTTGGATTCCACAACTGATAATATAAAACAGCTAAGACAATACAACATTTACTGTAGGTGTCATAAAATTTACTGAATTTGAGAAATTTTCGATTGCGTTCCTGATTTGGCTGTGAGATTCGCCGATTTTGAGTGCGTACGATGTGATTGATTCTATTGTCCAGTGGGCATTTTCACCCCAAAATGGATGCCGTGCTAGCTACCGAAGCGACACCTAGTGGCTGTTACTCAAAAAGCATCAGAGTTGTAGTACTATGCTCTTTAGTACTACAGAGCGCTGCTCTAAACCATACGCCAGCATCTGCATCAGCTTCAAGCACCGCGGTTTCTACTCCAACAGACATCCGAACAACGTTAGGCTCCACCACAATGCTCAGAGCCGAGGTACTCTGGTGTCTGCATACTGTAACAAAGCACCAATCCCATACCGCTAACGAGGCAGTCGGGGACATTTTCCAACTCTGAAATCGCTCGTACATTTGCGTGCGGTAAAGACAAAACGTCATATATTGCCAGATTCTGATTGGCTCCTTATATAAACAAGCTCATCGTTGCAGATGTTAACAAGGAAATGTTTGTTTTAATGTTTGATGAGAGCCTTAATGAAACGTCCAAAAATAAGCAATTGGACTTGCATGTCAGATATTGGGGACAAGATCACATCCAGTCAAGATACCATACCTAGGGTCGCAATTCATGGGACATGGGACAGCTCAGGATTTGCTTCACCATTTCAAAGTGAGTACCAACCCATCACTAATCATTTTTATGCATTCTATAAGCTAGCAATTATTCTTGGACCCTAGCATGATGTTATCTGATCCTGACTGGTGTAAAAGCAGTATGACAAAACTGGTGCAGAGGTTTTTGCAAGCCCAACAGATGTCCGGAGGTATCTCTGCTGGTAGGAAAGAATAGTTTAATTCTATAAAAGTGTATTTTAAATCAAGTTATGAAATATGCTTCTAAATGTAAAAAATGGTAAATATTATGTATTAATTTATATGCATACTTTTTATAATTAATTATATATATATATTTTTTTTTTTTCTGCAGGTGATGTTATAATTCAGCAGTTTCATTAATTTTTATCTGTTGAAAATGAGAGCTTTCTCTCATACCGACCAACAGAAACCAGGCTAGACGTATTCCTGCATGGAGTTCTCGGGCAACGCTATAGTAAGTTATGGAGCTTTTGCAAGAAACTGCTTCTCCTGTCCCATGGGCAGGCAACAGTGGAGAGAGGATTCTCCATTAACAAAGAAGTAGAGACCTGCAATATGCAGGAGGAGACAATGGTCAGCCATCGACAAATTTGCGATTATGTCAGCATCTGTGGGGGGCTCCTCAATGTCCCTATTACTAAGGAGTTACTAGCCTCTGCTGCATCTGCTAGATCAAGATACAGAATACACCTTGATCAGCAGAAGAAAATAAAAATCACTGATGTCCAGGCACAGAAGCGCAAAGCTTTGGAAGACGACATCGAGGACCTGAAAAAAAAGAAGAGAGTTCTGGTCCAGGTATCTACGAGCCTGCAGAAGAAGCTGAGGGAAAAGCTGGCACCTTGATGGCACAGCTCATTACAAAATCTAACACACTGAGGAAGCGATATAAAGAAAAAACAAATGAATTACAGCAAATTGAGACTGAGTTGGATACAAAGGGCAAAGAACTAAGATCTATACAGTAAAAACCAAATGTTCAGGTTATTGGCGTGCAGTGTACATACCTCTTGTTACTGCTGTGCAGTGTTTGTTTGAAACTTTTGTAGACTGTCAGTGTTCTACCTAATGATAAGTCAGTGCAAAGACTGTTTTGCAGTTTATTGTTCTTTCACCCTTTCAATATGTCACTAAACAATGTGTGTTAAGAATCTTAATTGGTGGTATTGTTTGCTGTTTGCAAATTTGTTGCTATGAAATTGGTCTTAAATTTCATTCTGCACGGTATAAAAAGGTCTTAAAAAGTCTTAAATCTAACTCTAAGAAACCTTTAGATACCCTGGGGGCTTTAAAAATCAAAGTGCACAACAAATAAAAATTGTCTGCTAAAAGAGAATTGATTCTGAACTGCTGACATGAGTTGTCGGCAATTCCAGTCTAACTTCCTGTTATATACCTACTTAACAATGCAACAAATTTGCATAATGCCAGTCTATGGACTTTATTGGCTGCCCTCGAACAACATCTACTTTGCCCTGCCCTCAAACACTGTAGTTGTAGCTGAGACTGGAATAGTTTGGTTCATGTTGTTGACCTGTCGAGAAGACATTGTTTTCAGCACTGCACATCCACTTTACATGCACTTCAAAAGGATGAGGACTTGCACTGGAATTGATACAGAAAAATGGCTACGTCATTCATATCACTGTGTATCAAGCGCTGAGGAAGCCTCCGGAGCTGAAATTCAGTTATGGTAGTAGGCGTTTTGTTTCTGACACGCGCTGTAAGTGGTAGACCAATCACAACAGACTGGGCCATCTAACCAATCAAAGCAGAGTAGACCAATCACAACAGGGGCACGTTCAAGCTCAAACCGGTGCGCAATGTTTTGCTATGGTTTCCAGGTTGAACGACATGTTTCCTGGAAACGGTTTTGAGATACGTTTTCTCTTGTCTGGTGGGTGTGTCAAAAATGTCAGCCCAATCAGCAGCAACATGATAACATAAAAAGACAGCTCGCACAATCAGTCCAAGTAAAGTCGTTTACAAATGTGTCTGCTGCAGCTCGGTATATGCAACAATTGAAAATATCAGAAGACATGTTTGTCGTGAGAGTTTTAAAAATAAAAATATTTATTTTAAAAACATAGCATATCAATTCTTCAAAAAGAACACAAAGAATGGCCTTCTCAGCTGCCATTGTTGCAACTCTTGCATCATCAGAACAGGGTGTTCAGCGTTTCCGTTTAAAAAACGTTTTGTTGGGGCTGAACTCAACCCAGACTGGGCCATCTAACCAATCAGAGCAGAGTAGACCAATCACTTGAACCCATCTTTCATACATTAGTGTACTAAAAGTGGTAACTAAATAAATGTTTTTAAATACAGAGATAGTATGTTAAAGGCACATTTTAGGGCATATTCTCAAAATTCTCACAATTGAGTACACTTAGATGTTCTTAAGATTTTCTTAACAAGTACTAATGAAGAATTTTTAGTATGTTAAGTACAAAATTAGTGCGTGAAAATAGAGCACTTTAAGTACATTATGGAAGTGTACGTTTTTTACCTGGGACATTAGGTGTATTTGACATCGGCTGCGGCTGGATGCAACAGATTGGCGAGAGTTGCCGCATGCAGTCAGGGAGGAGCTGAAAATGGAGATGTGAAGTCGCGCGCAAGGCAGTTGGACATAGTGGTGTATTAGAGGTAAAAAAAAAAAAAATAAATACTGTTCGTTTTCTCGCACAAACCGATGTCTTAGGACATCAATGTGTCGTCACGAGCCGCAGGGTTTCATTTTTTTTACTCTCATAGATTTTTTTACCATTGACATGAATTATACGACTGACAGACTGCAACGGTTGGAGTTAAAAATCATCATTTGTGTTCTACTGAAGAAACAAAATCACCTACATCTTGGATGCCCTGGGGGTAAGCAGATAAACATCAAATTTTCATTTTTGGGTGAACCATCCCTTTAATCCACTTTATGAGAGTGGATGTCACAGTCACTCAAAAGGCCTTCAGTTGTAACTGCAACATGATAAACATCATCAGCTCTGTTTGCAAACCGCTGCAGGCCCTATAACTCAATAATAATTGCTTATCATCACTTTAGCATGAAGAGCATTAAAGCCCTCAATGACATATATTAGTATCATTGGCTAAGGTTAACAAGATTCGTCAAGAGTCATAACTCATTTGATTAAGGCTCCAAGCCTGTCCTCTAATAACAATCACACTCAAATAGACCTGATTAAAAAACTCATCAGACATATTTTGATTGCCTGCAAATGCACTTTTCAACTGTTATAATGCTCTAACTATAACACTTTTCAGCCATTCTTTAATCCAGTACAAATTAAATAGTATAAGAAGTATCAGTGTGTTACTGAGCAATTTAAGCAGAGTAGCGCTGCCTGAGTCCACTGCTCACAGCCTAGCACAACCCGTTGTCTGGTTTAGGTAAAGAACAGGAATTTTTTTATTTTTTTGCACTGGCCCTCTGCAAGTGCGAAAAAGTGCATAACCCCTTACTGAACAATTGACCTTCAAATAGGGACATCACACTGATATCAGTCACATCCAAGCCCTTCAGCATCCTCTGTCATTCTGCCATCCAGATTACAGTAACATATATTGTTCCCTGAGCTTCCCTGTGAACGCTTTGTGAAGACTGAATTGACTGAATCCATCAAAACAGAATTAATATTGCAAGTGATCAATTATACTGTTACGCTACAACAATTTAGTTGTTTTCAAGCAAGCTACATATGAGCTGGTGGTAACAGATTTATTTGTTTATTATTATTTGATTGAGATTTCACAAAAGTGTGCTTGAGAGGACAGGGTTCTTAATGTATTGTATGCCAAGACAAGCTTTGCTATCACTATTGCTCATACTTAGGGTTAGCGATTTGACCAAATATTAAACATCAGTATGTAACTCAACCTGCACAGTGCGTAATGTGCTACAGACATGAATAATACCTCAAATCATGTTTCTTACTGAGGAGAGACTTGCTATTTCTTTTATAGGCTTTCAGATTTATGATTTTCACCTGGCAAAAACATCTCATAGATTTACCGGACATGTCCACTGGGCAGAGATGAGCGGTGTTGCCGATACACTGTGCATTTGGCAGCAGAGCAAGGCATGCGGTAGGAACACCAAAAGCTTGAGAAATCCTCAACTTTATTGCTTTCGGTGCATGCAGTGATGTCTGTCATGAGCTTTACAATTTAAAGTGTATTAAATTTACACTATATGAAAAGCAATCATAGACTGTACAAACTTGCTGAACATTTTACACTCACCCCCACCCCCAAGTTTGTTGTTCAACACCATGCACCATTACATTGGAGGGACCTGAGCTACATAGCAATGTCCTAGCAATCTTACAGAACACCCTAGCAACCACCTAGCAATAAAATAAAAACATTGCTATGCAGCTGCTAAGGTCTTCCAAAGCCCACCCACAATGCGGTGCCCAAGCACCACTCGCAATTTCCAGAAAAATTACTGTTAGCTTGCAGACAGGAACACAGCTTTGCAGCTGAATCAAGAGGTCTTGACTGTTTGGTAAAGGTCCAAAGTTCCAGTAAAATACATATTTGCCGAATGTTTTTCTTAAATCACAAAACTATTGACACTTCTGGTAAGGGGAGAACACCCCCCCCCCCCCCCCCCCCCAAATTTGGTTTGAATTTGGATTAAAAATCTCTTTTTTGTTCTTACAAGCAGATCAACTAAAGGTCATCTCTTCAAGGTTTGATCAGACTGTCAGTATTGTGCATTTAAAAGGGCATGGCATCTCAGCAGAGAGTCAGGCCCTACTATCTCATTCCCAATCTGTGCACTCCATTTCATTCACAGTGGGCTCATGTCTTGCTCATGTAATCTCATCTGCACGGATAGCCCACCCTGTGACATCTGGGCCTCCTCCAAAACACTGAACCATGACCAAAACCTCAGAATGAAAGGGCTCGTCGCAGCCCTCACTTGAATTTGACCTTTGAATCTCCTGTCAGTCATCCTACCTCACTTTCACGTTTTTTTTTTTTTTCTATGCATGCACAAATGCGTTTATTGCACATTGCTAAGAATATAATTTGTGTCTTTTTATGTGGTACTTTTGGAGTTCACTGTAAAGCTCCTTGCTGACAAATCTCAATATGAAAACCGTTCCAGCACAGATTTGGTTCCGAGTCCCAGCGGACACCATGAAATGTGGTTTTATTTAGAGAGCATTCCTGAGTCGCACTGAGAATAGCCGTGAGATTATATACACATCCAAGAATTGTCATTCAAGTGTGCCCATTGTTGGCATCAAGGACATGAACATCGTCATAGAAAGAAATTGTCTGTCGGCCTCCAGACATCAATGAGGCACAATCAGAGATTACTAAGGCTTTCTGCTTAATGCATCTTTCCACCATTTTGACATGTATGCAAAATTTAATTGCTAAATTTGTTTGCTACTTGTCATTCAAGTGATGACTTTCATCCAGAGTGACTTATGGTACACAAATCCCCCTGTGGCGAGTTGAGGTCAAGTACCTTGTTGGAGGGTAGGATGAGGAGAGGGCAGGTGTGTGATTTCAGTAATTCTAATTTCATGCTTTGGATTTAACCTGCAGCTCTTGCCTTAACAGCTGATATCCTGAAATATAGTCTGTTTAGTGCATCAAACATAGCTGAATTAGCTGTAGCTTTAGTGCTGGAAGTGCATGTGCATTTGATTTTAAAACATTTTACCATATCCTGTGATGGCTAGAATTTTGTTTGGCCAGTGTGATTTTTGTTTATTAATTTAAAGTGGGACACAGATGTGACCTTGGACAACAAGGCTGCATATTGGTTTGTCATTTAAAAATAGATCTTATTTAATTATGAATGCTATAGCATATAAGTCTGTTTGATAAGCTATGCTTCCATTTAACCCAGATATCAGATTTAAGAAAAAACAGTGCCATCCAGTGGTATACATTTAACAATTTCTATATGGAAAGACATAAAATTCATGAATTCAGGTAATCATTAAAAAAAAGGACAGCATAAAAATGCTTATGTTTAAATAAGATTTGTTTAAAATACATAAATTATTTAATTGAAAATTAATAAATATTTTACATAATATCAACTGAATATTAATTATAAATAATACAAAGAAATTCTTCCTCATAAAACTTTAAAGAACGGTCTCATTTAAACTGCATGATTAACACACTATGTAATAAGCATCTTATGTTAGCCATTATAAATAAATAAATTTAGAGCTCACAATATTTACATTTAGCATAGTACACCATCAAAGTGATTGTAATGATCCCAGAGCTATAGCATGTGAGAAAAGCAAACACTGATTTGTAAGGATGGATTTTACCAAGACTGAATTCAAGATTCCTCTTCTGTAATAAAAAAATAAAACTCACTAATCTGAAGGGAGGATCTGCGAGAGAGAGCGCAGGAGAACACCTGGCTCAACCTCCTCTCTTCCCCCCCATGCGGAGTTCCTGCCTCCTCACACCCTCTCCTTCCCCGCAGGCCATGCAAATCTCACAAATCTGCTATCTTAGCTGTTTTATGTGACATCAGTGTAAATACTTCTGGTGCGACTGGTAAGAGGGTTTCACTCCCACATCAATAGAACAGACAAGAATAAAGAAAACAAAAACCTTTCCTTCTAGTGTGGGAGATGCCCCAATAAAGATACTTATTAACCATTTGTTTTGATCCCCAAAATCAGGCGTGTGACCCTTTGGGGCATGAGAAAATGTCCAGCAAAAGCTGCATAAATATTTGGGTGCTAAATGGTTGCAGTCCTTTTGTTAAGACTTGGGATATTTAAAGGGATTTGGCAAACCACTCAAGGAAGTATCTGCATTCAGAACTTCCCGCACAATTGCTGTGTGTCTCTATATTTGCCAGGTATGCTGACTCTTTGAAATTATTTTTTACTATATTTTGAATTGTGTTTTGTATCTTATGCTGATCAGTTGTGTGATGTATTTTTTTTTTATTATTATTATTTTAATTGATGTTTAACCCTCCCTGGCAAAACAATAAATGTTAATCTTGATTTATCTTGGATTCCTCTGAAATCATTATGACTAGTAGATTACTGGAGTCCGTTATTTCCGTAAATCTGTGTCAGTATAGGTCAAACTAAAGGCTCCATGAAAGGAGCATGCAGCAAAGGTCATGTGGTCTAGGTCTATCATTGACTTAGCAAGTTGCAGTATCATGACTAAGAAAACTGTATTTTTGTATGAACAAGCATGTGGCGGTTCGACTCAAATGCATTAGTAAACTCTGCACCCTCTGACTAAGAATCATAAACTGGCGAATTTACGTCTGTGAGTACGCAGTCGGCCGATGTGAATTCTCTGTGTGATAGTGGGTCCGTAATGAACAAATAATTGAAAATATGAGATAACCAGAATGATCAAAGATCTAAATTAAAGCACAACTAATCTTATGATCAGTTGTTACATCGGAAACATTGTGAAATTAGAAGTCATTTACAATTGGAGTCAGATTAAATTATTCATTGAATGAAGTTTTATTAAATTAAGATGATTTTTACAGAAGTGCCAGAGAAGATGTACATGCAGAATACCTTCAACCAGACCACTAGACGCCATCGTTGGGCTAGTGGGTGGAACTTACAGATTCCAGCTCTAATATTCACAGAGTTGAAATTAATTTGTTTACATCAGTCACAGCTTTTTGCTCACCTTTAATGAGTTATGATAATTAGTTTGTAGCTTAATGGGTCACTACAATCCAAGCAGTGCTAATTACGGTAACCTGTTGTTCTTCCTGAGTGCCGCCTTGTGATCTTAGATCTTTTTTTTAAAAAAAAAAAAGATAAAATATTAAAGTTGAACCGTGTAGCTGCAGAACAGAGTCATAGAAGTGTGTGGTGCAATGAGACATTTATTTCTCTTTGCATGCATTTGTATAGCGTTTTTCACAATATAAAACATTCAAAAGCAGCTTCACAAAATCCCCAGCGGACAAGCCAAAGGCACCAGTAGCAAGGACTAAGATGTTCAGGTAAGATGAGGAACAAGTAGACTCAGCTGGAACAATCCACCTCCTCACGGAGGAACATACTGGACAAACATACATGTACACCTTTAATAGAAACTCACTCATTTGAGTCAATAAATGTGATGTAGATGTTTGTGTTATTATTGTTACCCTTAATGCAATACATCAACCTGGAAAACTGTAACATTTCATCTTGTCTGGAGGAGATTTAAAGACATCTTCAAAGTGAATATGACCTTTTTAGTGAATATCATCTTTTTAACAGTAAGATGTTTAATGTGGTTGAGCAATGGTGCAGTGTATTAGTTACTGCTCTCATTTAACTCGCATAGGAATACAGTGTTGTGTTGTCTTGGTAACGTTAACAATGCTGTTTAATGCCTATTAAGTGTTTAATGGCAAATAAACACATGATATAACATGATGCAGTTGCTTTCTTTGATCAAAAACATTGTTTATCTGCAGTACATATGTTTGTTTTTGGCTAAAAGCATTTAAATTCCCTCATGGGTTACTCACGAGTTCACACTTACACATAAGTCAGATTGAGTAAATGGTAAGCGTATTTGGCGCGCTGTCTGAGGAGAGGGCTCCAGGCCCGGTATTTGTCCCAAACCCAGAGTATTCCCCTCGTATTCCTGGCTGTGGTAGGAACAAGCTAAAAGTGAGGAGTCGGGGTGGTGGCAGGATGCTGAAAAACTGTTGAGGAATGTAAGTGAGTCGACTGTGTATATAGGCTTCCTCTCATGCTGATAGGATAGACGTGGTAATTGTGATGACAAGTTGATTGGATAGATTATTTGCACGTGCTCCTCTCGAACTTTGTTAATGAAACATCATTTCACAAGTTCATACTTACAAATAAGTCAGAGTAAATGGTAAGCGTATTTGGAGTGCTGTCCGAGAAGAGGGCTCTGGGTCCGGTATTTGGCCCAAACCCAGAGTTTAACTCCAATACATTATATTTTCGTTGAAAAGTGTCTGGTCTCTCCTCCTCTTTGCTGCCATCTTGTTACTCCTAACTAGGTTAGGACACCTCTCCAGCACTCTTAAATAATTTAGGAGCTGAGACCTAGTCTTGAAACTTAGGATTCTTTATGAATCACATTTATTCTTAAATCGTGGAATAAGATTAAATTAAAATTACATCATTCTTAGAATTTTGACACACTTAAGAATAAAATTTTACTCTCGGCAGCTTTATAAATACAGCTCCAGATGTCCCTCCTCGACAGCTCTCCGTGGGAGATTCCGGTCAGGAGGGACCTTCTATCTCAGGTGAGGGGCTCAATCTTTCACCCCTGCCCACAAATGTGGAAACTGTGGGCTTGGCCTCTGAGGGGGCCCAACTAATTTTTGCAGGTCTCACAACCGAGCTCTACGCTTTGAAGGGGACACTTTTCACTTCATGGTGCAGGGGCCGTCAGCAGGACCCAGTCAACTGCCCTGTTTCTGCAGGAGCGATTCTCTGAAGAGTTATCTCCATTCACGATAAAGGTGTATGTGGCAGCTATATCTGCTTACCACACTCATTTGGGTAGTATGTCAGTTGGGAGAGACTCCTTAGTAGTTAATTTCTTTCATGGAACTTTGAGCTTGAGGCCTGCAGTTCACACGAGAGTACCATCCTGGGATTTGGCCATTGTTTTGTTCTACAAGGCCTTTCTGTGGCTCCCTTTGAGCACATTAAGGAAATATTAGAAAAGTTAGTAACTTTGAAAGTCCTCTTTCTTCTTGCTATTACACTTTGAAGAGTTGGAGATCTTCAAGCCCTTTCGGTATCTTCTCATGTTTAGACTTTGCACCAGGCATGGTGAAAGCTTCACACTAGACCAGGGTATGTTCCAAAAGTTCCCACTAATGTGGCTAGAACTATCGTAATGCAGGCCTTCTTTCTGCCTCTTTTTAGTTTAGTTAGAACTAGGAAAAGTTGAATCTGCTTTGCCCTGTGATAGCCTTTTATGCCTATGTCCACAGAGTTGCCCTGTGGTGTAAATCTGTTCAACTCTTTGTGTGTTTCGGGCCACCCAGGAATGGGTGCCCAGCATCTATGCAGAGGATAAGCAAGTGGATAGTCAAGGCTATCTCTCTTAGGTATGTGGCGACCGGCAAGCCTTCAACATTGGTGGTCCGAGCCCATTCAACCAGAAGTATGGCTGCATCTAAAGCTTTAATATCAGTAGTCTCTTCAGGATGTTTGTTATGCTGCGGGATGGTCTTCCCCGCACACCTTTGTTAGGTTTTACAACGTAGATTTGGATTCCACTCCTGGGACCAGTGTGCTCTTGTCCTAGTGTGCATGACAGGTTTCACACAGACAAGCACTCAGTATGGTGGCGTGGGTATATGCGTTCCCATTCCATATACTTCAGACGCAGTGTGAGTTCCCTCGAAAGGGAAAGCCTCAGGTTACGCATGTAACTATGGTTCCCTGAGAAGGGAACGAGACGCTGTGTCGCCTTTCCATACTTCCTGCATGCCTGTGATCATCTTGTTTCAGCCTATTAGAAGCTAACACTTTTGGTCTGGGTATGCTTTATAGTTTCCTGGTCGATGACGTCACCCGCCTATGACGTTCCGTCACACCATTGGACTGATTTTTCACGATGCAATCACACTAAGGCGTTTTGTTTGTTTGTTTGTTTGTTTTTGTTTTTGTAATAGTAGTTATTTAATTTTTCTGCATTAACTTCCATTAAGTGCTCTCAGTACAAGCATCAAAGTTGTATACACACTTAAACAAACGGGAGGACAGAAAATAATAAATGTAATTAAATTATCTTGTGTTTGGTGAGTGGAGTAAACAGTTTTGATGAATGTTTCATACAGCATCCCTTGCTCAATCATTTTCCTGTTTAAATGGAGCAATTTGTTTGTCTGCGTGCAATCTGCTGATGCTGGCCTCTGATAAAAATAGAAAGTGCATCAAGAAACTCAAATCATCCTCCAACCCCATCCTCTTTATCTTCCAGTTTTTCTCTCAATGTTTAGAAATGACAACGTGTAACTTGGGCAAGTCAGTACGAGACATTAGAGTTGTAATTGGCATAATGAATCTTGTTAGAGACACTTGGTGACTGGCATTTCAGTTTTCATGGAATTACAATGGTGTCCACCCATCCAATATTTATAATCACTGAACAACAATACAGTGCACAGTGGAACCGAGGAAGCAAGATTGTCTGCCTCTGTCTGTGCAATAGTTTGCTTAAAATTGAAAATGTTATCATTATCATTCATTCAGCTCGGTCTCCTCTAGGTTTTAATCTAGATCTACAAAGAGAAAGTAATCCAAAGTTGCCAGAGCTAAGTAACCTAGATGGGTAGTTGGGAATGTAGTATATAGTCTGATATATACCCTGGTGCTAGGCCATGTAGTGATTTAAAAGTAAAAAAATTTTAATTCTGTTCTTAATTTGACCAGTAGTCAGTGCAGAGAAGTTAAAATGAGGGTAAAGGCTAATTTATACTTCTGCGTTGGACCTACGGCGGAGCCTCTGCTATGCGTCTGTTTTAATTTATACTTTTGCATCATTGTCCACATTGAAGTGCAACATGCAGACCACTAGTAGACAGTGTCTGCGGGCCACGGTCATGTTATGTATCAAGGCAAAAGCTAAAGAAGAAGCAGCTTGTCATATACATTGTCAGAGAAGCTTCAATAGTGATGGCAGCAAATAGGCAACGACTTTTGTTGCCGCTTGACGGCACGTGTCCCTTGAAACAGAGCAAGAATTTTTTTCCATTCCTATGGAAGTTGAAAACGCTCTCTCTTCTCAGCGCATACATTTTTGGAGAGGTGCAAGTCAAGCTACGCCGTAGGTTATGCATGCTACACACAGCCTATGCCATAGCTACAATGTTCTATGGACACAGAAGTATAAATCAGTCTTAATGGGATCGGATTTTCAACTACCAGTCAACAGCCTGGCTGCAGAATTTTAAATCATTTGTAGATGCCCAATAGATTATTGGTTAACTACATAATAAAGCGAATTGCAGTAAACAAGGTGTGAAGTAATGAACGCAAGGGGTGCTTTTCAATATCCCTCCTCGTTTCCTCGCTCCTTTGTCCTCCATCCTATGACCCGGAAACCGATCGAGCTCAGCCATCTTGATGGACATCTCAATTCTCTAAATGCACTGCGAGGAGGTGAGGAGCGAAGAGTGAGGAAGCTTCCTGAGGAGTCATGAGCGAGGATACACAAGTGCATCCTTTGCGGAAGTCTTTCTCGTCGAAAAAACGTGACGCACGTATACATTCTCCTCCCCCTTCATATCTGTCACAATAATTTAAATGTATGCTTTACTTTTGCAGTTTAAATAAACTTTATATCTCACGTATTTCAATGGGGCATCATGCTTTATTAATATATTATATATATATTTTTTAAATAACCAAACTTTAATAACATGTGGGTAGATCCCTCGAGTGCAGCTGATGACGCTATGAAGTGACGATAAAGGAAGCGAGGATATCATTACACTTGATTCAATTCCTCCATCCTCGAGTCTTTTCCCTGCGTGCTTTCCTCGCATCCTGAAGGGGTGGAGCTAAAACGTGAGGAAAGGAAATGAGGATGCACAAATAAGAATTGAGAAGCACCCATGGATAACCATTTCAAAGTTCTTTAGAGAGAGAAAAGATTTATTTTACGAGACATCGTAAATGAAAGAAACCTGATTTAAAGGGGTCATGAATTGATAAATCAACTTTTCCTTGAGCTTTTGGTATATAAGAGGTCATTGTATAGAATATCCTGTAATATCCGGTAACTGTGTCGGATGTTCTTTGTCTATGTGTCAGTAAATTAAACCAGTGACTAAACGGTCAACTTCATGTTGTTTCTCTTAGTAGGATGAAAATAATCTGTTATTTAAACAGTGATTCAATTTTATAAAGAAAGCGATCAAAGAACGTGATTGGCTACAATGTTCATCACTGCAACCTTTTATACCACTGTCTAAATATATTGCCATCTGTGGCGTAACTTGGTTTTAAAAAGTCGGTGGGACAGATGTGTGTGTGTTTGTGTGTGTGTAGGGGGAAGGGGTGTAGATTGCATATCAGAAATGTACAATAATAAATGCACAATTAATGACATAGAATTCATGTTTAAGTTTCATCCTTACATCTACTTATATCTACTTACTACTTACTGCTCTCAAGAGTATTTACATTAGTGAATAAATATGTAGATCGTGTTAGAGATTTGTGTGTCCTAATGGGCTGGTGGTAGAATTAAGCGTGCCAGAGGTTCTGGGGTCTAATCGGCCCTCTTATAGTGGTTTTTTTTTTTTTCTTCTTCTTCTTTCTCATTAAAACCAAAGCTGTTTATCAGTGGTTGTATATCAAGAGCAGGGAGTACATGTTTATGTGCATTTTGTTTTGTGATTTCACCGCAACGAAAAGAGTCTCCGCAACAGCACTAAAGCGATAGATTGAAGCACTCGTCTTAAGCTTGGTTTATACTTGTGAAGGTGTGCGCAGTGGAAATGACATCATCGTGGTGTGCGCAGTCTTGCGCGTTGAGTGCGCGAGACCCCATTTCGCCAGCTGGTGTGCACTGCATTTTTTGTAACTTTGTGCCATATTGCTCTAATGTCACAAGTAATGATCCCAAGGTTTACTGGATTTTACATGATTCTTTGGTTCTTTTGTAGTGTGAGTTTGATGAAGTGTATCATAAAAACAAACATTGTCTCATGTGTAGTTTACGTCTTCTCACCTCTGCTTCCTGATAGTTTTGAGAACAATTACTCCCGAGTCGCCCCCTGTCGTTTCAAAGAATATTAGCCTTGTCTGTTTGGGGAGGAGAGTGCGCAGTCAGTGGAGGCTAATGCTGCGGAGCCAGGTGAAAGTATAAACAAGGCTTGAGACTGCGCAGTGTGCACGAGCGAGAACACTGTTGCGCCACTGACAACAGCGGCAACGAGCACTCGGCATCTCGCCGCCAGATTGCCTCTTATTAAGCAAAAATGAACAAATGACTAATCACCTAGAGATGTTTATTTTGTATTAGATACATCCATGCCGCGAGATGCTTAAAAAAGTGGTGGGGACAATATCGACCCTGGCAAAAAGTGGTGGGGACATGTTCCACCCGTACCACCCGTAAATTATGCATAGAAATGCCATAGAAATGTAATGCAACACCTTTCACGATTAGTTAACTTTGAGAGCTGTAATAGTAAAAAACATGTTAAAAGTTAATACTTTTTCAAATGGAAATATGTTAGCCAATCACAGCAGTGGGATTTTACACTGGAGTATTACAGCAGACACGCCCCTTAAAACAGAGCGTTCAAATAAGAGGGCTAAAATCAGGTAGGAAAAATGCCTTTTATTTCTAAATTATGACAATTTCTGATGTAAAAACCATATTACAAGTGCACCCCAGGAAACATTATAAAACAATAAAATAATGCAGTTCATGACCCCTTTAACAACAGAATTCATTTGTTTATCAAACTTGAAACCTGAATCAAACAACCTAGATTTTTCAAACATGAGAACTTAAATCGCCAAGGTACAGATCACCGAAGTCATAAAAATCACTTGGTCTAAACAGTACTACTTCAGTTTTAGTCTCATGGGGGACTTTAGTCAAAGGGACTGTTCAGCAGGCAGCCCCAATGCATGGCAGGTAACGCAGTGTCTCGTTCCCTGTTCTCAGGGAACCATGGTTACATATGTAACCTGAGACATTCCCTTTCGAAAGGGAACTCAACACCGCGTTTGACACGCTTTGGGGAATGATATACCCACGCCGCCATGCTTGAGGGGAGTGCATGCCAAAAAATGTCTAGACAAACGTCAGTACTAGCAGTTTCAACTGAAATGCCAGAACCCCTCCCCCTACGGGTCATACATAGGCTGTCAGTGACAGCATTCCCTATGGCCAACAGCCCAAGCTATAAGCCTCAAAGAGGTCTTCCACAGAAGGCCTACCAATGCCGCTCAAAGGCTTCTGGAACCAAGATTATCTTTAAAAGAAAAGAGGGTACCTTTAAGGGAATGTAGCCGGGGGGCCCGAGGGAACCCTAGCCAGTCACTGTACGTATTCGACCCTGACTGCCAGGGAGGCCGACCTCATTTATCAACAGTGCGTAGAAAAGATTCTATATTTTGTCCTACGAATGAAATTTAGAATGTGCCTAAGTACAAAAAAATCAGTATTTATCAAACGTGCACACACAGTTCTTACGCACATAAATAAGCAATCATTGTTGATAAATCCCACATGTGTGTAAGTACCATGCTCGTTTAAGTTCACGCTCATTAGCATTTGGAAACGCCTCCAATTAACCAGATATGGTGACAACACTTCCCTTTAAAAATCACGTGATTGTGTTTTTTCCTCACTGCAATAATGCACTGCACTCTGTGCTCTCATCAAGCAGATCAGCATGAAATAAAATCAAATGTAAATATTAGAACAAAAAGTGAATATTATTCATTAACAGTAGCCAAATACAACACATCTGAAAATGTTGAGAGAACATCACATAAGTTGACTTCATAAATTGATGTCTGCGGAGCGCATTGTTTGCCAAGTCTTCCAATAACGCAAGATAAGCCATTGCATTGAGACAAGCATTTTTCACAGCTGTCTTTTATAGGGTTTGACACCAATTACGCATTGTGTTTAAAACCAGACAAATGATAAATTGAGTGTTTTATAATTCAAGGAAACACAGGACATAAGTTGATTGCTTAATGCATACTGTGACACTCTTAAATGCTATTTTATGTGTAGTGTCGCTATTCTACCACTAGATTCTCTGCGTAGGCATGCTCAGAGGTGTGCTTGTATTTTCACACATTTCTACGTATAAGTACAAGTTTGTGAATCCCACACTTTGTGTGAAACTGTTCTTACGCACTCATTAAGCACAAATCTGTCCGTACGCACCGTTGATAAATGAGGGCCCTAGTCTTGTCCAACAACCTGTCTGATCACAGAGTCTCAATTACATTATTCAGAGAAGATATCCAGTAAGAGGGACTGCAAAGAGGCAGTAACCAACTCAGACCAGATTGTAGAGACGGGCATCCTGGAGAGCAGGACTCAGCTTAGCGCTTTTTACCTTTACCAGTGAGGGGAGTAAAACTCTGCTCAATCCTAGGATCCACTCAGTGCTTGATTATTTGCACTGAGGAGGCTGTGCACTCTAAAGGGACCCAAATAAGGGGAGTACAACCAGCCTAGGGGCCGGTCTTCAACAGGGATGCCTCAGAGAGGCCTTCAACCACTGACCAGACTTAAGTACTATGCAGAACAACCCTCTAGACGAGGGGAGTACTGGGCTCAACCTAACAGGTAGACCATACTATAGGCACAAAATCATGGAGACTGTAGAGTGCCCACATACAGTCTACCGTAACAAAGCAGTGTACTCATTAAAAACACTTTTTACTCTTTAAGCAAGAGGAGTACAAACTTATGCCATCATGCTCTGAGGGAGGTCTAAACAGGACCTGCAACTTCAGAATGACACGAGCGTCAGCTAGTGGCAGTGTCTAAGCTCTAAGGGAACCAAATCTAAGAACCAAACTATCCAGTGAGGTTAACTATTTAACTCAACCTGAGCTTACTCTATTCACACATTCCAACAGGCAATGTACTCAGTAAAAACACTTTTTACTCTTTAAGCAAGAGGAGTACAAACCTACGCCATCATGTTCTGAAGGAGACCCCAACAGGGCTTGCGACTCCAGAGACACGTGGCGCCAGTTAGTGGCAGTGTCTAAGCTCTAAAGGAGCCATATATGAGAACCAAACTATCCAGTGAGGTTAACTATTTAGCTTAACCTGAGCTTAATTCTATTCACACATTCCCACAGGCAATGTACTCCGTAAAAACACTTTTTACTCTTTAAGCAAGAGGAGTACAGAATTACGCCATCATGCTCTGAAGGAGGACCAAACAGGGCCTGCAACTCCAGATAGACACATGGCGTCAGCTAGTGGTAGTGTCTGAGCTCTAAGGGAGCCATATATGACAACCAAACTATCCAGTGAGGTTAACTATTTAACTCAACCTGAGCATAATTTATCCACACATTCCAACAGGCAATGTACTCAGTAAAAACACCATAAACCCTTAAAGTAAGAAAAGTACAAAGAAAATTACGCTACCATATTCTGAGGGAGGCCAAAAAACAGGCCTACTTCTTCAAACGAACTTGGGCACAAACCTGTGGCAGTGCTAGTTTCCAAGTGAGCAAACTCTAACTAAAAACACCTACCAACAGGCCTTGTAATACAACAAGCTATTGTGCTCTGAAGGAGGCCCAAACGAGTGTCAGCTTGTGGCAGTGTTCAAACTCTAAGGGAGCTATATACGAAAACCAAACTATGTAGTGAGGTTAACTTTATCAAACTCAACCTGATCTTATACATTCCAACAGGCAATATACTCAGTGAAAAACACTTTTTACCCTTTCACCAAGGGGAGTACAAACTACGTCACCATAATCTTAAGGAGGCCAAAGTCAGGCCAGAACACATGGAACACAGAACACAAGCTGCAGTCTGCCAGAGGCGCGTTCCATAATCTCAAACAGCTGTATATACGCGGGGGCAGGGTGGCATTTGAGGATTCGGGAGGCTCACCACCTTCATCCTCATAAGCCATTTCCTGATCTCTTGTTTGGCTTAAAACAAGAAGAGCAATTGCTGCTGAATCTAACGATGTCAAAGACAAAACATCATCATAATCCCGCAGCCCTCTCCGTCAGCCATCGAAGGTCGCGGGGAATTTCACTCTTCTCAACGCTTCAACAAGCTCTAGCTGAGAACCCCATGATCCAGTCTCTACTCTGCCTCAGCAAGAGTAAGACCTGAACCATTAGGTGCAGCTGCCGGTCCTCTTCCTCTCCAGGAAAAGACCAGAAGAGAGTGGAGCATTTTTACAAGTAAAACACACTAACAATAACAACAGACAGATCCACAAGAACTGCCTGTACATGCTCTTTTGTTCTCATAAAAGACAACATTATAAATTATGTGTGTGATCAGATGTCAACACTAATGGGACACAGATGCACACACTTCCTGAAACGTTTGTCAGACATAATTTGTCTTACTTTAGTACCGGTTTGATATATCGCTTGCTTTCAAACAAAACAGTTCCTGAAGACGAAAAGATACTGACTGCTTTTCTAGGCGCTCCTTATATACTTCCGGGTCGTGCTATGATGACGTCATAGGCTGTCGCCGGCCAATAGGATTGTCGTGAGTTGATAATTGTTTTCAGGCACTGGTTCATGAGGAGGCGTTCCCCAAAGCGTGTCAAACGCAGTGTTGAGTTCCCTTTCAAAAGGGAACAGTGGTGAAGCAAGAATAGATCCCTGCGGAACACCACAGGAAAGATGTGCTGCTGAGGAAGTATGTTTTCCAATGCATACAGAAAACTTCCTGTTGGTTAAAAAAGACTGGAACCAATTTAAAATGGTGCCCTGAATGTCTACATAATTTTCCATATTAAACATTACAGTTATAAAATTTCACTGTGGTTGATGTAAATAAGTTTATATAACAGCGATGCTTACGCTATTCTCACATGACAAAGCAAGTTCAAGACCTGAGGGAAAGTTTCAGTGAACAAACCTTAGATAACTCTGCTTCTTACATGCTATAACTTTATAGTATGACTTCAGATGATGTTGAATAGTGTACCAGTCTATGGACTACGTTATGGCGTTTTTATGGTTTCTGTTTTTTTCCTGCTCAGCTCTGATGATCTTGATCTGACATTCAAACAGATTCTGGTCATAGGAACATGGGCTTGTACTGGTGCACCCAGGTGAAAAAAAAAAGTACACTTCCATAATGTATTTAAAGTGCTCTATTTTGACACACTAAATTTGTACTTAATATATTAAAAATTATTCTTTAGTACTTCTTAAGATAATCTTAAGAACATCTAAGCTTACTCAACTGTGCTATTTTGAGACACCATGAATATGAACTAAAATGTGCTTTTAACATACTATTTCTGTATTTAAAAAAAAAAAAAAATAGTTACCACTTGTAGTACACCTGAACCTATCTTTCATACACTAGTGTACTACAAGTGGTAACTAAATACATTTTTTAATACAGAGATAGTAGCACATTAAAAGCACATTTTAGGTCATATTCATGGTGTCTCAAAATAGCACAGATAAGTACACTTAGATATTCTTAAGATTATCTTAAGAAGTACTAAAGAATATTTTTTAGTATATTAAGTACAAAATGAATGCTCGAAAATAGAGCACTTTAAGTACATTATGGAAGTGTAAAACCGGGGGTCCAAGAAGAGAGATTTTAAGGGACAGACTAAAGCTGGGCATACACTGTGCGATTTCTGTACGATTTGAGCAAGGTTACCAACTGTACGAGCAGATCGCGTGCAATGTAAACCCAAAGCATACGATTTATGTGCTCACACTATACGGTCCGATGGTCGAACTGTGACTTGACTGCTCACACTATGCGTTTGAAATATGCACGATAAACCCCCGTGCTGGGTTGCACCAATTGACCGTTTCCAGAGATATTCTCAAAAGCATCAGCTATGGATATCAAGAGAATTTCCAATTTATATATTAAATTATTATTATTATTATAAGGGTAGGCCTACTTTTATTATTAAATTGATATTAAAATTAATTTGGCCCGCAATAGACTAATTTCATAACGCATCACTGCACATTAGCTTACTGAAAATTTAAAGACATTTATACAATGAATTATAGGTCTATAATTAAAATTATTAACAGTCTGTAATGTGTCCGACCACTGCAATCAGTCAATGAAAAGCAGCTTTATTTCAAAAACAACTTTAACATAAAATACTTCTCTTCTCATTTTTTTTTTCCCTTCCACTACGTACAGTATATGGGCCACAAGAGAAATATTAAGAAAATAAATTAAGACATAGCCTACCGTTATCAGCATGTTGAAGTAAGATTTCTCGTTGTCCCTGAGAGAATATGCACCGAAAGCTCGTCAGTTTTTCTTCTATTTTCTATAGACTTCTTCATCTCGCGCAAAGTTTGCGCATTGCTTGTGTGATATCCACTGACTCGCCTTCATGGTTTAAAATGGAAAAAATTCTAAAATTGTGACATGACATTTTTCTTTATCACCAATTTCCAAATGATGGAATTAAGTAAATATTAAATAGCCTAAATGAGTAAATAGAAAGTGAAAAATAAATGAATACAAGAGGTGCTGAATAGCCTATATGCAGGCCTACAGGCAGGTGGCTTGGAAAACGTAGGTAATAGACCTACGGTTTATCCATTATGCAAAACGAACTGAAGGTAAGCAACAGTTTGCTAAATTGCAGCTAGTCTTATAGCTGCAGAACTTAAAGATCTCCCTCTCTCTTTTTTTTTTTTTTTTCATTGGTGTATTAATGATTAATGATTATATGATTATAAATAATTAATTTATATCCTCAGGAGGGGCGACCAACATTTCTGACATGCCAGAAATTTATCCGACTGCCGGTCGGGAGAGGTTTATCGCCTCTCAGTTCCCCCTGCACACTGCACGAACACTGCAGGACAAACGACCCACGACAAAGATAAAAATCGGCCCGACTCAAAAAAGAGTCGCACGAGTCAGAATTCGGCTTAAAATCGCACAGTGTGTGCCCAGTTTAAGGAACTTCAGGACTGCTGACATTAGAGCTACATATCTAAATACAATGCGGAAATTTCTGATGAGCAGGAGACGTCTCTTGAAACATTCAAAAATACATTGTTATTGAGAAAGTGATATTACATTATATGTGATATATGTCCTTATTTTATATTTTTACGACTGTTTTGGAAATCAAAATAACAGATTGTCATGAATGCATAAGCGATTTAGGGTCTTGTAATGTAAAAGGGCGTTTAAAGGCCACCAAAAAGACTGCTAGGTTGGCAGTAGAGGAAGATGAAAATGTCTGTAGGCTACTGCAATAAATGTTTTTTTCACAAGTCGGTAAGGAATGGATTCGCTGTGAACAATCAAAGTGAACAACATTGACTGCTATTCACAATAGAGAATAGTGGAGAAAGCTATTTCCCAAACATTCTTGAGCCAATGTGCTACTGTTTTGAGACTGAGCTGCTCTTGTGATGAATGGGAATGCTAAAGAATAGCTCTCTCCAGGTTTTAATGATCTCTTTAATCAAAGGCAAGTGACATTAAAGGAAGGGATTTCACTGGACATCAATGTTGGAAACACCCATGAGTACAAGATGAGGCATCAATACTTTTGGTACATATATGTAATTATTATTATTATTATTATTATTATTATTATTATTTATTTATTTATTTATTTTAAATGTATCTTGTCAACTTTTAGGAGTGCAGTAGAATGAATAATGGTGCGAGTTTGGGCTGGGACTGTTTGTTCGAACAATGACAAAAAAGGTGAGTGTTCAGGAAACCTGTTTGAAAACAGTTTTTTGCCTGCCATCTCTTTGGTAAGACTACTGATAGTTGGATAACACTCATATAACCTCTTACATATTATAAATAGTCCTTATAAATACTTATACTGGAACATTTTCCCATCCCAAACAGAGAAAACTCATTCATAGTAAATGCCACCATTTTGAAGATCTTATTCCTGCCAATAGAAGGCACAGTTCATTGTTCTCATGTGTGAGGGGGAGATTGGTGATCTGTTTAATTCTTGGTTGGGCATTGTTAAGCATTAATTCTAAATGGTTTAGTCCAACTAGGAGCTTGGCCTTTTTAAGATGGCTTCTCAGAGTTGTCTGGTAGCTCGTACAGTGCTTTAGAGTGAAATTGCTGTCTTTTGGGTCAATTTATTGGCATAGCCAAAAGTTTGTTTGTGTATAACTTTTGAACAGATTTTTTTATTTATTTAGTATATATATTTGGACTTTCACTGTAAATACCATTGGAAAACCTTTATTTTTGCACCTCTTGGAATAAACACTAAACTTTTGACGTCACTTCATTTTTACATCTTCATCTGCCGGTACATTCAGAGCAGTGGTGCTGCTGCTGTTACTGCCCTTTTTGTTGCAGTTGGCACACCACTGTCTTTGTTACAGTAACTTTGCAACTATATGTCAACTAACTCTCATTAGAGAATTGTTAGGGTTTTAGTAGACTGTCTGCTTAATATCTGCTAACACTATTTGATGCTCCTCAACAGACATTCTATTAACTATAATTAACTTTGCAAGTACATATCAACTTATTCTACTAACCCTAACATCTTATTCTACTAACCTTAACCCTACCCCTAACAGTCCACTAATTCTCAACCAATTCTTTAATGAGAGTTAGTTGATATGTAGGTCCAATGTTATTTATAGTCAAAAGAATGTCTAAAGGGGGCCATCAAAATAATGACTGCTACTCCATTGCCGTAAAACTGACCAGATAACGGTTTTTGGTTTACCTATAAAGGAGATTTAAATTAATATCAGTTGAGTGCCCAAATCCCTTCTTCCTAGAGCGGTTCCTTCTGATCTGACCACAGTGTGTATTTCTTGTTTGTGTGCTGGTTGCAGGGGCAGGAAACTCATAAACCATAGCAGTGAAAATCCATTCATTGCCACAGCACAGTGGGAATTATAGAGCTCAGCCATTTCTGTAAGGAATTTTGTATTCCTTGTGGACAGCAATGTGCTCATATTCCTAGTCATTGTGAAGAGCTTTCCATACTTAAGTAGAGACCCTACATGATGACTGAAGCCAAGTAAAGGGTTTATCTTTTATTTTTGCTACTAAATACACACAAACCCTCCTACCCTAGTGTCACTGTGTAAACAGTTATATAATTAAAAGAGAACATTAAGCCAAGCATCTTACATTATTACAATCCACAGTTAAGCATATTCCAAATGCCAGAGAAATAGGCCTATAGAATAATTTCACTGCTATGGACTATAATGGTAATAGTACTTTAAAAGTTAAACATTAAAACAGCAGCAGTGAACAGCACACAGGAGATGCAATCTGTTACAATCACAGCAGGTTAAATGAGCAGAGGTTTGTGGGCTTCTGCAGGTTTCTCTCCAATGAATGTCGAGTATGTGGTGAAAGGGAATAGCAAAAAGACAGCTTGGCAGATTTATGGGCCAAGATAACTGAGAGGAAGACCATTAGAGTGAACTATACTTACAGAACCTTGATGCTGAATATCAAGTGCCACCAATGTGATGTCTCTGGCCATGTAGCACCTGCAGATTCTTTGAAGAATCCTAACTTTAGAAACAAATTCAATTTTAACAAGACACCTTATCATTTCAGTCTGATTTTAACAGTTTGCATGGCACATTGCAGCACTGATTGAGTCATGAGCATGTAATGTAGGTTTACAAAGAGGCTATTATTGAAAGATGGGGAAGCGCAGACTATACTGGATTAAGTCCACAATCTGTGTATTCATATTTGGCATGCTGTCCGGGGGGAGGGCTTCGAGCTCGGAATGTCACCCAAACCCAGAGTACTCCCCCGTATCTTTGGTTAGGATAGTAACCAGTCAAGTGTATGGAGACGGGGTGGTGGAGGGATACAGAAAAATCTGTTGAGGAACATAGGTGAGTCGGTTACATATTCATAGGCCTTACAGACTTACAAATAATTAGATAGAGTAAAAGAGTATGCGTATTTGGCATGCTGTCCAGGGAAGGGCTCTGAGCTCAGAATGTCACCCAAGTACTCCCCAAAAAAGACAAAAGTCTAAACACTCGCGGAGAGATCGGCGGTGGTGTTAGGCAGAGCAGAATCGCTCCTTAGGCCAGAGAATTGAGGCAAAGATTCCTCGAGGATGAAAGATCCTTCATCAGATGAGAAGAGCTCAATTTCAGACATGCTGGGAACATAGGGCAGGGCCAAATTATATATATATATATAAAATATAGTATGTTGCTATGGCTACTTAAATACCTTGAAAGTTGCCTCAGTTTTTGGAACCGAAAGTTGAGGTTATCCGCTTACTTAATCTTAAACATACCCAGGTATGTCACATAACCTGCTTTCTGGAATACCCCCAGGTTGAATGATACTGATTGGTTAAGAAATAAATAAACTTAGAAAATATCCACACATGGACTGATAGGCAGAAGCACATCTCTTTCGATTATACGGCTGACACCAGGACCTTGGTTTTTGGCACAAAGTGACCTAGGTCACAGATATGTGTTTCTGGGTGCCAATTTGTCCACCTCTCCAATACAGGATCTGTAACAAAAATACTAGCGCACATACACAGATGCATAGCTTCTTCAAGGTTGAACTTGGCCAAGCTCTTGATCTAATCAGGAAATTTCCAGGTTCAGACAATATTCACCATTATTCTCTAATGATTGAAGATGAAAAGTACAATAAATGCTTTAACATACATGCTGAATGTCACAACCATCGCAACCATCACAAACCACCATCAACCCATTGTCACCAGATCAGCACGCTCCGCTCACTCGTTCATTCTCCCGTTCTCTCTCGTTCTATTGTGGATACCTGTCTATCATCTGTCATCAGTTGTCTGCCCTTCGTCTGCTCCATCTCAGTTCCTGGACTTCACCGTCAAACTTCCAAAGAGACTATAACCATTACCATCAAGCCAAGTCATCATCACATCTCTGAACTGTTATACTCACCAGTCTGCATACTTGTCCATTTCCATGCTTCTGTTTCTAATAAACTCCATGTTGTATCAACTTACCTCTCTGCCTCCTTCTGTTGTGTGACACTGAAGAAGTCATTCAAATCATTTAATATTTAGAAGGATTAAATATTCATTAATACCTTGATTATAAATTACTCAAAATATTTATTTTTATATATATATATATATATATATATATATATATATATATATATATATATATAACGTCAATCTCACTGTGTTACCTTGGATACTAATCAAACCTGGGGCTCTGTTGTTGTTTATTGTCTAAAATCCTTCCTAGATCCATAAGAGGTTAAGTTGAGGTTTGCCTGCAGCCCACCTTTAAATATTTGATTTGAAGTCAGCTGGTCAATCTTCAAAGCTCAGCCCAGCCTTATTAAAATCCCACCTTTATGCACAGATTAAAAAGAACAAAATAAGCTTCAGTCAGCAACACTAAAAAAAAAAAAGCTGTAAACGCTGTAAAAATTAATGAAAATGGGTGTGTTTTCATTAAAGCATAGCATAAGATAATATGCCTACTGTAACATTACTAGAATTAGTACCTCAATCTCACTGTGTTACCTTGGATACTAATCAAACCTGGGGCTCTGTTGTTGTTTATTGTCTAAAAATCTTCCTAGATCCATAAGAGGCTAAGATGAGGTTTGCCTGCGGCCCACCTTTAAATATTTGATTTGAAGTCAGCTGGTCAATCTTCAAAGCTCAGCCCAGCCTTAATGAAATCCCACTTTTATGAACAGATTAAAAAGAACAAAATAAGCTTCAGTCAGCAGCACTAAAAAAAAAAAAAAAAAAACTGCTTTAAAAAAAATAATGAAAATGTAACATTTTTATAACATTAGAAGCTTAACAGCCTTTTCTTTCTTTCTTTCTTTCTTTCTTTCTTTCTTTCTTTCTTTCTTTCATTCATTTCCTTTATTTAGCCACAGTAACACACTGATATACTGTAATATATTATATACAGTAATATATTTTGTGACAAAATCACCCGTGTAAACAGCGATTTCAGACTCCATTGCTAGGGAAACAATTATTAAATCCAATTATGCACAAATGAGCTTCTCTACTACTTCTTGTGAAATTGATTTCTTTATATTTGATATTAATATTCCCCATGCTGTTTATTCAACTAAATATGGGTTTATTGTGTAGGTAAAATATGGGACAGATTGTGTCCCGTATTGATTTGATCTAACAGTGATGTTTTTCAGATGCCCACATTCCCATATTGTAATTGAATTGACCAAAAAATGAGAAAATGGCCATTATTTAATCATCATGAATAAAAACTCACCATCTATGTAATAATTGCATGTTAAAGATCTTATTGTGAATGATTCATCCATGTATGTTTTTTTGTTTGTTTGTTTGTTTTTTTTCACCTTATGATGTTTAATCAACATGTCAATTTCAGTTTTCTGGTGAAGCATCAGACTTCTCTCTGGTGGCGTATGCAGGACTTCTCCAATCATTTATTCCTCCCACTCTTGCAAGCTCACCTTCATCTGCCTCCATGTTTTCCTTGCCCACATCTCAACATCCAATCAATAGCAGATGCACAGAAGCAAGACTTGCCCTACTTTTTTTCCCTAAAAAAACTGTTATACTCGGATGTATGTCACAATATGAAAGAAAAGATCTGTCACTACTTCCATTTCATCATAACTTCAAGTGTTAATTTCATATATAAAGATGGCATTTACATAAAAGTATTAAAGGTACAGCAGGAAAAAATCTCCAGTTAAGGTTTAGTGAGACAGCAGGAAAAAAGCAAAACCTTGACTAACATTATGAAGGGACTTCAGGACCTCCAAATGTAAAAAACAAAAAAAACATGATTTGACCTTCTTTAATTTACCAAAGAAATACAATGACAGACCATTAGTAGCTGCAAACAACTGCAACTGCAGAAAGTATCTTTCATATGTACTGGAAAATTGTGCGTGCTTGACAGCTGCATTCATTCAGTAGCGACTGAGGCTATTCCAGAGACAACAGGCTACACTGTGTGTCTTCAATCATCACACAGTTTCACTGAAGCTTGAACTCATGCTGGTTTTGATTTGTGCATGAGGATTGCTCTAGTAAACATATGCAAGCCATGTACCACCTATTGTGGACAAAGAATGATATTCATATGCATTCTGTAATCACTGTTGTATTTAGTGACTAATTCTGTTTAAGGTGTCCTGTTTGAAACTAGTTGACTATATAAGCCTATAGTCTATATACTGATTCTCTTCACAGGCAAATATAAATCAGTTAATAAATTTTCACAATCTCAGTGCCGATTCTTCATATAAGGCCTCTTCGTTTCCTCAGCCACAGGGGGCTCCACCACAAGGTTGTTTTTGCCAAGGAGTGTGAATCATGATATTGAAAAAGAATTGTTATTATGTCAAAAAAGTCAAGAAAAAACAAAGAAAACAAAAAAAAAAAAAAAAAAACAGAAAAGATTCACACACAATTTGAAGATTGAAACTATACAGTAAGCTGTTCCCACATTTTGAGGGGGGAAAAAAAAGAAAAGAAAAGAAAAGAAAAGAAGAAATTACTGTTCAGCAAGGATGCATTAAACTTATTAAAGTGACAGTAAAGACTTATTTTTTTACAAAAAAAAAAAAAAAAAAAAATCTTTAATTTCTTTAAACCTAAACATACAGTGGGTACGGAAAGTATTCAGATCCCCTTAAATTTTTCAGTCTTTGTTATATTGCAGCCATTTGCTAAAATCATTTAAGTTCATTTTTTGTACACACAGCACCCCATATTGACAGAAAAACGCAGACTTATTAAAAAAGAAAAACTGAAATATCACATGGTCCAAAGTATTCAGACCCTTTGCTCAGTATTTAGTAGAAGCACCCTTTTGATCTAATACAGCCATGAGTCTTTTTGGGAAAGATGCAACAAGTTTTTCACACCTGGATTTGGGGATCCTCTGCCATTCCTCCTTGCAGATCCTCTCCAGTTCTGTCAGGTTGGATGGTAAACGTTGGTGGACAGCCATTTTTAGGTCTCTCCAGAGATGCTCAGTTGGGTTTAAGTCAGGGCTCTGGCTGGGCCATTCAAGAACAGTCACAGAGTTGTTGTGAAGCCACTCCTTCGTTATTTTAGCTGTGTGCTTAGAGTCATTGTCTTGTTGAAAGGTAAACCTTCGGCCCAGTCTGAGGTCCTGAGCACTCTGGAGAAGGTTTTCGTCCAGGATATCACTGTACTTGGCCGCATTCATCTTTCCCTCGATTGCAACCAGTTGTCCTGTCCCTGCAGCTGAAAAACATCCCCACAGCATGATGCTGCCACCACCATGCTTCACTGTTGGGACTGTATTGGACAGGTGATGAGCAGTGCCTGGTTTTCTCCACACATACCGCTTAGAATTAAGGCCAAAAAGTTCTATCTTGGTCTCATCAGACCAGAGAATCTTATTTCTCACCATCTTGGAGTCCTTCAGGTGTTTTTTAGCAAACTCCATGCAGGCTTTCATGTGTCTTGTACTGAGGAGATGCTTCCGTCGGGCCACTTTGCCATAAAGCCCCGACTGGTGGAGGGCTGCAGTGATGGTTGACTTTCTACAACTTTCTCCCATCTCCCAACTGCATCTCTGGAGCTCAGCCACAGTGATCTTTGGGTTATTCTTTACCTCTCTCACCAAGGCTCTTATCCCCCGATAGCTCAGTTTGGCCGGACGGCCAGCTCTAGGAAGGGTTATGGTCGTCCCAAACGTCTTCCATTTAAGGATTATGGAGGCCACTGTGCTCTTAGGAACCTTAAGTGTAACAGAAATTTTTTTGTAACCTTGGCCAGATCTGTGCCTTGCCACAATTCTGTCTCTGAGCTCTTCAGGCAGTTCCTCTGACCTCATGATTCTCATTTGCTCTGACATGCACTGTGAGCTGTAAGGTCTTATATAGACAGGTGTGTGGCTTTCCTAATCAAGTCCAATCAGTATAATCAAACACAGCTGGACTCAAATGAAGGTATAGAACTATCTCAAGGATGATCAGAAGAATGATTTTAGCAAATGGCTGCAATATAACAAAGAGTTAAAAATTTAAGGGGGTCTGAATACTTTCCGTACCCACTGTAATTCTGGAAAAAAATGATCACGGATTTAACAAAAATATGAAGCAGCACAATTGTTGCCAACATTGATAATAATCAAAAAGTTTCTTGAGCAGCAAATCAGCATTATTAGAATGACTTCTGAAGGATCATGTGACACAGGAATGAATTACATTTTAAAATATATTACAACAGAAAATGTCTCAGGTTACGTATCTAACCCAGTTCTCTGAGAGGGAATGAGACACTGTGTTATGAGGAATATCACCCTATGGGAATGCCTCAGCATGAGCTGGTGTTTGAAGCACGTGTAGAAAACAAGCCAATCACATTGGCTGAAGAATGGTCATGTGACGCAGCATCAGTCCATCACAAAGGCCATAAATAGACACCCGAAAAATGCATCATCAGATTCTAATTGTCTGAAAGAAGACGTTTCAGGCTTTTCTGAAGTATGGAAAGTGTCTCATTCCCCACACTATGGGAACATTAACAAGCACAAACCCTTGGCCTAAAGAATGGATTAACCTAAAGGTCAAACCCGGGGTCAATCTTGATTTATTGCAATATACATGAAGTGTGTGGAAAGGACTATCCTGCCACAAACACAACCATACAAAGGCTACAACTGATAAGTGACCTAAAAATTCACATTCCTAGTCAGAAAACTTGCTACCTTTAGGCGAAGCATACCGTGAGCCTCATAGGCTGACCAGAAAGATTACTAGGCCTTTAAGCCTGTAAGGATGAACTAGTCCAAAAGAAACTGAGACCCTAAGGGTTGAATCCACATCCAAACTTTAAAAACCTATGAATGTGTGCAGAGAGGAGCAGCCTGCCGCAGGACAAATACACTTTTTCTTTGTGGGGTTGCCCAGTGGGTGAAACCCCCTGGTCTTGAGCCAAAACTCAAACTGACTCAAAATGTGCAGGAGCCCTAATGGTATAACTGGCCCTTTCAGCCAATGTGCAGGAGCCCTAATTGGCCCATTTGGCCAAAAGAGAGTTTAGGAACTGAACCAAACCAAGGGGCACAATGTGAATTCTCACAGCGAGGGCAATTGCCTCCCTCGAGAGATGATCTAGCGTGCTCCGCTTCCAAGCATATCACACACAGATCATGTTCGTCATCCCTCGTAAGAAAGTGAGGGCGTGGTGGACTTTCAGTGGACTTTCCACACACACACACAGGCTTGGGCGGGTTACTTTAAAAATGTATTCCAGTACAGTTACAAATTACTTAATAAAAAAAGTATTCAGTAACGTAATCCAGGTACCACAATATGAAAGTAATGTAATCTGATTACTTTTATATTACTTTTGGATTACTTCAAAGTCACATGTATAAAGAAAGAAAGAAAGAAAGAAAGGAATGGGGGGGGGGGGGGCAACTTGACTGTAAATAAATTTGCATTTTTAAATTTAATTTTAATTATTTCTTAATTCTTAACCTTCTCAATTTCTGCAAGTTTTTAAATGTTACATGTTCCATACTTTTGAATGGGTCTCAACAATAAAAATATTTTACAAATCTGATAAATTATCTATTGCAATATTATTATCGTTGTTGTTGTTTAGAGCTTAAAAATATAAAACTCACATCAGATCATAACCAGACTGAACAAGCTTGGGTCAAACATTTCTGTTTATGTTTGTTCTGCTTTAATTTTAATGTTTAGCATTTTGGTACTTTTAAACCTTATTAAAACTAAGCAATAATGTCTAATTTCCACAACTTGGGAATACACAGCCCTGAATATATATATATATATATATATATATATATATATATTTGTGTGTGTGTGTGTGTGTACGCATAAAGGGCTACTCAGACATCTAGTGGCTACATTGTGGTATTACAGATTATTGTTTTAGTCCTTTGATAAAGAAAGTGTTTTCGTAGCTGGAAGGCAGAGTTTGCACTGTACAACCATGTCGTTTGCATTTTCGTCTTTGAAAACAAAATAGCAGCGAAATTTCCATGAATTGAAAGCATTTTTCGCTGCGGGAAGCATCGTTTCAACTAGCAGCAGTGATTCAATTTGCATCTGAGGAGATTGTAGACGGGTGTTATTTGCGCATGCACCAGCGGGTGGCTCGCGTGAATCATTACTGGCAACAGAACCAGGAAATACTGTATAATCAGGCAGCACTTAATATGTGTTATGGCAAAATAATGATTTATTTAGTTTTAAATGAAATGACTGTAATCCTGATAGTATCCCCCCTTTTTTCAAAATGTAACTGTAATCTGATTATTACATTTTTTGACGTAACTGTAACAAATTACAGTTACTGAATTTTTGTATCCTGATTACGTAACGCCGTTACATGTATTCCGTTACTCCCCAACCCTGCACACACACACACACAAACAAATGGCTTAATGGCTGATGACGTTTTTTGGGGGTGACTATTTATTGTCTTTGTGATGCATTGACATTGCGTCACCTGACCGTTCTTCAGCCATTTTTCCACACGTGCTTCAGACACCAACTCACACTGAAGCATTCCCATAGCGTTAATGTCATATCGCAAAGTTGAATTCCATTCGAAAGGGAACTGTTGTGCAGGAGCCCTAATAGTATCATGTTGGTGATTGTTGCCATGAGGCCCAATACCCTTTGGTATTGGTGGACAGAAAACTCTCGACCAAGCTTGAACTCTTTCATGGTGGTCATAATGGTCATAACCACTCCCAGAAATGTCGTCCTCTGATACGGTGAGAGGATACTCTTTTTGACGTTCAATCTCAACCCCAAACATTTCAGGTGTGCAAGAACGACATCTCGATGCCAAACTGCTATTTCCATCGACCTGGCTAAAATCAGCTGTTCGTTGATATAACTGAGCACATAAATGCTCAGTTGATCATCTCTCGAGGTCATCTCTCGATGGAAGCAAGTAATGGAACTGTTACTTTAAATGGTATTAATATCTTAGAACATTACTGTTTTTACTATATTTCTGATCAAAAAAACAATTATTATTGTTGTTGTTTTTTTTGTTTTTGTTTTTTTTGGTTCTTTGATTATTTGATAATTTACCTATGTTTAATATATATATATATATATATATATATATATATTAAACATAGGTAAATTATCAAATAATCAAAGATATATATATATATATATATATATTTATAAAGTAAGTTTACAATATTGTTTTATCAGTCAAGTACTGCCTGACATTCATAATGGAGTTTCATGTTGATGCAAGCATTAAGATTTTATGTACCCAATATCAGCAGCAAAATCCACCTGACCTAACGTTTACCAGGTTGTTTGCTAGTTTACAACCTTATGTGTATCTGCAAAGAACCAGCAGTATGCTGTACATATGTACAGTATATTGACAAGTGAGCTATTGATCTGTTGACTGGAAATAAATGGGAACTTAAGAGTGAACCAGGGTCACACTGATTGTTTTCTAATCATAGCCTAAAGTATTGACCGTTACGGATTCTGCTCACACACAAACGTAACCGTAACAATTTGTGTCATCCATTTTAAATTACAGATGATTGTTTAATCAGAGGCAAAACTGGGCCCAGCACTCACTCTCAGTTTCTATAGTGTGATCTTCACGGCACAGTAATTCTCAATTTTTACTCAATAAGCTTGACAGAGGCGCAATCAAACATTATGGTTTATTCTGTCCTTGGAATGCCTATGTTAATGCTGAAAGAATTGCTGTAATTAAGGGTCAGTGATAGGATTATTTTGGTGATCTGACCCGATATGTGTAAACACGATAGCAAATCTTATCATTTTAGCTAAATCAGTATTTACATGCTCTTACTAGCAGCTTGTCTACTAATAAAGAGATTGTCGAGGTCAAGTGGTAACTGAGAAACCTATATGTTATGTAAAGTCTGGCCAAGGCAAAGAACTGCATTGAAATGTATACACATACAACAGAGCCCAAATAACTACCAATACTAATAATTCCAATAGTACATGCACAAGAACAGGATTTAAAGTTTGAATTGTCTAGAAGTCTATCAGTACAAGTGTGCTATAACTTTTCTAAGCAATCAGACTTTATATTTTCCTCAGATTTTGATGGTGGGTTATGCTATATGCCCAAAAAAGATAATGTTAGACTACCTGGCAATGTTTCAGGCTATATAAATAAGAAGAGACACACAATTGTAGACCATGATTAAAAAAATGTAAAAAATAAAAAACTTACTAAAATGACTTAGAGCATTTTGACTGTATTAAAAATAATGTGAGGATGGAGATGCTTCTCATTTTGGTAATTATCCTGCAGTAATATCAGAACTCATCTATGGATACAAACCACATCTCTGTAGGGACAATAGATAACAGGCAAGAGCCAAAAGCTTCTAATTAAACTGTTTTGCTGCAAGTCTCATACAATTTAATGTAGCAACTGAAATGAGCTTCATTGCTATCCACTGAAAGTCTCTGTGATAGAGCAAGATTCATCAATAACACATACTTGAATTATTCAAAGTAATACACAAACAATTTCATTTCTCATAGCATCAGTGCTGCTAAGAGGTCATTGTTGCAGAGATCAGTTCTGCTGACTGAGCTAAACTAAATTATAGAGGCTATCTTTAATGAATATCATCAATTTTTTATACCACCATAAACAATTACAATGTAGCTAGTAGCTACAATAACTGTTATTTGAACTAGTGAGTTAAAGTCAAATAAAACAAAGTCTTTCATTAACCATAACCTATGGAAGGTACAGTATATATATAAAATACAGTATATCACAATAATGTGAAACTTCCTATAATTATGGCTTTATATCTTATCTATCTGAACATTTCTTATAATTATGAGTTAATAAATCATAAAATGTAGGGGAAAAAAATATTATGAAACGTAACTCATTCTTGTAATAATTACTTCTCATTATCATGTGATGTTAAGTCATAATTATGCAAAAGTTTCTCATTATACAGAATCTTTTTCTTCTTTTTTTTTTTTTTTTTTACTGTGGCAGAAATGGGCTTCCATACAAGATCTGCCTCATCTCAAAATTAACTTTTGCCAATGTGCTGTTGCAGCGTAGCATGTAAAAACTTGATTTATATGATGTTTCTTCAATGCAAGCACATGCATATTCATTATTACAAGAACATTTCTTATTATTATGAGCTGTTCTCATTTTAATGAGAAAGTTTAATGTGAGGATGGAGAAAGTTCATATTTGTACTTCATTGATGCAAATGGGTTTCCAGAGAAAACACTGAAGACTGTTATTTTCTTAATAAGAAAGAAATATTAAGAAAATATTTGACACCTTTTCAACAACAGTACTTAGGAACATTCTTGTGATCTTCTAAAAATGTATCTTAAAGGGTCTAGTACATGGATTTATATAGAAAAAGAGGAAGAGAAAATATCCATTTTCAACCCTTATTCTGACCCTCTGTCTGAAATTATCAGTTTTTAAGGTGTGGCTCCTTTAAGGCTTGTCAGTAAATAGCCAGTTAAGACTGGCTAACGTCATTGCATAAAAAAAACAGTATCAATGCCCACTCGCTATTGCACATGAGTGTAAAGATGGTTTAGTATTTGAATCCATGTGTGGAGTTTAATTCCGCACAACAGCACAAAGTTAGATTCAGAGCAGGAAGTGCGGTAAACAAACAAGCAAAGGGTCGATAACAATAATGGCAGTCTAGACAGAAAACTAATCCAAAACAGTAATCCAAAAGTCGTGGTCACAAACAGGCTGAGAGACATACATGTGGCAAACAAACAGGGTAATAAAAATGCTTGGCAGGGACAGGGTAAACTGGCAATACTTTGCAACATGATGTACAAACAACATGGCTTATAACAGGTAGAGACAGGAAGTGAAGGGAGAAGAACCGGCAGCATTCAGTATTCAGGAAATGGCTCCCTCTGGCTGGATACAGATGTTACAGTGAGTAAGTGTTTTGAAAACATTTACAGACATTATGGAATTGTTTACTTCTGGCAGAGGTCTCTAAATTCAGTCCTGGGGTGCCGCTGTCCTGCAAAGTTTAGCTCCAACCCCAATTAAACAAGCCTGAACCAGCCAATCAAGGTCTCACTAGGCATAGAAGAAACTTCCAAGCAGGTGTGTTGGAGCTGGTTGGAGTTAAACTCTGCAGGACAGCGGCCCTCCAGGACAGAGTTTGGAGACCTCTACTTATGGTTTGTGATGGAGTTGCTGTCAGAATCAATACAACAAAAGTTTTTGCAAACTCTCCATTACACTGTGCCTCATTAACAAAACAATCTGCAGTCAAATTCTCTGAACAAACATAGATGCAAGCAAGCTGTTTACAGGATGTGTCAATGCGAACGTTTACTCTTCCACTTGTCCTCTTGTCGGCAGACTCAAGAGCTTGGAGAAAAGTGAATGGGCATCTGTATACTGTATCCAGTGTGGACAACATTAGTGATTATAATGGGATCTAATTGCTTTTGATGTGACGCTCTAATCCAGTGTAGGAAAGTGTTGGGGAAAGTGGGCAAGGTAGGCATAAGCAAATTCAAGTCCCTCAATATCCAAACAAGTTGTTTTTTGGATATTGATTAAATAAATGTTTTGTTTATAATGAGGAGGACATTTTAAAATCTGAAACTTGCAGGATGTTTTACTGGTATAAAAACCTCTTATATGTCAAAAGATCAGTGCAAATTTGATTTCTCATGTCATGGCCCCTTTAAGAACTTTCTTAATTTTTTTTTTTTAAGAAGTATTTTGTGGGTGAAACTAAGCAGAAAAACAGTGTTGTGCACTTTGGCTTATGGTGTGATGCTACAGTCAGTATCTTAAGTTTTTACACTTTGAAAATATTGGCATGATGAGTTGAGATTAAGTACGTGGTAGTTACTTGAACTTGGACTCGAGTCTGGACTCAAGTACAACATTTCGGAGAGAACAGAATCAGATGCATTTTTACTTGGACTTGACTCGGGCTCAAGCGTTTGGGACTTGAAAAATTATCCCGAGTCCAAACGAGTCCAGGGATTCTGTGAAATATACTTGGGACTGGTGACGGAATTGTCAATGGCCAGATCGGGTCAGTACTGCATTGTCACGAAAGTCTTGCCTGTTTATACAATCAATTCGATACTTGCAAGCGGTCTAAGATGAGTTTCTGTGTGCACACACTCGCGTGGACCATCCCTAGACATGTCGGCTCCACCTGGCATCGCTTCTCCTTCGCTGCAGACTTACGGACTGTCCGCTGCTCCACTCCTTCGGCTTGCTCCGTTTCCACCCTCGGTCACTCCAGCTCGCCCTCACACCTCCGGACCCCCACCTTGATCTCAGGTGGTTGTAGCTGCGGCTCTAATGAATCTTCGTCATCTCTCCACCACCTTGGCTCATCGGCTGTGAGGTGGGCTCCATCCACGCCATCCTTGTCTCCTGTCATCCCCATGGCTGCCCTCATCAGTATTCCTCCATGGCTTCTCCCTCCATCAACGCCGCCGTGGGGGACTCTTCTGGCTGTGGCCTGGATGAACAGCCATCATCCCCTGCTCAAGGTAATCCCTTGTCTATCTCCACCGTCATCACCACCCTGGACTCTGTTGTCCGTCCACCTCCAGAACCACCTCCTGCCTGTCTTCACCAACCCTCTTTGCCATCCCCTCATCCTCTTCATCTCCTCTTGCCCTCGGCGCAAGGTCGTGCCTACCGGGAGGGGGCGTTCTATCACATTCACGTTTGTTTGGACTCTTTGTGTTTCGTCATCGTCTGCATTAGTTATTCATTTGTTTTCACAGACACTTATTATGTTCAGCTGTTCACTCATTATTATCATCATCATTATCCCCTGCATATATGTTTGGTTCTGGTTCAGTTCAGTTAAACAGATTTGAGTTGGCCCTGAGTTATGGAAATCACATGTAGGACCTTTATGCACAGTGCATGCCGTTGTAAAGACTAAGCCCTTACCACTGCATTTTCGGCTCTTCAGATCCCAATAGGCTGTTCCCATTCACCAAGCTACCCTGATTACCCTGCCTTGAATTCATAAATTTATATTGATGGATAAGTCAAATCCCACCCTATGGCTTTTTACATTCAAAAAGCTGTTTCACTCAGCATTGTCACAATACGGAAATCAAGTCGGCCACAACTTCCATTACATGACTTTAAGTTGCTGAGCAGAATACTAATTATGAGATGACATGAAATCAAAATGGCAAGATGCAATAGAGGTTTGCTTTTGTTACATTTAAAATTGACTTTTATAAGTTTTTTTTTTTTTTTTTTTTTTTTTAAGATATTGATTTAATGAGTTGGACTCGGACTTGACTCTAACCCTTTTGGACTTGGATTCAACTCTGACCCTTTTGGACTTGTCGTTCAACTTACTTGACTCAGATTCGACTAAGGGTGACTCGAACCCAACAATACGTTGTTTCTGAAGCTCTGAAGAGATGTCATTATAGATCACACATAACATAAGGAGAAAAAAAATGAATCTTATGATGCTGTTCCAAACTTTGGGCGGTGGCAGATGTTCAATGATGTTCTGCATGCTTGTGTCTCTTTGCTCACATCTGCATTCAGAATAAAGCTCGGCTCAGCAGAGGCATCAAAAGAGATGCTATAAATTTCAAGAGTAGAGATCAGTGCTTCAGAGATTTCTTTAGCAGGTATGCTGACGTTTCTTGGATCTCATTCCAGCCAGCATTTGCAGTTTAGGGTCATTTGTTTTTTTTAGACATAGGGTGCTGATCTTGTATCTTAAAGCATCGGTTCTGATCCAGATGGCTCACAGCCCACACTTAAACAGTGAACCAACCCTGTCATTTATTTAAAGTGCATTTTTATATTGGTCATGTTTTCCGGTTTAAACCTGTCTTGTTCAGTTTTGTCTATGTCTGTTTCAAATAACACTTAATAGAAATAAATAAATAAATAAAAGAAACAGTTGCCACGCTTGGTTGCTGTTAATAATCACATAATGAAGATGAACTCAAAAAAACAGGCTTTAATCAGAACATCCACAAGAAAATACATAGTACGATCATGGGAAATAAACAAAACCAACTAAAGACAACAGGATACTGATCAAACGAACTGAGGGCATAAATACACAAGGAATGTAATCAAGGATAAAATAAAATAGAAAATAGATAAAATAGAGCTACTTAATAAACGAGGAAACTAACTAATATATTAATGTAGGATAAGTTTTCCCCTTCATTTGGTTATCGCTTTATGGGAATGAGCAATTGAGATAATTGCTGTGTATTAAATGCTTGAGCAGGAAGCATTAGAACATAGCACAATATTGCTTGTTTTAGTGTTTATAGTATTGGTTTGTTCTTTCAATTTGAAGTTTGTCACTGTAGAAATTTCTGCTGCTAGGAGCTGCATCGAGCGCTCGCTGAAAGTTTTTAGGTATGAAGACTATTGCAGTGCTACGTTTTTGGTTTGATCTTGTTTTGCTTAATCTAGCTGAATTATCATTTTCTAGTGTGTTTTAGTGAAACATTCGTGAAGGCATTCTAACATCCTGATGTTTGTTAATCTGTGGATTTGAGTATGTATGATTTAGTTATTGCTTTATATATTATATTATATTGTTTTTCCTAACTCTGCTTTGATTTGATCATTTTGAATCAGGCTTTTAAGGCCGAGTTTGTAGTGCATGTTGCCATTATTTGTATTTTGATCTCTTTCTCTTTCCCTTATGTTGAACGATTAACTGGTTATTTGTTTAATGTATTTTTCCTTCCTTAAATAGTCAAATTGGTCCAAAACTGTTTTTCACAGCATATTTTCCTTTTTGTGTTGGAGGACTGTAGAGCAGCTTTAGATGACAATTAATTCATGTGACAAATCTCCAAGCATTCCCTAATGAAGGCAGCCCATCTTCCTGGAAGCGTTTCAATGTTTACGACAAGTTATATAATTCATCACATTCTCATTAGTTCATAATGGCATACATGTGACCATTGTAGCGCAGTTGAATGATTTATGTGATCATAAGGGAAATTTAGCATTTGCCTGCAAATTTAGCTCAACAAAATAGAGTTGTTTTCTTCTTGGAACAGGGTATACAAAACAAAGAGCCCGTCTCAGCTGACACATCAACGACTTCAGAACAACACGCATAATTACACACGTAATAACCTGAGAGCGTTCTGTACACTAGGTCAGGGGTTGTCAAAAGGCAGTCTAAACCTCAACAGTTGCTGCTATGTACTTCAGCTCTCAAGGAAAACACTTAAGAGACTCAATTGAGAAAACAAGTCTGTAATTTTCTTTCAGAGCACTTTTTTTTTTTTTTTAAGATTGGGGTGTCCATCTGTCTATGTGGAAGGTATATGTAGGCATTGGTATTGTGGCCCTCTAATACTCAAGAACAGATAAGAGCCAGTGCACTGAATGACCTTTTCATTTCTAAAAGAATCATATTACAATAAAAGTCAACATTGCATCAAAGCTTACCCAATTTTTGGGATGTTTCCTTATGTCACCTTAGTCTTCTGGCTTATGGGTTAATGTTAACCAGTAGCTATCCAGCTAGCAGGGAATGTTCCCAGAACATTCTGGCAAGGTTCTCGCAAAGTTATAAACAAAGATTCTTCCAATAACTAATAGAATGGACGGTCAGAGTTATCTGGTCTTTAATAATATTCTCAAGAGGTTAGCACAAAAATGTTATTTATACAATGCTCATGGAAAGTTTTTCTTAAATATTTTAGTTGGATGTTCATTAAATGTTGATTTTTTTTTATGTTACTACTTACTAATTTCAGAATATTCAAAGAACATTCAAAAGTAACATTCCCATTATGTTTTCCCATTATGTTAGAACATTTTAAAAAACTTGACGTTTTGAGCATTCAGAGAACATTCAGAAATAATGTTTTCTTAAAGGGGTGGGGGTCTAATGCTATTTCATGCATTCTGACTTATTTACACTGTTAAAGAGTTGCATTCTTATGCTACACATGGCCAATGTTTCAAAACACGAGTTGGACATATGACAGAGTATTTCTGTGCCAAATACACCCCTTCTGGATTTGGCTAAATTTCGGAACGTTTTTGTTTTGTATGGCCCTGTATCACGTCATAAAGGGTGGAATTCCTTGTATGGGCAATTCTCCCTGATAAGCATGCGCACACATCACCCAGAGCGAGAACAAGAGCACGCCCATCAACGTGCTTCGTTCGGGTTAGAGAAGCCGAGACATTTTTCAACAATGTCACCAAAGAAGTGTGTTTTTGGTTGTGAGGGAAAGATACCCTTTTTTAGCTTCCCAAAAAACTGGTTTGGAAAGTAAATTATGCATAGAAAAACTTTAAAACATTGTTCTACACATGAACTTTAAGCTATGCAAATGAAAGGTGCCAATTTGCATTTCCTTCCTTCTCAGAAAAGATTAAAAGGCTTGTTTCTGAGACAGAGAATTGTTCCAGTTTCTGGGTTGCTGCAGTTTCCTATTCTGGTTCCAGGCTCCAGTTCCTGTTCCAGTACCGGTTCAAGGTTCCGGTCTCAAGATGTGCTAAGCTAAGTCCAACTCTACAGAGTTGTGAAGTTGCTTTCTCAAGATTCTGAAACTCTAAAGAGAGAAACAAGGAAGTTCTGCAAGAAGTGGATTTGGGGAGTTTGAAAACTGCAATGGAGACAACACCGACAAGCTTAGCCCCCATCTTCAAAATATTTTCTGCACCAACTTCAAAATCCTCTCATCAGAGATCCTCCAGATCTGCATGTTCCAGACTGCCCGGATCTGCAATGACTTCAAAATCTAAAAATCCTTCCATCTGCATGTTCCAGAAAATGAGGATTGTCTGCACAGACATTAGAACCTTCAACTTTAAGGCTTCTTCTTCTGCGTGTTCCAGGAAAAGGACCTTCTCAGTGCTTTAGGAGTTCAACGTTCAGGGTATTTCATGTTCAAGGCTGTGAAACGAATTTCAACTCCTTTCTTCCCACTGCAATGCTGCCCAGCTCAATCAGTAGAGACGTCACCCTCGGATTCAGCACAACCAGACTTAAATATCACTTACCAAATCTCTTCCCAGAGACCTTGGCATTAGTGTACAGGATATTGTCATTATATGATTATCTAATTTGCATTAGATTTTGCATAGCTGATATCAGTTAATAACAAATAATCTCTCGATTTATTTGTTGAATTCAGAATAAGTTTTACCTTATTTCTTCTAGAGAAACTACAGTTTATCTTTCAATAAAATAACTTGTAACTACCATAGTAACATCCAACTCATTCACTTGCATTTATCCATTCAGTAGTTGTTAATTACTCTTGTCTATCCTTTTGTTTATGAAATCCTTTTTATTACACTTGTCTTCATTGAGTTTATAATTCAGTAAGAGGCTATACAAGTTAACGATATCTCAAAAATCCTTCAGATTGGTCAGATGAAAAACGTACTCCACTTTATATAATTCTAATTTAATCAGTAATCTTTCATGATTGTTCTTTACTGCCAAGATGAAATTTCTTGGCTGGTGCCCCGTAATATAGGAGGGAACTATCTGACGCTGACATACTCAGCTTAGGTGACGTGTGACCAAAAACTCAATATTAATATTAATATTTAAGACCTTAAATCATTGCACGCATGAGCAGGTGTCTGAAGCACGTCTAAACACGGTAATCTGATCGGCTGAACGCATGGACTCTATAAATAGTTTATAAATAGATGCTAGAAGTGCTCATCGATAGATTTAATTTGTCTGAAGAAGACACACAGGTGTAACCAGGGCATGGCAACGCGACTTGGTTCTCTCTCAGGGAACCAGGTTGCATACGTAACCTCAGACGTCCCTTTCAAGTGGAACACAATGCTGCGTCATGACGTTGATGCTATGGGAACTTCAATTCACCATGCCCAAAGTAACAGAGCCTTTCCACAAGGCTGTAGGCACAGATGCTTGTTGAGCACAGTCTGGACTTGGGTCAACCCTGAAGGACTCGGGATTCTGGGGCTGAATCCAAATCCAAACTGTAGAACCTGATGAATGGACCAGCCTGCCATAGCACAAACATCCTACAAAGGTGCACTCCCAGAAGAGCTTTAGAAGACGCAACACTTTTAGTGAAGTGGACTCTAACCCCTAGAGGCAAAGCCATTCCTTGTGCCACATATTTGAATTTATTAAAAGAGTAGCCCCTTGAGATGTAACATCTCATTTTCGAGGGTAAGAAGGTTATAGCATCTGTAATCCAAAGTGGCATGCGCTGCTTGATAACTGCATTTTCTTCTCTATTGTGACCACTAAAGCATACCAGAAGCTGAGAGGATCTACGCCACCGGCCTAAGCAGTGGACATAGAGTCTCAGAGCACAGACCGGACATAGCAGGTGGAGGCTTTCTTGCTCCAGCGTCTCATGAGGCAGAGGAACTTGCCTGAGAGGGAACTTGCAATGGGCAGATAGGCCTCAACCATATGTCACCATGGAAGAACCAAGACAACAAGGGGTGCCACCCAACTGAGGTTCCGTCCAAAGGTATGTGGCTATTTCTGCTCATGGAAATACAGGTAGCAGTTACATATACCTATAATATAAAACATATATATAAGATATATATATATATATATATATATATATATATATATATATATATATATATAAGATCCCCCCTGAAAGGTTACTTAAAAATAATACATACTTACCTGGTGAGCACCATAAAATGAGGTGGACTAGTGCCGAACTGAGTCCTATAACCTCATTCCATGGCCTGCCAATTCCACAGATACAAATGGCAGAAGTTACCACACTGTGTATCGTAGGCGGAAACCTGGGGACTCATTGCGAGGGGATACCCAACACGTTCTATGGGGGCTGCTGCCCTGACAACTTATGTCCCAATATGGTCTGTAGGAGGGTGCAGGTGCCATGCTCCGGCAGCATTTCTGAACGGCAATAGGGCGAAAACCCCACCAGAGACTACTGCTCCCCCGAGGGGGCATGCCCTCAATGCCCTGAGCTATTGGTGTCAAGGCTTTTCCATATAAAATAACCACAGAACACTATCTATGGCGACCATATCAGCTATAAAATGGCCATTTACACAGGGCGTTTGCTTAGTGGCACAGAGGGCCAATTCCATGATCCGGTGAAATTTAAAGAGGAAGAGGCTCCTGTCACTGACACGCCAGGCTCCAACACTGTCCAATCACAGCGTACTCCCTCACCCGAATACTGATCACATGCACCTGCACTCAATCAGTCACCACATAAAAGCCACTCACAACGCCATCAGTCATTGTCCAGTCTCGTTCACATCAAGACTAACCTTCATGCTTACCTCAAGGACTCCCTGCGATCTACTTACCTGTTTCCAGCGTCTCCAAGTCTCCTCCTGTGTTCCCAGTCTATGTGTGAGTGTATTCCATCTCCAGTGTAACTCCTCATCACCTTCTCCCTGGATCTTCACCTCTACCAACACAAAGGACAGAATCACTCATCCTTCACTCATCATTCACCCCAAGAATACCCATATACTCACCTGCACGTCTGTTTACTCTGCTGTGTGTCTAATAAACATCCTTAACTGTTACCTCCAGTCTCCGACCCTTCTGTACTGTAGCAGCACCCCTGTCTGCTCAACCTTCTTTCCGATTTTATTTATTGTGGACCCAGCTTACCTCGGCGAAGCTTGAACTGAAACTCCCGATAGAGCACATATGAACACGTCGGGGCTTTTCATTCACAGATCACTCTTGAAATGCTTGTTAAACATATTGTGAGTGTCATCCCTCATAAGATATTGCAAAGGCATGGCAGCATACATCTTATATTTATTAATTCACTTTATTAATAACTGAAAGTGACATGTGGCCAAGAATGGGGTCCCATAATGAATTCATGCTCTGCATTTCACCCATATAACATGTCTTTATTTGGATTGGAAGAATTTGCAGTGTGAGCTTCCAGATTCAAATGGGACATGCAGTCAGGAGGAAGAACAAGAGAAACGGGGACACACGTCTGAAGCTCCATTTAACTGAAACTGCAATCCCCATTATCAAAGCCGCTGCGCCACCTCTGCAAACAGGGGACCCGAACCACATAGCTCAAATGTCTGACTCTCATCAATTATACTACAGAAGAGAGCCAGACAGGTTCATATATTGAACCACATGCCATACAAACAAGTACAAATCATGTGAGTCGTCCACCGTCCACTGGGGCTTGGCATCACACAATTTCTATACCTTAGACCTTACATTTTACAGACAAACTCCCGGGCTAAAGATTTTCCACACACACAATAGAATTTTTCTTTGTTTCCACACAGACACGCACTAAACAACCATGCAGCTTCTGAAGACAAAGAAGCTTCAGATTGGCAAATTTTGAAAATAACGATGCCAGTGGCCCCACTATCTTCGGAGGTGGTTAAAGTATACAAGTGTTGTGCGCAATGGCGCACACGCACTAATGCGTGTTTCACACATAGGCCTACTCTGTTTGCGGTGTGTATTTTTTTTCTTCCGTGCCCATATTAGTGGATTAGAGCGTTCACACTGCACACCGGCATATGTGAAAGCATGACAGTGGTGCTTCTCCGCTCTCCTCCGCTGGCCTCCCTGCGTTGTCTTTGGTCGATATTAACCAACGTTTCATTTCGACAAAAATAACATCCAAAGCTTAAAGCCTAAAGAATTACCTACGTGCACATGTCTGAATGTTTAACATTGTGCTGTAAATTGACCTGCCGCAATTTATGCTGTTGGTAATATGTCGTTAATCTGTCGTAATCACCTCAGGAGTCATGGTTGAGGGGAAGGAAAATCGAAAGGTTGATGGCTTTTTTATTTGCATTGTTTTTGTTTTTAATTTAACTACTATTTTTAGTATTTTGTTACAATTATTGACAAAATCTGCTATTTCTAATCATTAAAAAAAAACAAAAACATTTTTTTGATTTCTGGAAATCATCTCGCGAGCCCCCAGGGAGTCCCAACCCCCACTTTGGGAACCACTGCTTTAGACACTGGCTAACACGGAAGCATTCCCATAGTGTCATTGTAATAACACAGCAAAGGGAAATAAACAATTATTAAACAACAATCTTTGGGTAAATGTACTATTAGAACACACCGCAATAGTAAAAATAGCTGCTAAAGCAAGAAAGACCACTAGAGTTTATTTGAAAAAGTGGTCTCTCTATGTATGCTTTTTTGGATGATCAAGAATCCTCCTGGTAGTTACTTATGTGAAAACCTGTTGTATCAGTATGTATCAGTCCTGCTTTATATAAGTTTTCTTACTTTACACTCTTATAATATAATAGGACATCCTGGAAATGTGATAATACACTTTTACTAAACTTTGTCTTTCAAAACTCCTTTGTCTGTAAAATGCAGACTACATTGTTAAAGTTATGGCAGTATGTTTTTCACATTGTAAAATACTAGACTGTACTAAACTGTGTGTTTGTGTAATAAAATAAGAGAGAAATATAATGGGCTGTGAATGCTGTTTCATGTTGACTCTACCTACAATGCCTGGTTTCTAATAAGTTCCCATCATAGTTCCCTAATGCTAACATCTATATTATATAGAAATACTGAAATCAAAGGATAGCATTTAAGAAAGTGGATTGGATCTCATGTCATATGATAAAATTATATTGCCCATCTCAATTTTCCACAGCTAGAATGTCAATGAGCTCTTGTTTTGGTGAAAAAGGTCATTTGCATGGCATGTATGAGGTGTCAGTTTCATCAGGGTTTGATGTTATTGAAAGCATTTGTCACATTTAACTACCCCAGAATAGGCCGATACAAGAATTTATGCATTGTCAAGTCTTTCCCCATCCTCATTATACAGTGCATGACTTAATGTTTTTTTTCTCTCCCCCAGAAAGACTCTCTGAATAGAATCCATTATAACTTTAAGCAGTTTTCTTATTGCTTTAATGAAATTTCTCTCTGACTGACTGTTAATGTACTCTCTGTTTGCTCCTTTGGGTAGAGGCAGTAGTTAACCTGTCCATTTTCCACAGCAGAAGATGTCCCTTTGGTCCTGTGTCCATGTATATTTTAAAGGTTAGAATTAATAAACCTATAATTAATAGGTTATCTTACTGAAACAAACCACTTTCAATCCTTCAGTGGATTTTGCACTAATCTTTGTTGAATTTCAATTGAGCAGCAGTTCATTTTTGTTTTAATTTCATGAGAACTTTTAAGCACCCACTATAAAACAGCAAAATGTGCATCTGGCCAAGCAACCAATGAATTCAGATGTTTAATTTAACAAACCATATAAATTTGCGACTCTCGTTCTGCAGGGCATGAGCAATAACTGCAACTGGAGGTCAAATGAAGAAATAAAATGTTTGTCAACCTCCATTTTGTTCAATAAATGTCTGAAACTGGCTGCTGGTTATATGAAAGCCGCTGGGTGTTTAATCACGCTGTCACATTTATGTGATCGCAGTTTGGAAGTGACGTTAACGAATAGGATCAGCAACTCATTAGGATTATTTCCGTGGCAAGAGAGCTTGATTAATGATGTTGTTCATGAGCCAATTAATTAGATAAGTAGTATATCCCTCAGAACATTTACAAAGAATATGAACTTATGAGTGAAGACATGAAAGCCTCTTCAGCATATGCTGTTTTTATGCTTACTAAAATAATAAGAGAATAATAGAACATCACTAACACATTATGTTTTTGGTAGCATCTCTATGTTCATAATGCATAAAGGCTTACAAAATAGACATGTGTATGTAGAAATTTGTGGTGTTGATTAAGGAAGGCAGCCTTACAATTGTTTATAGTGTTAGAGATTTGATCAAACTCCTAACCATGAGTGATAAACAGGTTACTTGTATTTATACATGTATTATATGCATGCATGCATACATGCATTATATACAGGATTCATATTGTGAAGAAACCCACCAGCAATGTCAGATTCATCAGCATTCACGATGGAATATTGTAAACTCTACTGAGAGTGATGGCAAAGATTTGAAGTTTTCCAATTACAAAAGATTCACAAGAAAGACTCACATCCTCATCCCAGGCTAAGGTAAGAATAGCTGTAGTTTAATAAGTATACAGCAAGAAATCCTGATCCTGGCAATATGATGAAGTTAATCCGTGTAATGCAGATAAGTCAAATTAGGGGATTTTAACCTGAAATCTCTGTAATTGGCTCCTTTGGGTAAATGACTGATGAAAAGAGCAAAATAAAAGGCTGTAAGAGAGTGCGAGTGCACACAACAGGCTTCTGTGATTTTTTTGGGCTATGAGTGTAGAACAATTCCATTCCATACATTTGAGCTGCTAAACAAAAGTAGGGTCATTCTAGGGAATGACTAGAATTTTTATTTCTAAATATTCAATCAAGAATATAATGTATTAAATTGTTTAAAAAATTACTTGTGCAATCTAAAGCCAAATTAATACGTTTTAATATAGGATATGTAATTATGTCTTCAGAAAGGTAACAAGGTTGACAATAACAGTGTTGAGTTTTATAGTTTAACTGGTAACACTTTACACTAAGGTTTCATTTATTAACATTACTTAATGCACTAGTTGCATAATAAGCAATTTTTTTTTTTTTTTACAGAATTTATTAACCTTTAATAATGTTAACTAATGTAGTTAACTAATGTTATTGTAAACCTTATTGTAACGTATTACCATTTTAATTCATCATTACAAGTAAAACTTGCAAGGTGTCTCTTAGAAAGTGATTTAATGCTGATATTTCTACAAATATTTACTTACAGTAAATAACATTTTAAATGTGACATTTTAAAATCATCCTCTACTAACAAACATAACAAAAAAATAAACATAATGCGAACAACAAAGAGGACTAGAGGAAAAATATGACGTAACAGGACTGAAACATACCCTGGGGAGGGACACAATTTTAAGTCATTTTAATAATAGATGGTGAGCTAAAACCAAGAAATATACATTGAAATGTTTTGTCCAAACCTGATTTTGCCATCTTTGTCTTTGGAAACATAATTTGCAACCTGATTTATATTATGTTTTGGACCCTCATCACCTACTGACAGACCCATGGAAGGTGTTTTCCAGACTATGAATTTGCAAGTTGATGGTGAGTGTCAGAATTGTCACCAGTCTGGCTTCATTTCACCACATGTTCTTCAAATCCTCCTCCATCTACCTGATGGAGCACGCTAGTCAACAGCAGGGCCATACAGCTGTTTTCCTCCTCTGTGTTTATACTAACTCAGGAGCTCTGCCAATGGACACACATTAAACCAAACTGTTTCTCCTATGTTAATGAGGATTGTGGCCTTCTAAACCTTCACCTCTATGCTCATGCTAACTCATCATCTTCAAGAGTGGAAAGAAGATGCATCAAAACCGACAAATTGCTATTTCATATCACAATGACTGCACACTTTCCAGGTGAATGCTTTGTCAAGGCTGTTAATTAAGGGTTACTGAAGGTGTTATAGTTTAATTTTCACCACATCAAGCGTCAACCCTTTTCTTCTGCTCTCTTCACTGCGATGACATAAATGATAATGTGATAAAAATGATATGTCATGTGCATAGGATGAATGGTTAATACAAATAAAATAAAACTAAATCATTGATCAACTATAAACAAAGCCCAAATCAAATATAACTCGTCAATTACATCAAACGTCATTGGTTCTTGTACCCCAAATATTTGTTCAGCTAAATGTTAAAATGTCATCCAAACCTATATGACTTTCTTTCAAATGTGGAACACACCAAACTGAAATGTGTTTTTTATACAACAGAAGTCAGTGGGGTCTAGTGTTGTTTTGACCCCAAAATTCTTCAAAAATTCTTCTTTTGTGTTCTGTGAAAGAAAATCATACAGGTTTTGAATTACATGAGGGTGAGTCATGTGACTCTGTCTTTTATTTGATATAGACTTATTGTTATATCTTATCTGAACATACACAGCCATAGCTCTTGCCATATCACTTTACTGGAAATGAAGTCAAGACTCTTGAGTTTTTGATCATTGTCATGCTTGGTGATCCATCTTCATTTGAGTTCCCTTTCAAGTGTAACTCGACGCTGCATCATAGCATTGATGCTATGGGAATGCTTCCACGTGAACCGGTGTCTGAAGAACATGTCTAAACAAGCCAATCTGATTAGCTGAACATATGGACATTGTGACGTAATGTAGTGCTTCACCGAGTCCATAAATAAAGCCAGAAATGTGTGTCAACAGCTTCTTTGTCTTCAGAAGCTGTATGATTGTTGAGCGTGTCTCTAAATTCCTATGTGTATGTGTATCAGTTTGGAGCTAAAATTAGGGACCCCAAGGGGGCTGACTGTCAGTATTGCGAGCGATTTACTGTTTGTAAGCTCCGATTACGTTTGGCCCTTTTCTTGAGGGATGAGGGCTAAGCCCCTGCACCCCGTGGCTCAGGTCCCACTGCTGCTAAGGCAGCATGGCGACTTTGGTCATGGGGCTGGTAGGTTGAGTTGGTGGAGGAGTTTGAAATGGAAGATAATATCCTATCTCTCATGCTCTCCGCCAACTCAGAGGACCCCATTCTAGATCCTGAAGCTTGCTCTGCGAATTCTTCGGACCAGAATTAGGAACTCATGTTTTCTGGCTCTGATTCTAAGGGGTTGGATGCAGATAAGCAGACAGGTGCTTTGGCAGAACAGCTTCCTCAGTCTGCCTCTTTTGAGGAGCTGCTTGAAGTTGTTACTATATAGTGCAGAAGCCAAGTTAACCCTTTCACACGTAAGTTTAAAATATTCTGGCTGAGCCCCCAACGTGAGTTTTTCAAGGCGACAACGTATCACTTTATTGTTTCCCATGGTAACACGTCATTGCTTGTCACGTGACACTGCAGCCACATTAGCGTTGTATGACTGATGATCTGCTTGTATTAAATTTTTCCTTTTTTATTTGAAATATTCTCAAATTTGTTAACTATAGCATGAAATACATGATATTCCGATTGTCAAATATGATATGTGTAAGTGGATGTGTTTTGCTGTTTAAACACCTTTATAACGATTGCGTTAGTTAAGCTATATGCGCGACAGGCGCCGCCATGTTAGTTTGCGCCGCATTACAGAGAATCGGATCTGTTAGATTTACAACACGTGAATTCATCTACTTCTCCCAAAATACATGAAAGTAAGTGAGCCGGTGAACTAGGAGAAGAATAGAGTTAAATTTAAGTTACTTACACAATGTGTATCTGACATTAATAAAACGTGTCATCTAATTAGTATGGAAAGGATTGTTATTGCTGCTTCTATAGATATCATTGTATATTTTACAAACTCTAAATGTATTGTTTTGTTAGTACTTATGTGTATTTAATGTTTGAAACCTAAAATAAGCATTATGTGGTTGAAAACACTGCATATGTGTGATATATTTGGCTCGGCACCAGCCAAAGCACGCAAACATATTTGAATTTGGCAGTTGATCATGTGATGCACTAAACGTTCTAATCACACTGGTGTGATCGTACACTCAAGGGACCAGCCAAGACTGATCACACCCGTGTGATTGTACGCATCAAAGGGTTAAAGATAGATTGGCCCGATTAGAGGCAAGCGGTCGTGTGCTCAAAATTAAATGACAACTTCCTGTTGCCTCCGCACTATCATATCCCGGTCTTCCCCAATCTCCACACTGAGGTGTTGAGATTGTGGAGGAATCAGTACTCACCTTGTGTGCATACACAGGCATTATCAATGTACTCCACAGGGGTCGATACGTGCAAGCAGAGGTGTGGGGCGGTACCGAGGGTGGAAAAGACGCTCACGGGCTATCTCTTCCCTTCATCCGCACCGTCGTTCCCATAGCCTCAACACCATGAAGCAGCATCTCGTTCCCCTCTCAGTGAAGCGGGTTACATACGTAACCTGAGACGTGTTATAGCACAGACGGACATCCTGACATTCTGCTATAGACAATCCTGCTAAACTTGGAATTCATTGGTCTCTCAATGTCTGCAAGCTTTCCAGACACTCAGGCAGCTAAACACAATTTGCTCACTTTGCCATGCCTCACAGTAAAGGCTCATTTATACTTCTGCATCATTGTCCGCATCGACGTATAATTACAAATGCAGAGAGAGGTTCTAGCAGACCAATCACAGTGCTTGTGGTCCGCGTAGAATTGATGTGGTGTTACATTTTTGTCATTTTTGTCAGGCTACTGCGTAGTTTTGAGCCTTTAGTGTTGTAACGGTGTTGTTTTCTTTGTAAAGTTTTTACTTTTTTCTCTAAAAGTTGTTTCAGTAGAGATGCAGAATATTAATTTGTCCTTGTTACATGTATTTACTATAGTAATAATAGTAAATTATGCCTAATTACAATTAACTAACACTAAACCATATCTTACACTGCAACAAGGATACATTAAAACAAACTATAACCCTGTGATCTTTATCATTGTTTACTTAAATAATTTTCATGAAAAAACTTAAACACAACTACACAGTTAAATGCCACGTCATGTTTTGTTTTCTTTTGTTTATATATATATATATATATATATATATATAAATTGTTCAGAGTTCCATCGAACATTTTGCTATGATGAATGCTGTACCCAAGTCACAACAGTGGAACACATGACTCCAATTACCCTCTTTTCAAGTAGTAATTAGTTTTCAAGATCCTTGGGGCTTATAGGTTTTCGTGTGTTCATTAAAGATACAGCAAAATAAATGTTGCATTTGTTGTTTTTTATTATTAGTGGTAGGGATGGAAAATATACATAAGTATGTTACATAAAACACTTCTGAAAAATATTTCATTAATATTACTTTCCTAGCTAATCTTGCCAGAAGACTTAGGTGCGATCAGAATGTTCACATTGTCTGAGGTGTAGAAAGCAAGTTTGACTGAACATACATACATACATAAGAATTCACAGCTTAGTATCCATGGGTTTCAAAGACGTCACTTCCGCTATGCCTGCCACCATTTTTGTGACCAACACAGCAACTAACACAGCAGCGCTTCATTGTACTGATGATCATCTTTAGCTTCCAGCGAGCACTATATAAACAACAACAAAAAACATTAATAACTATGATTGTGGCTGTCATATTAATAACATTATAATTGTATACACTATTGTAATAAAATGTTGTGAATTCTTTGGGCTTAGTTGCTCTGTTTCGGTGTGTTGTTACAGGAAGAACACATCCACAACAGGAGCTACATTCACGTTTCTTAGTTCAAATTCATGCGTGCATGATTTTGTGCAAATTTAAGTTGTAATATTATGTTTATCTTGTATAAATATATCTGAATTATCCTATATAGAATGTGTTCTGTTGAGTTAATTAACCTTTTAGCAAAGTGCTTCAGTTTATGGGTGCTCTCTTCAGCTTCAGTGCGCGCTGCTCAAACAGCGATGTTATCTAAATGAGACTATTTGGGAAAAAAAAAAAAAAAAAACATCTGTTATTGTTTGTGATCCTTATTTTGTTACCTCCAACTGTGTTTTGTCCCTTAAAAACATTTCTTCAGTAGTGTCCACGAGAATAAGGTGGATATCTTGTACATATTCATTGCCATAAACCGGTGAAAGTGTTACCAAAAAATATATTGCCTAACTAAAAAAAATAATAATAATAACATAACATAAAATACCTAAATGCAAACAAGTCATTTGACAACATTACTTAGACGATAAAGAAACAAAATGCATGTGCCATGGTGGATAAATAAAATTAAATACTTCCGTTGAGTTAATTAACTCACATCCTATACACATCCTATATAAGATAATTCAGATATTTATACAAAATAAAAATAGTATTACAACTATTCGCACAAAATCACGCACAGATGAACTACGTAGTCAGAATAATGTATCAGTTGTGGATGGGCCATTCCACCAAATGGACATTTGCTTGTTGTAATGCATGTTTTTTCAGTCCTGTTACCAAAACTCATGTGCCGTTTAAAAAGCATGTCACTTAATTCCTTTGTATTCACCTCAAGAAAGTGTTTATTTTGAAGAAATGGTTGGTTATGTGTTCAAATAACTGATATTTGTGACAAAAAAATCACATTATATTAAGGGCAAGGTGTATTTGAATAAAAAACGCAAAACAATTTTCTAATTTAAAAGAAGACAAAAGCCTCAAGTTTATATATTTTTAAATAATTTAATTTATTTAACAATTGTGTAAATGATGGATCAAACAAAACTGATAAAAACAGTGGTTTAACTTTATTTTTCTAGAAAAATAAATACATTTAGTAACAGGACTGAGCACTTTGTAACAGGAATGAACACTGGGTAACAGGACTGAGTGTCCATATGTGTGTGTATGTGTGTGAGAAAGAGAGTGTGTACATGGCCGTGTGTGCATGTGTGTGAGTGAGATTTCTGTGTTGAAGGGATGTTCTATGTGCTAGTAGTACATCACAGCGAAGGAGGTGGAAAGAGAAAGAAGGAGAGCGAGGTAAGGAGAGAGGGAGGGAAGGAAAGACAAAAAAGGTGGACAAAGATAGGGTTGCGGGTGTGTTTCACTCCTTCCAAAAAGATGAAGTCACATCGTGGTGGACTGGCTGTAAAACTAATCCTAAAAATCTACAATTTAAGTAATTTCAACTGTAAAACTCATGATACAGGTGAATAGTATTATATCAACTAATATTCACACAATTAAATCAACAAAACGGAGTACTCTACTCACTCCTGTTACTCTTAACTCACTCCTGTTATTTTTCATATGAGTAACAGGACTGAAAGTAACAGGATTGAGTTTTTAAGCAAAAATTATAAAATACATGATATATGGCCACATGAAGTACATGCTAATAGCATGAGAACACTGAGCAAATACTAGTGACTTACCTAAAGTTAATATTTTTTAAAATAAACAAATAACATCAAAGAAATAATTTAGGTAACAGGACAGTACTTTGAGATTGACCTTCTCAGTCATAGTTACAATTTCATCAGATATACAGAAATTAAAATGAGAGAACTTACTTTTGGTCTTCTCGTGGCCTGCATAAGATCCAGATGATGCAACTTCCTGTTGAAAATGTGTCTTGTGGAATGTTCCAAGTTTTTTAGAGGGGGAAATGTGTGAGGGTAACAGGACTGAATGAAAACTTGGGGACACGACTAAAATGTGTATTTTATATAACATATTATGGATTTCTTATGAAATTTCTTTTTGTTTAGCATAGATGGTATATGGAGTAACACAACAATGCAAAAATAATACAATTTCTGAGAGATTTTAATTATTATATTTCAGTTATATTAAAGTTTAGGTTTAGTTAGCGGGGACATGTAACAAATGCTATTTTTTAGTATCCTCGGTAGTTTTTAATAATGTTTTAAATTATATATTTTAAATTTGCAGTTAGATTAATGTTTGGGACACTTTGCTTAATAATAAAATATATTTTAAAATTCATTTTCATGCATATTTATACATAAAATGTCCTGGGGACAGAAATGGCACAGATTCGGTGGAATGGCCCGGATACGTTCTTCCCGTAACAACTCCGAAATAGCCCAAAATATTCACGTTTTATTACAATAGTGTATACAATTATAATGTTATGAATAAGACAAGCCCCCAATCATAGTTATTAATGTTTTGCGTTGCTTTTTGAGAGCAAGATGATCATCAGTACGATAAAGCTCTGCAGGTTATTAACCTAAACGCATCCTATATGAGATTAATCAGATATTTATAGGCTACTACATAAATTTAATATTACTACTTTTATCTGCACACAATGACGCGAATGCACAAGTGAAGCTTGAACTAAGTTATGTGCTAATTACAATGTTTAACCCCTGTAGACGCGCTCTTCCTACAACAACGCGCTAAACAACAACACAGAGAACTCACAACGTTTTATTACAATAGTGTTCTCATTATAATGTTATGTAAATGACAGTCCCAGTACTTATTAATGTTGTGCATTGCTGTTTGGCTCCCAGTGGTGTGGTCCCTTCTGATTGAAGCCAACAATTCCGCCGATCTAACTCCTTTAGGATCGAATAAAATTGTAGTTCGGGGTTTCTCTGACGACTGTTAAAACAGCTAACAGCACCACATATCCCAGACATATTGTAACCTTGTTGTGAACTTTCTAGGAGTGTTTCGTTGATCTTCCTCTGTTAGTTGTAGCTGCTGAGACCATAGACTGAAACGGGGCGCGCAGCTGTGACTGGACACAAAAATGGCGGCGATAAAACACAGTGACGTCACATTAAACCCATGGATAGATGTTATATTGAATTTTTTTTTTTTCAGCTGTGTGGCTTCTTGTGGTGCCATCAGCTATGAAGCAGTTTTCTTACATATGGTGTGATGGGAATCGCTTATTATGAGGAGAGAGCAGTGTTATATCCTCTCTGTTTGCCAACCACATGCAGTTGTTTGGACTCTGTCCAGGGTGCTGAACGCATGCAGCTGAATGATGGATAGAGGTCTCGGCTGCATAGTCCCAACACCACTGCTGAAGAAAGAGAGACAGAGATGGAGTCTGACTGTCCTTGAGCACTATAAAGAAATCCTGAGGTGTGAGGAATGTCCTCCATGACATTTCAGTGTCTGGTTCTGTGCTTGACTATGAGTTTTTCTTGCGCTTCAGTGCTGTGTCCAGGTCAGCCACTGTTACACAATACAAATCAGTGATAGTAACATATACACTTAAGTCCAACATTTTAAACTGGGCGGAACTCAAGACATGACCTTGATTTCACAATTATGATTTTAAATATTCTGATTAATATAGTACTAGCTACTTATCTAGCTAGCTTGGTTAGGCTTGTCTTCTCACCGCACCAGACACGATAGCCACACTGCAGGACCTGATGTGTACAGGATGTGACAAAGCAAACTTTGCGAATCCATTTGTCCTTTGTGTCAGAATGGTGGAATTCATCAGAAATAGAACGGGTCATCAGTTTACTGTCGGGGATTTGTTGTGTCGCGCTGCATCCAGTAACAGCATCACTTATTGGTCCTATTTGATTTTGTCATGCTGCTTAAACCTGGTGTAGACACAATGTTTTGGTAGTTGTGAATTTGAAGTATATTCATCATCTGCTTTATGTTTACCTGGCACTGGCAGTTCTTTATTAAAAAAAAAAAAAAAAATTGTATTTAGTGCAGAACAATGCATCATTCATTTATTTTTCAATCGTGCCATCTAGTGGTCTATTATTGAAAGACAACAAACGCTACAACTGACAACAGACCTTTCGAGCTATACTGCGAGTCATTTTGAGATAATACAAATATGTCATATTAATATTTTGTGTTCAATTATTTATTTATCGCGTAATAAGCGGGATAATTATGCTGTGTACTCTTGTATCACCATGTACACTATCACCCAGCCTGGCCGCGGACCCCCTTTTCATAACTCTGCACCCCCCCAGTTTTTTTTTTTTTTTTTTTTTTGTTTGTTTTTATAATTATATCCAGTTTAATGTTTTAGGTCAATGACAAAGAATGGTAAAATCTACTCTGAAATTCATTTAACATTCATCCTTGTGTTTACCTATAATACTGGGATAAAGGATAACTACTTTTTTCCCTACATTATCAATTTAATATTGTCATCCATTTTTTTTTCTTTTCTTTTTTTTCTTACTATGGTCAATGTCCTCAAAACAGCTATATCTGAACTCTTTTAATTTTCCTTCATGGGGTATATAATTAGATTTTTTATGCTCTGAATGTGTTTCCAATAATATATTACATTTCCAAATGAACATGTAACATAATAACTGCAAATAATGTAATGAGTATTACATTATTAATGTGATAAAATGTTCATGTATTATAATAAAAATATAAAATGAAAAAAAAAGTGTATACCTATATATCTCTATGTACAGTATCACTGATGACTTTTTGTCCATTTGTCCAATTCATATTTCTATTCTGAGATATCTGATGTCAGGTCATTCTAATAACAGCGCAGGTTTTCATTCTGAGCTGAAGGCTCAAAATGTGGTTGTTGTCTGACCTCTAGTGCCTATAAGGTGAGTTACAAAATGAAGAACCTCAAGAAGAAGAAGAAAAAAGAAAGAAAAAAGAAAGAAAAAACAGTTCAACCTGTTCCATTTTTTGTTAAAGCACATGTTTATTTTTTTGTTAAACCAAAACCAAAATAAATAATTAATAAGACATAAAATTATTGCATCATTTGTATTATAGGCTATAGTTTATAATTTTATGTGCAGCATGACTTCATAAACATTCTTAATAAATGTCAAGTGCATTAATTATGCAATGACTGTACTTAGAGGGGAACCTTTTTTTTTGTTTTTTTGTTTGTTTTTTGAGAATCTTTTCCTCTTCCGAATTTCTCCACAACTTGTAGCATTAGAATCAACATTCAAACACAATACTACTTTAAAGTAGTGTGTGTGTGTGTGTGTGTGTGTGTGTGTGTGTACTTAGGGTCTCTCAGTCCACATTAGAGTGTCACCTGCCTCAGGGTGATGGATACTAGATATCTGCCAAAAATGTGTCTGTATGTGTTCAGCAATTAAAATGTAACATTCTACAAACATAAGTGGTTTATAAGATAGCGCTATGATTCAGAATCTGCCCCACGTATATTTATGCTCAGGAGCTGCTACTGCTAATAATTACATTATGATTGCTTGTTTCAGCACCACCAAATAAATATAAATATTTAAAAGTGTACTTCTTAATGCTTGTATTATTTAATTTAAAATAACTTTTAAAATAAAAGTTTTTTTTTTTTTTTTTAAAAACTTCATGATGCATCCATGCCACTATGTGTCATTATAAGGCCAAGACATCTGCCATGTGATATTACCAGCATTAGCTATATAAACAAAACATAAAAAGAGGAAAAAATGTGAACAGTGCTTAAATTACTGAATGCACCCTTAAGCAAACAGTCAGTACTAAAGAACAAATAGTGATGTAATGTTATGTTTGATAATAGCCTACACCGCTCTGCTCCCTGTCAATTTTACAAAGATTCCAACTATAATCAATCAGTTTTTAGAAATGACAACAAAATGAAGCAGTTTTTACTCAAAATTAGGTAAATATGTTGATCAGTTTAAATGACTGATCTGTTACTTCATTCCACTACTTTAAATCTTGGTTACTCTTTATTTAGTCCACTTTAGACATTTTACTAACTTTGTATATACATATCAACTAACGCTCATTCGAATATTAGTAGACTGTTATGTGTTGGGGTTCAGGTTAATAGAATAAATTGACATGTAGTTGCAAAGTTATAGCTTGTAGAATATATATAAAATAAATTTGAAAACTGCCATCTATCATTCATGCACAGCAATAAAATATGATGTTGTGATTCATATTAACATTAGAAATGATGGTGCCCCCTTGAGAATTCCCAATGCAAACTTTAGCAGATCTTCTGGACCTTCTGTCTTGCCAGAAATTGTACAGAAGAAGTAGACTTTATGTGAAAGTCTTTCAGGCCATCAAGTTTCCAGGCCTCCTTCCCATTTAAAAGAAGTAAAGCCTATAACTGGACAGAAGTCGTCAGTTGGACTGTTCTTACTAGAGGCTGGAGAGAAGACATCAGCTTCAGGTAAAAGACCTCCACGATGTCAAGGGACCGACCTCCTAGCAATTTTCTTTGGAAATATTAGAGAGAAACAATACAGACCCTTCAGAATTTACATCACTACTGGTTAAAGTTAGTTCCTCTACAGGTCTTTGCTTATTATGCTTACCTTTTCTGTTTTTCTTCCATGTTTTTGTTCTACAAAGAAATTAATTCTTACTTTTGCAACTTATACGGCCGCTCAGACTGCTGAGATCTTACTGCAGCGTGCTGTGTTTTTCTCCTGAATTTCTCCATAACTCGTAGCATTAGAATTACTTTAAGGTAATTTTAAGATAACATTTTATGTGTTTTATTTTTTTATTTATAAATTACATTTTATGTGTGTGTGTACTTAAAGCCTCTCAGTCACATATTTAGGTTACTTCTTTTGTAACTTATACAGCCATTCAGACTGCTGAGATCTAACTGCAGCGTGTTTTGTTTTATTCAGCTCCCATGCCATTTACAAAAATATGAATTAATTAATTTCCCTGCTCACATCACCATATAATGTCAAATTATCTATAGCAGCAACAACATTTATTCCCCGTACAGATTCACATTTTTTCCAAGAATAAATTAAATGATTCTATGAGCATGTTAAACTCAACAATATTATACAACTAATCCATGAAATATATAGATAGAATAAAACCATGAAACCAAAACATCATCTCTTGTTTCTAATTTATTTCCCAGGGCACATTATAGGCTACATCTCGGAGCCTGTGTCAGCTGCCCTGTCAATTTTTGAGTTACCTTCCACCCTTGCGCCCACCCTGGAAATTCATTATCCTCCGCTAGCCCTGTCCAGCTTGTAAGACCCTCTGGTGCACTCCAGTTTCCTGGCTCCTGCTAATCTGCTGGCTTTCCTCAGTCCTCCAGCACGACCAGTCTTCTGGTCACTGAGACCCACCGTGGTCTTTGGAGTGGTGTTCTCTGAGTTTCAACCCTTCAGCCCCTTTGACCCCTTCGCCCTACCATGGCTCCTTGCTCCCTAGTCTTCATCGTAGCCAGTCATCCCTCCAGCGTCTCCAGGGTTCCTCGTCCTTCAAACTCCACCTTGGTCTGTCATCCCCCTGGCTCTACCAAAGAGTTCTAGACCTGTGGCTGTGCCCTGATCCTCCACTCATTTGGCTCATCCAGGGGCCTCTTTTGTAGTTATTATAATTTCTATGTAGGTCTGGTCTCAGTTAAAGAATATAATCTACCCATTTTCCCCAGAACTTGATACATTTCTCAGATTGTAAGCAAAGATTCATTGTCTCCATCACATAGATTTCATGTACAATTTCAATGCTGTCTCTAATGTCTAGAATTTCAGGCTGTAACAATTTTCTGGTAATAGCTTTCTTACAGATTGTCAGCAGCATTCTCATCAAATATTTGTCAGATTTGTTTTCTAATTTTAGATCTATAAGACCAACGTACAGAGTTGGAATCGAAAACATTTGTGAATTTACTATGGTGTGCTTCATCTGAGCCACATAAACTCCAGCAGTTCGCATCTATTTTTTTCTTAGATTCACACTCATTCACACAGCAAATTGAAAGGCGCATCTCAAATACTGTCTGTATGAATGTGCAACAGGAGTTAAGCCTGTTGTAACCATAGCAACAGTGACCAAAGAACTATTAAAGCAATGTCCATAAAAGTAAAGACTTGTCACTTTTGACATGACAATCAACCCGTGAGTTCATCCGTTAAATCGTCATTAACCATCACAGTGGAGCATTTGAGTCGAATAGAAAAGTGATGGGAGCAGCCCCAGTTTAAACAGTGGCTGGATCTAAAACCTTCAGATGACACACAGCTCATATCCTCATCACTGTACATTACCAAAACCACACATGAAACCCGCAACATGTGGTAGACACACATTTGTGCAATGCGCTCGCACTGTATGACAGAACAGACTAGTTGTCAAGTCCACAAGGGTTCCCTTTCAAAGGAACTCAGTGTTGCGTCATGAGGTTGACACTATGGGTACAGTTCTGAACAAAGCCGGTATCTGAAGCACATGTGGAAACGTTAATTTCATTGGCCAATAGTGCAGTCAGGTGACATAGAATAAGCGTGTCATCAAAACCATAAAAAGGCGCCTAAAATGTGTTTAGGAGCGGAGTACGAAGAATCAAGCTAGATGAACACTTCCTTATAAGTGGTCAGGGACAGCCCCCCACAGACATCTGCCATTCGTTCCAGACCTCCATACTGAGATGTCAAGGTCCTGGAGTTGCCTATACTCGGCTTGAGTACACAACCGACAAGGTCAAATTACTCAACTATTGTGGAGTTCAGAAAGCATGAGTATACTTTGACGCCAAGGGTTGAAGCGACTCTGGCCAGCTATCTCTCCCCTGCATCTGCATTATCACTAAAGAGTCCCATTTTACACTCGAGGCCCTGCAAAGTAATATCTAACCTTGTGGGTAGGGCCTATGAAGCAGCAAGTGAAGCTGACAAGTCCCTGCACACCATGGTGGTTCTGCAGGTGTACCAGGCTGACCTGCTGAAGGACCAGGATACTGGCAAGGAAATAGATCCTGAGTCAATGAGGGAACTCTGCCGGGCCACAGATTTAGCTCTCCGGTGGCTTGTGTCATCAGCTGTTCAATGGCTGCTATGGTTGCCACTGAGAGGCATCTGTAGCTTAACCTCTCCAGCATCAAGGACAAAGAGAAAGAGAAAGGGGTCTGGGAAGGCCAACATCTCTTTTGGCACATAAATTGCCTAAAGATGAAGGTTGTATTTCTGGCTCAGAGGTACTTCCTCCCAGACCTGAGGGGCTACTATGTGTTTGTTCAGATGGACAACACATCAGTAGTCATATTAATCACCAGAGTGGATCAGGTAGGCACAGCAGATCCTGCTCTTTGCCCAAAGCAGATTGCTCTCACTGAGGGCAGTCTGTATTCCAGGACACTCAAACTTGGCAGCGGACAGCAGCCCGTGGAATCAGTAGACCCCACCCTGAGGTGGTAGAGTTGATTTGGTAAAGGTATGACAGAGCAGAGGTGGACTTCACCTCAGCAGAGTCGACCCACTGTCCCCTCTGGTTCGCCTTCACACCTCCGGCTCCATTAGGGCTGGATGCCATGGTGCTCACGTAGCTGAGGCTGCCTGTATGCCTTTCCCCGATTGTTCTGCTCCCACATGTTCTGACAAAGGTTCGTCAGGACAAAGTTCACCTGTTGCTAGTGGCTCTGTTCTGGCCAGTTTGGTTCTTGGACCTATTATCTCTCCTGCCAGATTACATTCAGAAGGTTCCTTTCTCTACCATTTATCCAGTCATCCTTTGAGCCTTGTCCCCTCTGCCATTTGATTTGCCAGACCAGAAGAGGCTTCACCTTTTATGTCCAGTCAAGGCACTAAGGATTTATGTTGACTGCTAAAGGCCCCTACACACTACAAGATAATCGGGCCGATTTTGGGCACAATTCTCCCCTTCCGACAATCCTAGGTAAAGTCCTGATTATCTTGATGGTTCTACAGATTATCTTATCAGATTGTCCTGTGTTGTGAGGTGTGATTGAATCTGCTCAGAAAAACATCAGGGCCGCACCAAGCTCAAATCAGCTTGCTTTCTGATTGGGTTTCATTTTGTTCTCGGGGTTCCCCCACACAACAAGATATACAATCAAAAATCCTGTTGTGTGGGGGGAACCCCGAGGACAAACGTTCACACACTCTGTAGATTGTCGTGTAGAATAAAACAATACCCAATCAGAAAGTGAGCCGAAAGAAGACAGAAGCATAATACAACTTCATCCAAACCTTTTTCTTTTTCTGTGAATTTTCTGTAAAAAGCCATCCAGTCACTATTATCACCATTTCTTCCTGTGCACCATTCACCATATTTGTTTACTTTAAAATCATGTTTGACCATGAGAGATTATGGTTGCGGGACTCTGGTTGTTTGCGAATGGAATCTGTTAGTGTGTGGTTTGCTGTCTTGGTCACATTGCGGCACACCACACACTATAGGAACAAAACTGTTGAATCTATGATTTTTTTATTGTCCTGTTTGTGGTCCCTCACATTTTGAAAATCTGATAAGATTTTAAAAAACCTTTACTAGGCATCAAAGTTTACTCTACTAGGAGTCTGGCCTCTTCTAAGGTGTTATCTATGGGTGCTGATGATGTTTATTTCAGGCACCTATTTATGGTCTTGATGACATGTTAATGCTACGTCACCTGACTGCACTGTTGGCCAATGAAATTGATTTGTTTCCAGATATGCTTCAGACACTGGCTCATGCAGAAGCATTCTGATAGTGTCAACATCATAATGCAGCATCTCGTTCCCTTCTCAGGGAACTGGGTTACATATGTGTTGTGTGCAGTGCTGAAAACAAAGGTGGAGCCTTTCAGCACTGTCAGCTCCACGATCTTGCTCTACATCTCCACTGGCTCCGTCCTGGTCTTCTGCTAAACTGGCGCCACCCTGGTGTTCTCCTGCTCTGCCAGCTCTTCCTTGGTTCCCTACCCCGCCAATGGTTTCCTGGTGTTCCTGGTTTATGGCATGATTTGCCTGATTTTGTGCTCTTGTGTTGTGTAGTTTTAGTTTGTATTTCTGTTTAGTCCCTGGTTCCTGTTTACTGCATTTCCCCTCGTTACTTCCTGATTGTTTACACCTGTGTATAGTTAATCGTATTGCCCTCTAAGTGTATTTAAGCCCTTGTGTTTCCTGTGTTTATTGTCTGGTGTTGTCCTTTCGTGGATGTGACGTCAGTGCTCATAGTTCAGTTCCTTGTGTCTTGTTTCTTGGATTTATTTCGGTTTATGATGAGCTTGTTCTTGTTTGCCATTTCTAGCAACCTCTTTCCCTGTGATTTTCATGCACTGCACATACAAGACAGGTAACACTTTGTTATGGGGAACACATATTCACTATTAACTACAACTTTTGCCTCAATAAACTCTTAATTTACTGCTTATTAATAGTTAGTAAGGTAGTTGTTTTAGCGTTTAAGTTTAGGTATGGGGTAGAATATGGTCATGCAGAATAAGGCATTAATATGTGATTCATAAGTACTAATAAACAGCCAATATGCAAACTAATGAGCAACTAGTTAAAAGTGAGAACTGTTCCCCATACAAAAGACACATACCGAAAGACACATCCCTGATACGCGTTTAAATACATAATTAACAAATAGCTGTTCAGTTTGGTTCTCTACACACTGCACTGTGTAGAATTTTTCGTTACAGTTGCAGTTTAATCTTTAAGGAGTAAGTTTGATTCCACAAAGAGAATTCTGAAGGTGGACCACTTCTGACTATAGGTGTGAAAAATTAAAATAGCTTGCTGTAAATTAAGCCAGGATCAGACCTTAGTTCAATAAGGACAGCTTAGGAAGTAGCTTTTATAAATATGCCTTAGAAAAAAACATTGCTGGTATGCATCTTGAGACAAAACTATTTTACTGAAATATTTTAAGATATATCATTTGCAAGTTGCTTTCAGTTTAAACAGCTCAAACTTGCATTTTAGTGTTGGAATAAGACTTGTTTGTGAAACTGGGGGATTAAATTATGAAAGATCATGACAAGATATGACAAGTTAAAATGTATCTATTATTATCCATAAATAGGTGTGGTGATTTTATTTAACAAGTTTATTTTTTGTTTTCATCACTGTGCCACTGCAATATTGCAATATTCAGTGTAATTCAATACCATGATAATAAAATATTCCCTGATAAAATTTTAGGAAATTTTAGAAAGAAAACAAAAAAACATGGGATTGCCTACCATTTAAGCTAGAGTCACTACTGCACCTCAAAGATTAATGCAGTATCAGTATCAAAGTTATTTAGTAGATTATTAGTTTGTAATGGTTGTACGTAAATCAAAATGGTTATTGTGCAAAAACAGTTGTTTGTTTGTTTGTTCTTTGGGGGGAAAAATCTATGTGCGTAAATAATTGGTAAATTATTTAAATTATTTATTAAATAAATAAAAAATAAACAAATATATATATAGTGTCACGAATGAGGCTCCCACACTACCGGAGGGAGCCTTCACCAGAATATTGACCTTACCATCATTCGGACTACGTTTCCCATAGGCCCTCATTCCTGGGACTGATTACGCACACACACACACACAGAAAGAGAGAGAGGGTGAAGTCTTGATTTGCCCCGGTGATCATTACTGAGCATTTTCTGTGGATTATTGTGGATACTGTTGCCGTCTGGACCGTTTACCCCTTGTGATACTCTGCCGCCTGCCCTGATCTCTGCCTGTATTCTGATTCTGTTTGTCTGCCGCCTGCCACAACCTTTGCCTGTCCCTGTTCACGTCTCTGTAAGAATACCTATCTTAATAAAAGCTGCAAATGGATCTCCATTCTGTTGACCCATCATTACATATAGGGGAAAGCGGGGCACAACTTAAAGCTTTTTGACTTTCTCAGTTTGTGTAAATGTACTTAGGGTTCAGAGAATTTTTTTCGTTCCACATTAATTTCACACATCTGGTACAAATATGTGGCTTTGTTTCATTAATACAGTGTATACTTTTTTTCTTTATTTACTGCGAAAGAAGGGAAGGGAAATGTGACAACATGCAAATAACAAGTAACATGACCATATGACAACTAAAAATTTTATCTGATTTAATTTAAAAAATATACATGACAAACTAAATGTTGTCAATAAAAGACAATTATTATTTTTTCATATAAAATAATGACATTTTTTTAAAAATTCAAATTTAAATAATTTTGTGGTTTGACAGTGAACACTCTCACAGAACATGAAATAAATAGACAAGCCAGTACAAATGCTGTACATTTCTTGAAATAACATTTTCTGAATGTTCAGGTTCTTCCTCTCAGTCTTTATTCACCTTTTTTCCATGGTTTCTCAACAGAAATTCTAATTATGCCAGTTGTATCGTAACTGTATAGAATAGCATAGTTCTAATAGCGGGGCACATTATAACGCAGTGTTACAACGAACCCTATCTGCGCAACTGGAATTTAAACCTGGTTAGTGTCTTCTGCTAGTTAGTGAAGCATTAAAGAACTACCCAAACTGCTAAACAACAGACTGGAGTTTAAAATAATATCAGATTTGTCTAATTTTAAATAAACACAAAAAATATAGATACAAATTTAGCTTAAGTAAGAAATTTACTTTTGCTATTGTTCGATAAATGTTCAGTGGTAGCTTCCAAATATTTCTGAATTTTGGCACAATTTTTTCTCTATATATTGTCGATATGGCAACTAGTAAATAGGCTAAGTTTTTTCATGCTAGCGTGTGTGGAAGTATTTAAACAATGCGTGTTTGTGCCCCGCGCTCCCCTATATACAGGTGCTGGTCATATAATCAGAATATCATCAAAAAGTTGATTTATTTCACTAATTACATTCAAAAAGTGAAACTTATATATTATATTCATTCATTCACACAGACTGATATATTTCAAATGTTTATTTCTTTTAATTTGTATAATTATAACTGACAACTAAGGAAAATCCCAAATTCAGTATCTCAGAAAATTAGAATATAACTTAAGACCAATACAAAGAAAGGATTTTTAGAAATCTTGGCCAACTGAAAAGTATGAACATGAAAAGTATGAGCATGTACAGCACTCAATACTTAGTTGGGGCTCCTTTTGCCTGAATTATTGCAGCAATGTGGCGTGGCATGGAGTCGATCAGTCTGTGGCACTGCTTAGGTGTTATAAGACCCCAGTTTGCTCTGATAGTGGCCTTCAGCTCTTCTGCATTGTTGGCTCTGGCATATCGCATCTTCCTCTTCACAATACCCCATAGATTTTCTATGGAGTTGAGGTCAGGCGAGTTTGCTGGCCAATTAAGAACAGGGATACCATGGTCCTTAAACCAGGTACTGGTAGCTTTGGCACTGTGTGCAGGTGCCAAGTCCTGTTGGAAAATGAAATCTGCATCTCCATAAAGTTGGTCAGCAGCAGGAAGCATGAAGTGCTCTAAAACGTCCTGGTATACGGCTGCATTGACCCTAGACCTCAGAAAACACAGTGGACCAACACCAGCAGATGACATGGCACCCCAAACCATCACTGACTGTGGAAACTTTACACTGGACCTCAAGCAACGTAGATTGTGTGCCTCTCCTCTCTTCCTCCAGACTCCAGAAGGAAATGCAAAATTTACTTTCCTCAGAGAACATAACTTTGGACCACTCAGCAGCAGTCCAGTCCTTTTTGTCTTTAGCCCAGGCGAGAAGCTTCTGACGCTGTCAGAGTGGCTTGACACAAGGAATGCGACAGCTGAAACCCATGTCTTGCATACGTCTGTGCGTAGTGGTTCTTGAAGCACTGACTCCAGTTGCAGTCCACTCTTTGTGAATCTCCCCCACATTTTTGAATGGGTTTTGTTTCACAATCCTCTCCAGGGTGCGGTTATCCCTATTGCTTGTACACTTTTTTTTCTACCACATCTTTTCCTTCCCTTCACCTCTTTATTAATGTGCTTGGACACAGAGCTCTGTGAACAGCCAGCCTCTTTTGCAATTAACTTTTGTGTCTTGCCCTCCTTGTGTAAGGTGTCAATGGTCATCTTTTGGACAACTGTCAAGTCAGCAGTCTTCCCCATGATTGTGTAGCCTACAGAACTAGACTGAGAGACCATTTAAAGGCCTTTGCAGGTGTTTTGAGTTAATTAGCTGATTAGAGTGTGGCACCAGGTGTCTTCAATATTGAACCTTTTCACAATATTCTAATTTTCTGAGATACTGAATTTGGGATTTCCCTTAGTTGTCAGTTATAATCATCAAAATGAAAAGAAATAAACATTTGAAATATATCAGTCTGTGTATAATGAATGAATATAATATACACGTTTCACTTTTTGAATGGAATTAGTGAAATAAATCAACTTTTTGATGATATTCTAATTATATGATTAGCACCTGTATATAAAATAGTAATTCAGGAAAGGCTTATTAGTGTTTGCAATGTGTCAGCCTGGGCTGCGTTTCCCAAAAGCATGGTAAGCCTAAGAAGTTCGTAAAAACGATCGTTCAACTATTCTAATACGGTCTGTTTCCCAAAAGCATTGTAGCACTTGAAATGATCTTAGATCTACGAGTGCTCTGGAGCAATCGTAAAGCTCTAAGTGCATCGTAAGAAGATTATGAAGTCACCTACAGGAAAACCAGCAGATTACACCTTTATTCAAGTGCAATGTGTATACCATAGCTAAGGTTTCGATTGTATTTCTCTTTATTACTCTTTTTGTTTAAATGAATTTATAAATGAAATGATTAAAAAGAAAAGGGAAGAAAATTTAAAAAAAAATACACAACATAAATATGTAGAATAGTGCTGATAAAACATGTCTGAAATTGTAGAAATTGGCTAGATGAAGTACATCATTTGTGCTACTGTCACCCTTAACATATACCCTTTATATAGGCCTGTTAATATCTAAACTTTCATGTTTATGTTTTAAAATTTAGTTTATGGTTGAAAAAAAGTCAGTTTAAATAAATAGTTTATTTATGTAAGTGAGGATAGCAAAATAAAGTAAACTGTGACATATTATATTATACCCAAGAATTCTTCATACAGTGGACTACCAGTAAAATTTATACAAATTTGGAACCAAAAATTCTTTAGACACTTTGACCTGACCATGTTTTGCTTAAGTGTTATCTGACATAATTAAGAGTAGAAAGCGCTCTTAAGAGCTAAGATACATCGTTATTGGGGAAACCCAGCCCTGAAGTCTACAATACTAGCAGACATAGTCTATAACATCAATCTATAAATGTATTTTCAAGTTATGATTAAGTATGCTTAGGAGGAAATAAAATTAAAAAAAAAAAAACATGCATAGTCAAGCAAGGATCTTAATAGGAGTCAACATAAAGGAAGCTGCTTATGAACAACTTACATTATCTTTTCTTTGTCACCAGATGGAGCTATTGGCTTTAATTCAGTGTTTTTAATTCAGCACCAACATCAAACCCCGTTTTCAGAACAGAAATGAAAATAATAATAATAATAATAATAATAATACATTATGGCAACACTTTATTTTGATGGTCCCTTTTGAACATTCTGTTGACTATAAGTAACTTTGCAACTAAATGTCAACTAACTCTCAGAGTATTAGTAGACTGTCTGCTTAATATCTGCTAACTCTTAATTGTGATGATCTCCCAACAGACATTCTACTGACTATAAGTAACTTTGCAAATACATGTTCTTATTCTAACCCAAATCCTAATATTCTACTAACATACAAATGAGAGTTAGTAGACATATAGGTGCAACGTTACTTATAGTCAACAGAATGTGTTAAAGGGACCATCAAAATAAACCAACATTACACTGTACTCCATATAAAGTGTAAATTAATATATATTTCATTCTGTTTATATTCTATTCATAGTGGCATCTGCTCATAGCTGTCTATTTGTAGCAGCAGCATCAACATCCAGAAAAGGTGTCTTAGACACTGTTGTGTCAGATACTGTCAACAGTTCTAGTTAAATACCTTCAAGCTAAAGACCTTGATATATAACTTGGAACAGGTCACCAGCAGTCTGACATGTTCTTAAGGATCAGGGCTACAAAAAATGAAATAACAGTGACAACTGAAAGCCAGAAACACGAATCAACCCCATCAACATTAAATGTGTAGAAATGTGTGTAATACACACAATACAGACACACACACACACAAAAAGAGCTTACATTTCAAAAAGCATAAGTGCTGTAGATGCTTTCCAAAGCAGAGAGGGCCATCAAGAGGCTTCTACATGACATGCCACATGATACAGTATTGTTACATTGTGACCTAGGTGAAAAAATTGCTGCCCAGAGGTTTGCTCTTTCATTTTAGTTCAGGAGACTGGATTTTGAGACTGAGAAAAAAAAAAAAAAAAAAAAAATAGACACAATAGTCACAATTGTTGACATAGTAAGAGATTAGAGCTCTAAAATGAATGTGGATAGCAGCTCACTATGTATAAAGCCGCTCAGAGTAAAATTTTAGTCTTAAGTGTGTCAAAATTCTAAGAATGACGTAATTTTACTCTTATTCCTAGACTTAAGAATAAGTATGATTCATAAAGGTTCCTAAGTGTCAAGACTAGGTCTTAGCTCCTAAATTATTTAAGAGTGCTGGAGAGGTCTTCTAACCTAGTTAGGAGTTACAAGATGGCAGCAAAGAAGAGGAGACACACTCTCCAATAAAGATATGAAGTATTGGAGTTATATGATGACATGGAGTTGATAAAATGATATAGACTTGATTATCAATTCTTTTTGTAACTGACCTAATAAGAAATGTAATAACTTTAAATAAATTTAATAAATATTACTTAAACAATAATTAATATGTTTAATGCATTTTAATACATTTAATGACTTTGAATAAACTTTTTATATCTTTAAATGTAACAACTTCTCCCACTCTACAAATCAGTGCTCTGACAGTAGAAATTAAATAGTAATTACCTTTTTTGGTAACTGGAAAAATGCAGGAGTGATGACTTGGACCCATCAGTCCACAGTAAGCAGGCTCTTAAATAGTCTTGCTAAACTTACCACACCAAACATAGTGGCCGAAATTGATGTGCAAAGATTTTTTTATTTTTTTTAAACGACCCTACAATTTTGCTTAAACCATCAAAATATGAGGAAAATATTTGTATTTATTTCATATTATTTAAATGTTTTAAAATATGAGGGAAGAATAAAACACTAAACTGACAAATTTTTTGGCAAAAAAAGGGAAAACTACAGCTACAGGTTTACAACATAATCAATATTTCATTGGTTCTCTCTTATTTTTGCATGTTCATAATTTCTTTGCATGGCAGCCTGGCCAAAAAATAATTTGAAATACTTTGAAATTTGATTTCATTATCAAACATGAAAAAATTGACTCCAAGTACACGATATGCTTACATCTTTTAACACATTTTTAAAAATATTTGAATTAAAGTTGAAGATGTCAATTTTTATATGGCTGGACATCACATTTGGCCACTACTCTATGGCAGTTCATTGACTTTCCAACTGACCATCAAACCATGCGGCAAAAGAAAGCCACATTTATGTTTTTTAAGTTGTTGGAGCCACTGATGGAAGTCGTGTTCACATCATCGCTCCAATTGTAAATGAGGAGACATATATCAATAGACAAAGATTCCACACCATCAATACTAATTTGTGATAATTTTGCACAATGCAAAGCTATTTTAAAAAATAAGTTAAAATATTAAAATGTTTCAGTGTCTTTTTAAGTGATTTCTTTTATAATAACATTAAATTATTGGTGCTGTGCTGCTGTGACTTCACCCCACCCTTGCAGCCAGGCTCGCTATTGGCTGATTCAGAGGTTCAGGGCGGCCATTTTGAGTTGACATCATTGTAGTCCTTAGTTCACAACACTTAAGTCAGCACTTAAGAATCAGTCTTATACTTTACTAAAAGTTGCTTTTAGCTTCTTTATAAAAGTCTCCTACTCTTAGAAAAGTCCTAGTCTTTACTAAGATTTTTTTTTTTTTTTTTTTGAGACTTAAGTCAAAACTTAAGACTATTCTTAAGAGCATTTCTGAGAAGTTGTATACATACGGGCCCAGATCATTTGATGAGAAATTGATTTCATGTTAAGATCTCTGACATGATTGCAGACTTTGAGCACAGTTTAAAACATTGTTGAGATCTCTTCTGAAACACTACAAGAGACTTCGCTGGAAAAAAAAAAAAAAGTTTCTTTCGCGGACTGCCTTTGTTTGCAAATGACCGTATCAATCATACTTTCCTCAACTAAGAATGTAGTTTAGCTCTGTGTAATGAGTCTTCATTCCATGGAGTCTTAATTGGTTACTGTGTAACAGTGATGCCATGTGTGAATTCATTACTATTTTCCAGGAAATCCAGAAACAGGTCAATACTAAAGTCATTTAAAAGCATAGAATTTTCCATGTCACCAGGATAAATTCTTTGTGATTTTAAATTGTACACGTTAAAGCATTAAATGGAGTCTTCCCTTGCACCAAAGAATTTCAGAGCATCCAGAGCGAGTGTCTTCAGTTGCCTAGCAACAACAGCCCCAGTAAGGACCGACCGTGTGTGATGCTGTCTGGGTTTGTGAAGGTAATTCAGGGGGCAATCTGATTTTAAAATAGGTCCATTGTGGGCGGGACCTGAACTTTACATAATTATTGCTGTAAGCTAGAACTCCTGATTTAGGTTGAATGCATGATAGAGCCATAGAAATATGATGGCATTGACCCTAAAATAGCAATTTAACCAATCAACCCCATCTCTGCAGAGGTTATCCTGACCTCACACGGTCAGCTTGTCAAGCTCTCTTAGTCTTTTTGGCCCGATAATACAGAAGTACATCACGTGGGTTTCATATCCCCTAGAGGTTTCAGAAAGTCTCTGAAGCTGATCATTTGTTTGCTCTTGGTGTTTTGCCATCTGTTTTAGCAAGATCAAAGTGATGCACATACAAAGCAAAGAATGTCTTTAAACCGGAGGACGCTTTGCATGATGTTTTGCATTAAAATGGATTACCTCTATTAAAGGGTATATAATAAAGTGGCCCTTGGCTGTTTTTTCCCCCTATATTTCCAGGTTTTCCTGCCTTACTGAGGCTGTGCTCTTTTAAAACAATTCCACACTGCCTTCAGCAAATCACCTTCTCTTTCAAGCCTCTCTCCATCCCTGTGCTTATTAAACTTTCATGGCTGATTTTTTACTTTGATAGCATATGCATATTGTATGGGAGGTGGGTGGAAGCAGGTTACACAGCGCGACTTGACCGGCCGTGCTGCTCTATTGCTCACGCGAGTTAAAGCTTTGCATTGTGTCGCAATTGTTTCATGTCCGTATCACAACATGACATGCACATTTTATTTGTTGTGCTTTTCAGAGGTTCGTGGCGATTTGTAAAAGTTAAAATGCCCAAGTGATGTTCAACCAAAGGTATTGGGCAAACGTTTCTTTAAGCCATTTGATGGTGGTGAGTTGAGTTATTGTTAATATTATTACCCTGTTTACTTTTCAGATAGAAATATTCTCCATATTTCAGTCGTTTTTCAATACCTGTCGTCTTTCCGTGATGAAATAAATCCATGTATGCATATAGTACAAGAGTTATTCTAGCAGACTGGGGGAATTTATGACCGCAAATGTTTGGTGCTATTATAAGCTCAATCAATTTCTTGCTGTAAAACTTCATGTTGTAGCAGATATTACATCACTAAGAGGTGGCAGTAAGACTTTGCTGGTAACATTTTAGAATACTGTTCTGTCATTAATGAACGACTGCACAGGAACAAATAAGTAACACAATATTAACACTCTAGTAAATACTATTAACTAACAAGAAACTCTGATTAACAATAATAGTGCTCAGTCGAATGTTGTAGTTCACTATTAGCTAATCAAAAATTAATCAAATTTATTTTTCAAACCTCCAAGTGGACTACTAAGAACTACTATATACAGGTTCATAATTAACATGAATAATGCATAATGTATAATTAATTCTAAAGTAAAGATGGTAACCCAATAGTAATTACTCAAGTATTACCAAATCCTTCATAAAGAATTACTAATTATTTGGATCAGTATTCCAACTTTTGTTGTTGATGATAGTTTTACTCAGAAATACGTCACATTATAAAAATAAAAAAATCAAAATTCCCCAAAAATCAGATTAGTTGCAACAAAGATGCTGATCCAGAAATATGTCCCACCCTAAATCTTAATCTTAACCCTTTCACAATTCATATTTCAGCGTGCTTGATAGAAACCAACAAAGATTCCTGCATACCTACATCAAAATCACTGTAAACATCCGTAAAATGTGTTGCCATCCTTGTATTTGGATGCATATGAAGAGATTTAGCTGGCACGTCTGTTGCAAAGACTGAAATGAGATGTGGGAAGAGTGTGATGTCGTGTCCAGGCGCTGTCGAGCCAATCACATGCAGACAGCAGCCGCCATGTGCAGGCACTCCTGCAGATGTTCCCTGATGCATTTGCACCATTCTCTCTTTCCCTCCTAAAATCACTTTGTCACATAGTAATGCATCATTTCACATACTGAATTTTTTAAATCTGGGCCTAGAAATCCTTTCTGAGCAAGCAATATCCATTAGGGGGAAAAATTATTCATGTGATTCCTATGCATTATTTATCAGTTGATGAAGAAAAAGATGTCCTCCTCACTTTGTTATTATTGTTGTCATCTGAAGCCGCACTGCAAAGGGCTGGATCCTCAATTGTCAGAAAGTTTTCCAGCAGCTCTGACAGATAAGTGAGAAATTACTGCAGATTAGATACTGATAGGACTCCAGGTGTGCTTGAAGCAGAAAGGATACAATATTGCAGGTCTTCTGGTCCATTATTCTGTGCTACATGTGTAAGATTGCTTCCTCATGATTTTTGCATTTACATATCAATCAACATGTCATGATCACAGAGCAAGTAGCGAGGGCTGAGATCAGTGTTCACAGTCTTCATGTGTTTGTCTTGTATAATAGTGCTTCTAGGATAGATTTGAGCTGATGAATGCCACAACAGAGCAGGTGTTCATCCGCCTAGAAGACTCTTTAGAAGCAAACAGGATCTGATTATGGGTTCAAAAATGTAATATAAAACAAATATTTAAAATATTTATTAATCAGCGGATGCTGATTAGTCCATGCAATCCAGCGATGCTATACACGCACACAATATAGAGACCATTTTGATGCACAACATTCACATACTTAAATATGCAGTGTAAGACAAAAAAAATGGAAAAAATGGTCCTGGTAAATTTCTGCCAGGACATTATCAGTTAAGTGTACAAATATTTCCTTTTATTAACACAGTACATTGGGCCCTATTTTAAAGCACATTTCTTAGATTAATATATATCGACAAACACCACTTAATTTACAGTCATATTAGCCAAATTGTACAGTCAAAAAAGGTTTATTGTCAGTGCATGTTGATGCATAAAGCACAGTTCACAGAAATCAAGCAGAAAAACTGTGCACTTTAATGTGTGTAACTGTTCACTGACTAAGGTTCAAAACTAAGGTTAAACTGAAAAAAAAAAAAAAAAAAAACAAGTCGGTAAGCTGTTTATATTTTTAATGTTTAACTTTTTAACTAACCCTGTCTACACAAAATCCCTGACAGTAAACTGATGCCTCGTTCTACCGGTATTTCTGACGTATTCCAACGGTCGCGTCCGGGGTGTAGAAACGGGTTTCGCACACTGTATTCCGGCATATTAAGTTTTAAATATTGTTGGATTTAGATAAACATAGGGGGGCACGTGTCCAAAAAGATTACAAAAAACCTGCACTATAAGACCTAAAGCACGTAGACATACAAACACCACAGCTATACCATAGCTTTCTGACCATATCATTTCAATACCATTGGTATTTATAAGGAGTCGGTCCTCTCTTTGTTGTGTAAGAGCTTACACTTTTCCGTGAAGATTTTCCAGTAAATCTGTACATGGCAGCAGGGATTTTCTCCCATTCAGACACAAAAGCATGAGTGAGGTCAGGCACTGATGCTGGGCAATGGAGCTCAAAATCAGCATTACAATTCATCCCAAAGGGATCAGGTCTGGACTTTGTGCAGATCAGTCAAGTTCTTCCACAACACACCAGCATCCAACACTGTGGACCTAAAAGAAACCTCTACAAACTGTTGTGCCAAATTTAGAAGCCCAGAATTCTCTAGAATGCAATTTTATGATGTAGCATTAAGATTTGATTCAGTGAGCCAAACCAAAGTTGTTAATTTGAAGGCTTTTGGACATGTAGTGTATATTGTGATTTTAGTATAAGTGTATAACATCCTTCTTGTTGTTGCTTAAAACATAAATGCATCTTGATACGTTGAAAATAAAAGTAAACCACTGCCAACCACAATAAAAAGCTTCAACAACAGTCAGACCGCTCTGCAATCTGCAGAAGCAGTGCTAGTTGGAATCACAGAAAAGCCAGTGTTGTGTTAACGGTTCCTGCCTCTCTCGTTCTGTCGCTCTGTGACAAAAGGAGCAGATGGAGGCTTTGCAGGTGGGAGAGTCTGGAACTTCTGTTCCTGGGGACGCTGGAGAAATAAAGCTGTGAGTCTATCTGAATATCGATCTCGCTGTGAGCTTTGGTACTGATGGTAATAAATGTATACACACAGGCTCTGCACAGCTGAACAGATTAACAGACTGGGACAACATTGAGTTTGGACTCATTGGAATCATTTTCTTGGAATCTTGTCTTCTCATTATATAGGTCAAAACAGGATTTTCATTGAACATTGGCTTAAATTTTAGTGCTCTTGAAACAACAGCACAAGTGATGATCGAATTTCATTTTGGTTTGTTTTTGAGTTCTTTGGTCCTTGCATTATGATGAGTGTCTGTTTGGCATGTTTTCTCATTTCCTGTTTCTTACTACCTCACCTTTGTTTGTTACTTTCTGACTTTGAAAATGTTTCTCCCAGTGTAATTAATAATTCATTCAGTGGCTTCTTTGATGTGCTTCTAGAAGCTGTATTTTCTTCTAACCCCCTCGATACCTCCCAACAGTCCACGCTTCACCTTGCACAAACCTCTATGCTCTCTATAACAATGACCTCCTCTCAAAACAGAAATATGATGGGTTATATATAGATTCATCAAAGCGAACCTTTAGCAGAAAAGACAAACTCTCAATGGAATTATACATTTGCTGTACAGTATGTCTGAATCACTGTTATATTTGGTGACAACTTGTATTGGTAACAAAGCTCTAACTTAAAGAAATAGTTAGAAAATTGATTGCACCCTGTTCAGTGACATTGGCAAGTTGCATTCTGGGAACCCATCTGGTGGCACCACAGGACATTCAAACTTCCACATTTCCAAAATGTGACTTTGTTTGGTTGAAATGCACACCAAGGGGGTCGATAACGCTATGTGTTCATCTCAATTCATATTCATCTCAAGGGTAGCTGCTCAGCTGGCGTGGCCTCCCCATAAGTGCTGCTATCTTTTTTTTTTTTTTTCCTTTTTTTTTTTACCAATCACCTGAGACGTAAATGCAGTGTGACTCTGGAGATGTACCATACGCATGGCACCACATAACACACAAAGTCTCAAACACTCCACAAGTAAATATTCTAAGCTGTGACGTCACAGGCAGCAGAAAGGAAAATAAAAGCCCTTAAGAGTGCATACTAGGGCTGTCACTAATGATTATTTTGGTAAGCAAGTAATCTGTCAATCATTTTGATGATTAATTGAGCAATCTGATTTTCTTTTGTGGTAATAAAACTAGACAATAGCCTTTAAAATTACTTAAAATACATATACAATAAAAATGAGGCAATAGTAATTGGCTCAAATAAAATATCAAAAGCAAGTAATCATATGGTTTTATTGAACACTGTTAAAATGCATAATATACATAATATAATTCATAATCAACTTTATGCACATTATAACAAGTGTCTGAAGATGGAGTTTCGAAGTTGACATCTGGTTGGTTGAATTCTACAGGATGTCTGGGAGACGTGTGTCGCGTTCTTTAATGGTCCGCCTGAAAACAAATCGAGGAAGAAGAACGCTGTCGTGTTTACAACTGTGACAATGATTGCTTACCAGTATCAACTAAACGCTGGATTTTACATTTCACGCCCCTAAACATGACACGGAACAAAACGAACTGTGATTGGTTGCGTTACATGTCAGTCAAACGGTCCTTGGCCAATAAAAGCTGCGATAGAGTCCAGACCTTCTGCCGTCATTCTGAAGGTCTGGCTACGCGAGACTAATATGTCTACTGTCTAGCCTCCGGAGGATTGTTCTTGTCAGCTGGCAATGGTGACAGCGGCTGTTGACGAGCGGCGGTAATGTTTCTACTGGACTTTTTTCAAAACTGTCTGAAAACAAATATTTTCAACATTGATAATAATCAGAAATGTTTCTTGAGCAAATCAGCATATTAGAATTCTGAAGGATCATGTGACACTGAAGACTGAGTAATGATGCTGAAAATTCAGCTTTGACATCACAGGAATAAATTACATTTTAAAATATATTCAATAGAAAATAAAACTGCAGTAATATTCACAGTATTACTGTTTTACTGTATTTTTTATCAAATACATGCAGCCTTGGTGAGCAGAAAAGACTTGAAAAAATCTTACCAACCCCAAACTTTTGAATGGTAGTATATGCAGAAATATTAGTGCGAACAAAAACATTACATCTCTGGGTGAATTATTCCTTTAATGGAAGCAGTTTTCATGTTTCCCGGTTTTAGAGCTAATCAAACCCTATATCTTATTTTGTTTTCCCTTTCAGGCACTTGGGAGTTCTTATACTGCCTATAATAGTCTTGTTTCAGCAAAAGGAAGTTTTGCTTTCCTTTTTATGCTGCGTAGGGAAAATATATCCCATAGCTGTTCTTAATAGTTTGTGTGAAACCTCAGCCAATCAGATCACTGCTACCATCTAGTTATTTAAGAATGATGAATTTATATTTGGTTATCATCAAAAGAACATAAAATGTTCTTAAAATATATATATATATATATATATATATATATATATATATTACCGTCTCAAACCTACAGTATATAGAACTACATACCATTTGTGCTTATATTAAAAATAATAATAATAATGATGACAGCATGAGATGATATACTGACTAAAGCAAACTGATACACCGATATACTATAAAAATAGATATATTTTTACACTGCTACTAAACAATAATAGCTTTACTTCTCTCTTAAATGAATGCGTGTGGCAGATGATTTTATCTAAACTGACTTGGTTTTGTCAGTATATGTTTTTTTTCTGGCAATCAAACCCATGACTTTGGCATTGCTAGTGTCATGCCTTACCAGCTGAGCTACATTTTACCATCTGCATACAGCCCAGGTCACTTTGGAGTCTTTTGCACAATTGTGCGGCAGTGACTTTGCATGCCTGGCTCTGTGCATTAACCTTCAAAACAGTAGTAAATTCTCAATTCTCTGGATGAAAGCAACAATCTGTTCTCTGAAGAAGTATACGTTGCATTTTTCTGAGGATGCTGGTCTTACTGCACTTTGGTAAGGCCTTCACTGAGTAAACAACAATGGCTGAATATCATTTGAATACAAACTAGATTTTTACATCTGAAGAAAAGTGTGAGTCTTATAGACTGGTGATAGAGTGGTATTAGAATGATTTCAGAAGGATCATGTGACACTGAAGACTGGAGTAATGATGCTGAAAATTCAGCTTTGACACCAGAGGAATAAATTACATTTTAACATATTTTGAAATAGAAAGCAGTCATTTTAAATGGTAATATTTCACTGTTTTTATTGTATTTTTGATTTAATAAATGCAGCCTTGGTGAGCATAAGCGACTTCGGTTACACTTTATTTTAAGGTGTCAGTATTACAGTGTAATTATACATTTAAGTAATGAGTAATGACAAATAACTATATGTACTAACTATAGGGTCAGGGTTAGGATGAGGGTTTGGTTTAGGGTTAATTGCATGTAATTATGCATTATCTTTGGTTATTACTACAGTAAATACATGTAACAATGACACTAAAATAAAGTGTTACTGTGACTTCTTTCAAAAAACATTAAAAAAAATATTTTAATAATTATTACAAACTTTTGACAGGTACACTGAATAAACCTGAATAAGTTGGGCTAACTCAAAAAATTTGAGGTAATCAGTTACATCAATTTTTTTGAGTTATGATGTTCCCAATTTTAAGTAAGCAGAACTATCAAGTTTTAAGGTTTAACCCACATTAACAGAAACTCTTCTAAATTAGCATAACAAAACATCAATCACTACTAAATATCCCTTACCATTAATCTTGTGCAAAAAACATTATATAACACTTAATTTTAGCATTTACTCTCCCTTTCGAGTGCCATTGGCAAAGCATGCTGGGAAATAGAAATCTCAGTCCAGTTTCAATTAAACTTAAGTTAGTCTAAATGAAAAGAAATGAGTTCATACAACTCAAAACAATAAAACAGTTCAGTTTACTTGAAATATGTCAGTGCTGTGAACTCAAAAGAAAAAGAAAGTTCTAAATACTCATAGCAGTTACTTTAACTGAACTCATTTGTTCAATTTAAGTTTGCCCTACTCAAACCAATTAAGTATTTTGAGCATTAGGGTTTACAGTGTAGTGTATATAAAACAGAACCTTCTCTGAGGGCAAATCCATCATTAAACAAATATAGTACTGTCAGACAATACAAACATTGTAAAGGATGTAAAGGTGATTGGCAAAAAGTCAACATTAGTTTAGCCTAATAACCTTTTAAATGTAAGTTATTATCAAATATAGTATTTTTAAATAATGGGGTCCGAAGGTTGGGTTGAGGGGTTTAGAAAAGGTTGACAAACCGTGATCTCTGACACCTCTGAGATCTGCTTCTAAGAGTATTAGACATTCATTAAATATGCATTGATCCACAATTACTTTACACCCTCCTAATTGCTTGTAAAACAACGATTAGCTGTAGAATATCTCTCTGACCTCACAGTTCAGGACTGGGTAATATACTGATATTGTTAGCTGGATTCTGGTGGGCAGCACACAAGTCCATTTCGAGGCAGTCCCAGTCTACTGGATCCACCTGCGAAGCCTTGCTCACTGACATTGGCAGGTTGCATTCTGGGAATCCATCTGGTGGCACCACAGACAGGAGGAAACCTGCTAATTAGCTCTCTCTGTAAAGGGGCTGGGTCGAAGCGAATTCCCAGCTGTCATTAAACATACTCGGAAAGGGGGAGAAGGAAGAAAAGCACCAGGGATCCAATGCTCTAATTCCTCTTTTTAGAAGAAGAGAGAGCTGAGGATCCGGTTGTGTTGTGCTACGCGCGCTTGGTACCTAGAACCTCTGTGAAATGCACCGCAGAGTAAAACGCTGGTTCGCGTCCCGTGTGTGCTGTAATGAATTGCTTTATTGTCGCTTTGTGCAGCTTTTGAAAGAGGAAAATCCCTTTCGCACACCTTCTTTCCAATCCCACGCAGAGCCTCATAGAGACAGAAGGCTTGAAATCACATGAAGTATAAAGTACAGTGCAAATAATAGCAAAATATGCAGAAATAAACTTAATAGCTCTCTGATGATTGACTTGCAGTTAGGCGATGGCAACAAACACATCATAAGTGGCTTTAGTCATTTTGGAGTCAAACATAAAGGCCGGAAAAGCTCCACTTTGGCGATTAAAGCTCACACACTGAGAATTCTCAATCTCTGTTCCCTTGAGCTATTGTGTTTGCACACATGGCCTAGGCAAGCATTCTCATTCAATGATTAAATTACTGTTTTATCCAGGAAACTATAGCAGCCATTCAGAGCCAAATGACTTTAATCTCAGCACTCCGGTTGCCCAGTCACTGAGTCGACTGCTCGGAATTCTAACGCTGATCACCTGGCTGCATTCGACCAATCAAATGTTGCATGGGCCGCACAGGGCAGAATTTGTCTTTGTTCGTGGGGAAACTGAGCAATTAGAATTCTAGGAAGTTCCCTCCACATTTATAACCAATAAATAAAGCAAGCATTTACGCTGCAGTAAATATAGAACAGGATTGAAATGAAGTGATATGGATGTAACTGCATTCACATATCAAGAAAAAAAAAAAAAGTTAAAGGGGTGGTTGATTATGATTTCACTTATTTAACTTTAGTTAGTGTGTAATGTTGCTGTTAGAGCATAAGCAACATCTGCAAAGTTACAACGCTCAAAGTTCAAAGCAAAGCGAGATATTTTCTTTAAAAGAATTCTCTTTTTAAGGACTACAACAAACGGCTGGTAGGGACTACAACGAGCTTCTTCCCGGGTTGGTAACATCACTAATTTAACAATGCTATAAAAAATGATCTGTGGGTATTTTGAGCTAAAACTTCACATACACACTCTGGGGACATCAGAGACTTATTTTACATCTTGTAAAAGTGGCATTATATGACCCCTTTAAGTTGAAGTTATTTGTCAGCATAGTCATTTTTCATTGTTTCCCCTGTTTATATTTATCATGTAGATATTTCTGCCGTCTAGGGGTAGCTGTCATAAGCCCTATATCTAGGTATTTTGTTTAAATGTATTTTCTTAAAAAGAAGTTGGGGCAAGTCACATTTGTTTTACATGTTGTATTTTTGTAAAGTTCATTCATTATGATTTCTACTGTCGAAAACAAAGATTCGGCTTGACAACATCCCCCACTATAACAACTGGTCTATAGGCCTATAGAAATTGTCTTTCAAAAAACAAAAAAAAACCTTCAAATTATTTCCTCTACAAAGTGTTAAAGCTAGCCCACGGCTCCCCTATAAAGCACACATCATCAATTTGTCCCAATGAGAAAATTCCTTTAGTGTTTGTGTTATTTTGCTATTCTGTTTTTTAAATTGCCTTATTGGTTTTATATTGTGGAAACGCAATTCACATAATTCAATAGCAAAAAGCTCTCTATAGATGTCCTGGAAAGCAGGGTTTACGCACACCCCCTCTCTCTCCTGCGTGCAGCATGTGTGTGCGCTTTTGGTTTCCTAGTAACCCTCGCCTGTGCTGGCGTTCCCGAACAGTCAAGCGTGTCCGCGCAGCGCGCACTCGTGAAGCTCGTGTGGGGAGCTCACGAACACGCAGGACCAGAGCACCAGGATCATACACGCAGGAAAAACAGGAGAATGTGACTGGAGTGTAAAGGATGAAGGATGCGTTCGCTGGAAAAGGTCACACGAATTGCTTGAAGAACAGTGGGAGGAAATCTTAACACAACTGCAACGGATTACCATTAACACACACGTATCAAGGCTTTTTTTTTGTTGTTGTTGTTGAGGGAACAGGAATACCAGGAATGGGGGATTTGATATTTCACCAAAGCAGGTGAGTTGTTTATGAGGAAAATGATTGTTTATGTGGATAAGTTATGAGTCACCAAACGAACATCTTGAGAAGGCGGTGCGCACCGCTATATGTCTTATCACAAAATATCTTGTGTCAGAATTGTCACTTAACAATTCGGTGAACTTGAGTGTACCTTGTGCCTGTGGTGTGGAGATGTGCAGTTCTGTAGATGCAGAACAGCTGAAGCGGGATTGTTGAAGTGAACTAGACAGGCTGTGATGCTGGTAAAAGTAACAGGAGGTGAGGGTGAGGATCTCTTGCACTTGTTACACCCCATCTGCACTGCAAGCGAGCGACGCGACGCGTAGCTTCCTAGTTGCGTCGCGTCGCGTCCCGCCGCTCGCCTAAAAAAAGTCTTTGATTGATCGACTTGATACCGACGTCAGGATCCCATGCGCAACCTCGAAAGACGCGTCGCGCTCTAGAGGTCTGGACGGCTGCGTTGATTCGAATAGTTTTGTCGCGTCGCTAACAGATTGTCATTTTAAGCGTCTTCCATTATGCGTTCATGTTACGCGTGGATTCCATTGCGAGCTTATGATTGGATTTATGTTTTCACCAAGATGTTTTCAGTCTTTGAGATTACTGTAAATTTAATGTCAATATTTTACAGTTAATTCACAATTATGGGGACAAGAAAACCATGTTTTTTAGAAGCGTTGCATGCGCTATGTGCACATAAATGCAACATGCTGATGAACTTTTTTTAAACACCTAAACATATATTATTATAACATATATTATATTATAACACTATATATATATATATATATATATATATATATATATATATATATATATATATATAATGTACATATATTTGTATAAGGGAAAGTGTATATCTTGGGTCTGTAACTGGTCATCATTTCCTGTAAGATTTTTTTTTTTTTTTTTTATTTAAAATGGCAAATGTCCTGCTGTGTGACAATTTTTTTTTAAGTACAAATATGCCATGTAGCTGTAACTAATATAAGTTCATAAAAACTGCATGTATAGAAATGATAGAAGAAAAAAAATGTTGTTTGAAATAGTTTTAAATAAATTATTATAGCATGTCACACTATGGGGTACAACTGAGACAGCGTATTATTTACTAGCAGTTACCCACATTCAACAAATGCTTCATATGTACAAAAATACTGCATTATTAAATAATGACATGTTCAACTGGCTGGTGTTAGTGTCGCTCATATTTTCATTTAAGACAGAGTTGATTAGCTTTACAGTTTTAATTTCAAGGACAAGACTGTCAAACTGTAGTTTAAAAGACTTGGGAGATGATTTGCACTGAATTGCAAAGCAGAGTGAGAGAGAGAGAGAGAGAGAGAGAGAGAAACAGAGAGAGAGGGAGAGAGATGTGCCTTGGAGTTGTCATGGTGATTTGGTGAATAAGCAATTGTCCGTAAAGGCGACGCATTAAAAGGGATTGCTGTTGCCATTCCCTATCAGTGAAGAGCATATTTCAGCTCTCACTTGCAGAATGGTTAGAGTTGGGTTAGGGTTAGGCTTATTTCGTTGTGAGACAATACACTGCAACTTAAGTGATTGTGATTGGTCGAAGTGAGCCTGGAAGTGGATGGTATCACCAAAGAAAGCCTAATTCCATAGCCCTGCCATTCACGCTAGCTTATCTTGTGTTTTTACGCAGAGAACCTGTTTGTGCTCTGGCATTTAGTGTCTTGAAGGATTATGCACGGTGCTGCTTTTGAATATCTTCTCTCTACCAATGTCTTTATTGGTATTTTGGTCCCGTAGACTGGTATTTTTGAAGTAGCCACTGATTTAAATCCATTCTGAATGACACATCCAAGTTCTGAGCTCTTAGTGATGTTTGCTTTAATGTTAAAGAAACAAGTTGTTAGAAATATGCTGGTCTTTTTCATGCAGAGCAGACCATATAAATCCAGAACAACTGTAGCAATTTATTTTTTTACTTGTAGCTTGTATATATATATATATATATATATATATATATATATATATATATATACACACACACACACAATAATATATATACCAATAATAAAAAACAATGAAATGAAAACAATGAAAATAACGAATAACAAGACATAACACTGACATAAATATATTTCTTTTTTTACTTGTAGCTTGTATATATATGTATATATGTATATACGCTACAAGTAAAATATATATATATATATATATATTTATGTCAGTGTTATTTCTTGTTATTCATTATTTTCATTGTTTTTTTATCATTGGTTTAAAATCATTGTACCAACCAACATTTACAGTACATGTATAGCCTGCACTTGGACCATCACCTTTATCCTTAAACTGCAAATAATAATAATACATTTCTAAACAATATTTCTGTTTTGTTTCTAATGAAAAATATCTAAACTTTAAATGCACAGTAAAAGAAAAATGCATAAGATATTAATACTTGTTTTCAGGGATTATCTTGAATTATGTTATTTTTCTTATCCTGCTGGCAACTTGTTAAGTACAGTATGAATTTCACTTTTTTTTTCTAGAATAAATGCCCTTAAGAGTAAGAAACATTATATAACATAAACGTATATTCTCCCAAAAAAAAAAAAAAACCTAATATAATATCTTAATATCTTATGAAGTTTGGTTTCTAGGGGTTTAATTTATCCTATTTGAAAGATATTTAGATATTTTTTTTATTATTTGAAAATTACACAAAATGCTGCTTTTTGCAGTTAACTATGATAGGGCATGTTTTATATATATATATATATATATATATATATATATATATATATGTATATATGATAGGGCACATATATGTTGATCCTGAAATAACAGCTCATCAACTAATTGAATTTTACGTTAGGATTTGAACATTAACATTATTATGTTTTAGGGGTTGTTAATGGTTTTGGATGGGGTTAGTGTTGTTTGCTACGAAAATGTCCCATTTGGCAAAATCGCTGTCATTCACTTTTTTAAAAAGATCAAAGGGATTTGGTTTCATGGTCAATACATCTTGAGTATGCTATACTGCAACAAATCATTGCTAGCTACTGGGTTTTCCTGTCTTTATTGTTACTACAATTTTCCATACACTGAATGATGGGAACACTTTGATGTCATGCTTGAAAACAGAAAACAAGAAAAGCCCCATAGCATCAATCCTGCATCAAAAATGTCTTTCACTGTTAGATCAAATCAGGTGATCTTTTCTCTGAGTCACCTTTTACTGACCTCCATGGTTGAAAAACACTGGACTATTGCCATCACTCAGATGAAGGTCACTCAGAAGACAGTAATTCATCTGCCTCTGTGGTTCAGCTTAAAGTGTCTGAACGTAAAATACTGCAGAAGCTGGTAGAGAACTGAAAGCAAACAATGACGGTTTTCTGTGTCAGTTTACCTGCTGAATCTGAACTGACTGAATATCTTGTTAAAGTCTTTTCAGGGATGAGAAAAAACACACATTTTTTTTTTTTTTTTTTTTTTTTTTTTTTACATTCCAGACAGATGATGACGTTTTATAGTTTGATAGAGTCATGAAAATGTCACATTTCACCCAAAAATCACAAAAAACAACAACAACAACAAAAAATATATTTTGCATAAAAGAAAATTAAGCCTATTGTTAGGACCTTACTTGAACATGGCAAGCGTCATCTTCACTACAAAGGTGTCCATCAACTGTGTGTTTAAAACGTACAAAATATTGATACACAATATGATCCTACACGAATAGAGTGCCTATATACTTTGTAAACTATTTTAAAATTGATAAGTTCCTCTTTTTCACACCAGCCCAGCAGTGATGCATACACATCAGCGTAAATAGCAGAAAAAGATAATAGGCTTGATTTTACAGATCATTTCAACTTCCATATTTCCTTTGCTTTCAGAGCAGAATTTAATGGCACTCTGCAAGGATGTGAGCTGCCCTTGCCATTTGAAAGGACTGCTGGGGTGCTCTTGGTACAATAGTGGTTTAACTTGCATTTGAATGCATTTGTATAAAGCACACACGCATGCACACGCTTAATAGCCATTTCAAAGATTTATAGTTGAGCAGTAAATCTTGCACACATGTCTTTTAAAATGTCTCCATGTGTCCTTTTCAGGTCAGTCTTACTTCAATAAAAAAGATTGTGAAAAAGGAGATTTAGGCATTTGTTGGATGTAACAAAACTTGAGTAATTAAAATATTTTAGAATAAACTAGTAACTGTGTGTAGAAACAGTTTTGATTAAAGGCTAAAAGGGAAAAGTCCTGTTGAAAACATAAGCCTACATATCCACTTCATGTCAGTCTCTTGGTAAGCGAGATGCCACTAAAAAGCAACAGGAATGGAATCTAAATGTTCTCGGCCAGCATTCCTCTGACCTTGCCTCAAAAGATCTCTTATACTCTCATAAAGCAGACTAAAGCACTGCACTTCCCAAAAGGACAAGGACGCCTTTATTCCAGGCTTCTTATTTCTGTTCTATTTACCAAAGAGTAGGACAAATGACCTTGCATCAGCTATTTTGTAGTGTTATACAAATGTGAAAGTTCTGCTTTTGTTCAAACGCCTGACACGACTGCAGGTTACAAGGTGCGCCAAAAAAGAAAGTATAGGAAAGAAACTGAATAGTCACTTAAAATGGTAATGATTGTTAATTAAAGGCAAATTAGTGCACAACGGGAGATGCGGATGACTGTATAATCCTAATGTCTTTTGCAATGGATAGAGGATGATATGTTGTGTGATGTGCGCTGGGAGGTTGGTTGGGTGGGCAAATGTGACTTTGCTTTCCATGTATTACTTAAAGCACACTTTAAATACTTTAATACAACAGCAAAAACTACTAGCATAACTAATGAAGTTCAAACTTTATTGAAGGCAAGTGAAGAAAAAAAAAACAAAACAAAAAAAAAACAAGTACGCTAATTGCAAGCATATATAAATACAATATAACAAATTTACAAATAACTGTAGTATTCAGGTACAGATGTAATAATTAAACCTAGACGTAAAATAACATTATAGTGTTCACTGTATACATTTAATACAGATTAATCTTTGTTAAAGCTGTGTTTTGTTGTTTGACAGACATTAATGACACAGAGAGCAGCAGGTATTTATAGGCTGCTGTCACTTTAAGACCGAATGCACAGATCCAGTATAATGATACATATCCGATTTCTTTCTCAACTGTGTATGCTCACTTAAGACATAACTGTCTGTGTTTACGAGAATACTTACTGAGATGGGTATTTTGGCATAATTTTGTGTCCATTCAAATGCAAGGAGATGTTAAAGAGAATCAGTTCGGTGTTCAAATTGAGTTTTTTTCATCTCTTCTTGCGCTGGAATTGTATAAAAAGTAAATTGGCAAGATAAAACATGAAAATGATGATGAATCACATTTGTGCCAAACCATGGGGCCTGCTCCGTATGGATCACGGATCAATTACGATCTGTTCAACACCTATACACACACACACAGCAAATCTGGAGAGTTAAGGCTCTGCAATATGATTGTATGAGCCATGTTTAAAGCCGTTGCAAAATATTATATTCAGGGTTTGAAATTAACACCCGCCAACCCGCCAAATGCGAGTAAAAATCAACTGTGGCGGGTAACACTGTAAAATCACTAACCAATTTGGTGGGTTTTACTCACTTTGTTAAGTAAATCTGCGCAGATTTAGCGCGAGTCATTATGATATATTAAATACAGCATATTGTGCAGAATCTACGCATATCTGGTTTATTTGAACATACACGTCACTAAGCAACAAATAACGGCATGCTTGTTCTTTTGCTTTGAAGCAATAGAAAAAACATAATGTGGAGATACATTTGGTTAACAGAAAAGACATTGTTATTTTCCAACATCCTACAATTTTAGCAGACCCTGGCTTATCCTGAGATCCTGGTGTTCTTTGTAGGAGGAGAGCAGGGGTGGAAGTACCATTTTTTAGAAAAACTTAATTTTAAAAGAAAATGTTTTTTAGACAGATATATTTTTGCTCTGGTCAATAACTCACCAGTGTGGTCTATCAATACCAGGTGGTATTTTGTATAAATGTAGAGCGACAGTATAATTTCACTTTGAAAATAAGTTGTTATTTGACCCTGTCTGTTGGGATGAAAGTAACTAATTGGCCAGTGAGTGAAAAAGTTAATTTCAAACCCTGATTAAATTATAAAACATTGTAAAATCTTAGTAGTTTCCTTTTCTTACAAAAAGTGAAGAAATGTATTCCCTCAAAAGTCTGTTTTTAAGCTGTACTAGTTAACTAATAGTCAGAATTTATATAAACTTGTATTTAACATAATTTATTATTGGTGTCTTAAAATCATTAATTATTAACCATATACTGTAAATTAATTTGTACATTAATGCACCATGTTGCTTGAAACTAAACAGTAAGTCCAATGAACTATATTCAATGGCAAAATAATTGTTTATTGTGATTTCATTTTCTTACTGAGCTTTGGATTTATCTATCAGATTCCTGTTTTTTTATGAATTACTGCAACGTACAGAACAAGAGGTTAAGGGGGTTATACACACTTGTACTATACACCACTTAACTGTGGTAAAATCACTGTTATTCCTGAAGTTTTTATTCTAAGAATCTGAAATTCATATTGAGTATTTAATATTCATATTTTTACAAAGAATATTCATATAATATTGATACTGTATGCTGTAGACAGAGAATATTGATTGCATCATTATTTAGTTCAATTAGTTCAGTCATTATATCACATAAAACTCAAAGAGCAGCACTAGAGTAGACCTTAAATCAGTATGACAGCATATTACACACAGTGGCAGTAAGAGCCTCTTATTGGTTGTTCTATGCTTTGAAGAGATGGCTCTAAAAATGCATCATGCTCCATCTATCTAAGAGAGAGAGAGAGAGGGAGGAACAAATAAACTAAGAAAGCTGGAGCTGAGATGGAGACAGTTCCATAATGGCAGCATTGTGTATATATATATACGTATTGTGATGGTAGCCCGACAGGGTGAAGAGGTTGAGCTTGTGTTTTATATATTTATATATTTGATGTTAAGGACACCACAGACATTGTGCTCTGGAGTTCTTTGGATAAATGAACAGAGATAAGGCCTTGCGAGGCTGTTCCCAGAGGCTATCATTGATTCCTCAGGGCAGCCTTTTAAGGAGCTTAGTAAAAGCTGCTAGCAGGAAGACCATGTAGAATAGCTCAAATGGGCCACATCTGAATGCCTCCATCAACCTAAATGTGGGTCACGACCATTAGGGATTTAATAGCAGTTCTTTTCTTCATCCTTTTGTTAATTTTATAAGGTCGTAATGGGTAGCACACTGTAACAAAAATCCTGTTCAATTTACAGTTCAAAACTGGCTGCTGTGGTTACTAGAAATCCAGTGCATGAGAATGTTTTAGGCATTATGTAATGGCAGTTTGGTATATTGTATATTTCACAGCTCATAACCATATATATTCCATTAACTACTACAATGTTAATTTGCCATCCTACTTGAACTAGTAAAATCTGCTTTGTATTTAAACATTTCAGATTTTTCCCTCATGAACCATGGCTAATAAACATTATTATTATATTACCCACACAAAACGCACATCACACTACAGTAATGCAATAATAAATATAAATTTAAAACATAATACAGTCAAACCAAAATGTATTCAGACACCTTGAACATTTCATTCATTAATACAGTTTATTCACTATAGTTTAAAAAAATGGTAATAAAATAAAATATGACAAGATCTCAGAGTTAAACTGTGTCAGAAAAAAATAATCTTAATTATGTCAGATAACACTTAAGCAAAACATGGTCAGGTCAATGTATTTTAAAGAATTAAAGAATTTTTGGTTCCAATTTTTTATACATTTTACTGGTAGTCCACTGTATGAAGAATTCTTGGATATCATATCTCACAGTTTACTTTATTTTGCTATCCTCACTTACATAAATGAACTGTAGTGTCCTGCGCCTATTAGTAAAAATATATCAAAAATATCAAAAACGTCTGAATAATTTTTGGTTTGACTGTATATTAAAATACATAGCTGCTTTAAAAATAAGAGAAAAAACATAACTAATTAAAATATAAGCAAATATGATGCATCACACAGAGACTTCTGGGAACGCCACTTTAATGTAATTTATCAAACATGGGTATTTCTTAAAATATTAAATTATATGAATAATATATGTCTATCTACATAGACGTCTACTTAACTCTAAGTGAAATTTATTATATTTAATACATCTTAAAAACTTATTTAGCAATTTTTTAGACAGTGTGACTTTATTTTTCATTTTTAAGAGTGACTAAGCAACATAACTTTTTGGACTGCTGCTGGCTAACATGTAGTCAGTCACTATATCATATCAAAATATGTAAATGTGAACAGCTTTACTGGACATTTGGCTGTACAGTATATTATAATATAATACTGTATGTATGCACAGATTAGGAGAGAAAACTGACCTCATCTAGTGGCATTTAGTGACTTTTTAAACAGGCTTTAGCTATTTTTCTTATTGAAGATAGTTGGCAACACTGAACCAGAAAGGGAGAAAACTTAATTTCCCAGAATTCACTAATTTAAACTCTGCCAGACAACATGAAGCAGCTTACAAGATGGAAACCTTAAACAGAACGCATAAAAATTCTAATCATGTATTAGAAGAGAACCAATTCTTCAATTCTTTTGCCTAACCTGGGAAGAGATAAAAGAAGTAAAGGATGTGCGATTCTGAAGACTTGACTGTGTATGTGACAGAAATGTGTGTAATGGGTTTTACCCTAGGCAAGGAGTTTTAAAGGCTCCAGTGTTTCAGATATGGGGGTCAAACTGATATTTTTCATTGCATATTTTCTGTTCACAGTTTCAAGCCAAGGTCAAGTTGTACATACAACCCATTATTGAGGAATTAACATACAAAAGCCACCAAACCTTGTCAAATAACACCTGAAAGTAGAAGGTCAGGCTGTGCTAAAACACGGTGGGCTTGTGAAGTGGAAAACAGGGTGATAAATGAGAGCATCCTGTCTTGCGTTTGGACAAAGCGTATGTTAGCGGTTTGAGACGTTTAAAATCTGGGCTGCGGTAATGCTGCGGATTATTGAAGTCTCTCCAGCTTTGGTCAGCCAGACCATTTGCTCCAGGGTTAGAGAGTGCAGATAGATGCATGCTGCTTGGTTTGCAGTGGGCAGCAGGGTTACCCAACACATCAAGCCTGCACTCCATCACATACAGAGACTGTTTACTAAACACTTACTCAGCTGTGATAGAAGTGTGAGGGTGAGACCTTTGAAGTAAATATGTGTTAAAATAACCCATGATTCCATCTGCATTTAGGGGGTTTATGTGACGTACTTGTAGCATTAGGTGGATTGATGATTGTCAGATGATCTGACTTCTTGTATGGATTGGATGTCAAATAAGTGTTGACATGATTGTCACTATTTTTCACATGTACACTGTAAAAAATAATTTTCGTAATTTTAACTATAAGATTCTACAAAAATGTTATGGTAATTTGTTAAAGGATTAGTTCACTTTCAAATAAAAATTTCCTGATAATTTACTCACCCCCATGTCATCCAAGATGTCCATGTCCTTCTTTCTCCAGTCGGTAAGAAATGAAGGTTTTTGATGAAAACATTCCAGGATTATTCTCCTTATAGTGGACTTCATTTGGCCCTAAATGGTTGAAGGTCAAAATTACAGTTTCAGTGCAGCTTCAAAGGGCTCTACATGATACCAGACGAGGAATAAGGGTCTTATCTAGCGAAACGATCTGTCATTTTCTAAAAAAAAAAAAAAGTCAACTTACGGAAAAAACAGAACTGGCACCACGTAAGTTGAATAGGGAAGGTGCAGGACATACAGCGTAAGCTTTTTGAAGAATACAGAAGGCGGTCTGGCGGAAGCAGAGGTGAGGCGATTATTTGTGTTTATAAGGCATATACATTTTTATTTTTATTTTTTAGAAAATGGCCGATCGTTTCACTAGATAAGACCCTTATTCCTCGTCTGGTATAGTTTAAAGCCCTTTGAAGCTACACTGAAACTGCAATTTTGAACTTCAGTCGTTTGGGGCCAATTGAAGTTCACTACAAGGAGAATAATCCTGGAATGTTTTCATCAAAAAAATTTCTTTTCGACTGAAGAAAGAAGGACATGGACATCTTGGATGACATGGGGGTGAGTAAATTATCAGGAAATTTTTATTTGAATGTGAACTAATCCTTTATTTGGGTTAAACTGTAATGGGACATTTCATGTAATTGGACAGTAAAAGTTTTTGGAAGTGAAAAAGAAAAAGTCATCTTTTAATTTACAGTGAAAATCTATAAACTGACATTCCCTGTGAGACAGATCTCATTTATTTTTTATTATTATTTTTTTTAAATTATTATTATTATTTTAAATAATTATGTTTCGTCTTAGTTTTTTGTTATCAGTTACATAGCGGTTTGTGTTACATCTTATGTGTTACGTCTGTCATACGTATGTCTTTTATTTTGATATCTGTCACAGTCATGTTTCCTGTTTTGTCTTGTGATTCCCTGTTGCTTCATGTGTTCTGATTGGTTAATTGTTTGATTACTCACAGGTGTATCTTGTTTATCTTTAGTCTTTGTGTATGTATAGAACTCCCATTGCCTTTTGTCTAGCTTTGTTTATGTAATCCTCTGATGATGACTCTTTGTTTTATGGTTTGTGGTCAAGTCACATCACTGTCTGGTTCTGTTTATTTTTATATATTCATGTTGGCTTAAATAAACTGCACATGGGTTCTGAATTCAACTGGCCTTCAGTGGACTGTTTGTTACAGAATGTTGTTAAATGATTGCTTATTGCATTATTTCAGTGTTACCATGATGGTGTTTGTGTGCATGGCATTTGTGTGTACCTTCTATGTTTTAGTATTTACCTCAGCTTGTAGGAAAGATAATTGTGATGAGCTTTAAGTCCTTAATGGTTTCTCCTTAGCACTTGTGTTTTTAAGGTGATTGTCAGTATATTATAGTGGTGCAAAACTTTAGTGCTTCAGTAGGTTGGTATATTAACATTATATCAGTTAATGAGATATTGGTTATACTGTAAATTTAAAGGTGCCCTAGAATTGAACATTGAATTCACCTTGGGATAGTTGAATAATAAGAGTTCTGTACATGGAAATTACATACCTTGAGCCTCAAACTTCATTGTTTCCTCCTTCATATGTAAATTTTGTGCGTGAAAAACACCATGGAAAAACAGGCGAATCTCAACATAACACCGACTGTGATGCAACAGTCGGGATCATTAATATGTACGCCCTTAACATTTGCATATGCCAGCCCATGTTCAAAGCAAGGCAGTCTGGAGCTGCACAGCCGAATCATTAGACATTCTGCAGGTATTGTGAAGCATGCAAGCAATGACAGTAGCAAAAATGGCAGATGGATGCATAACTGTTCATGATCCATGATATATTTAGTGATATTTGTAAATTGTCTTTCTAAATGTTTCGTTAGCATGTTGCTAATGCACTGTTACAGGTGGTTAAAGTTACCACATTTATGTTTCAACATGTTTCTTACTGTTTTGCACGGAGACCAGAGCCATGTCGTTATTTTCATTTTTAACCTGAAAACGCTTGTAGTCTGTATAATTCATAAACGCATCTGCATTCTTATCGAGTCTCTCCAACTGTATGTAGCTTTAGCCACATTAGCCGTCGTGCAGCACTATCAAACTCATTCAAAATCAAATGTTAGCAAACATCCACAAAATACATGCCATACTTACATGATCTGAAATGCTGTATCACGAACAGTTTGTAAAGATCCATTTTGAGAGTTATGTTGTGAACTTCAGTATTGTTTACGCAATGTTTATTGGAGTCGCAAGCTTGGGGGCGGGGAGCACGAGCATTTAAAGGTGTACACACCCCAAATCAGAGCATTTTTATTGCCACCCAAAAATAGGCAGTTAAAACATGGAATAATAAAAAATCTATAGGGTATTTTGAGCTGAAACTTCACAGACACATTCTGGGAACACCTTAGACTTATAATACAGCTTGTAAAATGTCAATTCTAGGACACCTTTAAGATAAATCCATGAAACCTAAAATGCTGCAGATTTTCCAGTAAAGTTCTGACAACAATAGCTGATTTTTTTTAACTGTATTTATTATTATTATTTTTAACAGTGGGTTGGGGACATGGGATTGGCTTTCAGTAAGCAACCGCATAGCAGTATGATAACAGTAGCTATGTTTACATCCAACTATTTTTATGCGCATTTTGGGATATCACATAAAAAATGCTGAAAGAAAAATGCCAAGATGTGCAAAAAATGTGGTTCCACTTTATATTAGGTGGCCTTAAAGCTGCAGTCCGGCATTTTTCCTCTTTGTCGCCATCTCTGTTTGAAACCTGCAATTGCAGTCATATGTAGAATTGTTATCATTTTGTGCGTTGTGCATCGGCACGACTCCTCAGCGGATGAATCTAATGTTTGCTGTCAATCACTACAATGGTGTGGATACTGTACTTAAGAATCACAGATTGTACATCTTGAAAGGATGAACAATATAAGAATTTACACTGGAAAATATCAGCTGAACAAGTAAGTAACATTTCTGCCACTTTTGTTCTTACCAACTGAGACCTACAATAAATCGTGCTGCCAATGGTGATTAAATCTAACGATCGCTTGGCTTGAATCACGTCAAAAAACATGCAAATTATTATTATTGTTATAGTTTGTTCTCAAATTGTTAATGATAACAACATCAGCATTGCGTGACTGTGTATTAGCGTTACCTATAGATTTCAATTTCTGTATCCACTCCACAGTCCAAAGTCTTTTGCTTTTGACTGCGGGTGAATCTCCAGTTGTTACTGATGATTGTCATTTGGACCTTTCTGGATTACAATCCGCCATCAAAATGATAAGTTTAACTATTTCAGCTGCTGTGAGAAAAAGCTATAAATGATCCGCTACAACCAGCATCCTCACATGATATAGCTACTTGCTGGAACTCCTTCCTTTCTGTTTCCAGACGTGACGTAATGATGCAAAGACGAACTGCTGCATGCTCGAATTTCCCACGGAAATCCACTAGGTCGCTCTTATTATAAAACATTATTACAAGCTTACCGTTGTGAATCAGGCTAAGATAAGGAGATAGTTTTGAACACTGGCTGGTTATGTACAGTTGCAAGAAAAAGTATGTGAACCACTTGCAGAATCTGTGAAAATGTGAATAATTGTAACAAAATAAGCTAATTAGGAGATAATACAAAATGCATGTTATTTTTTATTTAGTATTCTCCTGAGTAAGATATTTTACATAAAAGATGTTTACATATAATCCACAAGACAAAAAAATAGCTGAATTTATTAAAATAACCCCATTCATAAGTATGTGAACCACTGATTCTTAATACTGTGTGTGGTTACCTGGATGATCTACGACTGTTTGTTTGTTTTGTGATGGTTCTTCATGAGTCTCTTGTTTGTTCTGAGCAGTTAAACTGAGCTCTGTTCTTCAGAAAAATTCTCCAGGTCCTGCAGATTCTTCAGTTTTCCACCATCTTTTGCATATTTGAACCCTTTACAGCAGTGACTGAATGATTTTGAGATCCGTCTTTTCACACTGGGGACAATGGGGGGACTCAAACACAACTATTAAAAAAGGTTCAAACATTCACTGATGCTCCAGAAGAAAACATGATGCACTGAGAGTCGGGGGGTGAAAACTTTTGAACAGGATGAAGTCCATGTCCAAATTTGTCTTATTTTGTTTAAATATACTTTTTTTTTTTCATTTAGTACTGCCCTTCAGAAGCAACACAAGATACTTTCATGTTTCCCGGAAAACAAATTAAATACAATTTACCTTGATCTTCAAATTCCAAATGTTTTCATCCCCCGTCTATAATCATGTTTCCTTCAGGAGCATCAGTGAATGTTTGAACCTTTTTTAATAGTTGTGTTTGAGTCCCTCAATTGTTCTCTTGTGGATTATATGTAAACATCTTTTATGTAAAATATCTTACTCAGGAGAGTACTAAATAAAAAATAACATGCATTTTGTATTATCTCCTTTATTCTGTTAAAATTATTCACATTTTCACAGATTCTGCAAGTGGTTCACATAATTTTTATTGCAACTGTACTTGCTCAAAAATTTTAACCAAAAAAGTTCCGGACTGCAGCTTTAACTACTATGTACCTACATTTAAATGAATCATTTGGTATAATGCACTTATTGTGTACAAACATGTTTTTACATTGTACTTATATTTTTAAAAATACTGCATGTAATTACATCTGTAATTAATTTCTGTAATTACATTTATAATTACACTGTTGACCCATCCCTTATACCTTAACCCACCCTTAAAGGGTTAGTTCGCACAAAAATGAAAATAATGTAATTTATTACTCACCCTCAACAAAAATATCAATAAAATATCTTAATTTGTGTTCCGAAGAAGAACGAAGGTCTTACGGGTGTGGAATGGCATGAGGGCGAGTAATAAATGACATTATTTTCATTTTTAGGTGAACTAACCCTCTAAACCTACCCATACTATTAAACCTGTCCCTAACGTATCCCACCTCAATAGCAGCAAAAGTGTTGTGCAATACAATATGAACACAATAAGTACATTGTACTTATAGTAGTTAAGGCCACCTAATACAAATTGGGACCAAAAAACGTATGATCTCAGTTGAGGCGGTTATCCAATAAGAAGACATGCTCATAAACTACAATGAAGACACATTTACTGAATAAAACCTAGAATAACTGGACTAACCAGATCAGTTTCATCACAGACCATCTTGGTTTGGTTATTCTGAAAGTCTGTCTGTCATCAGTATGATTGGGTTTAACATCAAGAGAACGTGACAGCATTTATTGCGATCCATCTGCCACTCTGAGATGCAACTCATTTATGATGGAGAAAAAAAGAACCCAACTTCAGCAACTTCCAATTTTATTACAGATATTTTGTGCCAGTTTTCCAGGAAGTGATGATTTTGTTCTATTGAACACATGTAAACAGTGATTTATTCATAAATGTTTTATGCAATATTCCAAATTGCAACTTTGGATGGAAACATAGCTAATCACTCTTATCAACATAGTAACCACATTTTGTTTGGACTGCTTGTATTTTATTCAGAAAGTGTACAACTCTATTATTATCAATAACTTTTTGACCTTTAGTATGACCTGTAGACTTCATCGAATCAAGTACACAATCTAATCTCCATTCATATGGCAGCATTAATATTTAAATGTTTGGTGTTCTTTCCAGAGTGATGAACACACAGAACCCCAGCTGCATGATAACTCACTTCACTTCCACATGCAATTTTCATGTATTTTGATCATTATACTGACCCAAATTTTTTCCACATTGACATTCATTTTGAGTACATATATTTTACTTTAAATATAGAGTCATTCCATTCCATCTCAGATGGTCCAAAAATTATATATTTTATTTTAGGTTTGTAACGTAATATACAAAGCAAGGAGTACGAATAAAGCAACAACAATAATAGCAAAATCACTTGAAACTGGTGGTTTTGCAATATCAATACATAGAGGTGATCACTCAATAAATAAATAAATAAATAAATAAATAAAATTAAAATGGTCAGTCAGCGTTTACTGGACCACTTTATATGGATTTGCCATGTATATTAGATATATATATATATATGTGTGTGTGTGTGTGTGAGTGTGTGTGTGTGTGTGTGTGTGTGTGTGTGTGTGTTTCATGTTACTGTGAGAGTCACTGGGACTTAAAAATATAATGCAAGCAAAATCAATGTGTAAATCGTTTCTAAGTATGGCAATTTACACAAGAATGGTTTTGTGAACCATTTACACAGTGTTGATAAAGAATTCTTAAGTGACATTCAGTGTAAGAACGTTTTTGTGAGTGATTTACAGAGGAATTATTTCATGTCGTGTTCCATGAAAAAGGTCAACTGTCTTTAACAAAGAGCCTCTAAAGTTATTTAACATGGTAATACTTCTTGATAGTTAGAATTGATGCGTCTTCTACCAAGGTCTATTTTTAACTAAGGCCAGGTTGGCAGGGCCTTTTTAAAGACAATCCTTGTCCTTTATGAAGCTTATAGCCCATCTGTGCACAGATGCTTCCCAAAACCACCTTGCTTATTAGAATAGCCTATTCCCCTGTGACGCCACGACCATATCAGCATAAAGAGCACAGATTCCAGAATATTAATAAGACATTAATCTGTCACATGCAAGAGCGTGTAAATGAACATGTGAAATGAGTTCTTGTTTTTCTGATTAGATGGAATGATCTTTAGAGAGACGAGCTGCCCAGAATTCGCCCTAAATTTGGCACAAACTGAAAATGGGTTTGTGCCCCAAATTTCCCTAGTAAAATGTTTTATGAAATCAATGAAAGAAAGAACATATGCCAAAAATGAATAATCAATTATGAACCGACCTCCCTGGAAAGCCAAGATGCTAATCTTGTTGTTTATATTTTGTTTTTTGTAAATTTGTTGTTCAAATGTCTTTTTTTTTGTCTTGCATAAAGAAAGTTGTATGAGATTTGGGACAACATTAATGTGAGTAAATCATGATAGAAATGTATTTTTTGGGGTGAACAATTGGTTTAAAGTCTTCTTGTGCGTATAATAAAACTGCCTAATGAGCCGTTGGTTCTTTAATTAGGTTATTTGTGTTACTGCATATTGAATCTTTAATATCGCCATATATAGAGGCTTACCTCGGAATTGAGGTCATTTCAAAAATAGACGGCTGGCTTTGGTCCCTAAGAAGTGTACAGTGATGAATTTGTCATTGTGGGTCAGTGTCACAGTGGTCTGGGTGAAGGAGACAAGGAAATAGAGTCATTACGGGAAATTCCCAAGCCTCTGTCTGCTTGCCAAAGACAGCGCTCCGTGTCTGGGGAACGTTAGGTTGTGTTTGAATTGTCATCCAAAGAGCAGACAGACCAGCTGCATTGTATCCTGCAATTTCTGTACCAGAATCAAGCTAAATTGATCAGTCTATCAGCACTTGCTTTGAAACATGTAATTTGCAAAAACAGAAATCAGGTATTGTATTGTAGTCTAAAACAGCTGGAAACCACACTGATCTGAACAAATATGTAATTTGCAGTGTGTGGCTGCTGTAATATTTACGCCTTACCTTGCATAGTGCATCTCAAGTATAGGTGCACATGGGAGATAGGGAATAAACCAGGGACTGGAAAGGTACAAAACAGAGAAAAGTGAAATGGAGGACGGGGAAAGAGGCTTGGAAGATGATAGCTAAGATAAGATGTAACGAGCCTCTTCATGTGCAAACAGGTGATGCGATGGCAGGATCTGCTCGTACTGATATATTTCTGCATGCAGTGTAACCTAAAGTGTGGTTAATAAAAGGGGCGATATAAAGTGTAGCATAACAATTCTTGTTTTTAATTCAGGTAGTTTCACTTTAAATCTGCATGAGCCATAGTTAAAGCCAAGTTTGCAGATATACTCAGATGTAAGTTGCTACAAACCATTAAATGATCACATTATACTATTTTAAACACCTTTTGCTATTAGTTTTGATTTAAAGTCAACTTAAAACAGCATTCACAACCCATGTTCTTCCATTATGTGACATAAGTGAAGTAGGTTATTAAAGCTGCAGTCTGTAACTTTTTTTTTGTTTTGTTAAAAATTATCTAAAACCAATTTTTGAGAAAGTACATAACCAGCGAGTGTTCAAAATTATCTCTATACCTTAGCCGGATTCACAACGACAAGCTTGTAATAATGTTTTATAATTCGGGTGGTACTGGTGGGTTTCTGTGGGAAATTCGAGCATGTGCCGTTCGTCTTTGCGTCATTACGTCACATCTGTTTACATGAAGAAGGAGTCCCAGCTAGTAGGCTATATGGCATGTGAGGATGCTGCAGGCGGTGGATCATTTATAGCCTTTTCTCACAGCAGCTGCAATAATTAAACTTCATCATTTTGTAATCCAGAAAGGTCCAAATGACAATCATCAGTGACAAGTGGAGATTCACCCGTAGTCAAAAGCAAAAGACTTCGGACTGTGGAGTGGCTACAGAAATTTAAATCTACAGGTAACGCTAATACACACTAAATACACAAAGTCATGCAATGCTGATGTTGTTAACATTAACAGTTTAAGAACAAAGTATAACAATAATAATAATTTGCATGGTTTGACGTGATCCAAGCTAAGCGATCGTTAGATTTAATTACCATTGTCAGTGTGATTTATTGTAATGCTTTATTTCTCAGTTGATCAGAAAAATGTGACATGTTTGTTCAGACGACATTTTTGGTGAAAATTCTTATTTTGGTCATACTTCCAAGACTACAATCTGAGATTCCGAAGTACTGTATCCACACCGGTGCGGTGACTGACAGAAAACATTAGATTCATCCACGCTGTGCCAATGCACAACCCATGTAAAGATGATAGTTACGCAAATAACTGCAATTGCTGGTTTCAAACAGAGATGGCGACAAAGAGGCAAAACTTACAGACTGTAGCATTAAATAAGAAAAAACAACTTGGGTGAGGTTTTATCCACTGATTAGCAGAAGGTTGGCATGAATAACACAGCCAAAAGGAAAGGAATAAGTTGGAAACCAAATCTGAGGGGCAAATATAACTATATTAGCGTTCACACCAAATCACGATATCGTTCTGTTTATTTTATGTGTGCGCTGCAGTTTTGTTGTCTGCCACTTTAAATGCTCGAGTTCTTTAAAGATTCTGATTGGCTGTCAATATTTTTATCATTCATCAGCTGGAAAAATCATTCTGAAAGTGATTATCAATATCGTTCCTCTGTTTTATGATTATAGTTGTGATGTGGACTCTATTCTTTTACATTTTGAACAATTTTTAGAACTATATCTTTATTATTATCAGCCTTGGTGTGAACGGGCCTTAAGACTAGGAACATTGTGAAAAAAATTATGAATGTCGTGTACATTAACCATGAAATCATTATCTTAAAGTGAATTTAAATCTCTTTAAATCAGATGGATATCACCACTCGTTTTAAGCATTAGAGAGTTGCACCATTGCCTGGGAGCTTGAATGCTTTAGTTGTTCATCATTTGTTTGTGCAATTGGAATAACTGTAGGAATTGTACGTATATTGGAATAAAATGAGACACTTGTTTTTGGGTCGTGAAGGAATAATTCACCCAAAAATGAAATTCTGTCATTATTTACTTTCCTTCATGTTGTTCCAAACCCATATGACTTTCTTTCGTCAGTGCAACACAAAAGGCTGTGTTGTCACTAACAGAATGTGGAGACTGACAGCCGCAGTCACCGTTCACTTTTCAAAAAAAGATGTAGTGAAAATGAATGGTGACTGCAGCTGTCAGGCACTAACATTCTGCCGAACATCTCCTGTTGTGTTCCAAGGAAGAAAGCAAGGTGAGTAAATAATGACAAAATCTTTATTTTTAGGTGCTCTATCCCTTTAAGAAAGCAGCATTTTCACCCTATATTCCCTTCAGTCAACAACACTCTAATCCCAGTTTTACTGGACGCGTTCTGCTTGGTACAGTCAGCAGATGTTTTTGATTTGCAGGGGAACTGACATGCACAAGGTTCATCTTGTGTTCTCTCATTATACATACTTTTTACAAGGCACTCAAAATTTTGGTTTTTTGAATGTTGTTCTGACTGTTGAAACCAGAACAGGGAATAACTGCTTGTCTGGCACGTGTCTTTACCATGGCACTGTAGGGCTGAATGATTTGCGGGAAAAATCTACTCATGATTTTTGATAAAAGTTGTGATTATACGGAGCCCTGAACGTGGCATGCAGAGAAATATATATATATATATATATATATAAAATCATGGCCACGTTTTACTAATTTGTTCAATTGAATTAGAGAATGAATTATTACAATGTGGCCACGATTTAGTAAAAAAAATGAGGAAACAGATACCATGCACACGATTTACTTAATAATGAATAAATAATGAAACAAATTAAGGGGCTGTTTACACAACACCGTTTTCACGACAACGGCATTTTGGTTGCCTGAAAGCACAAACGTTTGAAAACGGGTTTTAAAGCGCAAGTTTTTTAAAACGGTCTCCGTGTAAACAACGAAAGCGTGAATCTGTGAAAACGATTATGTCATCACATGCGCATTACATGTTCAGTCTATAGTGTTTCATTGCCATCTAATGGTCTGCCAGCAGAATACAGCGTTTTTTGTCATTTTCACGGATTCATATGAATGGGGATCGTTTTGACAATGGTGTCGTCTGTACGAATGGTGTCGTCTGTAAAAACATCTCCGTTTTAAGCATATCGTTGTCATTTAAACGTACCCTAAATGTGAGTTCCGTGTCAGTATGTCTGTTTTTTGTTTTCATCTGTGTGGTACCGGCCACTGGCAATTTACCTAATAGTATTTTGACACCCTGGGTTGCCAGTTGGCGGAAGACAAGGCGTATTGCAGCCATGAAAGCCAGCATAGAAACTGAGTCAGAGATGGCAGATTCTAACCGACCTAAAAAGCCTTGGCATCCATTTAAAAAGCTCTATGAGCAGAGGCATATTAACACAGAGACATTAGCTGATCAACTTACAGTGTAAAGCCCTGGTCGCACCAAGAACGCTGCAGAAGTGTTTACAACATTTTTTTGCTGTTCTTGTTGCATTTACATGGCTTTAACCAGCAGATGTCCTCAGCATGCTATGTTTCGAGTTAATAGCTAGCGTAATCGATCTAATCTAACAGTGAATTTATCTGTCAAAGTCAGTATAGTGGAATTAAAACAACGCCTAGTTTTTTTTTACTGCAACTTCAAAGGAAGCCTGTCGAATGTTGTCGAAACTAGCACTGGATACCTGAGGTAATTTTGTGTTACACTGTTTGCTAGCCTGGCATAATGATCTCATCGTTCATACTTCTCACCATTTATTCCGAGGGTATGACCGATTGTTTTGCATATATCTATTTTCTTTAAAGTATCCTTGAAAAGGGGGTTTGACTTGTCAAACTGTGGTGGCATTTTCTGGACCTCTGTGATTAACTTATGCGCAATGTCGTCTGCCATTTTAAATGCGCGAGCCCTTAAATTAGAATGGATTCTGATTGGCTGTCAGTATTTCATCATTCAACAGCTGGAAAATTTGTTCTGAAAGTGATCCCAATGATGTCGTTTCTCTGTATCAGTATCGTTATAGCTGTGGTGTGGACAGTTCTATTCTTTTATATTTAGAACGATTTTAGAACTTTATCTTTGTCTTTATAGTTATTGTTCTTGGTGTGAACGCGCCTTAAGGCTCGTCACTTTCCATTGTCAGTTGCACTCATTCCTGTTGAGTGTACTTAATCTGGCAAGCCGCGTGAGCGTCAATTCTGAGGAGGAGAGGGCAGGGAAAACAACTCTCTCCAATATTTTGAATTTAGACTGCAGTACTAATTTCAACCACTAGCTGTCAATATTACATACTGCTCCTTGAAAGCTTCTCTTTTCTTGACAAGTGCTTCTCATTTCAAGTATGGGAAGATAGTTCCCATATGCTGCATTCCCAAATGCACATTAAAGTGACTCAAACTCAGCAGATGCAGAGGTGGAGTTTATGTTAAGCAGCATTTACTGTGAACTGAGCAGCTCTGAGATGCTAAAAACACCGGGGGATAAGGAGCTGATCGTGTGTAAATGAACACAGTTCTGTGCTTCACTCTAAAACATGCAATGCATATATTTATTTAAGCCATACTGTGATTTTGGTTTTATTTCAATTAATCGTGTAGCAAGGCATAGTATGTTGTGTTATATTTTAAAAGGAATAAAATACTTCCTGTCAGAATAGTACGCAAAAAGCAGTGTCAAATGAGTAGGATGATCAAATACTCAATATTCATAATACAGTAGGTGATTAATACAGTATGTACTGCTGAGATTCTGCATTGGCTGAAACAAGGTATCTTATAAGTCAGTATACATTTTTTTTGCATAATATTTGGAACAGTGTTCTCATCAAGAGTGCACCTGTGATGCCTAAAAATTTTGGCAATTTTAGGCAGGCCAGTAGGTTTTGGTTAGAGCTAGTATGCAATGTTGTAGGTCATACAACAATTCCTTAAAACCACTTCCTGAAAAATTGCTTACAGTGGCAGAGATGATATGCTCGGTTGAGCAGACCACAAAAATTTCATTACAAATCTGCTTTGAATACATCCCCATTTCCTCTAATAGAATACTTGGATAATCTGCTCATAGACTTTAATGTTGTCAGACGTATCTGGCATCATCCTTACTTTGACCCTTGCGTGACCCAGTATCTAAACCACATATGGTCTGACGAATGCTTTTCATTTAGTGGAGATGCTTTTACTTTGAATAGCAAGAGTCTGAATAGATGAAAACATGCAAATACTCCAATGTATTTCCTGTAAAGGCAAGAACGGACGACACATTTGCATGATGGGTCAGTTGTTCAGATCTGCAAGAATCTCTCTTATTTCAACACAAGGACATTGTGCCCTGCAGTGACAATTGTTCCTCGTCCTCAAATACTTAAATATGCCTGTGAAATTGTTCAAAGCGCATTTATTCTAAGCGTGCAATATGTGACTCAACCCATTTTACTAGGGCAGTCTGAGCTTTTGTTGCAAACAGTTTAATGAAATAGGAAGTAGTGGAAAGGCACAGAATGTATGTGTTACAATAAAAGATGTAGAAACATGTTCCATGGCTCCCAGGGCAAAGGCACTCTTTGTCTGTTTGTGGCCCACTTTCTTCCCAATGGTGTCCAGTGGTTTCTGATGGGGGAAATGTGTGTCAACGACTGGTGGGTGAATGTTTGGGTCATTCTCTGTGTACTGTACTTTGTCTGTCTTTGAGGAAAATTATATCTCATTTAAAAATTTGAATAAAAGTGCTACCAAGAGTAAAAAAAAAGGATTAGGGTTAAAATCAAATCTTTGACTGAGATACTCTTTTGTCTTAAAGTGCCCCAATTCTGCTTTTTCAGATATTAACTTTCATGCAGTGTGTAATATAGTTGTTTGTGAATGTAAAAGGTCTTCAAAGATCAAAGTGCATGATAAATGGAGCTATTATGGCAAACACCTTTGCCATAATATTCTATTTTTGGATATATCATATACACAGTTATTCAAAACCTAAAGATCTTCTTTCATGAGTTCCTGTGTACATTTCTGTACAAGATTGAAAGTAATTGGTTGAAACCAAATTATTTATTTTTTTACTGTAAGCATTTGTGGTTGTGAATACAGTATTACACAGTACAAAAGAAAAGAAATATGTCAACCATGTGTAGTTGGACAGAAACAATAATTATGTTTGAAAAAGGAAATCAAGATACTTCCTGTTAGATTTAGAATTGTGTGTTGTGTTTTGCAAAAAGTGTTTTATGAGTCGAAGGCTGAGAATTAGTGTATAGTTTTGCAGATTTGGTGTGTGGTTCTGGTGTTTGAGTGTCAGGTTTCAGAAATTGTGTGATGGGTAAGGATTTTGTATGTAAGCAGTTGAAAAAGAAAGAAAGAAAAAAAAAAACCTGTAAGACAGTTGTACTGTAACTTCAACCCTGTTATGCAACATTTTATTATCGTTCATACATATTAGCTGATAAAATCCAGTACTCATTTGCTTGAGCTGGATAAATGTATCCTGCTACTGATGCAATATTAAATTCTAATCCAAACTTCTGTTTATTTCTTTCAAAATGTCAAGAGGTCAAGAAGGCACCATCTACAAAGATTTTCCCAGCTATCCATTTCTGTACTCTCAAGTCAGTCTAAACGTATTGTGAAGCTTATCTTCACAAGCTTATCGAATGAGGAAAAGATATGTTGTAATGCTGCAGTGGTTTCACCCTTAACTCAGCAAATATGAGAGAAAGCCGCCAACGATCAGTGACAAATTTCCTAAATCCGGCGCTGACGCTGAACGTTAAGACAAACAGTGGTACAATAAAACAGAGCCCATCGTTTTTATCTGGCAAGCCCACACAACCTTACTCTCAGATTTACTGCGTCTGATGCCCAGCAGCACCAAATCTTTGAGCCGGGTTGCCACATCTATTGGTTATTTATAGTTAGTAAAAAGAGAGACAAATGCACATGAGTTACATAAACATATCACCCACCTGGGATATTTGTTTTCTCACGTATGAACAAATTACAATGCAATCCTATGAAATATGGATTCAGGGCGGCATAAAGCTTTCATCAACCATGAGCATTTCTCAAGTCTTAGTCTTATTTAAATATGCATGTTTGCATTGCTCTAATGCAGCTCCAATGATCCATAGTTCACAAGCGAGGAAAAAACAGGAGGTAAAAGAGATCGTTTTTCTATTGTCTTTACAGCTGGATATCAGTTTGTGCTCTGTGAAAGGTTCTAGCATCTTTTTGTACCAAGAACAAACAGAATATTTGTCTACATCTCGTTTGGACTGTTTGCTGATCAACAGGACGTTTTAGTATAGCATGTGTCTTGCTGTCTGAGTGTACAGAGATCTTGTACAATTAGTTTAGGTCATATATTTGTAGAATACTAAAATTTGTCATTGGCTTTGTTCCAAACGCTGCCGTGCTGCTTAGTGCCTGCACAGGCCCATACATCCTAACCCTCATCTAACCTCACAGTGACCCATTTGTTATGCCCCACATAGGCAGCAAATCCACATGCACCACACAAACTGTGCTCTGCGAGGGACATACTTACTCCAGTAGAGTTAAGTTAGCATGTTGCTAAATAAACTAACAAGCATGAAAAATATGCAATTCTCAGAATTGTTAGGTTAAATAGTCCATTGTTTATGTAAGCAATAAGGTACGAGAGGCTGTGCTGTATCGTGAATAAGCACTAGCTTCAAGTACTGTACCTTATTGCTTTTATAAAACGGTTACCACACAATACAAACATTAAAGCCAAAAATATGTATCAATGCAACTTTCACGAAGTAAACTTTTTCTTAAAAAAATAGTCCCTGACCGTGAATGGCAACAGAAGTTACATTTTCACACCATTAGATGGAGGCAAAGACTGTCTTTAAGAGTGTGTCAGTCAGTAGCGAAGACTTTTACATTGAAAAGACTGAATTGTTGTGAACACGGAACAAGACGCAACTGACTAATGCTTTGACTAGCACTGTCAGTCACGGGAAAACCCCTTAAATGTTAAAAGGACAAGATGATACATCTGACATTTAAACAGATTTTTTATTATGAACATAGGACTGACCTGAAGGAAACTGCTAAATCTGAATGCAGGTAATAAACTCGCTCACTCGATCTTTTTCTCACAACACTCTTCTACATAATACAATAAGCTTCAATGAACAATATCAATTGAGAACATACAGTTTATGTTGCTAAGAGTGGCTGCAAATTGTGTTGTGTAGTGATATACAGAACCATTGGGTGTTTTATCGTGAATAAAACACAACTATTGACCAATCAGAATCAAGGACAAACACAATTTTGAATAGACAGCTAAACAAAATAACATGTAATTTTCTAAAGGTTCTATTTGAAAAACAAAACAAAACAAAAAAACCTGAAATAAATGAATGAATGATTCAATGACTCACCCATAAAGTCTTCACTTGTTTCATTACTGGATGAATCAGCATTTTTAACAAATCTTTTGAATGAATGATTCAATGACAAAAACATTTTCACCTTCTAGTGTAATGATGTAATTGATATTTATTTGAAGCATCAAGTTACTTTCAAAAGGTGATTTGCTCTATTTTGATTGCTACTGTAGATATGTTTATATTCAAACCTATCCAGTTCTTCTGTGATAATCTGAATTATTGTAATTATACTGTGTGTTTGAAAAGACTGTTTGTGAAGCTGTTTCATATGTATACATGACAACTGCTCTCTCTGGTTCAGAACGCAGATCTGAATGTTTGCTGTGATCGAAACTTGTCAAAGGTTTAATAGGCATAGCCAAATCGTTGTAATTTAAGAATAAGATTGTGTGTGTGTTTGAATTCAAGATGGCCATCTTTTAATGTTTAGTCATGCAGCTCTATTTGTTAAGTACACAGAACAATTTTTGTTGATACTTTTTAGTTTTGTATGGAATATAAGAAAGCCTAATGGACATTTCTCTCCCTCCATCTTGGATTCATTTTCTCTCTGAGCTTGTTGCAAGGCATTGTGGCATTCCGAGCTGTATGCAGGGTTTTATAAATACCAAAGTCCCAAAATTGGGCTTGCTAGGAGGCATGGCCACACTGCACACTGGATGATCCACATTGAAAACTGGAAATACAGAAGAGGCTAGTTGTAATATTTGCATTTTTTGAACTCTCGTTCAAACAGGTTTGAGGACCAGAACTACTGTTGTATATACTGTACAAATATTTGTATTTTATACAATAATACTATATTTTTGCTAGGTGTTTGTGTTGTTGTTAAATTGAGCCTCCACTTAAATTAGCAAAGAACATATATATCTCTCTGGTAATTAGGAATACATTGTAATAATGCTAATCCCATCCTGCTTTTCATCTCTCATCTTCATCACCTGCTCGCTCTCTTCTTTTTGCCTTGTATCTTTTCCCGTCCCAAAGCTGAGCTTTGATTGATTGTCATTTTATGTTTGTCTGTGTCAATGAAGAAAGTAAACATAGGGTCAGCTGATATTTATGTTTTATGAATCATTTTCGTAGACAAGTGAATTTACTGAAGTCTACCAGGAAAGCTTGGTAAATGAGTTTGTTAAATCCATTCATTAATTTTCAGTTCAAAATAGTGAAATTAGACAAAAGTTTATTATTTTTCATCCCGGATTATTTCTGTCGTCGTTTAACACTTGTATTGTGAAACAGCTGTCAAATATAGAGTGGTGCAGGAATGACGTATTTCTGTAGGCCCAAACCCGGAAGCAAGTTGCATTTTAGCACTTCCGAAATAAGGTCTGTGGTGAACACAAGCTCAAGATATTTTCACATTTTATTCTATGACATAAAACATACTAGTAATACCCTCTTGTGATTTTTTTTTTTTTAAAGCTTTTACTTTTGTTTGTTACAAGTTGCTAAATAGGACTACAAAGGTTGTCTGGACATTAAACGTCATCAGCTGAACAGGTAAACTCGTCTATGCACTAGTCCTTTGTGTTTATAATCATGCTCTTGCAAACTATTCTAACTTACACTTTCTGGGAAAATGTTTTTAAACAAAGACTGAAAAAGTGATGGTGATGAAGTCACATGACCATGGTATAGTTCGTTTGTAATCTAAGGTTATCTTTTTATTTCTGGCCATTGTATTTAGGCTTTATAAAAATGTGTTCATTTGTGAAAATGACCTTGATGGACAAAACTTGTAAGTATCATAAACTTTGTTGATCACAGAGCTTATTTTTGGGGTTTTTGTGAAGGGAATCAGGGTGATGCAACTTACGAGTTTTTCCTACAAAATATGTCATCCCTGCAGCACTCTATTATATGTTTAGTTTAGCTGCTTACATCTTATCTTGCACTTTATGAACATTAAATGGTTAGTTCACTCAAAAATGAAATGACTCACCCTCATGTCTTTCCAAATCCGTAAGACCTTTTGTTCATCTTCGGATCACAAATTAAGATATATTTGATGAAATACTGCCAATACAGAGCCGGCGTTCGAACGTAAACACGGAAGCTCTGCAATGTGTTCACTGTGTCAACTGCGTAGGAGACTGACAGGGAAGAGGAAAAACTGTTGAATAAAGTCGTTATTTTTGTTTTGTTTTTGTGCATAAAAAGTATTCTCGTCGCTTCATAACATTAAAGGGGACCTATTATGCAAAATTAACTTTTGCATAGTGCTTGGCTATAAATGTGTGTTGGCAGTGTGTGTACACAACCACACTATAATGATAAAAATCCAACCACTTTTTTTTTTAATCCCCATAAATCATAAGCAGTGTCTCAGAACAAGTCGTTTCCAGATCCCTGGCAGTGTGACGTCACATTAGCCACAGGCCCCGCCCACGAATGTTGACAGACACTGCCATTTTAACATAGAACCGCCCTGAGCGAGTTCACAGCCAGTTGTACAGTCCGCCATTGCTGCACTGACGAGAATGTCTCCCAAGCGTTTTGGGTGTTCTGTAGCTGGATGAATTAATCCACATAGCTCTCTCCATTTACTCCCGAAATCTGAGCCGCTGAAGACGAGGTGGATTATTTTTGTTTACGAAGAAAATGCTCCCTCAACGAAATTCGTTTATATCTGCGCAAATCATTTCACACCGGACTGCTTTGTGAGCGAATGCCAATACAAAGGGACAATACAAATCAGAGGTTGTGCTAAAAAAGTTGTTACTTAAGGATAGATCAGTAAACTGTTCGTGATCCACTTACAGTCTCCAGAGTGATACTGGATATGGCAGTAATGAAGGTGAGAGCACTTTATTACAGTTCATCGGAGTTGATTTACGGATATAAAGTTTACCAGTTTATTAAGCACCACCCGAAAAGGCATATGGTCTTTATATATTTGTTTACTGTCAGTTGTAACAAGTGTTTCTGTGTAATTCGCTATGTATGTTGATGATATTGCAAGGGAGAGAGACAGAGTTTATGGATAATATTTTAATGCACACTTGCACTGTGTTTTATTAAGCTCTTACAGTGATTTTCTGTTCAGAAAACAGAAAACAGTCCAGTACAACAGGCTTGTACTAATATAGTGGATAAAAATAAGAAGACAATATAAGTTATAACCGTAATTGAACTAAACTATACCCATTCTATCTGCATGCAGCATATATTCGCAGTTTCTGACGTTATAGTGCATCCTGACTGAATCCTGAAAGCGGAGAATCAGCTCTTGAAGCTCTGCCCTCTTAGGCCGATCACAGCAGCTCATTTGCATTTAAAGGGCACACACTGAAACAGCACGTTTTTGCTCAATCCCAAAAAATGGCAATTTTAACATCCTATAAAAAAATATATGTGGGGTATTTTGAGCTAAAACTTAACATACACACTCTGGGGACATCAAAGACTTATTATACATCTTGTAAAATGGGGCATAATAGGTCCCCTTTAAACCACTGTGGTCACGTTGACTATTTTAAGAATGTCTGTACTACTTATATTAAAAAATTAAAAAATATCTTAATTTGTGTTCCGAAGATGAACAAAGGTCTTGTGGGTTTCAATGTATCTGTATTGCCTGCTGTCGTGTTTACATGTTGTAAAAGCGACCTTGAGTTTGCAGAAAGGTGCTATATGAAATAAACTTTATTATTATTATTATTTATTATTATTATCTGTTCAGGATACTGTATGCCCAATGAGGCCTTAGAATGTAGCTTTTAGGAGGCAGCATAATTAAGGAACAGTATATTGTGTCAGACTTGCATTGAATTTCTGCAATAGTGAGCAAACAGTCTTGGAATTAACAGGTTTTGTTCTCATTAATAGTATGATTTCTATGAGATTATGTTCTTAAAAGTTGAAATAATTCATTTATTAGTCAAGGTACAGTGAACATGGAGGCATGTTGTCTTGATTAATAGCTATAATAGAAATAGTTTTCTCATATTTTTGGTTTTTCACAGGCTTGAGACAATGTGACCTTTTTTTTTTAACCTCCTTTTAAGTGCCTTTCCCCTTCATTACCACATACTCATATGCTTATTTGTGTAATAATTATTGAAAAATATGTGTATCTGCGTCAGAGCTGTGGTCTGTAATCTGGCTCGTGTCACTTCCTGATCCTGTTTTCACAATAACATTTAGCACTGTCGATAAAAGTGTCAAAAAAAGCCAAATATGTATTTCCATCTGTATCCAGCTTGTATAACCTCTCTGCTATGCACATTTCTTCAGATATAAAAAATAAAATAAAAACACCACACCATGAAGTATCATTAAAGTAGTGCATATAATTTTTCAGTATTCTTTTTTGGGTGAACTGTTCCTTTAAGCTACATGAACTACATGAAAAAAGATAAGAATAGATGTATTCTCATAGATTAGCAATGTGCTCGAACCATGAAATCTCTTTTCCAAACGCTCATCTGAAATGTGATGAGACCAATCCATTTGCATGAAAAAATATAATCTGAGTTTTCTCCTCTTGGTTACTTCTTAATTCATTTTCCACACGCTGACTGGAGCGTTTCAATAAAGCAGGTGTATACCTTCAGCAAAGCCATAATTAAAAAGTCTGAAGACTCTTAAATTACCATTTTACAAAATCATTTTGCTTCTTGGGAAGCGTTTGTAGTCTATAGTATTTATTTAAATTAGTATGCCAAATTCATATTTTCAGTGATCGCTCACGTCGCTGATAAAGAAACAATTCCAAAGCAATTAAATGGAGGGGCTTGAATGCTTTGGGTCATGATAGCACAATATTGGGCGCCTTTAACTCCACCTGTTTTATTAGTCATATAGCAAAGAGGATTATTTCCCAGCTAGCGTTTATCCCAATTTGCTTCAGTACCCTGAGAATTTAATCATATATCATTGCAGCGACTGTCAACTTTTTTTATTTGCTGTGCTTTCGTACCCTTGGGGGCAGTAACAGTCCCATCGGTAAACCTGTCTCTCATAAGCAGAGGAATCAGTTTTGATGTATCACCTGCAATGTTGTTTTTTTGTTTTTTTTTGTCACTCTTACTACTGCTTATATTTAGGGTTATTTTCAAATTAGACTATTATTGTTTGCTATGGACATGAATGAAATCTCTTTCTTGAGTCTCAAATGTGTGCTATTTTCTGTGTGATTGGACTGTCAAATCAAAGAACAAGCAAAAAATATGGATTAAAAAAATACTCAAAACACCCTAGCAACCCAGTAAAAACTCCCTGGCAACCACTGACAAACACCCAGGCATTGTGGTGGTGAGGAAATGTACACTGTTTTTGTTATTGTTGTTGTTATTGTTGTTTGTTTTGTTTTGTTTTTCTAATTTTTCTAATCAGAATTCTTCTCATCTTGCATTCAAGTAAAAATATCTAAATATCCTTAAATGGTTAGTTCTCCCAAAAATGTCATTAACTGTCACGTCATTAAATGTCTGTAATTAATTACTCACCCTAATGTCATTCCACACCCGTAAGACCTTTGTTCATCTTCAGAACACAAATTAAGATATTTTTCATAAAATCCGATGGCTCAATGAGGCCTGCATTGACAGCAAGACAATTAACACTTTCAATGCCCAGAAAGCTATTAAAGATGCATTTAAAACAGTTCATGTGACAACAGTGGTTCAACCTTAATGTTATGAAGCAACGAGAATACTTTTTGTGCAGTTTGATACGTGCTCCGAACCACTGATTCGAAACAAAAGATTAGTAAAGCTTCGAAGCTTCATGAAGCAGTGTTTTGAAATCGGCCAGTACAATCAATACATCATCAGTCCTTCTTCCAAAACATGTTTTTGTCTTACCCTGATTCACTATGGAAAACCTATTATAAGCATTTATATTTTAGACCTAATGGGATAGTTTTCGCGCGGAAATTGTGTACATACGTCACTTGTGTCTCGTCATATCTTGAATAGAGAAAAGTTGCTCCGGCTACTTTGACGTGTATCTGGTGTGGGATTGGCAGAGGGTTAGTTGTTACAATGAGTGAGAAAGATTGTCATGGAGCTGCTAAATCTCCATCCTCCAGGGAATCACCCGTTTTAAACAAACGCAGAACAGATGAGAGTCTGCTGGAAAAAAAGAGAACTCGACAGAACTTGTAATAAAACCAGAATCAACATTGGCTTGGCTTTTTTTTTGGAGGGATTTTAAGTGTTTTAAAAGCGACGCAGAGATGGCGTCATTTTTATTTCTCAACAAGGGAGTAAGGTATTTTATTGAACAGATAAATTGCCATATGTAGCTCTCTAAGAGAGTTCAAGCATTGTCTATTGTGAAGGGTTAAATTCATCCACACACTCACACAGAGCCGAAGCACAACCAAAACAATGTTCTTCCGCAAAATGCATGCAGTTTTGTTTTTTTAGCCAAAAAAAAAAAAAGTTACTTAACGTAATTTTAAAAATAAAAGAATTTATCTTCACCAATATTGAAGATAAATTTACTTGATGCAAAATTGCATAAAATAAGCCCCCTTTTCAGTCAATATATATCTAGCTAAATAAACGTAATATATATTTTTTCTTTTAAAATTTTCTTTCTCAGGTACAATTATTGCGTTTTAAGGATGCTATTTTTGTTTAGCTGTTGTTTTAGTATTGTTATGTCTAATTGGCACATTTCCCCGCAAGATGCTCAGAACATTTGTTTTTATAATTCTCATTATTCTCAGTGGTGATTATCACTACTGTAACTTTGTTTTTGTTTTGTTTTTTTGTATTGTCTGTGAAAGGAAGCTTACATTTTCTTGTGCTTTCTGAATTGTTATTGTTGTTGTCTACCTCTAGGCACCTCTTGCACTGCAGTGACATTAATGTGCATGATGTGCTTTGTGTATAACGTGAGTCTGATTGGATGGTGCAGTTGGTTGTTTAGTGAGCAGTGTTTACTGTACACTGGTCAGTGTAGTGTGTGTGTGTGAGTGTGAGTGTGAGTGTGATTGGGTTAGTTACCCGTATTTGTGCATTGTGGATGGCTGTCTCTATCATTACAGAGCTGTGCGTGTTTGTGAGTAATGACTAGCAGAAGACAGTCCTGAGTGCTGTGTTGTAGACTCAGGAGTCAGCAGTAAAGACAGTGCAGTCTCCCGCCCATAGTAATGGTCCCAAAGTGCTTTCAGAGAAGAAACAGCACAACAGTCATAACTTATATTAGGCTCAGTTATGTGGTGTACAGCCTGTAGGATATGTCCGCTGACTGTCAAATTGGCATCAAATTTCACCAAAGATTCGAGTACTGACAGGTGAAAGCTAGGTTTATTTATTCATTTATGCAGTTATTTCTGTTTGTGGAAGTATTTCAAATGAAAAAGTCTAGATCACTTTTCACCTCAAGTTAAAGGGTTAGTTCACCCAAAAATGAAATTTGTGTCATTAATTACTCACCCTCATGTCGTTCCAAACCCGCAAGACCTTTGTTCATTTTTCGGAATACAAAGCCGGTGTTCGGACATAAACACGGAAGTTCTGCACTGCGTTCACTGCGTAGGAGACTGACAGGGAAGAGGAAAAAATTGTTGAATAAAGTTATTTTTCTTTTGTTTTTGCACACAAAAAGTATTCTCGTCACTTCATAACATTAAGGTTGAACCACTGTAGTCACATTGACTGTTTTAATGATGTCCTTACTACTTCTCTGGACCTTTCGTTGCTTTCTGTGGGAGATAAAAAACCTCTTGGATTTTATCAAAAATATATGGTCTTGCAAGTTTGGAATGACATGAATGTGAGTACTTAATGACAGAAATTTCAGTTTTGGATGAAGTAACCCTTTAAAATCTTTTTTTCCAATTATTTTGCCCTTAAAATTATCATTACCATAATGCATCTGCATATTTATGCATTGTTTGTGTAATTCTTATTACTGTAAATGGTATTTCCAGTCATTTCTTTGGCTGTATTATATTAAAGAAATACTGTAATTACATTTTTGTCTGCATCATAAATTAAATGTACAACAAATGCTACTAGAATGTATACATTCTTTACAGGTTCTTTTCCACATTCTACTATAAGAATGAGGGATTTTTTGTATTACAACAATAATAATTTTTGGAGCACAATATGTGTAATCATCATACAAATAATGTCCAAAAGGCAAAAATATTAATGGTTGTATGATATGTTTAAAGGAACTTTACCCAACTTAAAGTTTCTTTATGAAAATATAATTCAAGGCCTTATCCATTACTTGAATGAAAAAAAAAAGAAAGAAAGATAAATATAGCAATGTATCAGTGCAACCTTACTTATAATGGATTTGACAGTGCTGCATTTGGCTATAGCCAGACATTCACGATACATTCAACTGGAACAAGAGAAGGGACACGTTCGACTTTTCAAGTAACACAAATGTCCTTTGCCCTTCACTTAGACCCTAATGTTCGCTTACTGAACTTGATTTCCCATGAGTCACATGGGTGAGTTTTGAGCTAGTCTATTATTTAGTTTACTGGGAAATTGAAGGTTGGTTAGAGTACAGCAGTTGTACAGCGAAAACCTGTTTAAAAAAATGGATTTACACCTTAGCACAAAGTACATATTTTGCATGTTGTCTTGACATATATCTTACTGAGATAACAGGCCAATCAAAGTATGCTACAGTGAATTTTACTTAACATTTACTTAAAACAGCCAATGAAATCCATTTCATTGTGAAATGTCATTGGCCACATCTATGGTCATTCGCCCTTGTGAAGAAATGCCTCCTCACTCAACATAGTATTTGGCCTAAAGCAATATGTTTTAATTATAGACATTTCTGAAGATCTAGAAAGGGGAAAAAAAAAACCTTGACAGTTTATAGACAATAGTGCTCAAATGTCAGACATCCATAAAACCAGCTACTATGGAATTTAAAGTTACAATACATTGAGGTATTAACTTTGAATGTATTGTTAAGCGTGGTATTCCACGCAACATCAACAAAGATGGTGGACGCTATGTTTTTGTTGGGTTTCAAATGTAGATGCATAAGGTATGTGATCAAAAGAGCAAAAAGGCTAAAAGACAAAATTTACTATGATATCTTGCAGTGCTACATATCATCAAGGCTGTGTATCCTATGTGTATCAGTATCAGTGTACTGGATCTGTACATTATGTCTTAAAGTGACAGCAGCCCAATATTCCTGCTGTCTGTGTTTTTAATGTTAAACAAAAGACGAGTAAGTTACTCACTGCTCTTGACTGAATAGCTTTTTTTAACTTAACTTTAATAATCATTAATCTTAATTTAATACAATGAAGATTATATGCAATGCTATTTTACATTTGATTATTCAATTTCTGTACCTGAAAACGTCTCAGGTTACGTATGTAACCATGGTTCCCTGAGAACAGGGAATGAGACTCTGCGTTCACCGCTATGGGGAACCGTCACTCGTGACAGGTGTCCGAATGCCAAAGAATCACACCACTCCAATCCTATTGGCCGGCGACAGCCTATGACGTCATCATAGTGCGAACCCAGAAGTATAAAAGAGCGCCTGGAGAAACTCAGAAAAACTGGAGAAAGTCAATACCTACTCGTCTTGAGGGACTGTTCAGCAGGCAGCCCGAAGCATGGCAGGGCAACGCAGAGTCTCGTTCCCTGTTCTCAGTGAACCATGGTTACATACGTAACCTGAGACGTTCCCTTTCGAAAGGGAACTCAACTCACCCTCGGGTCACGCAAGGCTGTCAGTGACAGGATTCCCTACGGCCAACAGCCCAAGCTGAGCCTAAAAGGGGCCTTCCGCAGAAAGCCTTCCAAGGCTGCTCAAGCTTCTGGGACCAGCTTCTGGGTCTGGGACCGTGGAAAAGTGGTCCCTTGAGGGAATGTGGCCAGGAAACCGAAAGGAACCCTGGCCAGTCACTAGAGGGGAACAAAGTCAGCCTCAGTGCCACCAGAGAGGCCGAACTGATTTGGCGAAGGACAAACCTAGTCAAGGCCAATGCACTCAAGTCTGCACTCAAGTCAAGTCTGACTAATGCACTGAGGAGGCTGTGCGCCAGAAACCCTGACACAGGGGAGCACAAACCAGCCTGAGGCTGATCGCAGCGGGAGACTTCATAGAAGTCTACAACCAATGACCAGCTTAGGGAGCTAAGCACAATTACACAGACAACCCAAAGGGAAGTACGAAGCTCACCTAACAGATAGACCATACTGTAGGCACATAGCCATGGAGGCCGGAAAGAGACCTTCAACACAACTAAAGTTCTAGATAAAGAACTACATATCACACCAGAAAACTCAACCACATGGTATTCCAAGGACGGCCAATAAGGCCACTCACCTGAAACCTAACATGCTGGGCGCACGACCAATCATGTGATTAAGTAACTGTGAGTGCCCACAAAACAGTCCATCCAACACAATCCAACGAACAGTGTACTCTGTAAAAGAACCTTTTACTCTTTAAAGCAAGAGGAGTACAACATACGGCATCACACGCTAAAGAAGGGTCAGCGGGCCTATAACCTCAGCAGACACGTGGCATCAGCTCGTGGCAATGTTATCAAGCTCCAGGCGGGAAAAATAACTGAACTGCAAAGGACGTTAATAAGTCACCCGGAGCCCTGGCCAACCAGTGGCATAAAATTCCCTTTACTCTTTTTAGTAAGGAAGTGTAAATGGTACATGACAGCATGTTCCAAACGGAGGCCCAGAAGGCCTACCTGTCACACGCTGCGCCACTAAAGTTCTAGGAGCAAAAATAGAACCAAGTTATAAACAAGGTAACTACCTAGAGCTAAAGGAGACCATGCTCAAGGAAGTAAATGCATAAAAACCAAACAGCAGAGCGGTTTAATACAGGAACTTAACCTGAGAGGCAAGCCACTCAAAAAATGTACTCAGTAAAAACACCTTTTACTCTCAGATCGAGAGGAGTACTTAGCCAAACATGATACACAGGAGGCCATAAAGCCTTGTATGCACGTGGCGTCAGCTAGTGGCAACTATGACTTATCCATGGTGATGAGTCATATAGAAACTAACTCAACTGTGCCAACATGAAAACTAAAAAGGAGGCTACTACTCCTCCTACACTTAGCAACATGTGGCGCCAGCCAGTGGTCATCCACGGGCACCAAGCTCAAAGGGGACCAGCTCTAGACCCAAGAAAATAATTGTGGGTAACTAGCTACAACAACCTGAGCTAGGCCTACACATTCCAACAGGCAATGTACCAAAAATTACATGGTACAATAAATACGCTAACATGGTCTAAGGGAGGCCTACAAGGCCTACCATCTCAAACAACATGAGCATAAGCCTGAGGTAGTGGTAAGATACGTGAGCAAACTCATGATCATATACCAACAGCACCCGAGATACAAGCTGTATTTAGAAGGAGGCTAACAATAAAGAGCCAACAATCTTTACAGTAATGTAAAACAGCTGCTGCGGTCACGATCGACTGGGAGCTAACCGAGACTATCTTAAATTCTAACCAGAATAAGACTCTCTACATTCAATCTGAGTGTGCAATCCAACAGGTGATGCACTCAGTAAAACACAAACCCTAGCTGGGGAGTACTACAAAACACCACGTTCTTAGATAGAGGCAAATCACAGCCTGCTATCATAGAAACAGGTGTTAACCTGTGGCAGCACTAGAGTAAGCTCACATATTTATGTATGTAGGGCCAAGGCTTAGAACCCAAAGCAAAAATAAATGCTTTGTAATACATGCCATCCAAACAGGATAAATGCTTTCACCAGACAGATCTGTAGATCTGTGCTGAACCCTTGAGAACGGAGGCTAACACAGTAGCGCCGTAGCTCAAACTTGAAAATATAATTCAAGGGGCTCATGGTAAAACATTATAAGGCATGACAAGGTTCTAGAAAGTAGGGTCTAGCAACACTGCATAACTTATCTCCTCAAAGATAAGGGCCTACCACCTGGGAAACAGCACCAGGAAGGCTAATAACAGCCTATAACCTTAGCTGTTAACCTCACCATCGCACCTACATAATAATGATGGGGAAATGGGCATATGGACAACAACTCCCTCAGGAGGAGGCCAGAACTAGGAACTATACAACCTTACAAGGGATAGTTATAATAAGGGTGATGTAACAAACAAACACCTAAACCTAGCTCTAGCCTAGCCGCTAGCTAAGGCCTACTGGGCCAAGCAAAGCCTGGGCTTCATTTTAAATCCTACAGAAATGAGGAGAAAATGAAGCACTACAAGCCAGCAGTGCCAGGCAGCCGACAAAGGCCGACCTGCACACAAATAACTGAAGTGATGAGTGCCAGCTCAAACTAGACTTAACAGTATTTAGCTGAGAAGCTACTCTAGCATAGAAGGCTAAAACCTAGCGACCATAATGCGGCCTGCATGAGAACTAGCCAACCTAGCGATTCAGTTATTTTGCCCAAAAGAACCCCTTCTAAATTTTCTGACTACATGCTCAGGAAAACTATACAGGTCCAAACTATCCAGGCTTCGGTTTGAGACAGGTTTATACCCTTCTCAAATTCCTCCGCAAGCTCCACCAGTGAGCCCCATGATTTCAGCCGCCGCTCTGCCTAAGCACGAGCAGGGCTGGAACCACCGGGCTAAGGCGCCGAGGCCTCTTCCATTTAGAAGAGGGCCAGATGAGAACGGAGCGTCTTCATGGTAAGACGCTCACAGTTAACACAGACAGCGCCCTCAAGCACTGTCCGTGCGTGCTCCTTCGCCCAAACAGAAAACGCACAGATTGTGTGTGTCCTCAGGTGTTAAAAACCTAGGACAAGGATCAACACGCTTCCTGAAACGTTTGTCAGACATGTTGTAGAGTAATTCCTTACTGGTGTAGAAAACAATGGCATAGACAGAACAGTCCCGAAGGACGAGAAGATACTGACTGTTTCTCCAGGCGCTCTTTTATACTTCCGGGTTCACGCTATGATGACGTCATAGGCTGTCGCCGGCCAATAGGATTGGAGTGGCGTGATTCTTTGGCATTCGGACACCTGTCACAAGTGTAAGGCGAGGCTTATGATTTTGTTGATTTGATTTAGATGGTTGTGGTTTGCTATTGGTGGATCTCATGTGGATGACAGGTTGCGCCACCCTCATCATCAGAGAAGAGATGTTGCTGCAAGAGGGAGGAGTTATTTTGATTCAAGATTACGAAAACACATAAATTAATTTAAAAAATACTTATGTGCATGGATAAATCATTTAAATACTACAATGTTCCATTAAAAAGAATTGTACATTTTGATTTCATGGTGACTTCATGGTGACATTTAAAATGTGATTTAGAACTTTTTTTGTTTTGTTTTTTCTTGCTTTTGGATAGATATTTAGAGTTATTTAATTAGAGTTAATTAGATTTAGGTAGAGTAATTTAATTAGAGATATTTATTTGTTGCCCTGACAGTTTCCCTGTACTTTTTACACCTTTGCTGCATGTGTACATAAAAATAGAGCAGAGGGAACTCGCTCCATCACTGCCCGAATACTTGAGTATTCTGCTGATTTATCTGTCAAGCACTGGAGCAGTCAAAATGACCCAAATGCACATCCCCAGTATTCACCGTGTCTCAGTTGTGGAGTTGGTGCTGTCTCCACTTGTGGTGTGATGGCTGCTCCTGTCGTATGAAGGCATAATCAGCCCTGTTCCTCGACAGCCCAGCACAGGATGGAGTTTGAATGAAGACAAGAAAATTCTTGCAAATCCCCTGCTGGCACACTTGTCTCCACATTAACCAGCTCAGCCCAGCGTATTTCCCGCCAGCCCATTAGACTGACTCATATTCCAGCGGATATTTCAGATTAACCTTTTCGAGAGCTTTCGGGACGACCAAAAATACAACAGCAGAATCAGTGGCCAAAAGCAGTGAGCAGCCAATGCGTGTGATATCTCTGTGTGAGGTGTTTGTTCATCTGGAATGAATTATATTGGTTCTGTTTAACAGCTTTAACAGCAGTTTTTAAATGTATAACAAATTTTATGCTAGATTTTGCAATACACATTGTTTAATTCAGCTACTTTTCTTGCAGGTGTTAGAGATTGTTAGCATTCAAGCTCTATTTGATGGCAGGAAAAAGCATGACAGGGTTGTTTCTTCCCTGCAAAATTGATTGTCAAACCTTGTCAAGCAACAAGGTGCAAATAATGTTTGAATATGGATTTTGTTGTTTACAGCAAGATCTCTGATGAAGACTGCAAAACGCAATTAAATAAGCAAAATGAGATCAGACAGATGAAGCTAATCTCTTTTCAAGCATTTTAACTTGATACACATCTGCGTTATTTAAAGGGATAGTTCACCCAGAAATGAAAATTATCCAATGATTTACTCATCCTCAAGCCATCCTAGGTGTATATGACTATCTTCTTTCAGATGAACACAATCGGAGATATATTTAAAAATATCCTTAGTCCTCCAGGTTTATAATAGTTGTGAATGGGGTGGGGGGGGGGGGTTACCGTAACCCATTCGGACCATAACCCATTTTAAAACAACAACAACAAAGAAATGCATCCATCCATAATCAAAGTAATCCATACGGCTCCAGAGGGATAATAAAGGCCTTTTGAAGCGAAAGGATCCGTTTTTTGTAAGAAAAATATCCATATTTAAAATTTTATAAATTCAAATAATTAGTTTCCGGCGGACGACCGTACGCATACTGCGCAAGTCGACTTGCACCAAATGAGTAATCCTCTGATGCGATGTATAATGCAGGATGTAGGAGTATCGTAAGCTTAGACAACAGACTCAAGCCTCTTCTCTTATATCGAAATCCTCCGACATTTCTCTTTAAATTTTCTCGTTTCAGACTTCTAATTTGTGACCAGTGTTTTGTTTTGCTCTATCCTCTGTGCCTCTGTGTTTGTCATTGCGTCGCGTCAAAGGTTGCTCTTCCACCCAAATTGACTTGCACAGTATGCGTATGGTCATAAATATGGATATTTTTTCTATAAAAATGTATCCCTTCGCTTCAAAAGGCCTTTATTAACCCTCTGGAGCCGTATGGATTACTTTGATTATGGATGGATGCATTTTGTTTAGTTTTTTTTAAACATGGCCTCCCATTCACAACCATTATAAACCTTGGAGGACTAAGGATATTTTTAAATATATCTCCGACTGTGTTCGTCTGAAAGAAGATATACACCTAGGATGGCTTGAGGGTGAGTAGACCTAAAACTTACTAAATGTAAGAGAGAGAGATACAGTATCATAATGTGTCAGTGTTCTGATATCATAATGAAGAAAAGCTTAACAGCTTTATTGTCTTTTATTTTGACATTCTGCTCCATTTCCTTTAGTTCCAGTTTCCCAGCTCTGTTTAGTTTTGGTTTCCATACTTACTCATTACTCCCTTGTTAGTTTCCACAGTTACCCATTACTTTCACCTGTCTCGTTTAGTTTTCTTTTGTTTGTTCCCTCATATATAGCCCTTAGTTTGCACTTTGAGTTTGATGGTTATCTTCAGTGGTTATGTGATTGTTTTTCTATGATTATTACTCCTGTGATCTCCTGCATGTTCCTAGTTGGATTATTAATAAAGAGTGCTTATTTGTAGGATTGCCACTGCATGACAATAACAAAACTACTTCACTGCTTATTACAGTTCTCTACAGTGTGACCGTTTCAGTCGCATTTGCCACAGAAAATTACTGTGTGCGACTGTGAAAAAGTATTTAGGAGCACCAGTGCAACTGATCCAAACAGGCCTGGTTCTCCTAGAGGGTGCAAAATAGGCCAAACGAATTTTGCAAACGCGCCAGTGCGTATTTGTGTTTCCAGTCTGGAGAGCGTGGAGAGAGAATGTGTTGTTGCAGCGTTGAGCAATATAGCCGTGCACAGACATATCTGATGATTTCACAATGGCCAATCAGAGACTTTTAAGTTACACTGCTCAAAACGCTGGAGTTTGTTCAGTGCTGAGTTATGCAAGCTCACGAATCCTCTCTTTATAACAAACAAAGTACAGACACAATGTAAATAAGAGATTCATTGTGCAGTATAGACAATTTCATTAATTATAACAGAAGTTTGTGAGATCGCGATTAACTGAGATGAGTGACAGCTTTTTTTTAATGATTATAAAGGGAGTTTGCAAATGTAATATTTCTTTTACAACAATTCAATAAACGTGAAGTTATTATTAAGTGACTTACATTTTAGGAACAGTATTCTCAGATTTTGCTCTATTTCATCAACGACAATAGTTCCAAACAAAATCACAGCTGAACCGCTGCGCATCTTCGAGCAAACACAGTTGTTTCGTATATGGATGAATCTGTTATATATATAAATGTAATGTAAAAATGTTATATATGTAAAATATATATATATATATATATATATATATATATATTTTTTTTTTTTTTTTTTTTTTTTTTTACATATATAAATTTTTACATATATAAATTTTTACATTAAATTTATATGTAATGTGTACTAAACAAAATTATAAATACTTTTGTTTTTTCCCCCATTTTTCATGAGCTGAACTCAAGGATCTAAGACTTCTTCTATGTACACAAAAGGCCTATTTCTCTCAAATATTGTTCACAAATCTGTCTAAATCTGTGTTAGTGAGCACTTCTCCTTTGCCGAGATAATCCATCCACCTCACAGGTGTGGCATATCAAGATGCTGATTAGACAGCATGATTATTGCACAGGTGTGCCTTAGGCTTACCACAATAAAAGGCCACTCTAAAATGTGCAGTTTTATCACACAGCACAATGCCACAGATGTCACAAGTTTTGAGGGAGCATGCAATTGGCATGCTGACTGCAGGAATGTCCACCAGAGCTGTTGCCCTTGAATTGAATGTTAATTTCTCTACCATAAGCCATCTCCAAAGGCGTTTCAGAGTATTTGGCAGTACATCCAACTGGCCTCACAACCGCAGACCATGTGTAACCACACCAGCCCAGGACCTCCACATCCAGCATCTTCACCTCCAAGATCGTCTGAGACCAGCCACCCGGACAGCTGCTGCAACAATTGGTTTGCATAACCAAAGAATTTCAGCACAAACGGTCAGAAACCGTCTCAGGGAAGCTCATCTGCATGCTCGTCGTCCTCATCGGGGTCTCGACCTGACTGCATTTCGTCGTAACTGACTTGAGTGGGAAAACGCTCACATTCAGTGGCGTCTGGCACTTTGGAGAGGTGTTCTCTTCACGGATGAATCCCAGTTTTCACTGTACATGGCAGATGGCAAGACAGCATGTATGGCGTCGTGTGGGTGAGCGGTTTGCTGATGTTAACGTTGTGGATCGAGTGGCCCATGGTGGCGGTGGGGTTATGGTATGTGCAGGCATATGTTATGGACAAGAGAACACAGGTGCATTTTACTGATGGCATTTTGAATGGACAGAGATACCGTGACGTGATCCTGAGGCCCATTGTTGTGCTATTCATCCACGACCATCACCTCGTGTTGCAGCATAATAATGCACAGCCCCATGATGCAAGGATCTGTACACAATTCCTGGAAGCTGAAAACATCCCAGTTCTTGCATGGCCAGCATACTCATCGAACATATCACCCATTGAGGGACATGTTGGGGACATGTCATCCCCATGTTTGGGATGCTCACTAACACAGATTTAGACAGATTTGTGAACAATATTTGAGAGAAACAGGCCTTTTGTGTACTTAGAAAAAGTCTTAGATCTTTGAGTTCAGCTTATGAAAAATGGGGGCAAAAACAAAAGTGTTGCGTTTATAATTTTGTTAAGTGTATATATATATATATATATATATATATATATATATATATATATATATATATATATACCTAGGAATTCATTCTATGGAGTCAAATATCGCCTTATAATGAGAAGGCTAATTTCTGTCGTTGATCAGAAGGTGCTCCTAAATTTAAAAAAATTTAGAAATTTAAGCGCAGATCCCTGTATTATTTATATTTGAAAAAAAAAGTCAGGGGGAAAAAATGAAAACAGGAAATGATATCATAGAGAGGAGCCGTGCAGACCCTCATGAGCATCTCTAAAAATAGATGATTTGAGCTTTGCATGACAAGGCAAGGTTAGTTAAAGCGATAGTTCACCCTAAACTGAAAATTAAGTCATCATTTATTCACCCTGGATTTGTTTTAATGCCGTTTGGCCTTCTTTCTTTTATAGACCATTTATGCACTATCCCTTTAAGTTTGTAAAATGGCATGTCTTATGATTCCCAAAAAGCTTGATATTTATGAATTAATATATTTGTATGATATTTGTCAATCATGTTTTAAAATGTATTGTAGATGTAATCAAATTAGAAGGAAACTTTTTACTTATTTTAAATTCATTAAACAAAGTCATTGAATGACTTTTCTTGAAAATGGTTGGTTTATCAAAACCATTTGAACCCAGAGTACATTTCTAAGAAAACCACAATGTTTTAAGCATGATTTTTAAGAGATTTTTTATTTTTATTCTTTTTTATGTGAACGCTCATTGACCCATTTGTCTCTACCAAATTTATGTTAAACATAAGTTCAGTCAAGTGTGACAAAACTTTTGACTGGTGGTGTATGCGCTCAGCATGGGTTTCCACCCAGTCAAAGGCCTTGACTGTGCTGTTGTAATTATCTGCCTCAGCATTAAAAATGACATAATGGATCACCCTTGTGCTTTGGTGTACTCAAGTCTGTTGTTAGCTCGTTGGCCATAACGTTAATTACATTTACATTAACTCATAACAGCCCCCGCCCCAGTCTGCGTCTGTTGTCATGACAGTATCTCGTCTCTCAGAAGCCTTTTCATTTCACACTGAACAATGTTGCTTTAATGACTATAATTTGTTTCATTTAGTTTTAACTCTTGACATAACTAATTTTGCTCATTATACAGTAACGGTTTACTGTTAGATCTTTTATATAGCATGCCACCATAAATGCACCATCTCATCAAAGCTCTGCCCACATAAACACTGAATAAATAAGAGACGGGGAATATTCCACTGCTGAATTAGCACAAGACGCGCCGCTGTTAAACTGTAAGTATATCCTCCTCCGGCATCGGTAAGCAGACTGAATTAACAGCATGCTTCAGCCTCAGTGTTGCGTATTTCTCCCTCAACATGTTAATGTTGTCATGGTAGGTCGGCTGCAAATGTCAAGGCACATCTTGCTATTAATAGAGCTCTAGTTTTACAGTTAACATCTGGGTCATGTTTTTTTTTTTTTTTTTTTTCCTCCAGACAGCAGTTAATTCAACATGTACCCGTTGAAATCCAGTTTGTGTTTTTGACAAGCCACTTTGTGCTATGCAAATTTGAATAGATAGACTCTAATAACAGCTTCTGAATTAACGTTGATTCTTGCCGCCGGTGAAAACAAGGCTCATGTGTCAGAATAATAATAGTGCCAGTCCAATCAGAGCCTCCATACTGTGATGGAAACACACACAGACCAAACAAACAATTTAATATACAATGGGCTCAAAAATCAGCCGTCGGTTTAAGTATAGACTTCATTGCATAGATTTGTAAGTTGTAAAAATGTTGTAGTCTTTGTTAATTACCCCAGATGAACCAACCGAAATGGATGGAAGGCATTGAATGCTTAAAGGGGTACTTCACTGCTAGCAAAATAGGCTTTCAAAAAAACGTGGTTGCCTATACAGTAGATAGGCCGATTTTTTTTTTTTTTTTTTTTTTTAATCTGTGCTATCTGACTAGAGAAAACAGAAAAAAAGGCTGTTGTCTTCCCTTTTGCCAAATATGTAGGAAAACCTTAACACCCATAATGCACTGGGCATGTTGCCGTCCAAGGTCTGCTATGGATACGCTTGACCAAAGACAAATACCGCCTTGCTTTAGTAGGAAATACTTCTTAGCAAACTTTTAGTCATAACGGTGTCGACTTATATTGTTCCCGGGTGCAATAATTCAAAGAGTAAACATTTAGTGATCTGTTAGTTGTTTAAAGAGTAGACAAAAGCCCTATTCGGATGGTAATTGTTTCTCACATGGACGTCTGTAAAGATAAATTTGCATGACACCTCAGTGATAAAACTCATTCAGATGGCGATTTACTCATGGAGATGGAGTGAGTTTTATAATCTACGGACCCAGGAATGCACTGCTCACATGGTCGCATGATTGTCTGCTGTAAATAAAATGTCATATGCTTGGAATAATATGAATACATTTATATTGAATTTAATAGGAACATAAAATCATATTTATTATGTGATTTAAATCTCCTGTTTAAAAATAAGAAGACAGACACGCTATAGTTGCAATGAATTTCTGTCTTGCATTTTAAAAATATGAAAATTAGCGGAATTAAGTTAATGCAGCTTCTTATTTGGGTCAATGACGTGACGGGTCATTTTTTTGTCCAAAGGCCTTAATAATAATAAAAAACAGATATGACATCCAAAGAATGTAAGGTAGTACAACTAGGTGTTAATAATATTTTGCTACATATAAAAGTATTTTAAAGATTTTGAAGTGAAGACACCTACAAAGGACCACATGGTCGTGAAGCAAAGTAACTCTCTTTTAACTATTTGAAAAATTCATGTTTTCACTCATACACATGTCCCGAAACATCAGGTCCAACTGCAATAAAACATGGAAAATGTTGCAATATTTTAAAAACTTGTACTAAATATAAAATGTTTGATTGTCCTTTTGCTAGCTAGCTAGCTAGATATTAGCCTGTTAGCATTGTTTGAAAATAGTGTAATTCGGTATAACCAAAGCTGTCATTCGGTAAAACCAAAATTTTGGTTAAACCGAATTACTGTTTTTGCTGACAAATTTTGTCCATCTTGTAAAAAATGATGGAAGCAGTGTTAATGGATTATAAAAACCACAATCTCATTGTTAACACTTAATAAAACGTCGAAATTAATTATATCTCCATTATGGTTTTTTTACATTTTTAAAAACCTTATTCGTCAATGACTTATTTACATGAGGTAAACATAAAGCTGCTCGGTTTATATTTTGAATGTATATAATTGTAGGCTATATAGGCTAATACACTTTAACATTGTATTGCTGTAATGGCCCATTTCAAATGTTTACATGTTTTATTCCTCTTTCTCCTTTCGCTGAGGTGGAGCGGTGACATTCTGGATTTGGACGGCAATAAAATGATATTTAAAATGAAATTACTAGCCCATGTAAATGTTGAAAATACCTTACGTCCCCATGAGAAACAATTACCATCCGAATAGGGCTAAAGTAATATACAACGTTCAGTGATAAACCTACTACTTACAATAACTGTTCTGTTAACAACCCTCCGTCAATCTGACTGTTTGGCAGGGATACAAAAATGAAAGTACGATCTGTAGTTTTCACAAAAGGCCTGGAGCATTTTGCATCATCTGATGGACTTTTGCTGACAAATAAATATGAATTTCTTGGTCCAGGTAACACTAGTAAATATTGTTAATTTACATATACTAAAGACTACAATACAAAGCAGGTTGAAAATCAGCAAGTTACACTTAATCCAGAAGACAGATTCTGTCAGTTTCTTCAGCGACAGGTAAATCTGACCTACAGTTGAAGTAGGAAATGTTATAAAATTGTTTAGCATTTTCTCTAAGGAAAAATCTTTTAAATTCTTTATGAAGGTATATAATTAGGACACCCTTAATTAGAAGTGTTTATGCTGGGAGGTGTTGCAGCTCAGTTTGTGTGTGAAGCCTTCAATGTGAATTTTGGCCTTGTTCTTATGCCTCAATAGTCCTTTAATATTCTTTCAAGCATGTTTAATTGCAAGTGAGAAATATTGTGCTCTGCTGTTTAATGAATGTTCACTTTTCTGTCTGTTTGTGTTTGAATATTGATTTTTGTTTAGTGTATCCTAGAAGGTGTTCATCATCATCATCATCATAGTCAAACACTAGATGTTTTATATCATAGCACCAGAGCTAAAGACGGTAGCTTCATTAATTAAGTGCTTGGGTGTATATGTGGGTGTAAATAGGTATAGAAATAAATAGGTTTTTGCTTTCTCTATTTTCAGGTCTGCTTATTGTTGAAATAAATAAGTACTGTAACTTAATTTCCACAAAATGCTTACAAGTAAATCTCTTTATTAGTGAAAGGAGCTGTTTAATCTTAATAAAATGTATACTGTTCACCCAGGACGTCAAACTAAATATTATATGACCTAGTTTTATTTTGTATGAGGTTTGCCTTTTTTTTTTTTTTTTTTGAGCTACCCTGTTACCAAAATTTATCTGCATCTAAGAAAAAACATTTCTTAGATGCAGTTTAAAACCCTGATTTGTGTCATTTTAATATTTTTAGCAAAACATATTGAATAAGCATAGAAATTGAATAATAATAATAATAATAGAAAACTTTGATAACGGTTGAATGGTTGAACTTAGCAAATGCAGTCAATTATATAAAAATAAAAATTGAATTAGATTGTTTACTAATGCTGTTGGGTGTCACAATTTTTACAAAATATTCTGTTTTTGTAACAAATTATGCTGTCACACTGTTAAGTATTACATTTTTAATCATATTTAAAAAAACATTGTTTTACTCAGTTCAATAGATTTTTTTTTTTTTTTGGTCCCGCTTTGTATTAGGTGTCTGTAACTACTATGTACTTACATAAAAGAAGTAATTGTTAGGTACAATTATTGTGTTGATGTTGTATTGTAAAACACTTGTGCTGCTATTGAGGTGGATACAGGTAGGGTTGGGGACAGGTTTGGTGGTATGGATAGGTTTAAGGCATAATTACAGTATAATTGATACAATGCACAAATTAGTTATTTAAATGTTAGTACATAGTAGTTAAAGACACTTGATATGAAGTGGCTCCTTTTTTTTTTTAACTTTAACAATATGTCACTGTTGTTTTACCAGTGTGGTGGGAGAAGCCAAAATCACTGCTTTAAACACATCTGATGTGGTAAGACAAGCTGCTTTTTATGCCATGATTTTATGTTACATAACAGTTTATCTAACATATCTTTCAAATAGAAATAGTTCTCTAAAGACCATGAATTTTGTGGCAAGAATTATGTTGGAAGGGCAGAGAGCACTAAGAAGAAATTTCACCAAAAAAGCCCACTCTATTTAATACCTTTGAACCGTCGCATTCGACCGAAACCCTTTCAGTGCTCAGGGCAGATTTGCTTTCAGTGCGGCAGGAGTCTTGCCGTTCTCAACGCTTGACTGTATTTGCATAGTGAAGGATTATGGTGGGCCGACAGAATGGCCCCTGCGGTTTCTGAAAGGGTCCCTGGAGAAATGTTGAGCGATTAGCTACTTTAAATATCCTGCTGAGGGACTGTCTTTTGGTATTAGGTCCTCTGTGGATCATTACGATGATGAGCTCAGAGGGTCAGTTTTATTTAACAAATGTTAGCCCTTTGTTTCAAAATAAAGACTGATGCAGCCGTGGAAACTTTCCTCAGGAAAATAGTTATTTTTGTTATGCAAGTATAACGGGAGGAAGCAGATGGAATGTGTTTGTGGAAGTTGTGAGAAGCCCGCGGTGCTGGAAAGGTCTGTGTGTGGAGTTTATTCCAAATCTGTGTGTCTGTATTCTTCTGTTCGGATGATAGAGTGCCTACACTTCACAGGAAGTATATTCCCTCTCAGACTGCAGCGATGGAGGCTTATGGCAGCAGCGATAAGACACAATAAGAAGCAAGTACACCTCTTCACACCTGCTTAAAGTGCTCGATCAGCAGAAACCACACATGTGAGCTGTGAGGAAGGAGAGAAAATTAAAGGAGGCTCTACTGTCACAGTCAAAAAATTTGAAAATTCGTTGTAATTATTAGTGGTCTTGCTAAGGCAGACGTGAATGACAGCTCAAAATTCTGCAGCTTTTTAAAGAGAGGTGTGCTATTACTTTTTTTCATAGGAATATTATAGAGACTTTGGGATAGGCTCTGGCAACCACCCACAACATGTTAACGTTATGCACATTGCACACACATTATAATACAAAGATAATTTCTGTGGTAATAGTGCATTAACTGGTTCTAGTACTAGCATTATTGGATTTGAATTGTAATTAAAGCTGCAGTCTGTACGTTTTGCCTCTTTGTCTCCATCTCTGTTTGAAATCTGCAATTATTTGCAGAATTATCAACTTTACGTGGGTTGGGCATCAGCACGGCTGCTCAGCGCGGATGAATCTAATGTTTTGAGGGGTATGTGTGGGCTGCGAGTCACTGCACCAGTGTGGATATCCACTGTACTTCGAAATTACAGATACAACGTCTCATCTGAACAAGTAACATGTCTGCCACTTTTGTTCAGAGCATAGACTGTAAAAAAAAAAATATATATATGGATGACGCACTCCACTCTCTTCCACTGTAGTAAAGTGAAGCCGTCAATGTTCCAATATGGTGCTGATATCTTGTGCTGATTTGGGACCTGAGTCTGTGCAGTAGTGAACTCGAGACCCATTTTTGCGCAGTAGTGAGCATGAAGTGGAGTCGCACCCTATCAAGGCCCCGCCCACACTCCCACAGAATCGTTTAGTACAGTTTACTACATTATGGAAATGTAGAAATTACAATTAAAGCTCCAATCTCCTCCTGAAAATGCCCAAAAAAGTCTGTTGGTGCCACTACTTCGCTCAGAAAAGCTGTCAATCACAGCTGTCGATCATGATGTTACACCCGTTTTTATAGAATATAAAAAAACGAACACTTGAACTTAGAACAGTGTGATAAAAACTACATAAAAAATGACAGAAATCGTCTTTAGAAAAAAATGATTTGAAGTGTAATTTAATTGTTTAGTTTGTCTCACTTCCCATTAAATTACATGGAAAGGGCGGGGTTTATGACCTATACTGGGACCAACCACCTGGGGGCGATCTAGACCCTTTGGCTTCACTTTTCAGGACTTGGTTCAGACCAACAGAAAACAAATCTGCCAATGTTGATTAAATCTAACAATCACAAAGTTAGCTCAGATCACTTCAAATTGTGCGAATAATTATTGTTGTTATACTTTGTTCTCAAATTGTTAATGTTAACAACATTGCGTGACTATGTGTATTTAGTGTGTATTAGCGTTATCTAATTAGCATTATCTACCCAATGAACCATTAAAATGTCTTACCTGTCCAGCAGAAAAAAAATAATCTCTGTGTCCGCTTTAAACCCGTTCAAAACGCGGAGTTCATGCCACCTTTCAAAAGCCCTTCCAATATTTTTTCTTGTATTCGCATGGGCCTGGTCGCATTTCCTTTTTTGCTGTAGCCACTCTGCAGTCCAAAGTCTTTGGTAACACTTTATTTTACAGTGTCCTTGTTACATGTTACATGTAGTAACTGTAGTAATAACTATAAATTATGCGTAATTATATGCAACTAACCCTAAACTAAACCTCCCTGATCCTAACCTTAAAGTAAGTACATGTAGTTAATTATTATTATTACACAGTACTTAAATGCATAGTTACACTGTAACACGGACACCTTAAAATAAAGTGTAACCAAGTATTTTGCTTTTTACTACTGGTGATTCACCAGTTGTCAGTGATGATGGTCGTTTTTACCTTTCTTGATTACAATCCACCATCAAAATGTATTCCCCGCGGAAACCTACAAGTACGACTCAAATTTTAAAAAATTTTTTTTACAAGCTTACCGTTGTGAATCGGGCTAAGGTAAGGAGATCGTTTTGAACACTGGCTGGTTATGTACTTTCTCAATAATTGATTTTGGATCATTTTTAACCAAAAAAACATTACGGACTGCAGCTTTAACAAACAAAATCCCTAAAGTATTTCTGGAAGCATTTCCAAATGTAATTCTCGAAGATGGATTGACAGTTTTGCTTTGATCAACATGTCCAGCATTCATTCTCTTATTGTGCAGGAGTTTATAATTTCCAGCATGTTTACCATAAAGTACTTAGATTCTACAATTGCATGCATTAAATTACATGACAGACCAAACATTTATTCATGGGATGAGGAGGTAAATGCGCACGAATGCATAATCCTGGAACTGTACAAGCTGTGGCATGTGTGTTAAATCAAAATGGGTGTTGACTCCAAACAACCATTCAATTTGCACCGTTTCACAGACAATAAGACAAACAGCATTTGTAGTATTTAAGTATTTCAGCTCTTATACGTCAGGTTGTGATATGTTAAGCAGTTATTCAGAAGTTCCATCAATCAGAAAAGCCGAGGGACACTCCCAAAGGCCCGATATTTACAGCCAACATGTTTTATGCAATGCAGTTTAAAGGGTTCTGTCTTCCTGTCAGAATTCTAGGCTGTGTTTGTATTTTATGCAACACATCAGCCCTGGTTTTAGACTTTCTAAAAAGGGGAGGCCACTGATGAATGTATGGGCATAATGTAGTGTGTGAGTGGAGGAACACAAGCTATGAAACTGGGTCTATTAAAATAGTTCAATACTTGTATAACAACCGGTAGAGTACAAAGTACACATACAGTTGCAAGAAAAAGTATGTGAACAACTTGCAGAATCTGTGAAAATGTGAATAATTTTAACAAAATAAAGGAGAAAATACAAAATGCATGTTATTTTTTATTTAGTACTCTCCTGAGTAAGATATTTTAGATAAAAGATGTTTACATATAAGCCACAAGATAAAATATAAAATATAAAAATAGCTGAATTTATAAATAAAAATAACCCCATTCATAAGTATGTGAACCACTGATTCTTAATACTGTGTGTGGTTACCTGGATGATCTATGACTGTTAGTTTGTTTTGTGATGGTTCTTCATGAGTCTCTTGTTTGTTCTGAGCAGTTAAACTGAGCTCTGTTCTTCAGAAAAATTCTCCAGGTCCTGCAGATTCTTCAGTTTTCCACCATCTTTTGCATATTTGAACCCTTTACAGCATTGACTGAATGATTTTGAGATCCTTCTTTTCACACTGAGGACAATTAAAAGACTCAAACACAACTATTAAAAAAGGTTCAAACATTCACTGATTCAAATATGCAAAAGATGGTGGAAAACTGAAGAATCTGCAGGACCTGGAGAATTTTTCTGAAGAACAGAGCTCAGTTTAACTGTTCAGAACAAACAAGAGACTCATGAAGAACCATCACAAAACAAACAAACAGTCGTAGATCATCCAGGTAACCACACACAGTATTAAGAATCAGTGGTTCGCATACTTATGAATGGGGTTATTTTAATAAATTCATCTTTTTTTCTTTTTTTTGTCTTGTGGATTATATGTAAACATCTTTTATGTAAAATATCTTACTCAGGAGAGTACTAAATAAAAAAATAACATGCATTTTGTATTATCTCCTTTATTTTGTTACAATTATTCACATTTTCACAGATTCTGCAAGTGGTTCACATATTTTTTCTTGCAACTGTATGTTCTGTCTAGCTGCAATACACACTAAATTCTTAGTACCATGGTATTATCTGAAGTACCCAAGAGTAACATGTAAATGCTGTGGTGCATGACTATGAAAAGCATTCAGTACCATGCTGTAAAGTGAATTACCACGTTACTAATGTCTGATACCATTGCATGGAAGTAAAGTCAGCCTGTGCACAACTCTAGACCTCTTTCTTTCTCACCAATCTTAAAGTATATTTTTGTTGCATTCACAGCTTAGGGACTGGACTGGACTGTGCTGTTCTTTTTGCTTGATACAGAGCCCAACCCAGAACTTCATGAGAGGCTGTTTCCCCAGTCACAGTGCTTCTGGATTGAGACTGGCTTTTTCCATTTAAAGGAAGTCTCTTTGATGAAATATAGACGAGCATAATGCATAAAGCACACAGGTTTTTAGATGTTTGAAGATCCGGTATTTTAAAACTGTTATAATTCTTATTTGTTTCTTTTTTACTGAATTTATACAAATTTGCTTTGCACTCTAAACTGTTATTATTAATGATTAATATACTTTTCTGTACTGCTCAAAGCAATGTTAATCCAAAATTTTAAAAACTCTATAATTACTTATTAAATGTAAATGTAGTCCTGAGAGGTTTCACTTTCAGCTCTTTTGAGGCTAACAATATATGTAGTATGTATGCATGTAAAAAATTATAATTTATTGAAAAAGTGAAATTAATATGATGGATGGATGGATCATTTGACCAATAACAATCAAGTATTCCATAGAGATGTGAAATATCATAATCAACTGGTAAACTTCCCTAACTTGAGCCCTTTCCAGAAATAAAAGCAATCACAACATTTTGAATTTATAACGTGACTTTTAAATCAAAGGTTTCTACTGTAAATAAACTGGCCAGCTGTTGTCCTAGCTGAGCAAACAACATCTGTGCGTCTTTATAGCTGATCATCACGTCTGGATCACCCTTCAAGTTCTTATCTAACCCAGAAGCATCTAAACATAAGGATTCAACCTAAAGGCAGCCAAGTGGGTGATGCCTGTCTAGCTTAAGACCCTGAGAATGAATGATGTGACGTGACAAACTAGAGCGCTCTCTTTATCCGACATCAGTCGCATGCTATGTGAGCGTTGTAGTAGTATATTTATTTGCTATTTCACATTATAGACGTGATAGACGATGGGTAGTTGCGTATACAGTATAAGCTGCAGAAACTCAGTCCTGTGAGCCTCTGAAAATCCTCTTGTAGACTCTGCAGTGTTTCTGCATGTTGGCTTTATCACCGGCAGCAAGGCCAACCACATGAGACAATCAATATTTTCTGTATTTCTATATTTTTCCCATGGTGAAATACAGCAAGTGTTTAAAGGAATGCATCACCTATAAATTGAAATCCTGTCATTATGTACGGTCTGTGTACTTTTGCGTCCGTTCCTTTTTCCTTTTTTAAACCAGAAATTAAATATGGAAAATGCGGTTTCTTTGTTTTTTATTTTAACACTGATGAATAAAATTAGCAGATACAAACTAATTTCCTTATGCAAGATTATTATTTTGTTAAAAATAAAACTTGTTTTTTAATATGTAATTTTTTTTCGTGTGTACAGCCTTTTTTTTTATTTTTTTTTACTTTTTTTACTTTCTACTTTTTATTATGCAATAGAAGAACAACAAAAGCAATTATAAAGACAAAGTAAGAACAAAAGACAATGAGGGATACAAACAATACTCCAAAAGCAAACTATGTTAGCTTATAAGACCATGAAAGAGTCTTACATGCAATAGAATTATTAGAGTTTCTTAGAGAGTTTACATACACATCAAAATCTTTCCTAAAAATAAAAAAGTAGGGAGTTTTCTTTAAAAATGTACATTTATGAATGTAAAATTTAGCACGATAAAGCAATAAATTAATAATAAATTTACAGTGAGAAGGGTCTAAATTCAAAGAATAACCAAAAAAGACAATTTTTGGGGTTATACAAAAGTTTGGATATAAATATTTTTTAACAAAATTTGAAAAATCAATCCAAAAGACTTTACAGTAAGTACAGTCCCAAAACAAGTAATTGACCGTTTCTTCATACTGAAGGCAAAAGGAGCAATTGGGTGAAATACTAGTTTATAATTTATTGGATAACAATTATGGATCATTTTAATAGAGACTTTATTAGATAAGAAGAATTTTTGTCAAAGAAGCAAAAACTCTTCCCATTCTATATCACTAAATATGTTATTCCAAAAACTCACGAAAGCAGGAAAAGAAATCTGAGATCTATTAATGATTGAACGAATGTCTTTGTTTGACATGGTATTGAGAAGACTTTGGTCAACAAATAAGTTAGTGTTGTCAAAAAGAGGAGAGTCTAACAAACCTTTAGGGCGAGACTTTAGTAAAGATATAATACAATAGGGAATTGCACCAAACACAATGGCATATTTTCTTGGGGGGACTGGAAAAGAGAATTCTTGCATAAATTGTTCATAAGTAAAAAGAACACCACGATCATCTAAAAGTTGACTGACTAAAAGTATATTTTTATCAAACCAATTGTGAAAAAAAAGAGAGATTTATTTTTAATATGTAAAAATGCTCAATTTAATTTCCAGTGTTTTGCGTCATACACACAGACGCTAGTGCCTTTCCTCTGGCTTCAATAGAATGACTCGCTTCAAGAGCCTGACTAAATGACATTGATTAATTTTCATTCATTAAATTACTATTGTTATTATTTTTACATTTATATTTTAACCTAAACATGACATTTCTAAACCTTATAGCCTCTTGTTTAGCGCTCTGACATTATTGAGTTCCCGCTTGTGGTCTCAATCAAAAACGTTTTATATGAATAAAGGCCAAAACGACATCTAAATTACTGTGACTTTTTCATTTGGCTCTACCCCAATATTTAATTTTCATGAAGACAAAATTCCCATACTCTTTGACTCTTTGAAATATTTCTCAATTCTCATTGAAAGCAATGCGTTACGGCCACGTCGCTGGGACATTAATGCTTTATGTGGCTTATTAATCCTACTAAAATAACAACATTTTCTTGTCATCAAGGCTAAAACAACGGCAACGTAAACAAAGTGGAAGGACAATATTTTTATGTTAAGCGTTTCTAACAGTTTTCTGTAAGTGGAAAACGCCGAACGTTGAAAGCGCGTTGCCTTCATATTTGGCCTGACCTGCTTGTCTGCATATCTTTATTGTTCATTTAATATCAGTGTCTTAATGCATTAAGCATTTTCTTCATAACTGTATTTTATTTTCTAGGAAAAGAAAACTAAAAAAAAATTATGCGCATGAAATTTGTGTATTCTGTTTTAATTTAAATTTTGGTATTCACCATAGCGTTTAAAAATATATCAACCGTTCGTTTTTTGTTTTTCTTGACGTGGTTAAAAAACGAAAAAGGAATGGACGCAAAAGTAGCTACACAGACCATGTACTCACCTTTGTGTCATTTTCAAATCTGCCTTTTTATCTGTGGAACATAAAAGTAGATGGTATCAGAATGTTCAAGCAGCTCTTTTTAATGAAATTGAATGGGGATTGCCATGACATTAAAAAAGAACCATTAACTTTTGACAAAAATAATGCAACTCATAAGCTATATTTCAAATCAGAAGTACAAATGCTATTTGAGAACTATGGGGGAAAGGATGATTATCTGTAAGTAATAACTGTTCCTCACAAAAAGATACCCTAGGCATCGGAAAGCTTGTACACAAATCATGGACCACTGTAGTTTTATGATGCGCATTTGTCATTTTTGGAGTTTGACATTTGTCTGTCGCCTTTTACTTTCACTGCATGTAAATGAACAGCAAGATTATTCTGCCTGAGATCTCTTTGCGTGATCCACTGAAGACAGAAAAATAACAAGCAGATGACAGATTTTTCATTTATGGGTGAACTATTTGTTCAGAGCCTGGGGAGCCCCAGATGACTGCATTAGAGTACTAGGGGTCTGTTTATTGTTACATACCCGTCCAAACTGAACAGACCAATTATCAACGCAACATGAGCCATTAGCCATTCCTTTCACCACGCCGATGATAAAATCAAGGAATTTACTACTTTAAAACATGGAAAAAAGTTAAACATGACCTAAAACATTCACATAATCTAAAAATCCCGATGAGGAGAAAATATCATGAATTAGAAAGCCTTTTAAACTACTCATGACCACCTTTACTAGAATTGAGCAACGGCCCGGAGTCAGAATATTCCGCTTCTACTACGGTTACCACACCTCAAGACACTGTTCAGATGTTGTATTTCAAAACATTTGTCAGGTTTTTGTCCTCAAAACACTGTTGTCTGTGGGACTAATTTCTTACACATCTCATCCCAAGCCTCTGTTGCTAATTTCAAAACGTAATTTAACTAGTAACGGAGGCTTGAGCCATTAATAGCAGACTATTACAGTTGATACAGTTATTAACGCAGTTAGAGAGAGAGAGAGCGAGAATAAGCATATGTGAATTAGCCTACCCGAGTCTGTGCGTCTCTCACGGCAGAAGTGTCTCTACTAATAGCAAAACTATAAGTTTATCTACCTCAAGACCCGCACAGTTATTACCTCGCTAGTGAGAAATGTCATGTAGCTTTAAAGTTGCTCACGTTTTATAGTACTATACAGTACGTGTGTACTTTTGAAAGAGACAGTGAGCGGGAGAGAGTATGCGCTTTCAGGACACAATAAAACGTATTTTGTGGTAAAAACCATGACAATAAGTTGCCGTTTTCATCCTATTGTTTACTATATTTATTTGCTTGGTCAGTGTTGTTGTGGGTTTTGTTTCTTTTGCGGTTGTAGGCTGTAGGACCAACTGAAATACCTGAAATCATTCGGCGAAGTGATATGGAACTGCAATGCGGTCAAGACCTGCCTAGAACTACTTTAGCAGTGCGTTTCCCTGAAAATAATTGCACACCTTTAGAACGTTGGTCAACCAATCAGATTCGAGCATTCAACAGCCCCATAGTATAATGTGGTATATTTTGACTAACTTGTAGAATTCATAATAGATAATCTGTTAAGGGAATATATTTTGCACTATAGATTTATATTACCAATTGTGGCATATTGTAGCTATAGTTTCTAAATGTGTAAGATGCTATTTTTCATAACAAATGCTATAGATTAATAAAAAAAGGAAAGAAAAAAGTCAACATTAGCCTAAGCATGGTAATGAGGAACCATTAGTCGTCTTACCTGTAATTATAGCCTGATTGTAACAAATGCTACAAGAACTGTTACTTTTTCATAAGAGCAAGGACAACATAAGAGCTTTAAAGTCTAGACATTCTTGAATTATAGACCAAACAATCAGTTTTCCCCATGTGCAAAATGTGTTCTGTTCTAATGTTGACTGATAGGAAAAACCTGACATCAGGTAATTAAATGTCAAATTGATAAGGTTCCAGATGCTTAAATAACATCATATATCCTATGTAAACAAGTAATTGTTAACTACTTTAGCAATTGTTAATTACTTTAGGATTGTTCGTCAGAACACCGGCGTGCCAGTACCTCACTGCGTTCTCTTTTGTGTCTTGTCGCACTTAAATAGTATAAAAGCATTTGCATGAATAAGAGCATGATCATATAATGTAATGCAAGCTAAAGGATGACAGAAAGAAACGGATGCTGCGTTAATTGCATTAAATATCGTTAAACTGAAAAAAAAAATTGCATGCGTTAATGCATTAATTTTGACAGCACTAATATAACAAAGACCAGCCTGCGTCATTTGGTGCGACTTTGTGGGCATTCCGAAGAATAGCCATTGTAGGCCACCGTGATGCAATAGTCCACATTTTTGGAGAAATTCAACTTTGCAGAAGCATATTGAGTAGAATTACAGAGATTAACCTGCTCTCTGGATCACTTACTCATAATTCAGTTAATGTAGCACAGATGTGGGACTGCTAGCATTGGCAATATGTTCACATAAGAGGTAGTGGAATAAATTTATTTACACTATATTTGATGACTAACACCATTGATTTCCAGTTGATGAATATGTTTTGCCTCCCGTACGAGTGTTCCATTAGTTGTAAGATTACAGATATTCCTGACAGTTAACCTCATCATGCAACAAGATTTGCATGTCACTGTGAACCTCCCTGCGGTGTGAATGACGGTCGTTGTGGAAGTGTGAATCTGGGCACAGTTGCCAGGATAAAGACGTTCAAAGTCATCGCATCATGTCACTGCTCTTGTGCAAGTGACACTGTTCAGCTTGACGGCAGCTGTCACTCATGTCTCCTCAAATCACCAGCTCTCGCTGGAAGTGAATGACTTCTGATCACTTTGCCGCTTTGTCTTTGTAAATGCACCATTAGTGTTACTAAATGTAAAACATACCGGGATGCTGTGTCTGTTATTCCCTGCATGCTTCATTTCACATATTCAGGCATATTATTATACCATTCTCATTGTCCAGTGGTGTTATCACACGAGACAGTGTCAGGGTCATCTGTTATCTTGTGCACCTTCACATTCATGATTTTATGTTGAGTTGATAGTTTTTGACCTTCAGGACATGCGCATTTGAACCAGGAACAAGGTTCTGTTCCCTAAAGCTTTGTCCTGACTCCTTCGTTTCGTCTTCAGGTGGGTTATGGGCTGCGAGTGTTGTCTTGTTGTGGGTCTTTCTTTGCCTTTTTCCCTACTTTAAGTAGGGCCCTATGATTTCTGCGAGGTGGAAAAAATGGATGAAACCGTAGAATCCAGTTATAAAAATGGAATTTACTGTGTAAGGCTGATTGCCATGGAATTCGGCAAAATTTGAGTGAATAAATCAAAAGTAGGGCTGCACACTTAATCAAATCACAATATGGACTAGTGTCTGTGAATATTAAACAGCAAAACAAAAACAAAAAAACAATTTAAATATGAAGTCTGCAAGTCGTAGTAATAAGACTTTATTTTTTAAGAAATAATCATATAATTTTTCTTACATGTTTTACTTTTAATATTAAAATGCAGCTTTTTGTTTGCCAAAGGAATTGTTCAATTTTATTTGATTAAATTTTAATAGATTAATTAATTTGTTAATGCTTTATAACTTCATTTGATTGTATTAAATCATAAATCCAGAAGTTAAAAGAGAATTTCTGAGGCGAAAATAAAAAAAAAAAAACTTTTTATAAGGCCCTGATATAAAAGAAAAAAAAAAAAAATCAATAAATTATTAAGTTTTAAAGGGATAGTTCACCCAAAAATGAAATGTTATGTTTATCTGCTTACCCCCAGGGCATCCAAGATGTAGGTGACTTTGTTTCTTCAGTAGAAGACGAATTATGATTTTTAACTCCAACCGTTGCAGTCTGTCAGTCGTATAATGCATGTCAATGGTAACAAAATCTATGAGAGTAAAAAAAAACATGCACAGACAAATCCAAACTAAACCCTGTGGCTCGTGACGACACATTGATGTCCTAAGACACAAAACGATCAGTTTGTGCGAGAAACCGAACCGTATTTATATCATTTTTTACCTCTAATACACCACTATGTCCAACTGCCTTAAGCGCGCGCTCCGCATCCGGTGCGTGAGGTGTTTACGCAACTGGCGTAGTTTTACGCAAGCGCCGGAAGTGATCACTCATGCGTATACATCACTTATTGTTTACACAAAGCACAAACATTGTAGGTACGACGGCTAACCAAAATGGTACTTACTTGCGCTTATCTGGATTGTTCAAACCGACTTAAAACTAAAAGATTACGTTCTCTCGTGATAACTCGTTCGGGAGTGGTGACTTTAAACGTATTCCCAACTTCTGACCCTGCTCGCCTGCAGTTAGGGTTGATTGCTCTTTGGCTGGATATCAACACACCCTACTAAAGTTGTTGAGGGCCTGCAGCGATCATTTTTCCCCTGATGATTTTACATACCCAGGAGAGGATCACGTACGACTTAAACCATCAGCTGTGCCTATGGTTTTTCCACATCCAACTGAGGTAATGTTATGTGAACAAGATCTTTGTATGTGTCCTTTTTATTTGTAAAGCTGCCCTTACGAAAAGTAAAATGAATGAGCAAAATAAGTTTTGATGTAATAAAACCATGTTTTTTAGTGGTTTACTTCCATTTGTATAACAACTGTTGTACTACAGGCACCATGTTTAAACTACGCCAGAGCGTGTACACACCTCACGCACCGGATGCGGAGCGCGCGCTCAAGGCAGTTGGACATAGTGGTGTATTAGAGGTAAAAAATTATATAAATACTGTTCGGTTTCTCGCACAAACCAATCGTTTCCTGTCTTAGGACATCAATGTGTCGTCACGAGCCACAGGGTTTAGTTTGGATTTGTCTGTGCATGGTTTTTTTTTACTCTCATAGATTTTGTTACCATTGACATGCATTATACGACTGACAACGGACTGCAGACTGCATTATACAGACTGCAACGGTTGGAGTTAAAAATCATCATTTGTGTTCTACTGAAAAAACAAAGTCACCTACATCTTGGATGCCCTGGGGGTAAGCAGATAAACATCAAATTTTCATTTTTGGGTGAACTATCCCTTTAAGAATGGTATTGATTAGACTTGCTTTTTGATTATTAAAATTTAACTAAACCATTAAAATTGAATCCAGGAAAATTAAAACTTAAAACATAATTTGGAAATAATAAAATGGTATAAAAATTAGATAGATAGATAGATAGATAGATAGATAGATAGATAGATAGATAGACAGACAGACAGACAGACAGACAGATAGATGCCCTAAAATGTCAAACTTTTAATAAAATGTTGTTAAATTGTATACATTTCATGATTTCAATTAATTACACATGCTTTTTAATTACTAAAAGTTATTATAACCATTAAAATATTCCCTTATACAATTCAAATAGAAAAAAAAAAAAAAAGGAATCCAGAAAAATTTAAGCAGGAAAAATTGAATTTTGGAAAAATTTAAATGATTTTTAAAGGGCCCTGTTCCAGTGTGATTTAAAAAGTGACATTATATGATATATTTGTCTGTAGTTTCAGGACAATATTTTACGATGTCTTTACATCTCTGCATATTCCTTGCTGTGTTTCAGAAGGTGTTAAGATGGTGGCCATGTATTATGCAGCGTTATGTGCACTGGCTGCTGACAATGAGTCCCAATGCACACTCCCATAACGGTCATAATTCACACTTCAGGGACAGAGATTCACAAGTCTCGACAGTGAGGTGTGGGATAAAGTTTATTGCAGAAGAATACTAATAAAATCTCCAACAGAAATGCCTGGTTGCCAATGAATATTATCAGTCATTCTCCAATAACCTGTATTGCATTTTACCACAAGTTGTGTTCTCACTGAAGTGAAGTAACTTACAATACAATACAATACAATACAAATCATGTTAACCTGCGTTTTACAGAAATGTAGTTTTTGGCTAGCTAACTAGTTGTCCTAGCAAGGGAGGTCTATAATACATGGAGGGTATTCTAGAAAGCAGGTTATGTGACATATCTAGGTAGGTTTATGGATAAATAAGCGGATAATCACAACTTTTGGTTTCAAAAATAGAGAAAACTTTCAGAAATTGTAAGTAACCATAACAGCTTATTCGTTGAAGATAGCCTGCTCCAGGGTTAGTTTACATCAGAGATATGCAGCATATGCATGTCCTAATAATGCAGGTCCAGTGCTGCTGTTGATTATTGCTGCTGCTGCAGAGCAAGTGGACTTGCTAATGCTAATAGATACACAGACGCGTAAACATGTAAGATATGCTGCTGCCACATAAATAGACATAGCCTACATAAATCCTGTAGCAGATCTAAGCAGGTGGAGCTGGGGGAGGTGGAGGAGTTCAGATGAACTCTAATAGTGCACCGCAGGACTAGCTTACAGCAAACACTGAACCAGACTATTTAAATTTCAAGCAAGCAATCTCATTGACTACAGGATCAGCAGAGGCCAATCCGCTTGTGTCATCTGGTAATGATGTGATTGTTTGCAGACTGCATGTATAGGACCATCAGCCTGCGCCCTCCACTACAAAATTATGTTAAAATACCTGTCTTGGCGAGTATCCTATTAAACACAGTTGGTTATGTCTTAAGTGAACGTAAACAGTTGAGAAATAAATCGCATGTGTGGATTAGTGTCAGTATATTGGATCTGTTCATTATGTCTTAAAGTGATAGCAGCCTAATATTCCTGCTGCTGTCTGTTTTTAATGTTCATTAAACAACAAAAGACTCACTGCAAAAAAGTCACTCATTGTTCTTCACTGAATAACTTTAATAAGGATTCTTCTATATTTAATTTATACAGTGAAAACCATGTTATTTTATATTTGACTGCTTTATTTAATTTCTGTACCTAATCTGCATGTAACTACTGTTAGATCTGAAAACCTGAAAAGCACTATTTAATGTGTATCTTTGTTCTATTGTTTATTTTTCCTTATTTTATTATAGATTATTTACTCGTCTTTATTAGTGTTTGACATTTTTATTTAATATTTATATTTTATATTATATTTATGTAGAATCTTTTCATTTGCATTGTTCTTGCATTCTATGTAAAAAGTCTGGCGAGTAAAAAAAAAACCTTCCTAGCCAATGACGACTTGAGCTTCAGTGTGTCCGTAGAGGGCTGTACACAAACAATTAGTTCTCTTACAAAATACATAAGCATAACCATGCTGCTGTATATTCACCAATATGTGTATATGTGAGTCCCTGAATGTGAGTACTCTGTGCTCCCACAAAAGTGATGTGAAGTGCGATGAAATAAGAGAAGAGGGTCTCGATGAAATGTAACCACAAGTGGTCACAGGAGAGACTTTTGAAACACATGTTCATATCAGTTGGAAATGGTAATGCGCCTCGGTAGACCATCACTTGTGATCGGATCACCAAAAATGCATGTAAATACCAGGTGGAACAGGGCCTCAGATGTTAGGAGCTGATTTCACCACATCAAGCACCAAGGTTTAGACAAGTGTGAACTTTAAAATGGAGAGAATGGGTTGGTAGTCGACCAGGAGTAGCTGATCATAGCTGCTTGGCTGAATGATCTAGCCTTTTCCGTTACATTTCCGTAAGTTGTTTTCCCATTCATAATGCTGGAGTTGTTTTGGGAAGTCTCTATGGCCACGTACACACTGCAGTTAAATTCGGTGGTCATCTCACCTTTTAGTGCTTAGTCCCGTTCTGTTCACTCACACTTCAGTAATTACGGGAGTGACAACCGCATTCTACAATCAAATTAACTTCCGAAAAATGCAGGTAGTGACGACCACATTTACAAAAAATCTACGCAGTGTGTACGGAACCGATCTGAACAATGTTGTCAATGACATATTTAAACGTTTGTCTGAGATGTTTCTCTCTTCTGTGTGTGAGGTGCAAAAAAAACAAAAAAACGGGAAAGCGGTATGAGCCTCGACTCATTCTTGTTACCATATCTTGATAGAAAAACAGCGAACAAGAACAAGCCCATAAAAAAACTAAATAAATCAAAAAGCTTTTTGCTGAAAATAATACTGAAATATCACAACCAGCACCTGCTCACTTTAATAACTCCATAAACATGATCGCTTTTTGAGCCAAGCTTAAACAACAAGCCCAAAAACACTTATAATAAGTGGACATGGCAACATTGCAAAAGCAACTTTTCCAAGCATAAGCAAAACACGACGCTGCCTCCGTCAACTGTGCTTTAGTTAATATGCTAAACATAAGGAGTCTTTTGTCACTAATTTTAACTCTAATTCAATTCACATTTATTTGTATAGCGCTTTTCACAATACATATAGTTTCAAAGCAGCTTTACAGAAAATGTAGTTTTGTAATGTTATGTAGCAAGTTATGTAATTTCAGAAATGTACATACAAATCACGCAGTTAGCTAACAGTCTATTCATTTAAACAATGTATTATTAAGGCACAGTGGCCTGCACAGAGTGGGGGACCAGGGGGGCTTGAGCCCCTGCCCCTTTGATCGCGAAAGTGAAAGTGCCTATTTCAGCCCCCCAGAACGCGATTTCTACCGCGGGAGAACAATCTACCCACCCCCCAATTCTGTGTTGTATGTTTGAATTTTTCTGGATTTTGTGTTTTATGATTTAATACATTTTTTATCAAAACAGTGGTAATCAAATAAATGCATAATTTCTTTCTTTTTTTGGCAAACAAAGTGCTGCACAACAGAAATTTAAAGTTTATAAATTAAATCATAGATGAATAATTGTGATATTGTGTGACATTTTTTAAATGATGTTTTAATGAATTGATATTCTACATATATAACATAAATAAATACTGTACAATAGTATTGTATTTCTATCATAATTTCTTCAAGTTGAACCAAACTTTTATTTTGACAGGTTGTCGTGAAAACCTTTAGGTTTCTGGGTATTTGAAGGTAGTTTTTCTCAAATAAAATGGTAAAATGCTGGTGAAGAGACTCTGCAGATGAAGTTCATGTGTTCATGTCCTCATATTGCTTCAGTATGAGTGTATTAGACCCAACTGAGCTGCTCATTCACACAAACTTCACATTAACACTTTAATTTTCACATATACTTCCATGTTACAATTTTTATATTTATGACTTCTATTTTTATGAGTGGATTCAGTGATTCTCTCCGCATTTTCCACATCACAGAAAACATAGGTCCCTAGTAGGTCTCCATATCTAAGTGTGCAAAAATGGTTAATTCATGTTGGGTTGAAGTATTACTTTAAACAAGCTTGCTGAAGGGAAAAATATCAATTCTGTTTAATTCTCAAATCAATTGTTAAAATCCCTTCTCACTTGAGTAGTAACTGAATAGGACATGTCATGACTTTGAGATAACAAAATGTTTAAAGTGTGTCAAGATTACACTGGATATTTCCTCCGCTTCAGTGGCCTTCTCTTCTCTCTGGAGATCAGCTGTACCGTCCACAGGCAACAGCTGATTACAGGCTGCAGCAAGTGTGCCTGGATGATGAGGTGGAGGATGAAGAACTTCCTGCCAGGCTTTGTGCAAATCAGCCCAAGTTTGGAAAGTAGCTGTGGAGTGATGAGTGCACCTCCAGGAAGATTCATATTGCCTCTGTCTGGTGGATACTGCTCCACTAGATACATTATAAATCATTTACAGAGTCATTTTGGAAGGCAATATCCGCTACTAAACTCAGGCTTTTCTCCTTGTTATTATTCCAAGCCCTCCGAGGAATGGAGGTCTGAGGGTCTTAAGCTTTAAAAATTGAAAATTGATCAGTAGCTCAGCAGGAAAGAGTTTCTCTCCACTGGGGATGACCCTCCTCATCATTAGCATTTACAGTGTTAGCACAGGCACCCGCGAGGCACTTTCCAGGGATGGGTATGAGGACCTGTGCCTGAAAAATCATTTATTTAATACATTTCTGTCAAATTTGGACAGAGATGTTGCTATTTTGGCTCGATGGAAAACCTGCGTACAGTATGTTTTATTTACTGATTGAGTGGCTCTCAACTGGTTTGGCTTCAGGACCTAGATTTTATATTAGATGACCAAACACTGTACCAAAATAGCTTACTGTACAAAAGAAACAAAAATGCCCTTAAAATCAAACATTGAAATGTATGAATACTACTATGAAGAGCACAAGCTTAACAATAACAGGGTTATTGTAATTATTATAGTAATTATTATAAAATTTTTAGTAACACTTTAATTTAGGGTCTAATTCTCACTATTAAAGGATTAGTTCACTTCATAATTAAAATTTCCTGATATATTCCTGATTTACTCACCCCCATGTCATCTATGATGTTTATGTCTTTCTTTCTTTAGTCGAAAAGAAATTAAGGTTTTTGAGGAAAACATTCCAGGATTTTTCTCCATATAGTGGACTTTAACAGCTACCAACGGGTTAAAGGTCCAAATTGCAGTTTAAGTACAGCTTCAAAGGGTTCTACACGATCCTAGCCGAGGAATAAGGGTTGTATCTACTGAAACAATCGGTCATTTTCTAAAAAAAAAAAACAAAAAAAAAAAACTTATGGTTACTTTTTAACCATAAGTATGCCACGCATTACGTAATCATGTTGGAAAGGTCACGTGTGACGTAGGTGGAAGTATCGCGCAAGCGGTAAGTCAAACGGCCTTTACAAAAAAAAGGTAAAACAACTATGTCAGACAATTTTGATGCTGGAGGAGAAAATGAGATCCATCCTACCAAGGTACTTCCGCCTACGTCACGCGTGACCTTTCCAACGTGATTAAGTAATGCGTGGCACATTGCAGAGCAGTGCAAGATGAGCATTTGTGGTTAAAAATATACGTTTTTATTTTTTTTTTAGGAAAGGACCAATCATTTTGCTAGATAAGACCTTTATTCCTCAGCTGGGATCATGTAGAACCCTTTGAAGCTGCATTTAAACTGCAGTTTGGACCTTCAACCCATTGGTAGCCGTTGAAGTCCACCTTATGGAGAAATATCCTGGAATGTTTTCCTCAAAAACCATAAATCCGTTAACTACTTGTTTATTAGCATATTACAAAGATATTGGCTGTTTATTAGTACTTATAAAGCACACATTAATGCCTTATTCTGCATTACCATATTCTACACCCCTTAATACCACCTAATACCTAAACTTAACAACTACCTTACTTACTAACTAATAATAAGCAGTAATTAGGAGTTTATTGAGGCAAAAGTCATAGTTAATAGTTAGTTAGTGAGAATTGAACCCTAAACTAAAGTGTGTGACCACATTTGCTTTATTGTTTAAATGTTTGGTTGGCACAAACCAGGTTTATCCTCGCTGCAAGCTAAACCGTATTTAATGTAGTATGGGTTGTATTTCTTTCTACCTTGCTTTTTTGCTTGTGGATTTTGTAGACGGGGGAACGTCACACTCTGGCTGCCTCTTAAAGCTTAGGCAGCTGACTTGTTGCCTCATCAGACAATGACTTCACAGGCAATGTTTGTGCAAAAATGTACCTCACAAAATGATTTCGGACAGGATTCTGAGGCAGCATAATGTTCTACAACAAAACAGAGCTTTGGTGATAACTAGCAAATATTTAATTACTACAAATTACAATACAAATTTCTGCCTCAAAATGAAATAAAAAGCTGTTCAAAAAATGTATATTAACACACAAACTGACCACCAACTGCAACTTTCAGATGGGATATCAAAGGCAGCGAAGGATGCTGCCTTCAAAAATCGATCAGATGAAGGTATCTCAGTAGACAGGATCGATGGATTCAGACCTGCCTTTTTGCTTTCCTACCTCTAAATCCTTCCTGCAGAGGAAGCATTTTTCAGCTTTCAGACACAGCCATGTGTTAGCATCTGTCTAATTTGGCTACAGGCTAATGTTAACCAAGTGACTGATGAACCAAAACATTGTTGAGTTTGATTGGGCACACAGATTTTGACATGAATGGGAAGCATTTACTATTTTGCTATCCTATCTATGCAGGATTATACGGGTAGTTGCATTTTATTATTAGCATTTAGCAGTGTTTTTGCCCCACCGTTCACAATTACATCTGAACATAGCTAGGTATCTCAGTAGACAGGATCAATGGATTCAGACCTACCTTTTTGCTTTCCTACCTCTGAATCCTTCCTGTAGTGGAAGCATTTTTCAGCTTTCAGACACAGCCGCTGTCCATGTGTTAGCATCTGTCTAATTTGGCTACAGGCTAATGTTAACCAAGTGACTGATGAACCAAAACACTGTTGAGTTTGTTTGGGCACACAGACTTTGACATGAATAGGAAGCATTTACTATTTTGCTATCCTATCTATGCAGGATTATATGGTTAGTCACATTTTATTATTAGCATTTAGCAGCGTTTTTGCCCCACCGTTCACAATTACATCTGAACATAGCTAGATGTAATCCACCAGTTGAGAACCAGTGACTGTCAACCCTGTTTCTGAAGAGTGTAGGCATTGTGAGACATGTTTAAATCAACCTGCTGCAGAGCTTTTATTTGCATGTAGTTGTGCAGGCCTTTGGATGAATTGAGAGCACTGACATATTTGTTTGTGCTGTTCTATGCGCATACAAAAAAAGATGGTCGCATTTAACGTTTTCCTGTCTTGTTTTTTTCTTCTCCTGCAGGAGAGAGGATCTGACGAGAATACTGGACAGTGAATGAGGATTTGTCTGGAGGGGAACGGTGCTCGTGTATGTGTTTTTTCTTCAATGACAGGAGTATTCGGGCTGTGTTTGAGGGTCTGAAGGCAGGAGACACGTGCTGGAGGAGTTTCTCAGCGTACGTCGGCATCTAGCAGCAGCGGCCATTTTAACAGACCATGTGGTTAGCGGTGCGCAAAAACCGGCTCCTTTTGCACCAGCAGGACTGCTGCGGTGGCAGGGCTCGTAACATTTCTCTGTGGATATGGATTTTTTGTTGGTGTATGACGCTCGTCTGGGGACAAGGCTACTACCCCACCGTGAACACGCAGTACGGGAAATTACGGGGCGCGCGGGTTCCATTGCCCAGCGAGATCCTGGGACCGGTTGACCAGTACCTGGGAGTGCCATACGCCGCCCCGCCAGTGGGTGAGAAACGCTTCTTACCCCCTGAGCCGCCCTCGTCTTGGTCGGGGATCAAGAACGCCACTCATTTTGCGCCGGTGTGCCCACAAAACATTCACAACGCTGTTCCGGAGATCATGATGCCAATTTGGTTCACCTTTAACTTGGATATAGTTGCCACTTACATACAAGATCAAAACGAGGATTGTTTGTACCTAAACATCTATGTTCCAACGGAGGATGGTGAGTGTGTCGGGTATAACGAAGAAAAAATCTCGCTATTACATTCTGTCACTTCCTGTGTTGTGTTTGAAGCATGAGTTGTCGTCTGGCGCATGCTGTGTCTGTGTACACCATTTCCGTTCCTCATCTTGACTTGATCTGTCATGAAGTCTTTCCATCAACTCTTCCCTTCCATGCCACTGTTATGGGTTCCTCTTTTGTGTTGTTCAAGAGAGCAAACCAAAAAGAAAGAAAGAAAGCCAGTAGAAAGCAATCAATGAGAAAGTAATCTTTTTAATGTAAGAGCTCAGATTCTAATCTGACATGAAGTTTGGATGTAATGATCTTGGTGCACCTCCCTCTCCTCACTGTCTTGACTGTTCTGGGGGATTAGCGATCCGAGATTAGCTTGCTTGATGCCAGAATGAGGCTTTTGTAGAGTTGCTAAAATGTTCTGGAACACAAGAGGCCTGTGGCATCAGTCCTAACCATGTAAGACCCTTTACTGTCCCATTTTCTTCTGTTAATGTTCAAAGCCTGTCTTGAGGAACTTAAGATCTTTAAAGAATTCGGTGATCAAGTTGTGCATTTGCATTCATGACTATCACCCCAGCACAAAGAGCATTTCTTACAAACTCTTACAGATTTGAAAGCAAAAGCACTAGCTCTGGTCCAAAACCTAGTGAGCTGCCTTCTAAAGATGCCTACATGCTAGAGAAAGCTCTGACGGAGACTTTGACAGATAGGAATGCGTAAAGTTCATTATGAGGGCATGGAAATGTAGTGTCTGTTTAAAATCAAAGACATGCACTGAAAAACGCTACTGTGCCTATTTTAAATTCTCATTGGTCAATTGATGCATATGTCACAGTACAGTTTGATCTCAGTTGCTGCTAGCTGTAGTAGGATTACCAAGTATTGTTTGTTTATCCGTCATTGCCAGTTGGCAGATGAACTTGTTTAGCTACATTTTTATTATTATTATTATTATCATCATCATCATGTACCTAAGAACAACAAAACTCTTAAAATACACCTAAGAACAACAAAACTCTTCAAATACGATTGCAGTATCTTCCAGAAAGTGGATAAACTTTCTTAAAGTCCCCCTGTAGTCAATCTAGCATTAGCATCAGTTGGGGCAGGTCACGTCAGTCAAGCTCACATCAGCTGACTCCCAGGTGACTCGCGTCAACCTATAGGAATACGACGCCTATCACAGTATAAACTCCTCAGTATTATCAGCAGCTATCACATTTCTCAGGAGCTAATTACCCTCCTCCATCCCCAGCTCCTCCTCTCGTCAGTCAGGATTTGGCCTTATGATTCCCCTGAATCAGACTAATTCTTGAAATATGTGTACGTTAAATTATTGACATTAATGATATCTCCACATGTTGGTTCTGTTCTGTTTACCCTAAGGGGGGGTTATTGCTTGCCCAGAACAGAACCATACTGCCAATACAAACTCAATATGCAATTATCAATCGTATTTGACGATATTGGTCCTGACAGAAATAATTTTATCCCTTAAAACTTATCTTTGATCACCAAAATAACATATTTAAACATTTCTTCCTGTGAAAAAAAAAAAAATCTTCATGGCTTAACATAGCTTGAATGTAACTCTACACCCTGGCTTCATTTAGTATAGACGGATCTATGAATATGCTAATAGCCCCACCTCCACACTCGCACAAGCTCAGAGATCCACTTAGTCAACTTACAGAGGTAAACGCTGCACAATGGTATAACTTTTACAATATCGGACACATAACAGTAATTAATATTATTAATAATATTGTGTTACTAATGTTACACAAACCATGTTCCCGTTCGTCATCTCAGAGTCGGCCAGCTGCCTTCTAACAATCAGTATCCTTATAAATGCTTTGAACAACAACAGAAAGGCATATAGTTCATCATAACATTGTAATATACATCATACACCCAAAATCTGCACGATTTTTTACATCAACAGAAAAATATACCGGGATAACCCGTTTGCTGTTAATGATATGCTAAAGGCTGCCGGCACGTCGATGTGATTGGTAACAAGGTAGATTGTGACGTCACAAACACCAGCGAGGTCTTTTTTTCACTGCAGTTTTAAGGAGAAAATACTTAGCAATGGTTTGACTGATGAATTTGCACATGGTTGATCTTAAAGCATGTTAAAAACACCACATAGACATATAAACAACATTAAAAACTTGATTTTCACCACTTTAAAAGGATGAAATGTAAAAATGGTTGTTATCCCCCCTGAATCTTACTGTACTGCAGCCTCATAAGTGGCTGATTTTTAAAGAGCTAGTTTAACATTAGCATGTTGCTAAGCTAATGACAAAAATACTAACATAAATAAGGCATAACTGAATATTTCATTTAGAATTTTTTTCAGTGAGCTTGGTGCAATGTATTGCCTTCACTGTGAAGGATACATTCATTATTGCATTTTAATTTGGCCAAAATTAGGTAATTAGTAATACAGCATAATGTTGCCTACCTCTGTTGTACTGCCTTCTGCAGCAGACCTCAATGCATACAGTAAAATGTTATCTAGTTAGTGCACTATGTTTTGGAACAGAGCTATTCTCTAATTGAAAATTACAGCTTAAAATGTCATTAAAAAAACTTAAGTCATAAAACCAAAATGGACTTAAATGTTTTAGAGCACACTTCTCTGCATCTGTTTGGTCACATTCTCAAAGCACATTTGGTGCATCATACAACAGAGCCGTGCATTTCTCATACAAAAGCTGGAGTGATGCAGCGGTGCAGGGATTGGATTGAGAAAGAGTTCTGTCAATTTCTCTTGTGCTTGTAAAGGGTCTTATATAGCAGTGCATGTGAAACTAGGCTTCCTGTGTTCCAGGGTGCAGCAAATCAATTCCACCTTTTTTGGAATAGTTTCTGCCCAAAAGACAAAGCACCCCAGCTAACGTTCTGGACAGGTTCTCTTTGTTGTTCTTGTGGGGAGGGAGAGTGACGTTGTTGCATGTTCTCCTCAAACGTTTCTTCCAGAGCCTTCTGTTATTTTGTAGTCTTTTATTCATTTTACAGTCAAAAGAATATCCAAGGAATGTGCCAGAAAACCCAACAAGAAAATATGTAGAAAAGGAGGTATGTAAGCAAGCCAACATTGGAGCCAAATACAGAGAAGAGAGCGACTGGTACGTCCTCTCTTGAACCCAAGGGATATCTCCGTCAACTACACAGTCTTGTGTGCTCAGCAGCGTTAAAAAAAATGTCTGTATATAGGTTTTTTTATTTTTATTTATTTATTTTTTATTTAATTTTTATTGTGAATATGTGCTGTTTCAAACTACTATATAGTGTGTATATAGACAACTCCCAGTTATACTGGTTGACATGCAAGTCATTCTCATGAAATGGTGCCATTAATGTTTATTTATTTATTTATTTTTGTCATTTCATTTGAAAAGGTTATTATTGAAATAATTTTGTCACCTGATTTTGCCCCCCAAAAGTGTTGAAAAAATGTTTGGTGTTCACGTGTCCAACCTTATGTAAAAAAACACTGATCTGTAGCTAATATGTTTTGCACCATGTCAGCTTAACAGTCAAGAAGGCATCAACGCATAAAAATGTTGACTTATTGTGCTTTAATTCCTTCTTGTCTGTTGAGCTTGACAAGGTCAACATAATTGCTTACTAAATACTAAAGATTGTAAGAGAGAAAATTATAGTTTTATTGAACTGTAAGACATTTTTTGACCATGAAAAGTTTTATTATTATATTTAAATGGGTAAGTTTTGATAGCAGGACAGGGTTGAATAGAAAGTGCAGGGAGAATATAATTTAGATTTTGAACAGGAGCAATGAAGGTGTGTAGGCACCTATTGTAATTGTTAGTGTTCTTCTTATTATTATTCTGCCATGGGAGTCTATGGCAGCCCATAGAACCGCTTTTGAAATTTGGCACGCTGGTAAAGGACAGTCTGAACATTAACCACAGCAATTTTGGAGTCTCTATCTCAATACCTCTAGCACCACCAATGGTCCAAATTTGCACTCACATTTATACAAATAACTTTTAAACTGTAAAGGCTAGAAAAAAAAAAATGTTACTCTTTTTTCAATTTTTCCTCTGATTCCTTGGCCCAAGACAATTCGATTGCACCCTATGATGTAATTTTCCACCATGAAAAAATTTCCGCCATTTTGAATGTTCCGAAAAAAAAAAAAAAAATTATCAAACTTCTCCTTGACCATCTGATTTTATCGAAAATTGAACCAGATCATCTTCAGACAATAATGACAAAAAGTTATGGAGTTCAAGTTGATTAATAACGCGTGAACGAATTCGGCGAAGAGCACCACAAAATGGACATGAGGCTATATCTCTGCAACGCTTGACCATATTCAGACCAAACTTGGTATGTGTTATGACAACCATGACCTAAGGTTACATGCACAGTTTCAGCACAGTGCCACCTAGTGGTCAAGAGATATAAAAAAAATATTATTTTTGCTTATAACTTCTAAACAGTTAGGCCATTTTGGGCATAGGCCATTTTGAATTTTGTCGTAGAAAATGCTATATTTCACAAATGTAAGTGTCCTCGGCATGATGCCTTGTAGGTACTCAAAAGGTTTTGGGAAAGTGCCACCTTCTGGTCAGAAATATAAGCTGTGTCTCATTTCATTTAATTTTGAAGGCTGCATCCTCCAGAGGAGGCATCCTGTAAAGGATGCGGTATATACAGAGTGTCCTTAACCAGAATTAAACGAGACGTCCTTTGTAGGACACACAGGCAGGAAAGGAAACCGGAAGCGTTGTTGCGCTCTCAACAAATTAATGAAAATTATTTATAAATTTGTAAAGTAATTTGAAAAGAAAATGTATTTACTTGCTTGAGGAGCTGGCATATGTACAACAGATATCTGTTACAAAGACAAAGGAGGAGGATATTAAGAAGAACAAAGTTTAAAACAAAAACAAGCTTGAAACTACTTACATTTAAACACATCTTCGCCTGTATTTACATCTGCCGACACCGCCATTTTTTTTTTTTCTTCAAATAAATGACGGTTGTTAACAGCGACGCAAAGAATTGTGGGCTATCTGCTATGGGCTAATTCCTGTGAAAGAAGGGCGCATTCGAAGGTCACATTCGGAGTGTCCAACTTCGAAATGAGACACAGCTATAGTCGGTCAAACTTGCTGTCCGCCATTTTGAATTTCTCTGAAAACCTACTTTTTCGAACTCCTCCTAGACCAGGGGTTTTTTAACTGTGGGTCGAGACCCATTTGTGGGTCACAGAGTGGGAAAAGTTGGGTCACGCAAAGTCTTGGCTGCAGCTAAATTTGCGTTTGAGTGAATGACACATACACAGACACACACAAAAACAGTTTAGTCTAGGGCTGCACGATATATCAACAATAAATATAAATCACAATATTACAATTTTCGAATTACAAAGGCTGCAACTTAATTATATAAATATATGAAACTGAATCTGAGGCTATACCTCTCTAAGGCTTTGCTGAATTGACATCAAACTTTGTGTGTCATTGTCACCCCACACTGATCAGACCACATCAGTTTGGAGATAGCGCCACATATTGGTCAAAAGTTTTAAGCGAATAAATCATATTACAAGTGTAATGTTATGATTACAAGTTTTGATTTTTCAATCATTTGCCTAAAATCATCTACAAATGTCTTGAATTAGTCATATTTGCAGTTAGTGTGCTTGGCCCCTTAATCGCTGCTTCCACCTGTATTTACTATTGTTTTTGTCACTATTAGTATTCATAATCCGTGAGTACAACCCATTTAAATGTAATGGTGATGACTGTAACATGCAATTCGGCTGAAATTTTAATGATACTTTTTTTTTTTTTTTGATTACTACATTGAAAACATCTCCTGACAATGACCTATACATATACATTATATACATAATGCTGAACTCATGTTTTAACAGACAGCACATTCAATTTATTTAGTGTTGTGTCAATGATGTCATAACGCAACGCATGATACAGTAAGATATGAGTCATTGATGTCATACAGCTTGATATGTGTCAGAACATGTAATATCATATGACATGAGTGATTGTTCCTGCAGCCACAATATAGAATCTGTCATTACAGAAACCTCTGCACCAATGTTAAAAATCAATGCATTGTTTTAAAAAGCAACAACCATATAGTTACAATAAATGTAGCATACGTTAGAGAAGCATATAATATATGACCTTGAAGCCAACAGATACGAACTAAAAGCAACAACTAAAATGGTATTTGCTTCATATTTTCATATTTGTTACATTTGTAATCTAGTTAGATATAGCTTTTTAAAAACAATGCTTCTGTAACAGCAAAATATTTTTCAACAGGCAAATTCCATTTGATAATGGGTTCCAGAAAGCTTTATCAACACATCTCCTATAATTATACAATAATAATTATAACCTTGAAAATACCAACATCAAACATACATTACTGTGAATTTAATGTCTGAGTAAACACTTACACTCAGTAAACAGTAATAATAATCACATCAGCTGAATTTAGGGATCCATTCTCATTGTGATTCATTGAATTTCACTGGATTTCATTGAGAAATGTTCGAGTTTAAAAACAGCTTAAGTTGTATTGGCAGCACCTGTGACTTGTTGTCAATAACCACAAGATAATTTAGACTTACCCCTCAGTTTAAAACAAACAAACAAAAATAGTACAGTGGTGCATTAACAGTAGAGGTCTATGGGAAAATTGTACAGGAGGATTTAAAAGCAGAATTGTAAAGCTTGTATTTTTGTTAAAGCACTTATTTCTTCCACACAATAATATGTGTTGTTTAGATGTTGTCTAAAACACCCTTTTAGTGGTGGGACTACTGTCTAGGTGGATAAAGGTCCGATGTTATTTCTGTAAACAGCACTTTACAGGTAGTTACGTCCTTTCTGTTCCTAATAATTTTGTGTGTATTGTGTGAAAGTTGGATATAGGTTTGCTCAAACAGGACTGTTAGTGATTGTATCGCATTAGTCTAATGTTAACACTTTTGAAATCGTATGTGTTTGTATAATGTAAAATCATCAGTTTAGGCACTTTCCCATATAGACCTCTATCATAAGTATACTGTGCTTTTTCAAACTGAAGGACTAGTCAAAATTATTTTCATGTCACAGATGCTGTCTTGCTTGTCACTGGGGCTGGTATTAAACCCCGAAAAATGCCTTTGTGGTTGTATTGTGGGCAATTTAGAAAGTGGATCCCCATGACCTCCTCTAACCACTCAATTTGCATTTTTAAAGAAAACAAATTAATTTTATATTGTCTATGCATGTTGTTATTATATTTCCATCAATGAAACTAATGTGTTCCTCATAAACTGTTAACTCACCAAGACCTAAAACTGATGAGTAACAAGCATTTAGAGAAAAATGCTAAATTATTATATTTTATGGCAGTAATTTGTGCATTATTTAGCACTTGCATTTAGCGCACTTAAAACAAAAAGGTCATAATGAAATAAGTGTTATGTCTCTGAAATGAATCAAAGCTTGTTTCTGACACAGAATAAAAAAAAAAAACAGAAAGGTAACTGCGACTTTTTAGTTTAAGATATAAAATCTGAATTGTTAGAAATAAACTTGAAAATTGTCATATAGTCCGAATTGTGAGATATAAACTTTTAATTGCAAGAAAAAAAGTCAGAAGAGAGTGCAACAGTCGGGTTCCAGAAGTAAAATCTCCATTGGGAAATTGATTTTGAAAGATAACTTATAAACCTTTCAAGACAGCCCTACTGTGAGCTACGAGGATCTTAATCGATAGTATTTGCTTCTCTTGAAGCAGTCAGCCCATATTATTTCAACTTATTCCTAAAATTGTTGTGTTTAACAGCAGAATTCCTGGTAAAAAACATTACCCATGAAGCTATACAAAAAATTACACCGATCAGAGAGTTTGAAAAAGCAACACGCACCAAAAAAGTTATTTAGCTCTGCCTTCTCCAATAAAGCACTGTGAATGATAAACTTTATAACTTGAAACTTTTGTCCAGTTTTCAAAAACATTTTTGCTTGTTGCTGGTTGGCTTGGTTAATAATACTTGGTTATAACGCTTTAATGAAGACTTTTTAAAAAAGGTTTGACTCTATTACCTTTTTATATTTTTATTCCGTGGCAGAAACAAGCTTCCATAGAAATGAAAAACATCATATTCAAATTGTAAACACATTTAAAGGGTAGTTCACCCAAAATTCAGTCATTAATTACTTACCCTCATGTTGTTCCACACTCATAAGACCTTTATTCATCTTCAGAACACAAATTAAGATATTTTTGATGAAATCCGATGGCTCAGTGAGGCCTGCATTGACAGCAAGACAGTTAACACTTTCAGTGCCCAGAAAGGTACTAAAGATGTATTTAAAACAGTTCATGTGACTACAGTGGTTCAACCTTAATGTTATGAAGCAACGAGAATACTTTTTGTGCACCAAAAAAACAAATAACGACTTTATTCAACAATATCTAGTGTTGGGTGATTTCAAAACACTGCTTCATGAAGCTTCCAAGCTTTACGAATCTTTTGTTTCAAATCAGTGGTTCAGAGAATGTATCAAACTGCCAAAGTCACACCCCCAGTGGTGAACCATTGAAATTTCGAAACACATATGATGTAACAAAGCCTCATTTACTGAAATCATGTGACTTTGGCAGTTTGATACACGCTCCTAACCACTGATTCGAAACAAAAGATTCGTAAAGTTTCAACGCTTCATGAAGCAGTTTTTGAAATCGGCCATCACTAGATATTGTTTAGAATTTTTTTTTTTTTTTTTTTTGCCGCACAAAGAGTATTCTCGTCACTTCATAACATTACGGTTGAACCACTGTAGTCACATGAACTGTTTTAATTATGGGCATCGAAAGTGTTAATTGTCTTGCTGGCAATGCAGGACTCACTGAGTCATCGGATTTTATAAAAAAAATCTTAATTTGTGTTCCAAAGATGAACGAAGGTCTTACAGGTGTGGAACGACATGAGGATGAGTAATTAATGACATAATTTTAATTTTTGGGTGAACTAACCCTTTAAAGTGGACTCACAATCATTTTTTAATTCAAGTTGCACTGCTCGATATGACAGCTGTCTTGGACTTATATTGACAACTAGAGGTGTGGATGAAGCATTAGTCAAAAGCAAACGTTTGCGATTACCAATTCTACCGAATGCACCAGAAATATACAACCTGCCATTATTTATGTATTCCACAAGCAAAATTATCCAAGAACAGGAGAGTTACAAAGATAAAGCTAGCGGTATTCAGCTGGTCAGGTGATCTTAACATGGCCGCCCCCATGAGGTGACCCACTCCATGTAAAATAAAATAAAATAAAACCGCTAACGTATACCTGTACACTGCAGTATTCACCTCATGATTTTAAGCAAAATGTCCTATTCCTATGTGTAAAACAGCAAAATAACTCAATATCTGTCACATTTATGGGGTGTCTGAAAAATAATGGCATTGTGTTCTGCATCAGATTATGGCAACATGTTCCCTGAAAAGCTTCTAGAGTCAGAGAATAGAGACAGGCATCACAAGACGCGCACTACCGTCACAGTCTCCCGTGATCTTGTTATGAGAAATGTAAATAACAGCTAAGCATCAAAAACCAATGTCTTTACACAGCAGCAGCTGCTGCTAAACTGTTAACAACAGCGTTCGGGGGAAACTGCAGTTTGGAACAAATTTGCAGTGAGTTTGCGCTGTTGATTAAATGATCTATGTGGTGTGAGGGAAAGTCTTAAGGGAGCAAGCCCTCCCTAGAGGAGCTGTCTGTCTGTATATGGGTCAGGAACAAGAGCTCGCATTTACTCTACCTCATTTCTTTTCTTTTCTAGATGCTTAATATACTTAGATTTGCTGAATTTACAAATATGGCTGATAGCTTAAATATGCATTAAAAAGAAACATGTCTGAATGCTATTTTTTGTTTTTAAGCCAAATGACTGCCTGCATTAAATGGTTGTTTTGTTATGAGTTTCTACAAGGCATTTATATTTGTGATGAACCGTTTGAATTTTCACAAAGCTACATGCTGATTATCTTAATAGCATGTAATATATTAATGTAAGTTAAACGTTGAAGTTTCGAACTTGGAACACAAACATTTGCATTAGAAAGCACGATTCTGAACTACAAAATTAGGGTTTTAGTTGTTAGAGTGCAATCTTTTTGATCACACCAAAAAATAACCTATTAGTCTCAACATGCAGCAACATGAAATCTTATGTAAATTCCAACAAATTTGCATAACATAAAATCATCAGTAAGGGTTGCCAGGCAACAGTACGCTTGTGCTCTAAGAGCCTGTTGATGGTCTATCCACTCTGTCGAGCTGTTTCAATCCAATTTGCCCTAGGGATTTACAAAAGAAAATGTTATCAAGACATTATGTTAGGTGGAAAAGCTGAAAATGTGACAGAGAATGGAGGTACACTTAGGCTGAATCATACTCACACACATACACACCTATAAAAGGTCTTACATTTAGTGAACACATTAAAGTTCACGTTCCCTTGAAGAACATTTTTATGCAAAAACACATTTATCCATTGCCAAAAGGTTGATTTGGCTAGAGTTTTTTGTTTTGTTTTGTTTTGTTTTTTGAGGGATTTAAAAAAAGCAACAGTAAATGAAAAAATATTTATTCCCCATTCACTTTAAAATCGTATTTCTGATCCCACAAAATTGATCAATTGACATATTATGAAAGCATATTTTCATAATATGTCAATTGATCAATTTTGTGGGATTTAATAGCATTTAATAGCAATTTTTAGCTTTGTCATATCAGTTTCACAGAGTATTTTTGCCATAATTTGATCTTCAGAGCTTGTCCTGCACTATAAAACTCAAGTTCAGAATACTGAAATGTTTTGAGGTAATACATTTCCTCAAATGTTTGAAGTAAACTAACTTTTTTTTTTTTTTTTAAGTTAGTAGAACTTAAAATTTTTGTGACAAGTGGGGCAGGCCGAGAGTCGTGGAAGTGGAGCAAGGCCAGTGTGGTGCACAGATGTTTCTCATTAACAATCACGTCACCGGCATCCCTTCACTCCCACAGTTCTCAGCCTCGCCCCACTCATCATAATGTTAATTACATTATTTACATAAACACATTCAGATCTTGGTTAAATGTTAACACATGCTATTATATCTATCAAAGAGATTGTCATTATATACTTGCATGTATATAATCAACATACAGTAGCCTATATGTGACCCTGGACCACAAAACCAGTCATAAGGGTCAGTTTTTTGAAATTGAGATTTATACATCATAAGCTTTCCAAATCTTAGTGCTTCAGTGGTTCTTCAGAGGTTCTTCACTGGTTCTTTGGGATGACTGAGGTGCTATATAGCACCGCTACCATATACAGAACCTGTTAAGCCCCTGTATGGTTCTTCAGCGGTTCTTCAGTGGTTCTTTGGGGTGGTTATAGCACCACTGCATACAAAGAACCTGTTATGCCCCTTTAAAGGTTCTTTACGAGCCAAAGAACCACTGTTGGTGCTGTTTAGCATCATTTTTGTTGAAGAAATAAAATGCAATATGGCACCTCTTATGGGTTCTACATAGCACCATTTGACAAAGGTGCTGTAGAGCACCTTTAAAGATATGGTGCTACATAGCACTAAAAGTGGTTCTTGGCTTGTAATCATAGGGGAACCACTTTTGGACCACTTTTTTCTTTTTCTTTCTTTTTTTTCTTTTTTAATGTACAATGTTTTGTTGGCTATTGCTACAAATATACCTGTGTGACTGGTTTTGTGGTCCAGGGTCATATGGTCTCAAAGGTTTTGCAGCCCATCCTCAACCTAACCACAGGCTCTACTCTTCACTACAATGGAAACCCTACAAAACTAACATAACAGAACCCCCTGTAAAAAACACAACATTAAACACTAACTTATGTCTACCTATGTTAATCTTGTGCAAAAACACCCAAAATAACACTTAATTTCAACATTTCTTTACAATGAAATTTTGAGTTCACACATTTTCTTTTAACTTTTATTATTATTTGAGTGAAATCAACTAATTTCATTTTATTAATTTCACTGTTTTTACAGTTAGAGACAAATCTGGATGCAGTCTTGTTTTCCACAAACACATTATTATCCTTAAAGTGACGTAGGCCTACATATTTCCAAGTGAAACAGCACATTCTATATATAACAGTTTGTTGGAAGGGAGAGGCTAAAAAAGAGGAATTGGTGACCCACAAAAAGATAAATTCTTTAAAAGATGAAGCAATTTATTATAGTTTGATTGTAATAAAAGTCCACTGAAGGTGAGAACCCATATGCAGTTTATTTACATAATCCAATATGATCAAGACAGTGACGTGAACTAAAGAACATAACTTGAACATAAATGTGAACTTGACTTTTCTTCATTTGACAAAACTAGACTCACCGACAGCAGGTTAAAACATCAAAGCCAGACAAAGGAACAATAGAAACATGAGTAATGCATTGACAATAGACACATGAATAAAAAGACATGAAAACATGACAGTGAACCTAAAACCAAAACAGAACTGACACTGATAAACATTTTGTGTTTCTTTGGAATAATGAATTGTTCACAGTAAGACCAAGAACATTAAGTAATCAGGGTCAAATCTGATTTTATGTTGAAGTGGTTCTACTTTTGTGTCGTGAAAATGGGCCACATGTCTGTTCTGAAAGGATCATAAACAGCAGGGGGAAAATGCTAAATGTAAAAAATAAAATGCTATTATGCCTTTGATTGGGAACAAAATGACAATAAATTGGCTCATCGACTTTCAAAAGAAAGTGCCATCAAATGGTATTTTGGCACAAATTCATCTGTCACCTGGTAGAAACTAGTCCGATTAGACAGATGCCAACATTGACAGTTTGTCTGGCATTCATACCGTCGACCTGGAAAACTGCAATGTTAGTAACTTTCCAAGTTTAGCCAAGGACATTTTTGCATGTTTTGGTTTTGTGTTGCATCATGACTTCATGTTGAATGTAAAATTTGAGACGCTTTATAATAAGGATCAATTCGTTATCATCAGTTAATGATTTAGATATCATGAACTCACAGTGAACAACATTTTTGCAAGCATTTAATAATCTAGGCTAATGTTGATTTATAAATATACTATTGTTCATTGTTAATTCAGGTTTGTTAATAATACATTGACACAAGATTCATCATCCATTTTCAGACCAAGGACCCCTTTATATATACAACAATTCACAATGACCTTCTGTTACTGATCCAGGCTCTTGTGTCTACTGAATAATAATAATAATCATAATTCAAAATAATTTCATAGAGAACTGCACACGCAAAGAGCAATATCTAGTAGATAAAATAGCATAAAATAGGATGAAATTAAATAGAAAATATTTTTATTCACTATTGATTTTTCCATGTAATCTCAATGACATTTTAACATTTTATTAATTTCCATTTCTTTTCAAGCCCTGGAAATCACCATTTTAAGGTTCCATGACCCCTTCATTTTAAGCCTGGATTATACTGTAATAACATTCCAATAGTACCAAATTAATGTTATTTATATACTTGGTCATTAAATTGATCAATATTTATGTACAAGGTTGTATATTTTAATTATACTTGATATATTTTAATGTGGGAGAGATAATTAATCGTTTAGCTGAACTCGTTTAGCTTCTTAATCGTAGCTTGGGTTGAGATCAAACCATAATTGTTGGACGCCCTGCAGAACTGCCGCAGACTCTCTGTTGAAGACCCCTGCATTAACTAATGCTAATTTATACAACTTGAAATGTTAAAGTGTATTAGCATAAGTAGAAATTAACATTAACCAAGATTAATGGCTGTAAAAGTGTTCATTGTTATGCTATTGCAGTAATCATTGTTAATGCAGAACCAAACTATAAATATTTTCTTTGTCCTCCATTCTGAATATTTTATATACATATTCCATATAGTTATGATGCTAGCAGGAGGCACTTCTAATGAATTCTGTAGTCTAAACTTCAGTGCAATCTTCAGTGTATCTAGTTCTGTTTATATATTCAGTTTAAGAATTCCCTGCTGTTAACAGAACGTTTAATGGCTAAAGGGTGTTTTTAAAGATTGCATTAATACCATTCCCCAAGTACATGGTCAATTATGTTTATTTGTTTCTATTAACATAATATTCTGATGTTGGCTACACATGAAACTCGCATGCATGAAGAAATGTCTTTTAGGGAGCTATTTCTGTCATGTTTCAGATGTTACTTATTAAGAGAGAATTCCTGCTTTGGTGCAGTTTAATTGTTTGAGAGACGGGATCAAACCAGAGAACATATTTACACGGCATTCAGAGAGTAGCAGGGGTTTTTTTTTCCCACGAGAAAGACGAATTTGCAGTGAATGAGACAAGCCATCATATTCCAGCAGTCTGCCAACGTGATGGAAACGGCTAAGTGTTGGAATCTGAACTAGGCTCTGACTGAGCAGTGACAGACAATAAAATGGCATGGAAATCGCTTTTGGATCGCTCAACTTTACCAAGGTTTGAAATGTGTGCGCGTGTAGCCGCAGGCTAGAGAAGTTGCATGGCAAACAGCAATGGCATAAACGGAGAAAGGGGTGGGCGGAAGTTAAGGAAGAAAGGCACAAGGGAAGCGGATGTCCCCTCCGCTTGATATGGAACAGCTCTTTTAAATGTGTGGCAGCCCATAGGCCTGGCATGAGCGGAGTCTTGCCAGTGGCGCTTCATTCAGTTCGACTTGAAATGCAAGACACAGCTTATCCAGGAAGTTTTCGTTCAGATCCCACACTGCTCACTGGCCCAGTATATCTGCCTGTTTAGAGCGCAGTGTCTTCCAAATGCTCTTTGTTGCTAAGTCCTTTAATAAAGGGCTGGTTATTCTTCCAAGGTCGGGCCGGAGCCATTTTCGTGATCTATACATCGCTGGTATTTCATCCACTCAAGAATCAAAACGTATGCTTTCAATAACGTTCTTTAGAAACTGCTGAGGATTTCCATAAAATATTTCCGCGATCTTAATGTAATCATCGGTTTATGAGCGCGGTTCTTTTTCATAAGCGCTCTTCGCAGTCACTCTTGGTTATTGCCGCAGCGTTAAAGGCAAGGACAGCTTATAATGCAGCCCTCTGTTTATCCAGCACTTGTAATAAAAACAAAAGGCCTGTGATATAAAAGTCCTCTGGGCTACTAAAGCCCTGGTGTAAATTTTTGGCTGTCCTTTCTCTAGGATTATAGTCTCCTTAACCTTTAAAGTCAACATTAAGTCAAAATTGACCCTATTTCTTAATGACATGTTCCTAGTTTATTCATTAGTCCACTTTATTCTATTCTTCAGAAATGACTTTGCTTTGTGCTGTCATCACCTAGGCCACAAATCGGGACAATAATAACCAATAGTCAAAGTGTTATTTATGCATTGCTTTACATTAAAAGATGAGGTTATGGCAATAATAGCAAATAACAACACAATCACACTCTCAAGGTGTCTGATCTTGTTGCAGAGCTCTATGTGTTACTAGAAAGAGTGCCTTTAACCTATTGCTTTCAATGAGAAATATGTGGCATCAATATTTTCTAAATTAAAACTTAAAAATGGCTTGATATTGTTTCAGGTTAAATGAGTAATGCTTGTGTATTTTCCCCCCAAAAATAAATTAATTAATTAAATATCGATTATGCTTTTAAATCTACGCAATCAGGTATTGCTGTATATTGGAAAGGAAGGAGAGATGATTACATCAAAAACCTTCATATAAACAAAGAGACCAAGCTGGTTTTATTTGGTTGTTTAGGGTTCATGAATTTGGACAGCAGCAAACAGTTTGGTCAGTCACAGGTCAGCTGAGCAACTGCTATTGAGATGAATGGGAATGCTAAAGGACAGTTTCTACAGGCATTATTGACCCGAGCCATTTTGGTACGGAATGCCCACTTTTCACCATCTTGTCAGTTCCTTCTAGATAGAATAAGTTCCTACTCTGCATTTTTATCTTGTTGCACTTGGAAATACCTGCACATTGCAGAAGACAAATGGGTTTTGAATTCAATTTCATACAGACTTTTAAGAACTGTTTCCAGTAAATCTTTTACCTCTATTTGATACTTAAAGTCCACCTACAGTCAATAAGTTTATATTTTAATCTATTATCTTTGATCATCAAAATTACATATTTAAACACTTTTTTTTCCTGCAAAAATCATTTCTTTGTGCCTTAAAATATCTACACCCTTGCTTCATTTAGTATATGTGGATCTATTAATATGCAAATTAGCCCCGCCTCCACTCAATCACATTAGCTCAGATTACCTGATCCACTCGCTCAACTGTAGTAAACGCTACACAATTGCAAGTGGAAATATTGGTTTAATTCAGCCAGAAACGTATTCAGAAGAAGAAGAAGAAGAGGAAGAGCGAATTATACAGGGTTGTCTACAAGTCGATGTATCAGAATGGTAATGCGTATTATGTATCGCTCTTTACAGCGTCGGACACATAACAGTAATTGATATGATTAGCCTTTGGCTTGACTACACTGTTAAACAGCTAATAATGTGTTGCTAATGTTACACAAACCATGTTCCCGTTCACCATCTCAGAGTCAGACAGCTGCCTTCTAAAAATCAACAGTCTTTAAAATTCCTCTGTATACGTCACATTGAAATTCATTTCCAGAAGTATAACAAAAGATAAAATATTATGACAAACGCTGAGGAATGAGAGAGTTTGTGAAATAGAGAAGCCCAAAGGAGGATCTGAGACAGACAGTAAAGTGAATACCTTCTTGAATTGTTAGAAGTCAACATTTCGCCAATAGGTCCCTCGCCACATTGTGACCTTTCTGATATGTAAATCTGGGCTCAATCCATTGTCACTCTGACCCACTTCTCCTGCTCTTCAGAATGGGATGCACTTTACATTCAGTGAGCTTTTACACTGACGCATAGGTCAAAGAGGCTGCATTAGCTCACTGTAAATGCTGAAGTGTATGGAAACAGTGGACCAGATGGGCTGCCGTCCTCTAAGGTTAATATCAATGTGATATAAAGTGCTCTAGTGCGGAATAGAGCTGGGAATCTTATTCAAAATCAGTTGAATTATTTACATGATATTCATTTCTGTCAACAGTTCTTGAACATGCATGTTTTAATAACGATACGAATGAAACGTACTAAAATGGTTTTAAGTGAAAGGTAAGGTAACGCTTTACAATACGGGTGCACTAATATGCATTCATTCATGCTTAACTAATGCACAGATAATCATGTGTTAATGTATGACTCATGAAGAACTAAACCATGATTACTGCATCAGCAACTAATAAAGAGTCTATATGATTAATAGATTAATATATGAATTGTTATTAATTAAATGTGTCATAATGTATTAATTCCATAATAACATATTTTATTAACTAATTCATGTTCATGTGTTAATTACCACAATGGGTTGTGGCCATGTACTTCAACTTCCAGTTGTCTGCTTTAATTAATCATTAACTAATGATTTGCAAATGTATCATTATGTTATGACTTACTTGTTGAGGCACATGACTATTAACTAATTGTTAAGTAATATGTCATTATGGTTTTGACATCGACACTAAGCCATGGATTTTACTAGATGAACTGCTGCATCCAGAACCTTGTTGTTCATGGCACAGGAATGTGTCAGGTTAAGCTTGAGGTCTAGAATTCAAAGGTGGAACGCTGAGAACATACGGCCGGGCACTGCTATTTCGTAACACTGTGTCAAGACCGGACAAAGAGAATAGAACCCATTATAATCAGTGATTGTGATGCTACACTGGATGCGGCACGCCACAACACAACACAACAAAATGTCACTTCTGTTATGAAGGACAAATGGACTTGATATGGTCTGTCACGTCCAGTGTAGACAGCTGTTGCGGCATGACTCGATAATGGTCGCGTCCGGTTTAAACATCAGTCTGTAGTTCAGATTCTGGTGTGCTGATATTTGTGTGCAGCCCAACTTACCCATCCTTCACATTCTCTGACATTACATTTACTGGATGTGCAACTGTCTAAACCCATTAATTACATATTACTTAATAATTAGTTAATAGTCATGTGCCTCAACAAGTAAAGTCATAACATAATGATACATTTGCAAATCATTAGTTAATTAATTAATTACAGCAGACAACTGGAAGTTGAAGTACATGGCTTCAACCTATTGTGGTAATTAACACATTAATTTACATTTTTAGTTAACAAAATATGTTATTAAGGAATTAATACATTATGACACATTTAATTAATAACAATTCATATATTACTTAACCTATTAATCATATAGAAACTTTATTAGTTGCTAATGCGGCAATCATTAATTAATGGTTTAGTTCTTCATGAGTCATACATCAAAGCATGATTATCTGTGCATTAGTTAAGCATGAACTAATGCATATTAGTGCACCTATATTGTAAAGTGTTACCAAAGGTAAATAGAGTGCAATGTCAAAATGAATAGTGTAGTCCAGTTCATGAACAAATGACTAAGAAAATTTAGATTTATTTGTTTGTGTGAAATTTTAGTGAAAGTTAGGTTATTTGTTTGAATTATCTAGTGACTAACTTGGTTAATTATTGAGTCATTATTTTTAACACAAAGTCTTGTGAGACTCAAATCAGTGTAATTACAGATTAGTTGTTCATAAAATCTAAAGGTATGATACAATAAGGTTTGCATTAGTTAAGGTTAGTTAATGCATTAAAGATTTGTTAACACAAAATACGACTGATCATTGTTAGTTAACTCAGTTCCATTAAATAATATTAACAAATACAACTTTTAATTTTAATATTGTATTAGTAAATGATCAAATTAACATAAACTAAGATGAGTAAATGCTTTAGAAGTATTTTTCATTGTTAGTTCTGGTTAACTAATGTTAACAAATGGAACCTTAATGCTTTTTTGTGAAATACTACACAATAAAATATGATTCCAAACAATGTTCATCAGAATGAAACCAGCATCATTAAATTGCTTATAATTCCCATACCTGTATCTAAATTACATAAATCAACTTGTTTTATTCATTGTATGTGCATAAGAAATGACATCAAATGACATCATCATTCATTCATGTTACTGATGGTTAATAAATCCAGGGATTTTGCATTTGATTTGAAGTATTTCAAAATTTGATTTTCGCTGACATGTGTTTAACATCTGCCATATGTTAATGCAGAAACTTTTAGACTGTGAATATTTTTGAAAAATAATATAGTTTATGGGAACTGCAACATGATGCCATTAAATCCAGATGCACTATAAAGGACATTTGAAGTGACAGAGCCTTCTCGCCTCAGGTATCACAGCTGCCACCTCTCTCAAACAACGCAATCATTCAACGTAACCTAACAGTGTAATGCAACACACCTAGTGGACCACAACACACGTATAAAACAGGTCTTTCCATGCACTTTAAACATGTGTTTGTGCCGTTAAAACTTGACTTAAAGCATTAGTTCACTTCAGAATTAAAATTTCCTGATAAATTACTCACCCCCAAGATGTTTATGTCTTTCTTTCTTCAGTCGAAAAGAAATTATGATTTTTGAAGAAAACATTCCAGGATTTTTCTCCATATAGTGGACTTCAAGGTCCAAATTACAGTTTAAATGCAGCTCCAAAAGGCTCTACACGTTCCCAGCTGAGAAATAAGGGTCTTATCTAGCAAAACGATTGGTCATTTTATATATATATATATATATATATATATATATATATATATATACACACTACCAGTCAAAAGTTTGGAAACAGTAAGATTTTTTATGTTTTTAAAAGAAGTTTCGTCTGCTCACCAAGGCTGCATTTATTTAATTAAATATACAGTAAAAACAGTAATATTGTGAAATATTATTACAATTTAAAATAACTGTTTTCTGTTTGAATATATTTTATAAAGTAATTTATTTCTGTGACGCAAAGCTAAATTTTTAGCATCATTATTCCAGTCTTCAGTGTCACATGATCCTTCAGAAATCATGGTAGTGTATATATATACTTTTTACCACAAATGCACCACACATTTTTACCACAAATGCAAGTCTTGCACTGCTCTGCGATGCGCCACGCATTACGTAATCATGTTGGAAAGGCCACGCATGACGTATAGGCGAAAGTACCACAGTAGGGCGAAAATCTCCATCCCATGTTCTCCTTTAACTTCAAAATCGTCTGACATCGTTGTTTTACCTTTGGAAGGCCGTTTGACTTAGTCTTTGCACGTTCGCTTTGTAAACACTTGCTCGGTACTTCCATCTACATCATGCATGACCTTTCCAACATGATTACGTAATGTGGCGCATTGCAGAGCTAGTGCAAGATGAGCATTTATGGTGAAAAAGTATACCTTCATCCCTTTGGTAGCCATTGAAGTCCACTATATGGAGAAAAAATTTGGAATGTTTAACACAGAAACCATCATTTCTTTTCGACTGAAGAAAGAAAGACATAAACATCTTGGATGACATGGGGGTGAGTAAATTATCAGGAAATTTTAAATCTGAAATGAACTAATCCTTTAAAAGAAAAACATGCATTTTAAGATTTTTCGCAAAAAGCACTTTAAAAGATTGACCTCACTTCTCTGATCCTTTCCCAAGTGATTTAAGACATGAATCACTGGGTGACGAGGATTTTGCCAAGTAGGACACGTTTCTGGAACAGCTTTCCAACTGACCCAACAGATTTTAGAGTTAGGGTTTTGATAATAGCTATGTTAGTTTGACACAAGTGTTGTCTTCAAAAAATGTGATCAACAAATGTGCTGATTATCCAACTGTATCTGTACAAACACCGTTGATGACATTGGTTATGTGATGTAATTAGTTGCATCTGTGTTGTGGTGGTAGAGTTACTTTAGCATTCATTTGAAATGAATACTAATGTTCAAATGATTACGCTTTGAAAAGCAGAGTCAAATCTATATTCAGACAGAAGTGAAGCATAATGAAGTTTTCTATATCATTACAAATTGTAGCTTGTCGTGTTGATGCTTTTTAATAATTTTATTTATAGTGTGTTAAGCTCTTGACCCTCTGAAAAGTATGTCATTTATTTTAATGAAACTCTGCAGCACTCATTGTATTGTACTACTATGTTTGAAAAAAAAAAAAAAAAAATCTGTATATATGATTTGTATATTAAGAACAGACTTAATAAGAGGGAGGAACGCAACTGATCGATTATTTCAATGCTCTGCTATTAATAATCTGCCATGTTTTTAGACATTTAACCAAATGTACACCAAAATTCTAACCTCTTATTAGGTTGTGTTCTAATCGATGCACATTATGTGAACTTGATTCTGTATATAAGCAATCATGTTATACATTTAAGTGATTTGTGTTGTTGGCCAGTTAATGTAAGTTAATGAATACTGTCTAATATTGATCACATGTAGAAGCTCTCTTTGTTAAGGTTTTTAGTCCATTTCTTGTCTTGATGATCATACTATTTTGAATTTTCCTGTGCTTCTCTGTATTTTCCCTGCTTTACTAACAGGAACCCATTCCAAAAAACAGGGCGAGGATTTATCCGATAACGACGGTGATGAAGATGAAGGTATTCTCTTTGGTGACGAAAGACAATTGCATGTCTTGGAATTCATTTATTTTTTAAGCTTCTGTTTTTTGTACTGTTTTCTGTACTTTGAATGCAGCCCTCCCTCTTGCACCTTTTTATACTCTCTCATGGTCTAAAGAGTCATCTAAGTCCTTTGTGTGGCTGTGGAGGATGACAGTGTTTTGAATACATCAATACCTAACATGTCAGGGAGATTTTTGAGAGGGAGAGTGAATTGCGTAGGTAGGTGCAACGTGGCTTTGTATTTTTCTTTCATCTGTTGTATATCAGAAGCTACAGATGCATAATTGTGTTGATTAGTGCAGTGATTCTCAACTGGTTTTGCTTCACTACCTAACATAGTACCAAAATTATTTATCATACAAAAGTAAGAAAATATCCTTAAAATCAGATATTGAAATCTATTTATACGACCATGAACAGCATCAAAAGCCCAATAATATGCTAAATTATTGAGAGTTTGGTTTCTAAATGTCTTTATACTTGAGTTCAATTAGGCTATTAATGTAATCTCATTAGTACTGGTTTTGTACAGAATAACAGAATAACTGTTTGAAACACGTTATTAATATACTGTATTGGCAGCATCTAAAATGTAATGCATTTTACGGATGTTTAATTCTTTTGAGTGTGATTTAATTCTTGTGCTGCATTAAACTTGTTCTGAAGAATTCCATGATGCAAATTTATATATATATATATATATATACATATATATATATATATATATATATATATATATATATATATATATATATATATATATATATATATATATATATATTTTGTTTAGTTTCGTCTGCTCACCAAGGCTGCATTTATTTAATTAAAAATACAGTAAAACAGTGATATTGTGAAATATTATTACAATTTAAAATAACTGTTTTCTGTTTGAATATATGTTATTTTGTTGTTGTTGTTGTATAGTAATTTATTTCTGTGATGCAATGCTGAATTTTCAGCATCATTACTCCTTCAGAAATCATTCTAATATGCTGATCTTCTACTCAAGAAACATTTATTGTGTACAATTGTACAAAATATTTGTGTACTATATTTTTTTTCAGGATTCTTTGATGAATAGAAAGTTCAAAAGAACAGCATTTATTTGAAATATAATCTTTTGTAACATTATAAATGTCTTTACTGTCACTTTTGATCAATTTAATGCATCCTTGATGAATAAAAGTATTAATTTCTTTCATAATGTTAATATAATGTTATGTATAATGTTATAAAAGCTTTGTATTTCAGATAAATGCTGTTCTTTTGATCTTTCTATTCATCAAGGAATCCTGAAAAAAAAAAAAAAAAAGTACACAACTGTGTTCAACATTGATAATAATCATAAATGTTTCTTGAGCATCAAATCAGCATATTAGAATGATTTCTGAAGGATCATGTGACACTGAAGACTGGAGTAATAATGCTGAAAATTCAGCTTTGCCATCACAGGAATAAATTACTTTATAAAATATACCGCTATTTTAAAATTGTAATAATATTTCACAATATTACTGTTTTTACTGTATTTTTAATTAAATAAATGCAGCCTTGGTGAGCAGATGAAACTTCTTTTAAAAACATAAAAAATCTTACTGTTTCCAAACTTTTGACTGGTAGTGTATATATACAGTCAAACCAAAAATTATTCAGACATTTTTTATATTTTTGATATATTTTTACTAGTGGGTGCAGGACACTATAGTTCATTTATGTAAGTGAAGATAGCAAAATAAAGTAAACTGTGACATATTATACCCAAAAATTCTTCATACAATGGACTACCAGTAAAATTTATAAACATTTGGAACCAAAAATTATTTAGACACTTTGACCTGACCATGTTTTGCTTATATATATATATATATATATATATATATAATAATTAATACATAAATCTGTTAGTATACTGTACATAATTTTACTTTTAGATGCTGTCAATACATCCATATGGTACATTCCAGCATATATCCAAACATACAAAAATGTATGTGTAGACGATACATATAAATACCAACATTTTTAATGAGGTCAGCTTGCAGTTGCGTCAATAATTCACTGCACAAAACACTTTGTGGTCGGCACAAAACATATATATCCTCATCACGAGTAAGCTTGTGTCTAAAGTAACATATATATCCTTGTCACAAGTAATCTTGTATCTAAAGTAGCCTGGGTCGTGTTGGCTTGCACCTTGCATAGTTTTGTCCATAACTTTCAAGAATAAGGGCATGTTTGCAGCAGATGGTGTCAAAGTTGAAATTGTTTGAACCTTGAGCGTTGTGTTACAGTGCTTGACCTGCATGCAACATAAAGCCGGCTGTATCGCTGATGATTGACGCCTCATTCCATTGAGTGTCATCTAGTCATGTAATAACTACTGTATAGTAGTCCAAGGCCATAATACAGTGCAAATACATCTTTTCGTGAAGTGGTAATCGAAATATTTTCATTATAGTCTCAACGTTTGGATCCCATGTATACTAGCATGCAGTGTTTGCTCACGCTGTCTGTGTTCAGCAACATGGAGGCACGTATGAGACAAGCATGGGATATCACAACACAGTTTTTAAAACAGGCGAATGGATTTAGATGAGGAGAGAGTGGCTGACAAGTTGTGGTAAGAGGATTAGCCATGGAGGAGGAAAAAGCATGTGCGCAAGAGAAGTTGCCAATCAGCAAGAGCATTGTTCAATTTCAGCATTTATCTTGGGATATTCTGGGCTCAGAGTGGATATCTGGCGAGATTAGAATAGGGAAAGTATTTTTCCCCAGTTACTGCAAAAGGCTTAAACCCCAGAACCTCAAAGCCTGTTATTGTTGTTCCTTTATGCTTCTAAACTGACAATAGATTTTATAGGTGAGGGACATGTTCAGTGCTGGAGTTATGGTCTAGTTGTACGCCCTACTGTGCCTTTGTTGGTTTAGACCAAATTTGTGTCTGGCTGGGCACATTTACAGTGTTCAGGTGCTACAACAATACAGGTGAGATGGCTTCGCATTTGCCATTCTACTGTTGTACTTTACAGCAGTGACTAAGGCTGAAATGGAAACTGAAGCAACTCACGTTTGAAGCGACTCAGTCAGGGGTATCAACAGCAGTGTTAATCGATATGCTTTCTTCAATACCAGTAGAGGCGAAGGCCTTGTAATGCACACGTCTTAGCCCTCCACATGTAGAGAAGCTTCCCTCGGGAGGATTTGGAGTTCCAATCCAAAGCGGTTGCATTACCTTTGCAATTGGCTGGTTCAGACAATCCAATTTCGGACTTGTGCAAATGTGGCGGCTCTCCATGAAAAATCCACTAGGCTCCAGCAGTCAAGCAGCATGTCCTTCCAGAGGCTTTTCCGCTTGGTCTGGAGGTTAGGTTTATGGCCATAGAGTCCCAGTGGGACGTGGATTCAGCTCTGGATTGAGATGTAGTCCACCGAGGTGTCCGTGATCTAGCCCAAGGCATGTTTTTGCATGAGGTGCCAATTACCTTGCATCAATGGCCTGCCTGTTTTTCCTTGACTCTGAATAGCCCAGGGATATGGCGTCAACAGTGACAGTAGGGAACATGGCTTGTGAAGCATGCCAGAACATTAAAATAAAACAAGAATACAAAGCAGGCAAAAGTGGCAAATGAGCTGAACGAGTTGCCCTAGATTGGAAGGTTGTGGTTGGTAAATAGTTGAGCCTCACTTCCTTGTTAAAGCATTTTGGTTATCTCCACTGAAGATATCAAATGTAAGAGCGCTACAAATGAGTTTTGACACTTGAACAGCGCCGGAATGATATTCCACTTGAGCCAACTATATATCAGTATGCCCCATTTGTCTAACAAGGCACGCAAGTCAAAGCAACAATACTCGGACTCAGAATCTACAATTGAGCTGCCAGTGCATATTTGTGTATTATACTAGTAGTGATCATGGCACATTGTTCACCTTGCAACCTCTACTCTTCTCTGGCTACATAGGATCATTGTGAATCTAGGCCATCCTTCCTTGGCAAACATTTCTAGACAACAACACCACACACTTAACCCTTTACCAGGTCAGCCAGGAGTCTTTAGGCTCAAATTAAGGCAACTGTATGAATCTTTCCATCTCTTTTTGCTCACTCATTAATCTGCTTCTAGATAGGAACACATGCTAGTAAGTCAATACATCGGTATTGGGACATCTGTGTCATAAAAATAACACCTTGTTAACATGATAAATGCACATACCTTGCTATAGGTAAAAGTGTGCTTGGACGTATATTTCCAGATTCCACCTGAAACAGTACACACATTCTAAGCAATTTGATGTGCTTTGATTCGAGATGCACCAATCCTAATCCGATTTACTGTATAGGATGGATACAATGTGACTTGGGATTCAGCCCAGATGTCTGTCTTTAGCATTGAAATAGACTGGGTCTATATGACATAATGTAACTAGCAAGCTGTTGGCATCATTTCTCAGCTGGTGGTCCTTATTTCAGTCAACAAGCTTGGCACAAACATATTGCAGTGCCTTTCATTATGTAGAGCATCGCTGGCAATTAAGTCAACCTCAGGTGCTGCAAAGCAAAGCTATAACACCTCCTACCAGTCTGTTTTTCATTAAGGTACACTGTTATGTTACTGGTACTTTATGTAGGTGTATATTTAGGCACATGGAACTAATTCGTAATGTAGAACACGGCAGTAGTAATAAATTGTGCTTGGCCCACAGGAAGACATACCTTGTCTCATGTGTCTGCTGTCATAGTCTTCCCACCGCTGACAAATAGATGCACATAACTGTTGGATTGGCTCGCTTATCCATGTGCCCTAATTGGGCAAAAGAGCCCTACACTCCTCCAGACGCCAGCCCTCTTCCGATGGTGCCAGTGGCCAGGCCAGCTTCACCTGCTGGGGTGTTAGGATGGATTTCACTTGGAAACAGAGTTCAGTACCCACTGTCACACAGGATGGGTTAAATAAATGGCCAAACTGGGTGTATGCCTGGTTGTATAATTTTTGTGCCAGTAGTTCAAGGAACAGACTGCAGACATTTATAGCTTAAATGCATATGCTGGCTAATGAGTTGAAATAACTCACTAGCATCGTTTGTGTTACAGACATGAGTAATACTTCAAATTACGCAACTTGGAGAGGTGTGATATTTGTTTTCCAAGAGATTGAAATTATGATAGACAACGATTTATTAAGACAATAGATTTGTTTAAATAAAAATATACTGAAATATACTTAATGGCTGTTCGGACCAACACGAACAATGGAGCATTGAAGCATACTACCAATGCGCTTTTTTACGGAGAGTTCTAATCTCTTTACCATTGCACTGCAAATAAAACTGGCCATACAATAAGATTTGCGCTTTTGTTCACACGCTCGGAGCTGCTGCTGTTATATCAAATGCATGTGCATAAAACGATAGTAAATAGCACAGGAAGAATCCGGAACTGGCTGTCTTGTCATTGTACTCATGTATTTGGTATTGTTTTTATAATGCAGGGGTCGCCAACCTATGGCACATGTGCTAACACTGGGGAGGGATAATCACTGGCACGTGACAACACTGTATGCCTGGTTGTATAATTTTTGTGCCAGTAGTTCAAGGAACAGACTGCAGACATTTATAGCTTAAATGCATATGCTGGCTAATGAGTTGAAATAACTCACTAGCATCGTTTGTGTTACAGACATGAGTAATACTTCAAATTACGCAATTTACGCAAATTACGCAATTAATACTTCAAATTAAATACATACACATAAAGATGTGTATGTATTTAATGTTTAAGGGTGTGAAAATGTAAAGTCGATGTCCCTACAGTGACAGACCGGCGTGCATCTAATAAATGATTCATTCAAGAACGTTGTGCAAGTTTACTGCAACAATGAAGCCGCAAACTTCACATACTTTTGAAAATATAGCATTTAGTTGATCCTGGAAAGCGCTCGTTGTCACAGTTATAAACACGATGCCACCTTTTCTACGAGGGGGTTTGGAGTCACAGCATTTGTTTCCAGGGGGACTGTTAAAAAACGGGACACACACGTCTCCCAGACATCCTGTAGAATTCAGCCAACCAGATGACAACTTCGAAAATCCTGAATTGTTTCCAATTAAGTGTGCCATATGCATTAGACATTCAGCCAATGGTCCGTGGGAGTGACGTCTGAGGCTAAGACTACGTCTGAGCCAAGAGGCCTTTCTGTATGGAGTTTGAATGTTCTCTGGGTGTCTGGGTGCTCCGGTTTCCCCCACAATCCAAACACATGCAGTGTAGGTGAATTGAAGACAATAAATTGTCCATAGGTGTGTGTGAGTCCCAAGCCATGTAATGGGGAGGGTTGGGGCGACCTACCCTGGAAAAAATATCATTGCCAAGAAAATTCATGGACAATCTCTCATGTATGGTTGGAGATGGCCCATAGAATCACCAAGAGTTGGATACGACTGAAATGGTTAATGAATGATGATAAGCACCACCTACTGTCAGAGAGTGAAATCTCCTCTTCATTCTGTCTCTCTGCCATTTTTGAAATTTTGTGCCGAACATTTGTGTTGGCGAGAACAGGCCTTTACACTGATGGAGGGACCCAAACTCTTTCTTATTAATACCAGAAAAAAATAACCTTTGAGGGTGAACTCTTTTGACCTGGGCTATTAAGCAACCTAGACACCCTAGCAGTTTCTTCATAATGCAAAGGAGAGTATGGTCTTTTCTCTCTTTTTCTTTCTTTCTTTCTTTTTTTTTTTTTTCTTCTTTCTTTTTTTGCATAATTATAAGCTCTTTGCAGGTGTGAAAGTGTGTAGTAGTGTTTTGGTTAGTAGTGTGTGAGGTGTCTGATGTGGAATCTGCATGGTGGTGCAGTGGGTTTCAGAGAAAACCATCTACACCCTCACACCCCAGCCTGCTGCAAACATCCCCCCCCCCCCCCCCCCCTCTCTCTCTCTCTCTCGGTCTCTCCCTCCTCGTCATTCATTGCTAGAGCCTGGGCTTCAAAGAGCACATCAAACCACCTGTCTCTGTGTTAGTACCATTATATTAAATGCACAAACACTGCAGCCCATCCTCAAGATCTTACCTTCTTCAAAGGTCACTCGTCCCCATCTGGATTAAGGGTGAGCCATTGAAATCAAAGTCTACAAACTGCCACATGCACCTTTTGTATTAAAAACAAATCTATTAACACTTGTGTAGTATCGCCATAACCCACATCCCAATATGCCTACTTTCTTACTATACTGTTTGCGAAAAGCAGTATGTGAAATGAGTAGTATGCAGTATTTATAAAATAGTAGGCATTAAATACCCAGAAGACATCTGGGCTGCGTTTAAGTCCAATTTTTTATGCACTTCTCTCTCTAACTTCCCTCTGTCTTATTCACTCAAATGTACGTTATTACTTATGTTGCCCTTATGTGCCCACTACTGGCGGAACACTTGCAACGTGTTTAAATGGAACTCCCTAAGCCCTTGATCACTTGGAATCTACAATGGAGCTGATTTATTATTTATAAAAAATTACACTAACGAAAATAGTAACTACAATAAACTAGAACAGTCAGCTTATAGTAGCTACAAGTATTATGTGGTTAAATGTCCAAATAACTCCAATACAGTACAGTACAATACAGTAGAGTTGTGTGGGGTGGGGGTAAATTAAGTGCGACCTGCATTGTGGTCTATGGATCTGCCTGAAGTGCACATATTGAGTAGACTCGCTCCCTCTGTCAAAATCGAGGGGTTGAGTGTCTGTCCAAATAAACTTCCCTCGCCCACTTGACAAAGTTGAACGGACTTCAAAATGGCGGCAGGGATTCCCTCGAGGAGAAGTGCTTAGGGAAATTTGCGAGTGTATGTCTAAAGGTGGAGTTAAACGCAGCCTCTGAATGCCAGTGTAGCACTGTGACTGATGTCATAGGTCACATGACATTGCCAGCATTCAGGATGTAGTATGTTGTTGTGTTAAGGTGTATTCACGCCATATCGCAATTACTATAACTACGAGATTCTGGCTCGTAAAAGCGCTCACGTCCTCGTAGAACTCGTAATCACAGTTTGTAAGCTGGGCCTTTTCTGAAAGCTCCCACCTGTACCATATGGCTGCTGAAGATTCATTTAGGCGTTGATCGTGGTGCCATAGAAACGCATAATTCCCAGTCCGAGGACATGAACAGCTCCAAATATAACGTCATGTGTTGTCATCTCAAGATTTCTGTAATTACGCGGTGGCGTGAATACAGCATTACACACAATTTATGCTTAATAGAACATACTTTTTAACGGTTGCAAAGTTCTTCATCAAACTATAGCCTACAGTACTCTGACAGTATGTGATTTCAGACTCAGCAATAGACTTTGGGGTGGACTGCAAAACCTTAATACCTTAGCAACTTCATAGCAATGTGCTAACAACATTAGCCTTTGTAGTAGCAAAATTTGAAAGAGCAAACACCACACACACATAAGTGTCTAGGTTTATGTATTATGTATTTTCCTGCAGAGTCCAAGCCATGCTCACTTTTTTTTTTCCTTAATAGTTTTAGAGATATTCAGTTTGACCTGGAAATGTCGATCTTCAACATTTATGTTATCTGTGATGAGCTCAGCGGTGGGGTCTAAAGTCAAAAACCTCGGCTCGGGAGCTCATACAATGCTCACAATAAGAATGTTTGACAGTTTCCATGTTTTACAGCGCCAGTGCAAGTCTGGGCCACTTATCAGTGCTCACGCTGTCCAGTTCCTCTAGAGTGACAGGCCGTTGAGAGGTGGCCCGTTGAGAATTTTGAAAGGTTCACAGATAGCTTGACGCGTCCTCCTCCTGAGCTTTACAGACATTCTGAGCATTGCCACCCAGGTCTGACATCCAGCATATTTTAACACCCTAATCACAACTCTGATGGAGATGAAGAAGACTTTGTGAAGAAGGTTAAGTGTTGTTTCATTTTTAAGGAAGCAGGGGTCTTCACCTTCTTTAGTTCACTTGGAGATGATTGATGGAGGTTATATAAAGGATGCATGTGCCCTGCTGCTTTTGAAGATGAAACATATGCATTTGTTTGTGAGTCTGTGTGTGTGTAATAGCAAATGAATCATGTTTCCATGTCAAAGAACATATCAACCATTATTGTACATTCATGAAGCTGACATTTCGGTTAATGTTCTATAGTTTCAACCCTCCTGTTTAAGGTCATTTATGTTCTGTTTATTCAAATGATGTGTTTGTGAAATGCAAGTGTCTTTTCAATGCATTTTAATTAATATTTCTCTTCTTTTTCCTCAGGATATGACTTTTGAAGGACTAACTTGATTTTGATTTTGACATTATATATGAATATTTGGTAGAGAAGAGATCAGTTAGCAGAGTATTATGTTTTATGGCACATCATACCAACATGATGTAAATCAACAAAAGAGGTTACTGATAACATTGACATGACTAATCTTTGTATTGTTTTTCTAATTGAATTTTTCATTCTATATCTCATCCTGTGCATCCTTTGTGCAGGAAGTCTTGTGCATTTTTTTCTCTCTCTCACCCTCTTTTTGCCACTCCATACATTGTCTTTCTTCCGTACAATAAGTGTCAACAGAGAATTGTCATTTCAAAGCAGTGTCCTATCATACTTCTCTCAGATACCAGATAAATCTTTAAACATAACCGTAAATGTTTCAGCTGGTTTATCTGAAATGGAAAAAATTCTATACAAATCAGTTCTCGCTTGTTCCATCAGATCAGGAGCGTAACGTGTGAATGCGTTCTTACCGTGTAAAAGAGACATTAAGCAGACAGTGGCACAGTGATTGCAAATAACATTGGTGTTTTGCACAAAAAAGCCAGTCTGTAATTTGCTGTGACCACATACATGCAAATAAGCACATATTTAATAGGGGGGGTTGAATGTGAACGGGGGCAAATGCACTGGAGTGGTGTTTGCGATTAGGCTTTCTCAAAGATTCTGAATTTTGATCTGCTGTATCCATGGCAACCTTTAATACAATACAGCATTTTGAGTCTCAGCCCAGCAGGCTTGTGTCTCTTTCATCTCAAGAGAGAGACAGTTTTCTCAGTTTATGTTCTTTTTTCTCTTTTATATTATGTAATTAATATATAATGATATTATAATATAAAAAATAATGATTGACTGATAAATGTCTACATAATAAATTCTGATTTATTTTAAAGGAATAGTTTGGGCAAAATTGAAAAAAAAAAAAAAAACGATTTATTCATGTTCTTCTAAACCTGTATTAGTCTTTCGTTCAGGAAACACAAAAGGAGATCTTGAAATAGAATGTCCAAGCTTCTGTTTTCCAATATAACAAAAGTGAATGGTGGTTTATACTGTCAAGCTTCAAAAATGAGCCCATACAACTTGTGCACTATGTGTTCTGAAGTCATACAGACTTCAGGAATAGTCGTTTTAATTTACTTTTAAGATGTAAGAAATTTTGTGAGGTTACGTTATAAGAGAACCAATAGCATTTGGTGTCAACGATGCCAAACCTGTCGTAACGTCCAAATGCACCATGTTTTTACCTGAATTCCAGTGGAGGGGAATATTTTTAGTGAATAATGGCATTAGGTTCTGGCCTCAGAATACTTGTAATGTAGCGCTATCAGGGGTGTTTCCTCCGAGGAGGCAAAGGGAGGCAGTGCCGTGTCTCTCATGCCTCCCCCCATTGACTTGTTATAGACCCCCTAAAAGCGTGTGGTGGGTTCTTCACGTGACCTCAGAATTATCTTAAATATGAGTTTCCTAAGTAAAAATTGCAGATGAACGCCCTGCCATTTCACTCCCAGCATTAGTGGGGGGGTAATTGAGAATGAATGGGGCAAAGTCACGTGAGAGAAGGCCTCCATCGCACTATGATTGGATGTGATTGGTTATAATTGGCTATGATTGGTTCACATGATAAATCCCACCTATGGTTTTCGTGCATGTTCCGTATTCACGAATCATGCTGCCTTCACATGCTCTCAGAATTAATAGGCTTGTTCGAGATGAACTACGCTAGCCTGCCACTGGCTGGCGAGATCTACCGGTTGCAGGCGGGGAAGGAGTACAGAGACGGCCGTCAGGTCGGACACTTCATGCTTTCCGTAGCGTGCTGAACCAATGTCATTCATGGCAGACCACATGGTTTTTGCGTTAACTGTAGCTAAAGAAGTGGATGCGATTAAAATACGAATATATATTTACTAGATAGTGTAATCTTAATTTTTGTTAATGTTTTGCTTAAATATCAGATATTCAATATCAAGATTGATTAAACATCTCCAAGAAAAAACACTTAACACCCGTCGTCCTTGTCATCACAGAATCTGACCAATGAGAGTGTGTCGATATCAAGGCTTTCGCAGCCGATTTTGAGCAATTGCAGCGCCTGAACTAGGAGGCTGGTCTCGTATTGCTCTTGTGGTACTTTGATGGCACATGATCGTAAGGCGGCTGCAGTGCCGATCAAAGTCAGACAAATTTTCTAACCAGAATGCATTGCTTTTGTCAGGCAGCAGCTGATCTTTGCCGCGCCACATGAAGTCGAACAAGATTATTGCAAATATGAGTTTCCTAGGTAAAAATTGCACATGAGTGCCCTCCCATTTGAATGCGATGAGCTCATAATCACGACTTTATAAGGGAGAATTATTAAATTTCCAATAGCACGTGAAGGCAGCATTAAGGTGTGTTTAAGCCACGTCGTAATTACCACAATTATGTGATTTCCACTTGTAAAAAGCGTCCATGTCCTCGTAGAGCTCGTAATTACAGCTTCTAAGATAGGAGTTTTCTAAAAGGTCCTACTTGTACCATGTGACCGCTGTGCCACCTGACCGCTGCAGATTCATTTATGCGTTGATAGTGGTGCCATAGAAATGCATAATTCCCAGTCCAAGGACGTAAACAGCTCCGAATGTGATGTCACGTGTTGTCATCTCAAGACTACTGTAATTACGACATGGTATGAACGCAGCATGAGTCTGAATGAACAAAAAGAAGGCGTTAATGGGAAGACTAATTAAAAAGACAGCTCATCCACTTAAATATCACCGCCTTATGTCACATCAAAATCAAACTTGAAATGGCCTGAAAGCATAATGACTGTGTGGGTTTTTTTTGTAAGCAATCAGCTTGGTGAAATTAAAGATACATCTTTGTGTCTTTGACGAGTGTTTACCGAGCAATGGCGAGCATGATGACTGATGATCTGAAAATATGTTAACGATTAAAAAAACAGCTGAGCATCAGTTTACAAATAAATTATATTGTTTAAATTGTTACTGCCTTTAGTTATTATTTTGGAATAAATGTAAAAATGCTTAAAATACTAACTTGATGAGATTGATACGTGGTTTTAATAAATAGAACATTAATTACATAGTTAATGTAAAAATACAAAATAGAATTGTATTTGGTTTCTTTTCTTTCTTTCTTTTTTTAAATGTAATGTAAAGTAATGTTTATTTAACCAGGAAAATGTGACAACATTAAGTGTAACTAGGACATGAATTTACATTTGATTTACAAAAAAAAAAAAAAAATCAATAAAGAAAACTGTGAAGATTTCAGAACACCTCTGCACGCCACTATGGTGCTTTTGGAGCTTGGCAGCATAAAACAACATTCACTTTTGCCTAAGATGATGTTGCATTTCACGGAAGCAAAACAATAATATGGGGTCGGAACAATCATTTTAAATTTTGGCTGAACTATTCCTTCAGCGAGCTCTCCATAATTTTGGCCCCCCCAACTGCTTCCCATTTTTAAACCCTTCCGTGCCTGTGTGCCGCAGCAGTGAAGTCTAACAAGGCCATTAAATTTGCGATGAGCTCATCATTTAGGCCACTAAAGCGTGTTAGAGCCGCCTGCAATAGCCAGTTAGGTTCTGACCTTCCATATGGCTTCATCTGTTCATATCTGTTTTGCGCATACTGTTCATTACGAGAGACAAATGACTCGGCTGATATGAGATGCATCTCGAAATGTAATTGAGCTGGTGGCTGGTATCTGGGAGGACTGTGAGACGCATTGCTGTGTTGAATCTTGCTCTGACGGGACAGTGGCAGAGTGAGAGTTTAATGGTGGCCACTCTTGCAGACATACGAGACACTGGAGCCAAACCTGTGATGGTGTACATTCACGGCGGATCGTATATGGAGGGCACCGGGAACATGATTGATGGAAGTGTGCTGGCCAGTTACGGGAACGTCATCGTCATTACGCTCAACTTTCGAGTCGGCGTCCTAGGTAAGCACTTTTTCGTTGTTATATAACTTTCCAGGAGCAGCCATATTGGAAAAATAGTACTAAGAATGACAACTCCAAGCATATGTCTGTGTTTATTAATAAGACTACTATTTTTACATTTACTTGAATGATATGTTGAATGCTGCTTACTGTATCAGCAAATGCAAAATACCGAAGATTATGTTGAATTGATGAATCAGTGGTAAAAACTCTTGCCAAAGTGCAATCAGTTTGGCTTGCAGTGCTGTGTTGATTATTAGTTAAAATCTGTGCAGACAAATTTTCAGTCATCCAGTTATGCTTTTAAATTTGACACATAACCACAATAAATGATATTTCAGAGTGAGTTTATAAAGCTGGTTCTGAATCCAAGATACATCCCATATACATCCCAAAAAAAAAAAAAAAAAAGAGTCTGTTATACTGAACAAACTTAAAGGTTTAGTTCACCAAAAATGAAAATGATGTCATTAATTACTCACCCTCATGTTGTTCCACACCCGTAAGACGTTCGTTCATCTTCGGAACACAAATTAAGATATTTTTAATAAAAAACGATGGCTCACTGAAGCCTGCATTGCCAGCAATAACACTCCCTTTTTCAATGCCCAGAAAGCTACTAAAAACATATTTAAAACAGTTCATGTGACTACAGTGATGAATAAAGTCGCTATTTCTGGGTTTTTTGGCGCACAAAAAGTATTCTCGTTGCTTTATAATATTTAAGTTGAACCACTGTAGACACATGAACTGTTTTAAATATGTTTTTAGTAGCTTTCTGGGCATTGAAAAAGGGAGTGTTGTTGTCGGCGATGCAGGCCTCACGGGTGTAGAACGACATGAGGGTGAGTAATAAATGACATAATTTTCATTTTTGGGTGAACTAACCCTTTAAGTAAGAGGTTGTTTAACAGATGTTTTTGTTTATATGCACATATTAAAGCAGCAATCCTTCTGGAGTAACCTGAAGTCAAATGTCTTGATCAAAAACATTGAATAAAATTTGTATAGTTCATTGGTGACTCCATGCTGGATTTTAACCTACAGCCTTTTGGAGACAAGACCACATCTGTTATAGTGTATCTTCACTGATTTTCAACCCTCTTTGTAGTGTTACAATATAGGTAGTATATGTATACTCTTTAAACAGCATTATGATAAAAATTGATTGCTATGGCAACAGCTTTCTTACGTGTACACAATGGCGTTTTTGCTTCAGGCGGAGCTGAGAGCACGGCAGTTTCTTTTAGTTTTCCCCTCCATTTGGCCTAAAACACTTTGTTCATGGTCATTCAGTTTAAAATGTTGACTACAAACACAGAGGTTTTTCAGATTGTCCGTCATGGCATTCTCTCCATATTTATGATTCTTTGTGGCCTCTAGCCACTGCCTACAACGCGATCCTTCACTGAAAAAAACGCTAAAGTTTTACTCTTTGAATTCTTGCACCCAAGAACAATACAAGTTGACTCCATTTTGACTAAAAGTTTGCTAAGAAGTATATCCTACTAAGGCATATTTGACTCCCACCATGGTGTGAAATATAATAATTACTCACAGTCGTCACTTCCAGATTTTTTGTTTTTCCAACCAGGTTGCATTTGGTACATATATATATATATTTTTTTATTTTTTATTTTTTTTTTACAAAAATGCTAATGGTACAATCTCTACTGGTTGTGCAAGGAAGGATGGCAACACTATGAACTTTGCATTTTCCCTTTATTAAAACACAGGACACCCCTCATTTGCATAGTGATAGCTGCTGCAGATGTAATTGAAATTCAGAGCAGACTGAACAATTCCAGAGAAGAAAAATAAATAAATAATACAATATTAATATAAAAAATGAGCCTCCTTTTAATTATGCAGCTTAAAGGTATGAAGAGAGAATTATACAGTATGTAAAAAATTCCTCATTTACCTTGTGGCTATTCTGACTTATGAATGCTCCATGAACATGGTTGTATGTAGGTTACAGAGGTTTGATGCAAAATTCATGTATTTATGCATGCATGTGCCTTATTTAAGAATCACATAAAAAGCACTCTAGAATGAAAATAGCACTCGAGATGTGAGTGAATACAGCCTGGAAATTTGCAACACAATAACAACAATCTGTGTACTGTACAGTCTTTATTTCCGAGCACTGTTTAATAAGTCTCGCTAGAGTTTTATCATCTCACTGCAGCGTTTCCACCTGTCCTGTGGATGTGATAATTATTGCTTCTAAGTGTGGACCCTGTCTCTCCAGGGGCCCTATTTGGAGACTTTCGCATGTGAACTCCACACCATGTAGATGGCTGAGAACTCATTACAGGTTTAATATTTAATTACAAATGCCAGATCACCGGCGAGTCTTTCCTGCTGTTGGAGTCCTGCGGATGCATGCGTCTGGCTCTTTGTGACTGATGGGTATGTGAATATTGTGGCACTCAGATTTGATCAGACACAGAGTTTGGTCAGAGACAATTTGTTTATAAAAAATCCTGTCTCGTTGAGCCTTGACTGGTGTGCATGCATGAGTGTGGATAAGGCCGGGCTTGCTGGGACCCTTTAATGGCGTGTAATGACTCCTAGTCAGGGGGGAGTATCTTGTATCACTGCTCTTTACAAATATAATTACTCACTGGCTCTCCAGAGCATGTCAAATTCCTTTCCTTGTGGAGAAGACTTAATTACTGTTTCCAGATGCATTAAATATTAACAATGGCCACCACTCTTTTAAAATCCATGGACCTTTGCCCTTTATCGTGGTAAGCCGGCGGAGCAGTTGCCAAATGTGATTTAGAAAAGATTTGAAATAATACTCGAGCTATGAAAAATATGGAATAGATTTCTGTTTGGTTGAGAAACCAAATAAAATATTTATTATTATTATTTTGCAGCCTATAGATATGATTTTAAAGCAGTACATTATGGCTGTTTAAGAAGTGTTTTTCTTTTCCCAGAGCTCATAGCTCAAGGCAACATGAATGTTTGATTGCATTCCATTATGTTTGTGGTTATTTCTGACTCGAATTATACAATTTATATTTCTATGAACATCATCAGTATGGTTGTGCATATAGATAAACATCCATCTGCAGCAAACAGTATGCATTTGTTTGCTGTTATGGGAGTCTAATTAAAAACATATACGTGGCAAAACGATTTCCAAGAAAAACTATTTCCATGCATGGAAATCAGTGACTGGCTGGCACTGCTACATTGCAAATCAAATTTAGAAATTAACCATTCAGTCTTCTGCTCTTTGTTCATCAGATGATATTAGGTATTGGTGCGTAGATTTTCCACATCACTGGCAACTGTCTATAACTGCAAATGGTTTCCGATTAGATGCTGTGACACCTTCTTAGCATTCAGAGTAAAATGTTGCATGTTCAGCTGTGATGTGAAATTAAATGTCACATGAATACCTAAAGAGCTGTAGCAAAATCCCCTGGCAAATATACGTTTCATCTAGGTCGAGAGCTCGAGATGCATTTCATGTAAAGAGGGAAATACAGCAGCGAGAGTGGCTGGGTCTTTCTCAGGAAATTGTGCAATTTGTTCCTGAATGTCTCTGGAATTTTTTTAAAAATAATTTTATTTTAAATGGTTATTGCAGAAATAAGAAAATGTATTTCCCAACCTTAGGTGCAAAGAATGTGGTCATAACCACCATCTAAATATTCAGATTAGTGGATAACAAATATGAACCCAAACCCTAAAGCTTCCTATCACTGTCAAAACACTATCAATATATATATAAATAATTCACTGATCAGGCATAACATTATGACCACCTTCCAAATTTTGTGTTGATCCTCGTTTTGCTGCCAAAACAGCCCGTCGAGGCATGGACTTCACTAGACCCCTGAAAGTGTGCTGTGGTATCTGGCACCAAGATGTTAGCAGCAGATCCTTTAAGTCCTGTAAGTTGCGAGGTGGGGCCTCCATGGATCTGAGTTGTTTGTTCAACACATTCCTCGATTGGATTGAGATCTGAGGACCTTGAAGGCCAAGTCAACATCTCAAACTCGTTGTTGTGCTTTTCAATCCATTCCTGAACCATTTTTGCTTTGTGGCAGGGTGCATTATTCTGCTGAAAGAGGCCACAGCCACCAGGGAATACCGTTTCCATGAAAGGGTGTACATGGTCTGCAACAATGCTTAGGTAGGTGGTACGTGTCAAAGTAACATCTACATGGATGGCAGGACCCAAGGTTTCCCAGCAGAACATTGCCCAAAGCAACACACTGCCTCCGCCGGTTTGCCTTCTTCCTATAGTGCATCCTGGTGCCATGTGTTCCCCAGGTAAGTGACACACACGCACCCAGCCATCCACGTGATGTAAAAGAAAACATGATTCATCAGACCAGGCCACCTTCTTCCATTGCTCCGTGGTCCAGTTCTGATGCTCACATGCCCACTGTTGGCACTTTTGGTGTGGGTCAGCATTGGGACCCTGACTGGTCTGTGGCTATGCAGCCCCATACACAACAAACTGCGATGCACTGTGTATTCTGACACCTTTCTATCAGAACCGGCATTAACTTCTTGAGCAATTTGAGCTACAGTAGCTCATCTGTTGGATCGGACCACACGGACCAGCCTTCGCACCCCACGTGCATCAATGAGCCATGGTCGCCCATGACCCTGTCACCGGTTCACCACTGTTCCTTCCTTGGACCACTTTTAATAGATACTGACCACTGCAGACCGGGAACAACCCTCAAGAGCTGCAGTTTTGGAGATGCTCTGACCCAGTTGTCTAGCCATCAATTTGGCTCTTGTCAAACTTGCTCAAATCCTTACACTTGCCCGTTTTTCCTGCTTCCACATTAACTTTGAGAACAAAATGTTCACTTGCGGCATAATATATCCCACCCACTAACAGGTGCCGTGATGAAGAGATAATCAGTGTTATTTACTTAATGTTATGCTTGATCGGTGTGTATATATACATATAAACACATAAACACAGACACAACATTACTGTGCTGAAAATGCAATGCAGAGGGCAAAAATAACTAGCAAATGTCATTGCACCACACCACATTATTATTTTCAGTTAGTATTTTTGTACTGCCAAAAATGTTTTAAAGTAACGATCACTTCTTATCACTTGATTTTTTTTTTTTTTTTCCCTTCTCCCCATAATTAAATATTAAGCTTGGTTGAGGCCAGTATGAATGAAATAATGCATATGTTTCCTTTTGAAAGTATGAAAAATGCTGCCATGCAGAGAAACTTCTGTTTGAATCATCAAAAAAGAACATGTGATAATGGAACCATTATTTTCAAAGAGGAAAATTGATAGAAGACAAACTCTTTGTATGTTTACAGTCACTTTTGATCAATTCAATGAAAAATAGAAGTATTAATTTCAAAAAATAAATCTTACTGACCCCAAAATATATCAGCAAATCTGTTTATTTGATCAAAAATACAGTAAAAACAGTACAATTGTGAAATATTATAAAATCTTAATATAACTGTTCTCTTATATTAATTATATTGTGATTATATTGTAAAATGTAATTTATTCCTGTGATCAAAGCTAAATTTTTCAGCATCATTGCTCCAGTCTTCAGGGTCACATGATCCTTCAGAAATCATTATCAATATCTTATTTTAATATTTCTTGTAATTATGTAGAAGTCTTTATTGTCAGTTTTCAATCAATTTAATGCATACATGCTGAATAAAAGCATTAATTAAAGAAAAAAAAAATTAATGACCTGAAAAAAAAAAAAAAAAAGTGTATACTGTATATCAATGCATGGGGACTCAAATGGTACAATTTTCTGAGAATCACTCTTCTATAAAGTTTTGTGCATTCTGACAAATTTTTGAAGCGAAGTGATAAGATTAAAATTGTGACAAATGTTTTATTCATGTGTGCTGAAAAGCAAGAGTGATGAGGGGAGAGATTCAAAAGACATTTTTCTGTGAAACAAAGTCCGTGTGCTCAGAGAGACAGACATCCGATTAAATTATGAAAAAAATTGAAAGAAATTACAGTTGTTCTAATCAAATGAGAATGAATCGGAAGAGGAAAAAAACATACTCTGAAATCAATTTATAGGACAAGTTAAAAAATGAAATGCCTAAAGGCTGAAATAAATCGAAGATGAAATTCTGCAAATGTTTGGCCTGTTAATGCGGTAGCTGCCCAGAAGCAAATGATGAGGTCTTCAAGTTCTCTCGCACAGTCTGCAATCTGCAAACTTTTCCCAACTGCATCAAATGTCTTTTTCATAAGTTTGAACGAAGACAACAGAACCATCAAGGTAGTTAGAAACTTTGCGCTCCAACATTCCCAGGAGTCTCTGGTTTTCCTCAGGCAGTTTTGATTTACCTCCAGGGCCTGCCGGTTCCAGCGCTCATGCCCTTTGGCCTTGTGGGTGACATAAATTACACAGAAACCTCAGTAAAAACCGCAGTCTCTTTATCCAAACCTGACCTCTGGGTTTGAGGGATTGATCTTCAGTATGATGACTGCTGTCAAAGTATCGTTTGAGTGCTGTGACATTTGGGTTCTTCCTGGCCTAGTTTTCCACAATTGAGAGATTTGTCAACAGTTCAAGTGAGACAGACCGTGTCATAAGAAACTCTTTTTCGGTTCCAGCCACCAAATTCTCTAGTCGAAAGGATTTGTGCTTGTTTTCTGAAAAGACTGTATGCTTTACTTTGCTTTGCATATACATTTTCTGTAAAACCAATATGCATAATGCACAAAACAAGAGTACAGTTTATGCAAGTAAACATTTTGCAGATGCTTTTATTGATAGCAATAGTAGAATTTATATGGTGAAAGTCTCCTTGGATGTCTTGCTCAAAGACAAAATACTAGTCACAGCTCAGGAACAGCTAGAACTATCATCTCTATTCATAAAGACAGTTGTTTTCCAGTAGATGTTCCTACCATGGTATCCAACTGGTGACAGATCACTTTCTCCATATGCGGTCACTCTATCTGGTAATGTACCACAACCCAAAATTTGTCATTCACTGTAGCTTTCTTCCAGAACCTACAGTAGCTGTCTTGTTATCTACTGCCTACTTAGTGAGATACCTTCTTAGGTAGCATCCATACTGAAATGAAACATTTGATTTGGTTTTGGAAGCTCTATATTTGGCACACCGAAACGCGTTCCTCCTATAAGCGACCTAGAGACTTGACTAACAGTTCGAAATTAGCATGTTGCTAAAATAAAGAGACAATATTCAAATAAGCATAAAAAAACATAGCACACAAAATACTTGGTGAAATAACTGTGAATTGTTCAATACTTTGCTGTACTGAATGAAATGTATAGTTTTGTATTGCTTTTGCGTTGTTTTTCAGTGGCTTCTGGTATTGCCTTTTTTTTTCTTTTTTTTTTCTTTTTTTTGAAGGATACTTCTTAGGTTTTAGCAATGGGAGCGCATCTATAATGCCTTGAGATTCTGTCCAGGTAGCTCACAAGGTTTTATAATAGAGTTTCTGTTTTCTGTTTATTGCAGTTGCAAATACCTTAAGGTTTTTTTTATAAGCACTATACAGGCCACTACAAGTCATGGTTTATAGCCTTTATTTTTTACTTATGTTGGAAAGAGACCAGCCATCTATGTCTTTCTTTGAGAAGAAAAACTTCTAATGACAGGGAGCTCTAAGTGATGTGCTCCTCAGGTTGGTTTTTCTTAAAAAGAGATGTTCATTGATGGTTTGGGGCCAAGAATTGTTACCTTTTAGCCAAACTTTGCATCCATCATGCATGTGGTGACATTTTGCTGACCTCTAAATCTTTTTGTATCTTTTTTTAGAACTGGATTCTACAGTATAAATGGCTGTTGGGTAAAGAATTCTCTTCCTCTGGTCAGGGCATTACGTTCATACTCTGTCTTAGAGTAGGCATATTGGCTGAAAGTATCCCACCAAACTTTGCAAAGATTGTTGAGTTTGGTATAAAGCAGTTCTTCTGTGTTCCTGTATTCCATGTTCAGTTTTACCCGAAACAGCTGATGGCCACATTTCACTACATTGGTTGCTGTTCATATCACGGCATTTCAGAAATTAAACGAAATGTCATTTGATAAAGCAACAATTCCATTTATTAAGTATTTGAGCTCTTTTATCATGACTCGTGTTTCACATGACTCGTACTTGCGCTTCGCATTGTATGTGCAATGCTGTACCAGGTGAGCTACAGAGCAAGTTTACTATGGTAGAAAATTATGATTATGTGATGCAAATGTCAAAATGTATTGGTTTACAAATCATGCAGTATATGGTAAAAGTGTTTTGAAGTCATAACATAGCAAGGAACCACACAAAAATCTTGATTAATTTATCATCTTTTCCTGTAATCTGTTCCTGATTTAGTGCCTCTAGCTCAGCTGGAAACTGCAGTAAATCATATGTATAGGTACGTTTTTGGAGTTTTCTAGAAATGTAGGTGTTTTCAATGTGCCTGGGTTACAAAGTCATATTGATCTTTGTTTCGACCCCCTCTAGAGCAGATTAGGTCAGCTGGAGGCAAATATGTGTATAAATGTCTTTTTCAGTTGAGTTCTTCATGTATCAGGCTTCTTGTTTACAGTCTGTTGCCGACATCTCTGGCGATCCATTACTTTATTTGATTTGACGCTCACGCTGTAGCATAACATTTTCTTCATCTATTCCAGCAAGTCTGAGCCCGGCTCAGCTCATTTGTCTTCTACCATGAGGGATGGTTTGTCCATCATCAGGTGTGTTTGGGTCAGAAATGATCTGTCTGGAGAGACTTATATTGGCTCCCTGGCCAACTCTTGCTACTCGTCTTGTCAAGTGATTAATCATGCTTTGGCAAGTGAAAGAACCAAGGCCAGCTGTCTTAACGCATGTGGGAGGCAATATTCTCCACATTGTGTCGGCTGAAATGAGGAAGGTGGGCGTGGAGGAGCGGCAGAGAGGTGTGAAGTTGGGAGCCATGAGAGTGGAGGTGGGCGCCCAGTCCACTCACTTTATGTGACTCGACAAAAGATAAACTCAAAATCACATGAAAAAAGAAAGAAAAAGGCTTTGCTGAGTAGGTGTAATTATTTGCATGTGCCTCTTGTGAATGAAAAGCCTGTCGGAATTGGTCACAGGATGTTTGAATTTCTAAAGTGTTGCTTTTGAGGCACCGCTAATTCTGAGAAACCAACACTGCTCGCATGTAGAGTGGGAGGAATATCGGAATGGATGAATTGAACAACCAGTATGTGAAGACTGAACTTGGTGTGAAATCCTATATCATTCATGCAGGATTAGAACCAGGAAACGGCTTTGTGAAGATTTAGTATGGAAGGTTTTATGAAGGTATCTGATGTTATAGTGGGAAATCTTTTTTAGGCATTGGGAAACTGTATTTTATGTGGAACTCCTATGACACTTCTGAAAGCTGTGGAGACTTGTCATCTTTACAGTAATACACCATGCTAAAATACTGCAGTGTACACACGAGAGCTGCCCACCAAAACAGCATTTAAAGGTTTCGTAGGCGCACTGCCATCAGGAGGCCCGGCACAGACGTACGGTCATCTACAAATTTTATTTACATTTGAGGGAAAATCTGTGGTATTTTTCAGAATGGATTTACACTTGGTAAAATGTTTACTGCAGTCTTAACTGAAAGCGTAATCAGATTAGCTAAAATATTTAATAAGCATACACACAAGGGATTTGTGGAAGTTTATGAATGACAGCAGGAACGGATTGGAAATAGACAGCACTGAATCTTTTCCTGGTTGACTTGTGGCAGTCCAGTTGTTAATACCAAATTTTATATATAAAAAATGTAAAGGGTGAAGTGAAGATACTGGCAGTTAGTATTTTTGGTTTAATGTTTTAGTTCCTATCCATTCTGAATCTGCACTGTTTACTTTAGAACTGTGAGTGAGACCTAGTTTTAGTCCAAGTTACAGATCCAACAATTTTATAGTTTAGTATTAAGTAAGAGAATGAATCTGCTTGAGAGTGTTGAGATGTTTAATAATAGTATTTATAGTTGTGTAATATATAACAATGTTCTGATAATGTGTCATATTCTAAAAAGTACATTAATTGGTAAAACAATAATGGTCCGTCATTAATAGGTAACAATGCAGGAAGTAATGCAGGACAAATGAGGAGTACTACATTAACCTTTCAGTTATTACTATTAACTAATATGGAAACAAGATTAACTAATCAGTAAGTAATAGTGAATTTAGGACTGAGAATAGATTGAGAATGAGATTAGCTTCATTAAGAACTATTCATGGAATAACTAACTAATCACAAAATTAATATGCATCTGAAACATAAGCAACTGGCTTTTTTTAAAAAAAAAAATTTGAACATGGTCTTAAAATGCATCTTCAGAGAAGCTTCTGCTTCAGATTTGTTCTTTGTGGAAATTAATTAATGAATGTTACTGTACATACCATAACAACCAACTAATGTAGCTTATTAATACTTTTTTCCCCTTTCTTTCTTTTAAGATGATCAAATTGCCATCTAGGGAAGAGTCATCTACTGTAGAAAACCTCCTTATGATATGAATATAAACAACAATGTTCTCTTGTCAACAACAATATTCATCTTTGATGAAGCTGGATGGCATCTACTGTATATTGTGTTTTTAACCACAAAGCTACATCCTCCAAATCACAGCACTGTCTGGAGCAATTCAGTGTATCTGACAAAAAGTACATCTGTACTATATGTGTCAAACCTAAAATATATAAATAATAAAAAATAATTATTTGTGAAACCCATAGGAAGCCATCTCTACTCAAGTGTTATTTCATCACTCAACAGGAACTACGTGGATCGTTATTTTAAAATGAAAAACATTATTATAGTTTTTATAAATTATAACAAAATCCAGATCACTAGTAGTTCATGTAGAGTAACTATAACACTTAAGAAATTAGTGAGCAAGGATCAATGAGTATGAGCTGAAGAAAGCGTCTCCATCCACATCCATCCATCATAAACATATTCCACACGGCTCCGGGGGGTTAATAAAGGCCTTCTGAAGTGAAGCGATGCGTTTGTGTAAAAAAAAAAATCCATATTTATCAAGTTATGAAGTAAAATATCTAGCTTCCGCCAGACCGCCTTCCATATTCAAACTTCCGGAAAAAACGGAACTGGCGAAACTTTTTTTTCCGTAGGTTGAAGCGTTCCGTAGCGTAAGCGTTTTGAACTGCGAGAGATTTGCACTAAAATATTTTACTTTATAATATAAATTTTTACTTTTTTACATAAACGCATCACTTCACTTCAGAAGGTCTTTATTAACCCCCCGGAACCGTGTGGAGTACACGTTTATTACGGATGGATGTGGATGGAAGCACTTTCTTCAGCTCATATTCGTTGATCCCGCTCACTGCCATTATAAAGCTCGGATCCGTCAGGATATTTATTAATATTTCTCAGATTTTTCGTCCATTTTTAAGACGAGGCTCATTTTAAGGTTTGTCAGTAAATGGCCACTGTTCTGATTGGCTAACATCATTGCATAGCAAACAGCATCAGTGCCCATTCGCTATTGCAGTAAGTGTAAAACATTATCCATATAAAAACGTCATTTTCAGAAAAAGCATTATGAAATCGTTTACTTAAGGTCAGATCCAGTACAGTTGGCTGCTTCATCTGTCTACAAAAGTTTCTTTGCGAACTCTCTATTACACTGTTCCTCGTTTACCCAAAAAAAAAAAAAAAAAAAAAACATATAACCCTCAGACACGATCCAGGACACTAAAATAAACCGTACACTTGATTCCGACACTGGGATCCTTCTGAAGTCTGTACAGAGATGCCAACAAGCTGTTCAAGTGTGTTAAGTATATCAGAAATGCGCATCTGTATACTGTATCCTGTGTAGACGGCATCAGTGATTATAATGGCTTCTATTTGCAACGGTGCAGGCAAATGTCAGCCTTTAAGGCACTGAATGCTTAGTTCACCCCAAAATGAAATTTCTGTCATTAAGTACCCTCATGTCATCCCAAACCCGTAAGACCTTCATTTGTCTTCGGACCACAAATTGAGATATTTTTTGATGAAATCCGAGGGTATCTGGTCCACACATAGGCAACAATGTCATTGCACCTTTTGAGGGCCAGAAAGGTATTAAAGACATCAGTAGTCAATGTGACTACAGTGGTTCAACCTTAATGTTATGAAGCGATGAGAATATTTTTTGTGTGCAAAAACAAAACAAAAATAATGACTTTCTTCAACAAATTCGTCTGTCCCCTGTGATACTGCTACGCTATTTTCATTGCAGAGCTTCCATGTTTAGGTCCGAACGGCGGCTCAGTATTGGCTGGCTCTTGCGTTAGCATCACACTCATGCTGCTAACGTGACCAAAGCCGGCCAATATTGAGCCCATGTTCGGACGTAAAACACGCCTATGCTGCTGCCTATGTGTAGATCAGATACCCTTGGATTTCACAAAAATATCATTATTTGTGTTCTGAAGACAAACAAAGGTTTTATGGGTTTGGAATGAAATGAGGGTGAGTACTTAATGTCAGAATTTTCATTTTTGGGTGAACTAACCCTTTAATTTGCCATATTGCGTGTTTCACATTCTCCCATTCAAGTCACCTTTATTATTTATATAGCGCTTTTTACAATACAGATTGTTTCAAAGCAGCTTTACAGTGATAACAGGAAAATAATGTAACAAAGTTTGTTTTGGCTGTACTACAGCTCTAGAAGCGAATAGTGTCATTGTCCAGCTTATGTTCAATGTTGATTAAAAGTTATTAACTTAGTTCATTTATCTATACAGCAGTGATGTCATTGTCCAGCTCAGTTCAGTTCTCATACAGTTGTGTCAATGCAGGCAGATCAATAATATTGAATATTACATGTTCACATAGTAATATAAGTGCACCATCTTTGCATATCTAAAGTCTTTGATAATCTTTAGTAATTATACTGTAACAAGAACACCTTAAAATAAAGTGTAACCAAATATTTCTCTGCTGGTGTCACCATTGCCCTATGCAGGCTCCAGATTGATTTCACAAAGTCTATTCAAAGCATTGACTACAACACCAGTGGCTGCTGCCTTTGCTTTTTAAAATGGTTACAGACCCACTGTTTTGTGTCAATGTGCAAAAATGAAATTGTCTAGACAGTTTTGTGAAGGGGTGAGTCAGGTAAGATGAACCAGTTTTCACTGTTACTCTATAAGCAAGGAGAAACAGGACAAAGGCAAAACTAATATACCAATAATATACAATTTTAATGTATGTTCCTATAGTGGGTGATTATAAAATGTGTTATAATCCAATAACAATTGTTAATTAAATAATCGGTTTTAATTATGTGCAAAGTTTCTATAAAAATCTTATTACAAATGACACATAACTTTTACTCACTTTTACCCAGTAGTACGGTAGGATTTTTATTTTGTGATTCTAAGAGTTAGTTACAGTATCTTAGCATCATACTAACATCAGACTCTACTGGAATCAAGTGCACACTAAGCAGATTATATTGTATGCTTCGCATGAAGAGCAATATTTGTGAGTAACAGTTGTCAAGTCATTCACGTACACTGTTGAATAGCTGTTAGGATTCTTCCTAGAATTTAATTGCCTGCATAGGTAGTAGACACTGAGTCAGCTGTCAAAGTTTTGGGAAGCTATGATGTGGTTTCTCACCTAATTTATAATACCTCTTTATGTTGAGCACACGCATGAGAGGTGAAAATCCCACTGCACAGTGTAAATATCATCAGGAGTTAAGGTTTTTCCAAATACATACACTCAACTCCCTCAGGAGAAAATAAGGCTAGTGTGTGCTAATGAATTAGAGTGTAATTTTTGACTATAGTGGCTTCAGGTGTTCTGTGACATTCTCTTTGAGAAAGTTCCTGTCAAACGTTTCTCCCTCCCACTGAGTCACGGTTTGAATACCACACCACCTCTGCATAAATAGCTTAGCTACCTCTGATCCTGTCTGCTCGCTTAGGTAATTGGTGTATCCTGTAACTGGTTAATGCTAGTTTGGAGCTGCTAGCTTGTCGACCTTCATAGCCATTATGATTTGTGGAGATGCCTATGGAGACCGGAACAGGACAGCACACAAACGGAAGTTAGAATCCATTATGGTGATGTTCATCGTTTGCTCAGGAAAAAGGTGAATTGAGGTGGATATGGGTAAGGTTAGGGACAGGTTTGGTGGTATGGGTAGGTTTAAGGGTGGGTTAAGGGGTAATTGCATAAATTAATTAGAGCTGTAATTACATGCAGGTATTTTTTTTTTTTTTAAATATAAGTACAATGTAAAAACATGTATGTACACAATAAGAGCATTGTATTAAATAATTAATTTAAATGTTAGTATAGTGGTTAAAGACACTAATATATATATATACAAAGACCTGAAACAGATGTTTGGTATATGTGTTTTTTTATGATTTTTGTAAAGTATATATTTAGGGCCCAAGCACCAATGCTGTGAGGACTCTTTTGTAATTAGGGCCCGAATTATTCTTTTTCTCCAAAATAAATCGCATTTTTAAGGGCCTAAACATGCTTGAAAACTCATGAAAACACACATCAGAAGTGGTGAAAATGTATGTCTGATATGGGTTTCAGAATTAGGTCTGGCAAAATGGCTCGATAGCGCCACCTACAAAATTTCAACGTTTCACGTACAGGTATTAAATTTGGTAGATAGATGTAATAGCCCAATACCTACTGAAATCAATCTGAAAACCCTACAGGAAGTGAGATATTTTGAATTTTCTCTGCAAAATTTTTGCAGTTTTTGCCATTTCCAGACATTGTACTTTAACAAACTCCTCCTAAAGCTTTAATCAGATCAACATCATATTTGGTCAGTCTAATCTAAAGGCCTTTGTGACGTTAAATTGTGAAGATCTAGAGTTTTCGCTGAAGGGCATGTCCATGGTGGCCTGAAAAAGTCTGATGTTTCGCCATGGCAACAGGAAATGGCACACTGTAAAACCCAACAAGTTAAGATAACTCATTTCATTTGATGAAACCGATTACCTCAATTCAATTAAGTTTAAAAAAAAAAACAATAGGTATGAGTACTCTGAACTTATTTTGATTGATTCCACTAAAGCAAGGATATTTCTTAACACAATTGAATTAAACAATTAACAATTAAGTTTACAATTAAACTTTACACTGCATTTAAAGATTTTATATAGCTGAAAATTCACTATATTGAATAAAACCAGTGAAATTACAAACTTTAAATGAACTCAGAGTGCTTGCAGTTAGTGCCAGCTCACAATAGCACACACAAAGTAAAATCCAATAAGTTAAGGTAACTCATTACATTTGATGAAACCGATTACGTTAATTAATTTAAGAAACAAATAGTTATGAGTACTCTGAACTTAATTCAGTTGAGTTCACTAAAAAAGAAATACATTGCTGTTAAGTAATTAAGTGATTAATTAAGTGATGATTGAGCATTAGTGATGAACACCTGCTGTTAACAAGCAGATTCACTGAAGAAAAGAGAACTAGTTAACTAGTTTAACTAGTTGCTTATTAGCATGCATGTTTCTAGAATATTGGCTGTTTATTAGTACTTATTAAGCACATATTAATGCCTTATTCTACATGACCTTATTCCACATTGTTAATCCTACCCAATACCTAAACTTAACAACTACCTTACTAACTATTAATAAGCAGTAAATTAGGAGTTTATTGAGGGAAAAGTCGTAGTTAATAGTTTATATTTGTTCCCTATACTAAAGTGTTACCACATTTTTCTTATGACACAAAAGTGAAAAGAAAATAAGATGAGGTGTAGGTGGTTATGTATTGATGATGAAAATCATTGTTTAGTTTGATTTGCTGATCTTTTCCACTGCATAATCTCTGATTAAACAGGCAATGTAAAAAAAATGAACAATTCATTATAGTAGTCCTGTGATTTTTCAATGTAAGATCCTTTGTTGTGACAATTAGAGTTTAAAAACCTCTATGGTACCACACTAACTCAACCTCACTGTTCTCATTCAGAGAATGCTGATTCTTGATGTTTGTATGAGTCTGAGTGATGCCATAGATAAAAAACAGTCTGTAAAGTCTGATTGCACAACACTGCTGTCCCATAAGCTGTAGAGTCACAGTTTCACTATAATCAAGAAAACTAATTATACATCATTCATTTAATCAAAGACTAAACTCTGAATGAGAACAGTGAATCAGGACACTAAATGATGAACATCATCAATACTTATCCATCAACACCTGATCACATATTTTCTAGGCTTTTGTGTTATAACAAATGAACACTCAGTTACAACAACCAGAAAAAAAATCAAATGCAGAAAAGTCAAGGGTCAAGAGCCCAAATAAAGAAACTGCTAATCTCAATCATGGTGACTTTAAACAAAACAGTGAATCATCAACTTCTAAACCTCTGTTAATTCTCATAATAACTTCTGTAGATGTATGACAGAAATAAAATTAATCTGGTTAGTAATAACATAATGCTGTTTGCAGAGTTGTTTAATACTCCTCTGCTGAGGAGAAAAATCGAACAGATTTCTTGAGAGATTTAATGTCTTCTTTTATCTTCAGCTGATTTCATCCAAAGCTGTGTCTGGAAGTCAGTTTTAGTTTGTGTTTCTCTGTTCTTCAGTGATTCTGCTTGTTAACAGTAGGTGTTCATTACTAATGCTCAATCATCACTTAATTAATCACTTAATTAATTGCTTAATTATACAATTATTATCCAATTATCATGCTGGGAATTATAATTGTCTATAACTCATTCAGTTTGAGTTCTGTTTCAGTTATTGTGTCCACATAACTTTTGGTAATATTTGAGTGCAATGAACTTTAGTACATATCACTGTTAGGTTTTACAGTGCATGATTTACACTGTAATCCACTCCCTGAAACACATTTAAATATGCCACGAAGTACCAAACATGCTAGAAACATGTTAAATCATGCAACACTTGGCTAAGTGCTAATGTATGCAATTAACGCCATGAAACAGGAAGTTGTTGTAACTTTTGTGGCATTTAATGTCCATTCTGCCCCAAACTTCAGAGTCCTGCCCTGAACGCATCTACATGACAATATTCACTTATAGTAATAACGCCACTCACTGGCAACAGGAAGTGATGTGTTTAACACTGTGATGCACTACTAGCAACATACTAAAATATGCAATTGAGTGATAAACATGCTACAAACATTCTAAAACATGCTAGCAACACTTAGCTGAGTGCTAAAGCATGCTATTATCGTCATAAAATAGGAAGTTGTTGTAACTCGAGCATACAATGTCCAATCTGCCTTAAACTTCACATGTTTGATAAGTGCCCTGGCCTGAAGACATCTACACACCCAAATATAGTCATAGCGTCACCAGCTGGTAGCAGGAAGTGTGGCAAATACAAATGACTGACATTGTCCACCTATATTTATATACTTTAAATGCATTTATATACTTTTTCCTGTTATTTTTAAAGATGAAAACTTACTGGACTAAAGCACCTTTGGTTTACTTGATTATTCATAAATAATTTTTCTGAAAATGAAAAATTGGTAATATCATGTTAAATCATGTTAAAATTTGAGTATCAAATCGGGCTTTTGAGGAAGGTTTATTTGTTAATCTCTGAATCGTCATATTCATTGCATTACATGTTTTAAAACTATAGAGCTTTGATCATAAAACTAAGCATTTAAATATCATCTTACTAAGACATATAAATGGCAGATATAGTGACGATTTATACGGATTGTAAGTAAGTATCTGCTGTACTGTTATAAACATCTCATTTACATTACAAGCATCAGAATGTCATCTTATTACTTTTTGTCCATATAAATATCAGCATCTGCACCAAACTGCATATTTTTGCTCAGTTTGGGACCTCTGAATAAAATTGAGATATTTTTCCTCCTCAAGTGTGAGACTCATATTCTCACTATTTCATACTATATGAGCCATAAAAGCCTTATTGTATCAAATATGATACACAACAAAACAAACACAATCAAACTTTAATGTTAAAAAATGCAAACATATTTAGTTTTTTTAAAAATCGGACTATTATTTTATATGTTAGGCTAAACGGTTGAGCTAGTTCAGAAGCCTGGTGGGGACACGAACAAACCAACATCCCAAGCATACAAGCTACTGGCAACCATTTATAGTGGTTGGTCTTTTCAACAAAGCAGCACTAAAGAAATAGCGGTGAGATCGAGGTACTGTAAAAAATGCTAATGCGAGCTGCTAATGTATTATGGGGCGGTGCTCATGTATTGGCTTTGTGCCATGCTTTTCACGACCACATGCTTTCTTCTGTGTGACTGCATGCTGGTGCCATGACCTTCTCCATTAACCCCTCAGTGTGTGTGTTATTTGAAGTGTAAAGATTATTGAGCTCTCTCATTGGAATGCTGTCAAAAGGTTATATCACAGTGCACCCCTGTCCATCACTGCTTAATATTTGAAGCCTGTAAATGAAATGTTAAATGTTGATTTTTGGTCTGACGTGTCCTCTGTTTACTTGGCTATACACATGTCCCTCGGTGTTTGACTGGGCAAATGGTAATGAGCACACAGACAGAGCAATTCAATCAGCATTACAGTGCAAATGTTCTGAAAGCTGGTGAATCTAAACAGAAGGACAGCTGTTTAGGAGGATAATAGTGTTGCTTAAAGGTGAAGTGTGTCATTTCAAGTTAAAATGTGTGCTTTCAACCTAGCTTGCAGTTACAACAATGGGTAAAACATGGAAAATTTGATACTCCAAAATTGTGTGAACACAGTGACTGATAGTGTGTGCTGTTAAAACATTGCTCTGTTTGTTTGAGCATCCTAGCAACACTGACTTAGCCAATGGCATGAGTTTGGGGCGGGACTGTCTGTTTCATCAACCAATGGCAGACGGTGAGAGCATGCAACAAGCAACGTAACATCATTTTGCAGAAATGTTGCCACGGACACGTTTTTTTTTTTTCAATGAGCCCGAATTAAAGCAACTATAACTTGGTCTCTTAGGGTGCTTTCACACTTGGTCCTTTTCAGGGGTCTGAGTACGGTTCGCGTGATTCGATCAAACGATCTCAGACCCCTTTAAAACAAACCGAACCAAGACCATCTCATGAGGTGGTCTGAGTATGGTTTGATTTCATCTTATGTTTCGTTTGCTAAAAACACGCAATCTGAACACAAACCGCTCTGGGCTCACTTGATTTTTCTGTTTGCGAATTCCAATGTAGTTTGGTCATGAGATGCCTCCATACAAATTCAGCTGTCACAGCGCATGTACTAAACTGAATTATCTGTAGTGTCTTATTGTGTTTAAAGTGTAAAAACACTCTAGGTTCACATAAACAGGCATTGTGTTAAGTTAAATGTATCTAGGAACGAAATCATGTATGTTTATCAATATATTGGATCCATGCATTACTGTAGTTCTTAACAGCCTAATAAAACAATCAGTAGAATCAGTATACGTTTTATTCATACAGTGAAGAATATGCAGTTTTATTTTTTCATTTGATTAATCAATTTCTTACTTGAATGCTGCTTTTAGGTATACCTGCTGTACATGGAAAATTTAAAGCAGTTTATTTAATTTGCATCTTTATTTTATTGTATTTGTCCTTGTTTTGTTTTTTTTCTATGATGATGTTATCATTGCCTTCTGCAATAAAAAATAAAAAACATGATTCAAGGAAAACGATTCAAAATAAATGTCATCTACAAAGATGGATGTGTACGGAAAATGGATGTAATATTGCAACAAAATTAATATTTTTGTGCAAAAGATAAACAACTTAAGCCCATTCAAGAGCAACTGTAGCAATGTTGTTTTTACAAAATAATAATAATTAATAATAATAATCTTTGCTAACAAAAATCCAAAAAGCAACAGTATGAACACAAAGAGGTCTGAGACCACATTCCTACTTAAGTGGATCAAAAAAGGATCTGAGTCCTCTTTCAGGGACAGGGACAGTGTGAACTTAAAAAGAACTGGGTCCTTTTTTTTTTACTTGGTTTACCTCTTGGTCCACATTTGTTGGTGTTTGGTTTGATTAAAACGAACCCTGGTGTGATTGCTCTGTTAGTGCAGTTCATTTGAACATGTGTGAACGCTGCCATCCGAACCCTGGTGTGCACCAAACAAGCGAACCGAGACCGCTGAAAAGTCGCCACACAGCAGATTGTTTGTGTGTGTGACGGAGGGATTCCCGCCGCTGTTTTGACTCCTTTACACATTTTATAAGCTCTTCACGAGTTCCCAGCTGGACAAAATACCATCATATGCAGGCTATGCACACACAACATGCGCATATATCTCAGCACACAGCATTGTTTTGGATGTTCGGTAAGTTTCGTCCCAATCAGGTTGTGAACGTATCCCTTTAGGTTTGGTATCTTTTGGTTTGGTGATATAATTGCCAATCTGAACGCTAATCGGACCAGGACTAAATGTTTTTTTTTGTTTGTTTTTTTTTTCTATTTTGGTCCGGACCAAACAAACCAAATGAACCGAATTACAAGTGTGAATGCACCCTTAAAGGGGTCTGAGTTTGTTTGTTTTTTTAAAGAGGACTCGAGTGTGAAAACACGCTTAATCAGACATGATGTAACAAGATTCATTCATTACAATGACAACCAACGTAAATATTGACCGGATATTGACTCTCTCTAAACAAATTGATGTGATTTAATCACTTGCCAAATGACAGTCCAAAAGAACAGCAAATCAGAATCGAGTGCCATGAAAAAAGCCCTGGTGTTGTTGCTGCTGATGGCAGTGTGGCTGTTTTCACACTTGGCTTGATAGCTTGGTCTGAAGTTTGATTCAGCCCCTCCCCCAGATTTTCTTTTCATAGGGTTGCTGTTGTTTACTACTCTAGCTTCTGTAGATAATGACTAGGAGAAGACACCAGATTCACTGTTTTTTTCACCCTTTGGTTACTAAAACTTCAAACACACAGATCGCCACTCGCATCTAATTCATGTATTGCACAAGATACTAAAAACGGAAGCTAATTTGAAACGCATGCAATAGCATAAAATACACAATAACAATCCACCTCCGCAAGGAAGGAAGGACTGCATTTAGACTAATTGCTTAACATCCTAAAATACAGCATTCACATCAGCCAAACCCTGACTTGGGTCCACACCAAAAGCTAAAGCACCTTTGATGCACCTTAGATACAAGTATCTTGTAGAAGAGTTCAGGGACATGATCTGATGAAATGCAAAACTAAAAAATAATAAATCAATCCAGCTCAGCAACTCAAATTGCCAAAGGGGCTGGTAGTTTGAGAACATCAATTCTTCAGTTCTTTGCCCTGAGGAGTTTGTCTGACTGGGTAATTCTTGGCTGACTTTTGGGGGGCTTCATATTTTCTCTTGCTCTCTCTCTCTTTTCTTGGCTTGTCTGAATCAATTGAACAAACTGGCATGATATTTGATGGCCCCTGAGCTCCAATTATTACAACAATATTATGGCACGGGTAAGTCAGGAGTTTCTCAGCAGAATGCCAATATTACAGGGAGGCTATTTGTATTTGCCGCTAGTCCTTTAGGGGACCAGCAAGGGCAAACGGCTCAATAACTCAATTTCTAACAATTAGCCCCTGACATATCTCTATGTGAAACTGATGCATCACTATATTGTGGATGAAGTATCTGGAAAAAACAAGGATTAGCCATTTCAGTTCTCCACGGACCAAGTCTCATGTGAATGAGAACCTGTCTAGAACAAGTGACGTCATTCAACAAAAGCAAGAGTCGGCCCATCTCTTTCAGGAGTTATAAATAATTTTGCTGCGCAACACTTTCATAGGGATCAGCTTTCGTGTGCAACATAAAGTTTACAATAGTAATGAGGTTCATTCACTTTTTGCCTACTCTGCGCTGGTGCAATTTCTTGTTGCCATGCACCATAATTCAAACAGATTGAATCAGATGACATAAAACAAACATTCACACGGGTGGAAGAAAGGCCATTATTGTTAAATCATTTCAGAATATGTAGAGTATGCTTATCATTTATGTATTGCAGCTACATAATTATGGTTCATGTTCATATTTATGGCTGGACCCTTAGGCTGGGTTAATAGGCCTGTCATCACCTTACTGTTCATAGCTGAAGTGGCACAAATCCTAAAAACAGGGTGAGGCTGTGGGCCAAGACTAACCTTGCTGCATCAAAAAAAGGTGAACCCCCCATGCAGAGCAGGTTAAGTTGGTATATAAATGAAGGCCAAGCACTCTCTGTTTAACAGCTTTTGCAAGCCAGGTCAATTGAATCAACCTTTTAATCATTTATGTATAATTAAAATTTAAATTAGAATGGTCATTTGTTTGATTCACAAAAATTAAGTAGCATGCAAACCTCACACAGAGATGAGATGAGATGAGATAGGCTACAAATCAAAACAGTTAATTGGTTTTCAAGTTTCGTTAAATTTGTCGGATGGATTGTTTCTTATCATTGTCGGGTTTGTGTCAATGCCTTTTCACTTCTCAAGAGTGGGGGTGGGGAATGTAAAGAAATGTGGTGTTAGGGTTAGTGACTTCAACAAACCCCATAACCCTACTTTTAAATTTGGCTTGTTTATGCTTCAGACAGGAATGACAGGAACATCAAGTCATGCGGCTTGTTAAGGAGAGGTGTAAGATGGGTGAAAGACTTCAAGGTGGGCTTCTTTTTTTTTTTGACTTGGGATAATAAGCAACCACCTAGAAAAACTTTAGTATTCACCCCAAAACAAGGCTCAAAACTGCGACCATTTTGGTCGCGTATGCTCCCGAAACTTAAAGGATTAGTTCACTTCAGAATTAAAAATGTTCTTGATAATTTACTTTAAAGATAATTTACTTTAAACCCTTTGAAGATGGATTGAAACTGCAATTTGGACTTTCAACCCATTGGAAACTGTTGGAAGTCCACTATATGGAGAAAAATCCTGGAATGTTTTCCTCAAAAACCTTAATTTCTTTTTGACTGAAGAAAGAAAGACATAAACATCTTGGATAACATGGGGTGAGTAAGTTATCGGGAAATTTTAATTCTGAAGTGAATTAATCCTTTAATATGTGTGACCTCAGAATATATTTGGGAGCATTTGTGCGAGTGCAAATAATTGTTTAGGTGCAACCTGTTTTCATTTCTCTACAAAATGCACAAAATTCATTTCTCTACAAAATGCCTGCTATGAGCTGTCAAGTAAACTTCATCTTTACCTTCGTAACATTAAAATATTTTTTGTTGTTGTTTAGGTTGGTTAATATTAGCTGTCAATCACTACCTTTCACTGCCATCTGTTGTCATGTGACAGGGAGCTAACTAGCATGCAAAATGTAAAGAGCTGAAGAGAGAAGATAAAAAAAAAAAACACAGTTACATATCACATACCCAGCACTTGATTCACCCTGGTTAACTACTTCACTAAAACACTCCCACATGGTACTTTTCTTTCTTTCTTTCCTTCCTTTTGTTTTGTTTTTAATTCTCCTTTTTGAAATTTCTCTTGGATCTGTTTAGCCTCCATTGCTGCTTAAACAAGTGGACCCTGCAACTGCATAGCTTAATGAGAGTCTGCAAATTAGTGCCTGATGAAAAACGTTAATATTTCCAACATATAGTTGGAAAACACTTTTACCAGAATAATTTCTGTTAAGCTTGTGTATATTTTTAGTTAAGGATGTTAAGGTATTAAGCAATATCTTGTGTAGGTTTTTTTCTTCGTGTTTTATATTATGACCACTAGGAGGTGCTCAAGGCATGTTTTCCTTGATTGGTTTTCCCTGAAGAGATATAGGTTGTTGTTGAAACCGAAAGTAAAAGAGCATGTTCATTGTGTTTTACCTTGAAATGACAGTTCTACCAGAAAAACCCGGGAGGCAAGATAACGAAACAATGATATTTATTACCAATCAGCAAGAAAAATATCACAAGATAAGGTTCTTTGGTGTAGGCCCCGTCCGTAGCGTACATCCTGAGGGTTGCAGACTTTGCGTTTCCTGCCTGAAGATGAAGGCAGGGGCGTAGCCGACCCCCAGGAAGTATGGACAGGGACCATCCTGGTGGTGGTGGGGAGGATGGAGGTGAAAGTTGGCGTCAACATCTGCAAACTACTGATCTTTTATACTCCAAGTGTTAGATAATGATTGGTTAGATCTGAACTAATAAGTGACGTAACATTTGAGTCTTCCCGGCAGAACTTGTGCTAGAGCTTCATTTCCGTGTCTTTATTAAAATCAACACATTAATGATTTATCTCTTATCCACTCGCGACCCACCCACAATTAATTGGAATGTTCTTTTTTATTACTTGGCCCGCCCAACCCATGTATTATCCGCGGATATAACCACGATCTGCACATTACTAATTTGCGCATTTTAAGCGCAAGAGCTATAAACATTTTAGTTTAGTTCTAGATCTAATCTATTTTGTGCGATCTTATTTAAGTGAAACACTTCAGTCTCTACACATGCCTAAGATCTAAATGCAAATCACGTAGCATGTGTCCATTACCAGTCATGTGATGGAGATTTTCGTTCTTAATTTTTGTTGATTCATAACTGGAGGTGTTCGAGCAAATCCAAATATTTTAATAGCAACCTGGCAAATTAGCTCTGGAGCCACTAAACGCTTCACGCTAACATCTATCTGGGCAGGAGCTGCCTCATTAAGTTAAATAATTAATGAATCTGTCATAATTATGAAACTGCTTGCAAGCAAGACTAATTGTACTCATAGTTTAATTAGGCTAGACGCCTGCCACTCAAACGCTCCACTCCAGTTCTGTTTCATGTCGGCCGGAGACACTCCGTGTCCAAGATAACGCTCCAAATGGGAATTCACTTCATATCCCAGACCTCCAACATTAGCCAAATTGTGGAACTTAATTAATATTCTGAGCAAATTTCCACAGCCAGATGACCAGCACTAATTGCTCAGTGTTGCACCTGTGGTCTGTAACCGCTCATGACTGGATGAAGCGTTTGCAGCGGTCTGCAAAATTTTGAATAAGAGAAGAGCTATCCATCTTTGTGGATTGTCCGGCGAGCTGCAGCGCTGTGTGAATCAAGTGCCCTGAGATGTAATGCATGCACAAACCAAACAACCACAAGGTCACACCACAATATCATCAGAGGCCTTGAGTGGCCCGATATGGAGCACTTTGAATAATGAGACCTACTTCCTCCTCCTTTTTGAGCCGCCACCCTCATCTACACTCTGACAGAGCGAACAGAGCACTGCCAGACCAGCCAACCTTCAGAACAGGAGAGTGGAGAAATAAATGAGATGACATCGACATGCAGATGGAGAAGGAGAGAAAGACATGAGAGTTCAAGGAAGGAAGAAGAACCTCTTTGCTAGCCTATCCACACCAGACAAAGACTAGACACTTCAGAGGATGAGAAATACAAAGCAAACGGACAGCTACTATGAGATCTAGGAGAGTCATTTACATTAAGTACAATTGGCTGGAAGCTTTAGATTTCACTGCGACTAAATGATGCGTGAGCATCTCCAAAGAGAAAACAGAATTATTCTAGGTTTTCATATTTTTGGAAGAATATGTACTCACCGTTAGTGATAGTTATGCACTATTCTGTTCACAGTTAGTCTCACAAGGCTAAGTTTTGAATTAAAGGGGTCCTATTATGCTTTTTTACTTTTTCAACTTTAGTTAGTGTGTAATGTTGCTATTTGAGCATAAGATCTGCAAGGCTGCAAAGCTCAAAGTCCACTCGAAAGGGAGAAATTTTATGTAACAGAAAAACCTTTTCAAGAACTTCAATGAACGACTCGTTTAGACTACTACAAGCTTTTTCTGGGTTTTGTGAAGTCACAGTGTTACTCATTTAAATAATCCCCGCACACGGAATATGTAAAAAAAGGAGGGGCGAAGCCTTGCAAAGAGACGCTGTTTTTTTATTTCTTTTTTCTTTTCCAAAACCCCTTTGTTTGGCCTTTCTAAGGCTGACAAACTTAAAGTGGTTAAAAATTATTTTTAATACTGTTCCTGAAGATTACAACCCCAACATTTATGTGTGTGCTGCACATTTTATGGAGGACAGCTTCCAGAACCTAAAAGAGTACAATGCTGGCTTTTCCTGAAAGATGGAACAGTTCCCACTTAGTCAGGACAATCAGTTATTTATGGATCACAACTTGTAAGTATGTTTTATTATTTGCTGATGTGTTTTCTATTAACAGTTCCAACCATTTGCTGTTGCTACTATGTAAACAAATGGCAAAGCTATTTGGCTTCACTGGCCTGCTAACTAACATTACAGTGCTGATGTAGTGATTACTGTAGCTTTTGTAAGATTGTTCACCGCTCCTTTGGAAAATTAACCATGGTTTTGTGATTAATTACTGTTTGTATTACCATAGTTTGCTGATAAATTTCATGATTAAATGGTGTATAACATTGTATCTAAAATTTATAAGAAAATTACAAAACAGAAAATGTAAACATCTGAAACGTCCTGTGAAATACGTACTCGAAATCCGCTGGTAAACGGCGTGACATTTCTGGAACAGTGTGTTGTGATTGTCGCTAATCCTAACCATTCAACATATTTCATATTTTGGAAGAAGGGCCTTCATCGAAGCAGGAACTATACGGCACATTTGAGACAGACTGGGAAAAGAGGTGTTGTAGTATCACTTAAAAAAGAAGTGTCAAGTGGTTCCATGCAACTATATTGAGTAATTTGTACAAATAACAATTTAGTTAACAATAATAAACAAATGAAATTCAAGTAAAGCTGACAAAATTTCTTTGAGTAAATACAAATCATTTGAATTTGTCACTGTTACATAATATTTATATGTGCAGTTTACTTAATAATGTTATGTTTATTATGTCAGGTGAACACATTTATTGATTTAATTTAACTTGTTAAAGTAACTATTCGCTCGACAAAATGCACTCAAAAAATAACTCATTGAACAAACTTAATTGAACTGAGAGCAGGAATTCCATCTTATATACATGTGAATAGGAGCGCTCACAGCCTAAACACAGGTGCCACTCTTCTGCATTATGGTAACCACAAAATTCAAAAACATTACATAGACTCTTCTAAATGTCCAACATAACCGAACATTAAACACTAACATAAACTACCAACATCTTTCACTTTACTGAAAAACACATAAAATAACATTTTAATTCCTAAATTTTCTCGCCTAATGCAGTCCCTTGCAAAGCATGCTGGGAACTATCGATCCACTGCCCAGTTAGTTGTTTTCAACATTAATTTGTGTGTTTCAGTCAGCAATGTTAAGTTGACTGAACAAACACTTAAGTAAAACTGACAATACTCGTTCTAGTAGAAACAACTCAGTTAAATTAAGTTCACATAGTTACATGAGTTTTTTAAGTAATGTGAACAATGTATGTAATATGTGAACAATCAAACATGAAAACATATTCTAGTATGCCATAACACTTTGGAATGTGTTATGGGAAAAAAAAAAAATATGTGCTGAAATATGCCTCTAAAAACTTTCTTAGTTTTAAACTTAGTTTTAATGGATGGATGGATGGATGGATGGATTCTTTGGGTTTGTGAACCCTTAACCTTAAATATGAGCAGTACTAATAGTAGGGACAGGGGGTGGGGGCTGATATGGATGACTGACATGTCTCTTATCATATATTAGCCATCCTCTAATAAAAACAAGAATGCCTTCAGCAGGTATTTTTTATCCATCAGCTCAACAGGAAATGTGGCGCATGTCGTGCTGTGACATGGGTCTCTCCCAGACAATGGCTCATCTATTTCTGCACTGTCAGCTCGCCCTTAAAGCACAGTTGTCAAACTTAATTGTATTACCTGCAGAGCCGGGAGCCCTTTTATTAATTTATTCCTGGAGGAGGGAGAAAATAGGATGTGAGATGAGGTTATGTGGCTGTGGAGTGTGTTTATACTCTCTGAAACATGGATACAGCAAAGTAGCATTAACTTGGAATGACAAGAGTAAACGCTTTGGTGTCCTCCAGTAGAGGAGCCAGTCTTCTTCCGGCCTCATTACACAGAATCTGAAGACAATGATCTTTGGCACATAAGCAGTTATTTGAGATATGACTAGTGTTGTTAATGAGACATCGCAATAGTGCTTCCGTCGCTATGGTATGACCTCAAAACACTTTTACCATGATGCATGATTTGTAAACTATTTTGACACTTGCATCACATAATCAGCTCCATATGTATGTCTTTTCTACTGTTGTAAACTTGCTCAGTAGCTCACCTGGTACAGCACAACACTTGCAAGGAGTCTCGTGAACATGAATCAAGATAAAAGACTGGTAGAAATGAGCAAATTCTTCAACAAATTAGTTTTTATCTTATGTTTGCTTTAAAACTGTCGGTTAGGTTTAGGGTCAGGTTTTGTGTAGGTGCTACATTATTTACAAACGCGATATAGTCTAGGTGTTTCGATTCTGGGTTTTCCGAGTCGACTCCAATTCCTAACTCCTAGAACTGACTCTATTTACATTAAAGGATTAGTTCAAACCGGACCAACCAAAAATGAAATTTCTATCATTAAGTACTCACCGTCATGTCATTCCACACCCCTAAGACCTTTGTTCATTTTTGATGAAATCTGAGGGTATCTGATCCACACAACGTCATTGCACCTTTTGACGTCCAGAAAGGTCAAAACATGGTCAAAATAGTCAACGTGACTACAGTGGTTCAACCTTAATGTTATGAAGCGACGAGAATACTTTTTGTGCGCAAAAATAACAACTTTATTCAACAATTTGAACCGTTGTCATATGTAGTGAACTCAGTGCAGGCTTCCTTGTTTACGTCCAAATGCTGGCTCATTATTGGTCAGATCCCGTGTCAGCAGCATGCATATTACTAGAATATTGGCTATTTATTAGTACTTATTAAGCACATATTAATGCCTTATTCTACATTCATAATTCCCATTACCTAAACTTGACAACTACCTTATTAACTATTAATAAGCAGTAAATTAGGAGTTTATTGAGGGTCGTAGTTAATAGTTTATATGTGTTCCCTATACTAAAGTGTTACCAATAAATGCGTGAGCTAATTCAGACAGCAACTGAGTCGATTCCTGTCCTAGAGTTGACCCCGACACTAGGGCTGTTCAGAGTGGAGGAATCAACTCTTTTGGACTCATCACTACGACAAAGCATCAAACTTTTAGTTCCACTTACCGGATATTTCATTTCCAAACTGTTGCGATACATAAAACATTGCCAGATTTAAGTTAATTTGTTTAGGATAAAACCAAATGCGCTTCTAGTGCCACTCAGTGGACATTTCACTGTGAAAGTGTCAGGAAACAAGCAATGCAATATCATTTTGAAAAAAAAAATGTTGCCACAGGCAACATTTTTCCAATGAGCCCGGGGTGCAAATAAAGATTAGACTGAAGGCTAAAACTTTTTCAAGAATCATTAAAAACAGCCTTAGTTTCCTCGAAGAATATTATTAGAAACAAGCTAGTCAGAGCAGCTAACATGTGAAGCTCTCGGCCACTGTGCTGTCGGCTATCAGGTGGGCAATGCTTGGCTAGCCAATGGGCAGCAGGAAAACAAAGCCACGATGACATTTTATCTGATGGAAAGTCCTGTGGGGGAAAGCCGTGGCGCTGAACTGTCAGGCAGATTTCTGTGAGATGTGGAAGGGATGGAAAAAAAATCCAAACAAACAGGGGCCCTGGCACAAGCTCCCATCACCAGGCGCATGAGTTCCCATGGGATCGCAGGAGGCAGAGATGAAACACAAAGAGATCTAACCTTTTTTTATTCTTTCTATTTCTCTGGGAGTTCTTTGGTGCTGAGAGATTAAAAGGGAATGGCAGAGTGAGACAGATTAAAACGAATCAAAGCCCCGCGTTACTTATTTGCGATGAATGTCAGTTGAAGAAGAAAATATTGCATTTGTGCAGTGATGAGGTGCTGTATAATTGGCAACATTTGGTGTTGTGAAAGAGAACATTTTACTTCAAACAATCCTTCATAAAGTATGTGCGTATAGGTAAAAGACTTTGTGTAACTATTCATCCCATGCTGCTTTGCAAATTACTGTATGTAATTGGTTTAGAGTGGGTTTGTGTGTTTTTATAATTTTTTTTTTATATATATATCAGAAAAGACAACTGCTATCTTTTACGCTTTTACGCTCGAACATCCTGTAACACAGTTCGTAGATACGGGAAGAAGGAGACGGGAACCGGCGAACGTTCAAACATAACTTTAATATATAAAATAAACAAAGAACAAATCAAAAGTAACAAACATATTAAATCCATAAAATAAGTCAGAGATTCGAGACCGGTGAGACCTCGCGCCATTCCCTCACGGCTCTTGCCCGCACTGCTCATCACATACCCCCATCGCCCCTCGCAGGCCAGGGCGTACCCACGAGACTGCGCTCTACTACCCCTGGGGGCCAGCCTCGGTGGCCATAGCACCTAGGGGTAAGGACAGACAAGACGAGAGAGAAGGAGACAGAAGCACATGGAGCGACAGACGCGAGAGGGAAGAGAGGAAAAACAAAAAATTCTTGGTCTGGTTCCTGGACACACTGCCGCTCGGTCCTCAGTCAGCCGAGAGGCTATATCCTCGCAGTGCCATGCGATGGTACTGGATGCTCGGTGGATGGCTCGATCCTCCTCCACTTCCTGCCGGCCGGCGGTGGCTCCACCGGCTGGGGGCAGCCTGCAGCGAATCCCCCGTTTCCTGCTCCGCCCCTTCATGGCGGACGGCAGCAGGCTCCGGCCCACGGCAAAGACTCCTCCGCTCCCTCTTGGACGGCAGCCACCCCACCTCGACCCAGGAGCACGTAAGCGAGCTCTCCATCCCACCTGTTGATCAATTGCTCCAGCACCAACGGCAGCCACTCGCGGTCTTCATATTTCCGCGCTGCCTGACCTCCTCAGCACCACGATCCCCCTCAGCAGCGAAGGGTCTCCGACAGCATGTCCCTCCTTCCTCCCGGGTTTCGGCACCAATGTAACACAGTTCGTAGATACGGGAAGAAGGAAGTGGGAACCGGCAAACATTCAAACATAACTTTAATATATAAAATAAACAAAGAACAAAACGAAAGTAATAAAATTAAAATTAGTCAAGGCCTGGACCTCTCTCGTCCTTCACTGTTGTCGCTCCCCTTTTATGCTTCCGGAGCTCTTCCGTGAGAGATTCGAGACCAGTGCAACATGCAGGTGACGCTCGTTAACACTCGCGCCGTTCCCTCACGACTCTCGCCCACCCTGCTCGTCACACATTCGATATTAGCTGACATTGGGTAGATAGCTAGCTAATATAACATTGTTATGTCACCTACCTCCATAAGCATACTAAAACATTGTGGACATGTCAGTAATGTAGTACTTCACTGGGAATTTGTAAATTAAAGTGCCCCCATTATGCTATTTTAAAGGCTCCTACTTTTGTTTTGGAAGACTCCTACAACAGGTTTACATGCATCCAAGGTCAAAAAACATTTTCATTATCTCATAATATACATTGCACATCACCTCATTACTTAAAGTAAACTTAAACTCACTTAAACTCCTTTATCAGCACGTGTAACACACATTACCATAACTGAATTTCAGCTGCAGAGGCTTCCTAAAGCTCAGCGATTGTCGATTTTACCATATCAATTTGAGACAGACAATCTGCATTAATAGCAGAACTATTTCAGTAAGACAGTAGTAACATGAGTTAACTGGTTAGCTGGAGACCCACACAATATAAAACACAAAACTACGTATTTTGAACACCTGGTAGAAAATATACATCAATAATTAATCATACTTGCAGGTTGTGATTCAGAGGAGCAAGTTGGTCCAAATAAAGTGGGTACTGTCCCATCTTTAATGGATGAGCATTTTGTAATGGATCCCATTTAGACCTCACTGAGATTTGAGAAACAATTGTCAAAAGGTTGCTGTTGTATCGCTGTGGTAATTTTAACCACTGACTCTTCACATCCATCCTTTGGTAGTGCTTACAGAGAGAATTTGCTTTTGCAGCGCAGAAAACTGAGTCTTCTCGACATGTACACAGAACCAGTTACAGTGTTTGAGGGCGGGTCAAAGTAGACGTTGTTCGCGGGTAAACAATGAAGACTATAGATAGGCGATATGTAAGTTTGTTACATTGTTGCGTATGAACGTTACGGGAGTGAGACTGAAATTACTGACGACTCATTTCTGAAGTTCAGAATCGATCCTCCAGGAAAAAATTAAGCATGGTGATGCTTGAATCCGGATTCATATATATCTTGGACCAGTGGGCAGGGCTGTGATGCATATGTTTACATACATTGTATGTCTTACGAATGTGTGTATGTTTATTTTTGTTTCATGTGGTCAGTGGGGGAGACTGAATATTTACTAAATATTTGCTATAAAAAGCTGGCTATGTCAGCTTTCTTTTTAAATATGTCATCAAGGCTCCAGTGATATTACTGTGATTCTGAATGCGGTGACATGGGCGCTGTGCATGCACTGAAGTTTTGTTTGGAATACATAAATACACATGTAAACAAATATGTGAATCAAATTGCAGTGTGTAGGATTCATAACTTTTAGAATATGGATTCAGATTGGATTCATTCAGATTGATGAAAATTAGTACATGTAAACATACCTAAAGATTTATGGTCATTGAGTCCAGAAGCATAAACTGTACTATCTCTTAATCTCATAGTAGATCAATCTTGAAAGGTTTATATCATCATTAAAAAACTGTTTCACTAGGAAGGTTTTGATGATATGTTGACTTTAAAATGATCATTTCAATCGATTCACTGAGCAACATTGATTTTTAAGATGAAAGTATCCTGATGTACAACCAGATAAAAAGTAGGTATAGCTTCATTTTTCACAGTAAAGGGGCAGTGTTGACATATTTGTCATGGGGATGTATGCTGTACATGCAGTTATGATATTGAACACATTGCAAACAGGTTGTTTTGACAGGTCTAGAGTTTGTCACAGAAGCTCATGAGATTCCTCTCTTGGTTTTCCACAGGCAAATTTTATAACATTCTTTCATTTCAAATATTTCATTCCTTCCACAGAAGATGTTCACCCAAATTACTTTTATATCTTATGTCAGATTCATAATAAATATATTAGGAATGGGTCAAGACTAGTGATCCAAATTTCTTAGTCTTTTTAGCTTTAGTATTTTTAGCTTTAATGCTTTTAAGAGGGATGAATTTTGAGACACAGAGCGGGTTTTAGCTTGCCGCATCACCACTACAAATATTAAAGCCAAAAAAATCTTATAAACAAGAGCTCAAAGCCTCAAAGTAATAAAATTCACTTACAGATTGGCAGCATGTCAGTATTTGTGCACACAGCTTTACAGGCAAATTAACTGAGGAGGTTAGGAGAAAATGTTTGATTATTGCTTTTTTCAAGTGTAGTGTTAGGAAGTCTGATTCATTATAGTGGACTGCTTTATTTGGACAGTTCATGTAAATCAACCAATTCATTTCATTCTTTCCTGCAGATGTCCCTGTGAGGCATTATTTTGTAACAAAATATTTAGTATTTTACTGTTGTTCATCAATATGTTGTTTAACTATGTCACCCTAAATGAGATCCTCATTGTTTTTTGTGCTAGATAAATACTACTGTGAATAAAGAAGTGAATTATACAGTCCGATTGCTGTAGATTCAAAAATGTGGTTAAATGGTTAAGCTGGCTATGGATAAATGTAGTAAGCTACATTGGGTTGTGCAATTAAACAATCATGTCAGAAGACACATCATGGCCATATTCCAGGATGACAATGTCGAGATTCATCAGGCACAAGTTGTGAAAGAATGGTTTCAACATTTATTTCCATCAAGAGGTGCATCATTTTTGGTCAAGATCTTGTATTGACAATGCAAGAGTCGAGCACTCTGTAAAGTCTCCTCCAGCACATGCCTTTTAAAGAATTTAAGTGAAATTAAATGATTCTACATGCTCCCCAACCATTCTTTCACAACTTGAGACTGATGAATCTTGACATTGTCATCCTAGTGGGTTCAAGCGGGAAATTCAAGCATGCAGTTGTTCGTTTTCACGTCACGTCTGTTTACATAAAGAAGGAGTCTCAGCTAGTAGGCTATATGCCTAGAGTGACAACTGGAGATTCAACCGTAGACAAAAGCAAAAGACTTCGGACTGCGGAGTAGCTACAGAAATTTAAATCTACAGGTAATGCTAATACAGACTAAATACACATAGTCACACATTGCTGATGTTGTTAATAAAGTATAACAATAATAATAATTTTCATGGTTTGACGTGATCCGGGCTAAGCAATCATTAGATTTAATCACCATTGGCAGCAGGATTTATTGTAATGTTTTTTTTCTCAGTTAGTCAGAACAGAAGTGGCAGACATGTTACTCAGATGACATTTTCCTGTGAAAATTCAAGATGTAGAATCTGTGATTCTGAAGTACAGTATCCACACCAAATCTGTGCTGAGGAGCCGTGCCGATGCACAACCCACGTAAAGATGAGAATTTCGCAAATTGCAGGTTTCAAACAGAGATGGTGACAAAAGAGGCAAAACTTACGGACTGCAGCTTTAAGAAATTAAAATCTACACACTCCATCAATTAGGTTTAAAAAACTGTTGCCAAACATATAACATGCTAGAAACATAATAATCACTGTAATAATGATCCAATCAGACTCCAATCATTTTCCTTTTTAAATCCAAACAGCGACAGGGACTTTTTTTTTTTTTTTTTTTTTTTTTTTTGTATATTATAAATAAAATGGCTGAAAACCCTGCCACATTAAAATCTGTAGTGTTCCTAGATTTTCAAAATTTGGTGCAGTCATTATGTTCTAGAAAGAAAAAAATAATATTGCATACAGGCTTTTGAGGATAATAGACTTCAAAGGTTATTTGCAGGGGGCAACCAGAGCAAATGCCCAGCTCATTACTGTAGCATCACGATACACAGGGTTTCACCCCATATACAGGGCATTAGATGTGTTCCCATTATTTAGCCGGATTAAAAGCTTCGGAGGTTCAAAGCCCAAATTATGTGTTAAGCTGGAGTTCAGAGCCCCAGGGACACTTATCAAATCCCTTGCCCAGTGCTTGCTTTGTACAAGCAGACACTCTTGAACTCTTGAAGATGCCAGTTTAGAGAGAGGCCTTTTCTCTATTGAGTTTACACGAGCTAGATCAGCACTTAAGGTATACGGGTCAGTCTGTCAAAAAATGTGTTTTAAATGGTGCTCGCTGTTTCCTGCTCTGCTGCTATTACTGGCTCATAGCATCAGTTTACTTCAAAGATGCAGGAGCTTATCAACTCCCTGAGGTATCAGTCCATCCCAAGTTGTTCATCCTACAAAGGCCCAAACAGAGTTCATTAGTTTCCGCCCACTTTTTCGATAACAGCTTCTGGAAATATTTCTTCTAATTCATTTGTTTTATAGACATTTTACAAAATTCTTCAATAAAGAGGTGTGCCCTGAACCCAACCTTCCAGCTCTGTGATGAATCACAACATAACCAATTATCTTTAAAAAAACAACAACAACAAAAAAAAAAACATCTGCTATGCTATAATGTTTTGCCTTGTATTAAAGAATTCAATACAGAGGATTTCTTCTTGTTTAATTTTTTATGAATTATCGAGCTATTACATAAAATTCATGTTCAGAATTTTGTTTTTGCCTTCCCCAAGTGAACCTACTGTTGTGATTGATATTCAGAGCTTGGATATGGTTCGATTTGGTGAGAAACCCTTGTTTGTTTATGTCATGTAAACAAAGAAAAGAAGATCCACATATTATGGTTGCATATTATGAAACCTACATGACAACATTTTACAGATATACGTCTTGTAAGGTTTTTTTCTTGGTGTTAGATTCTATAGCTGCTCAGATCCACTCTGAAATGGTGACAATAAGTAACTGCAAAAAAGAGTAACATAAAAGAGTATGCAATTTTGTTAATCCCACAATGTTGTTAGAGATTTAAAAAAAAAAAAAAAATCCCACAATAACAGTAACTTTTTATTTAGCTGATAACTGAAGAAATCTGTTTTTCCAAATATCTTCCTTTGTGTTCAGCAGAACAAAGAAATTCATACAGGTTTGGAACAAATTGAGGGTGTGTAAATGATTTTCATTTTTGAAAAACTATCCCTTTAAGGCTAATGTACTATGGATAGTTTCACATGGCATTTTGAAATCTGTTCTGAGTTCTATTTAGGTTTAATTGTTGCATAGAATCATGGGTAAATGAACAGTTATTAGAAGTGAGTGTTGAGTATTAAGAGGCAGGACTTCATTTTGCAATGACAGCAACAATAGAAGACTACAAATTACTGTGCCATTAATGTGAAGTAACGGTTTCCTGAGCAATGATTGTGTATCAGTGCAGGCTGTTAAGAAAAACTACTGTCACTTCAGCTTGATAAAGGTGAGTTTGGTCCACGGCCTGAGAAGAGGAAACGGTGTGCGTTTTTTATGCGTATGTGTGTGCGTTTCTAACCTGCGTGAGAGGATGGAGCAGGTAGTAGTGCTTGGGAACTAATTGAAATGAGAGGCGATGTGCAAGTCTCCTCCAACATCGCCAAGCCATTCGTCAGGGTGACATCACCGTACTCACACCACATCCATCTTCTAGAGCAGGCCCAGGCTTGCACCGCTCGCCGTGATTAATATCCATACCTCCCAACCGCACACCATCACTCCCTGCGCATTCAAACACAAGCACACTGGGAGGCAGCGGGCAGCTTCTCCTGTAATCTTCTGCAGAGCTGGACAGCTGTGGTGTGGGCTACTTTTCCATGCCTACGCCACTGATGGCGGAAAGGGAGTTGGCAAGGAAGAGTGGCGGTGTAGCGCTCCTTTATTGCCCATCCAATAGGAGAATACGCTGGCTCTGCTGGTAGCCACACGCTCGACAGCCCCCTAATGAGTTGGATGATGTTTTCACCTTAGAGTGTTAGCAAAACACAAGATGCAGAACAAGGAAAACCACAAGCCCACAGCAACCACCTGGCATGAGTTCCATCCACATCTGCACTGATAATTAAAGGAAGAGTTTATCTGATATTGAAAATGGACACAATTTACTTGCCTTCATTTTGTTCCAAACTTCTATGACTGTCTTTTTTCCAAATAGTGAAAGCATATAGAGACCAGAGGCTGTCAAACAAAATGACTTGTGCTTTTCACTTAGGTAGACTGATGCAAGGAATGAGATGTAAGAGCTGTAGCAGAGAGGAAGATTTTCAGTGAATGACAGTTGAATATTTGGTCTGTTCCTCACACAAAGACCTGTAACATTGAGTTTTATAGAGTGCAATAGTCTGGGTCCATAGGTAAAAACGCCATTCTCCATTGGGAAAAAAAAGAAAAATAGGGGGGAAAACCTCACAAAAACTTTAACGATAACCAGTGTTGGGTAAGTTAATTACATCATCAATGTTGTATTTAAAATAATTTTCTAATTACTCTGTCTGAAAAGTAATTTAATTACTCAATAAGTAATTCAACTCATTACTAATTATTTCTTAAAATCCCTACAAACCTTGACCGGATAGACAACAGAAAAGGAAACTTAATCATTTAAATATGAGTCAAATATGGAATAGTTTAGCCTTTTATAGCTTGATTAAAACATACTATAATACTTAATTTTTAGTAACAAAGAGGGATGTCACAATACCAAAAATCTAGTAGTCGGTTCCGATACCACCAAAAGTGCACATTACTCGACACCAAAGTCGATACCACGGTAAAAATATTTAAACATACAAAAAAAAAAAAAATGCAATATATTTTTTCAGGTAGGTCTAATAGTAGTAAGTAAAAATACTACAGAAATTGAGCCGAGAGGCGGCTATGTGTGTGCGCTTGGGTTGAGAGCGCACTAACTGAAGACCGTCTCTCAGAGAGCGACATGGCTTACATTTACAGTAATGTTCTTGCCTACCTGTGTCAAAAAAAAAAAAAAAAAAAAGTGAAGTAATTGGGATTTTCCATTTGGCAAAACAGCTACTCGCTCCTGCCGACATCTTCAGACAGCGACTACACAGCCAACTGGTGCGAAGTTGCAAACTCACGCGCAACTACACTGACTAAAGAGGCAGCATTCACTTTTACTTTTAAATGACAAATTTAGATTTTTAAATTCAGTATTTATTTATACAGAACTGTTGAACTAATTTACAGTATGTAACGCAAGAACATTATAAGCAGCCTAACTGTAAATAAATGACCTAAAAATTAACAGTAATCCCTTACTTTACTTTTACTTTTTCAGTGGATAAGTAATTTAATTACAGTAACGCATTGCACCCACACTGGAGATAACTAATAAACCTAAAGACAGACTTACCGTAAGCTCCAAGGTTGTTAAATGATGGTATACCCTTTTAAAAATCCAGCATAAACCAGCATTATTCCCAGCCAACATGAGCTGGTTTAGTGCTGGTATAGTGTAGGGCTGTCACTAACGATTATTTTGGTAGGCTAATCGAGTAATAGTTTACCCAATAGATTACCCAAGTAATCAAACCCTAAAAGCAAGTAATCATATGGTTTTATTGAACAAAACTGTCAAAATACATAATGTATAACTAATGTACTTTATGTATTATAACAAATGCCTGCAGAGGGCGCCAGCGGCCTGACGATTGTTTTTGCACTTTAAAACATTTATTTTAAGGGTCCACTTAATCCTTCATATTTGGCCATTTCTTTACTAATGCTACAACCACTGTAATTTCTTGAACAAGAGCATGTGGACTTAAACTTTTATTTTGAAATCGCGATGAGCAGTTAGCTTATTTAGAAACATACTGATGTGTTCTCCTGCGTTTGTGTAGATTTATACTTGACTTACTTTCCAAATCTGGTGAAATGCCACACATTGTGTTTCCAGATGAACGTTAAAAGCAATCCAAACTCACCGGATATGCAGATATGAAGTTTGAGACGTGCCACTCGTGTAAATAATAACAGTTTTTGTGGAGCTGCATTTACTGTGAATGGAGCCGCTCTGAGATGCACAAAGGTAACCTACACGCATGTAAATAATTACAGCGCATATATATTAAACCTGCAGCTGATTTTTAAACGGGTTTAATATCGTGGAGCCTTAGAAAACAGTCTAATAATGTTTCACAGATTCTTATCCGTGGAAAGCGCCACTTCCGGTATTTTGCCAGTTACTCGAATCGAAATTGAGGATTTTTTTAAATCAAGTACTCAAATTTTATTGAGGAGTCGTGACAGCCCTAATCTTTTGCTTACTTAAGCCTTTTTACATGTGTCCTCATGTCAGATTTTCATATCCTTTTTTGCTTCAAATCCAAGTTTGCAATGAATCACCTCATAGCTGGTTGGTTTGGTTCATGACTTAAAGGTCACCTATTAAGCCCATTTTTACAAGATGTAATTTAAGTCTCAGTTGTCCCCAGAATGTGTCTGTGAAGTTTCAGCTTAAAATACCTCACAGATCATTTATAAATCCATGTTGTAAATACCCATTCATGACTACAGTCAAGAACAGACTGTTTTCGTGCATGTGCCTTTAAATGCAAATGAGCTGCTGTGCCCTGCCCCTTCTCTACTATCACAGTTCCTGCCTCAATCAGATTCTCTGCCAAACACAAACAAGACATCTGCTTGGTTTTGATTATCGTCTATATCGTGAAGACTCTCACGGATAGCTGCAGTACAAACAATCCTGGTACTTCAGCCAATAGTTCTAGGACTTATGAAAAGGTTCCTCCGGTGCGAAAGCCCCTAATGCCGCTGAAAAAAAGTGGGCGGGAACCAATGTACTGTATTGCAAGACTGAATACTCAATTCTGACTGGTCAGTCGTTGAACTCATTATCGTCAGTGACAACGCTGTATTTCATAACACTCATCTGGGTAACTGAAACCAGCCCTTCACGTCTCTCATATCCTACTGCAGATTCACGCTGTTTCAAGTTTTTGGATCTTGACACCTCCTAGTCTCAGAATGACTTCACTGTATGGAGAAGAGCAGCTCAGAGATTTTTCTCTTTTTTTTTTTTCTGTGTTCCACAGAATTCATACAGGTTTGGAACAACATCAATCAGTAAATGCTCACATAATTTTCATTTTTTAACTGAACTATTCCTTTGAGAACAAGCTGGAACTGTAGGATGACAGAGGAAAAAAGATGGTATTATCAAAGCAGGCTGTCAAACTGAAAGGAGCAGAGCAATCGTGTTTGGAGTTTTGCGTTGTTTTTCTTCAAACACCCCACCCCCCCAAAGTCTCTTATTATCATGAGATGTAGCTCCCACCTGCGATCGGGGGTGAGCAGCACTTTGAAGATGCTCTGAAATGTGACCGCGTACGCCCGCTCCCTTAGACTGATTTGCTTTGATAACCCCCCGTCTGATGTACGCAACAGTTTCATACTCTTGTAGCTCTCAGGCTGAAGCTTACACTTAGCGTAAAAGCCTTTTGCTGTCTTTGAGATGCAGAGCGAGTTGCCCCCACCCTGACACACACACTTCCATTCAGTGCCATTCAATGCTGGATGTGATTGATTGGGAAGTGCTCCATGAGAGCGGGGCCGTTCAATGCACACCACTCTTTTGTCATTCACAGGATTCCTGCCTGCCCAGAGAGAGCATGTCATGTAATCAGATTAAGAGAAGTGCTATCACAGGACAGGATGGCTAACAGCTGGCCCATAAGCACCCTGATTTACTTTACGCTGCTTACTGCGTACTCCTAAAGGCATTGGACTGTAGTGGAAGCAATCTGTTTTATCAGTCCCAAATTTCCCGAGTCGTTTATCCTCACCTATCAACGTTATGGGTTTTGGTTTGTAACGTTCCATGGCACATAAATATGACAGGTTTTTGTGTCTTTGAAGTAATGCACTTAATACCTTAGAAATTGCATGTCCATTGCAATCTCATCAACTGCTCATTTCAACTGAATTGAAAATCAAAATCCCAAGAATGCACTGGTTGTTTCATTTAATAGTAAAGAGTTTGGACTGAGATTCTTGGCGTCAAGAGCTCTTACTGTTATTAAGAGCTCAAACATGGAAAGGCGGTCTTGTCAGATCTCATCTAAATCCAGGTATGACATTCCTCTAATGCTGTCCTATCATATATCTGCAGTCATTAATTCCACGCCAGTCACTCCATAATAAGCCTCTCGTTGATAAATGATGAAATTATATGATTTATAGGTCAATGATGTGGTGTTCGTTTTATTTGTCTAGATGTACTCATTTATTCAAAAATGCATCACAATGCAGTACATACAGGCAGTGACTTGAATGTGCCTCTTCTGTGATGAATATGTTAATAAGTCCAAAATGTCATGGTGGTATAACTCAAGGATATATTAATAACAGGATGCAGCTTCTGCACATACATCAATGGTTTTGCCGTCTTGAAACAGTCAGCATGATCTGTTTACTGTTAATTGAACCATAGAAGATGCCTCAGTAATATAGTAAATATAGATATATAAACATATATCTATGTAGGTTATATAAATGTAGATATAGTAATATATACTAAAATACAAACCTGATTCCAAAAAAGTTGTGACACTGTACAAATTGTGAATAAAAAAGGAATGCAATAATTTACAAATCTCATAAACTTATACTTTATTCACAATAGAATATAGATAATATATCAAATGTTGAAAGTGAGACATTTTGAAATGTCATGCCAAATATTGGCTCATTTTGGATTTCATGAGAGCTACACATTCCAAAAAAAGTTGGGACAGGTAGCAATAAGAGGCCGGAAAAGTTAAATGTACATATAAGGAACAGCTGGAGGACCAATTTGCAACTTATTAGGTCAATTGGCAACATGATTGGGTATAAAAAGAGCCTCTCAGAGTGGCAGTGTGTCTCAGAAGTCAAGATGAGCAGAGGATCACCAATTGCACCAATGCTGCGGCAAAAAATAGTGGAGCAATATCAGAAAGGAGTTTCTCAGAGAAAAATTGCAAAGAGTTTGAAGTTATCATCATCTACAGTGCATAATATCATCCAAAGATTCAGAGAATCTGGAACAATCTCTGTGCGTAAGGGTCAAGGCCGGAAAACCATACTGGATGCCCGTGATCTTTGGGCCCTTAGATGGCACTGCATCACATACAGGAATGCTACTGTAATGGAAATCACAACATGGGCTCAATAGGTCAAAAAAGTAGCCATATCTAAACATGATCCAGAAGCACAGGCGTTTTCTCTGGGCCAAGGCTCATTTAAAATGGACTGTGGCAAAGTGGAAAACTGTTCTGTGGTCAGACGAATCAAACTTTGAAGTTCTTTTTGGAAAACTGGGACACCATGTCATCCAGACTAAAGAGGACAAGGACAACCCAAGTTGTTATCATCGCTCAGTTCAGAAGCCTGCATCTCTGATGGTATGGGGTTGCATGAGTGCGTGTGGTACGGGCAGCTTACACATCTGGAAAGGCACCATCAATGCTGAAAGGTATATCCAAGTTCTAGAACAACATATGCTCCCATCCAGACGTCGTCTCTTTCAGGGAAGACCTTGCATTTTCCAACATGACAATGCCAGACCACATACTGCATCAATTACAACATCATGGCTACGTAGAAGAAGGATCCGGGTACTAAAATGGCCAGCCTGCAGTCCAGATCTTTCACCCATAGAAAACATTTGGTGCATCATAAAGAGGAAGATGCGACAAAGAAGACCTAAGGCAGTTAAGCAACTAGAAGCCTGTATTAGACAAGAATGGGACAACATTCCTATTCCTAAACTTGTCAACTTGTCTCCTCAGTCCCCAAACGTTTGCAGACTGTTATTAAAAGAAGAGGGGATGCCACACAGTGGTAAACATGGCCTTGTCCCAACTTTTTTGAGATGTGTTGATGCCATGAAATTTAAAATCAACTTATTTTACCCTTAAAATGATCAATTTTCTCAGTTTAAACATTTGATATGTCATCTATGTTGTATTCTGAATAAAATATTGAAATTAAACTTCCACATCATTGCATTCCTTTTTTATTCACAATTTGTACAGTGTCCCAACTATTTTGGAATCGGGTTTGTAGACTGCTATACAAATCTTTACTATTCAACGTGTTCTTAAGATCAGCAGATTCAATGGTGTTTTACCAATACTAATCATCTGAAAAATGCAGAATTGTCAATCTTGTAAAAACTCGTCACTCGTATTGTTTTGAAAGGGAGAATGTGCAATGCGCAATATGGCGGAATAAGTCCCGCATTCTAAATAAGAGCCAATTGCCGATTGGTAAAGTCATCGTGTCACTGCAGCGGCCGTTAGAAGCAAGAGACGCGCATTTAGGATTGCGCATGCACATTAGCTTGATCCATCCTGAAAAATAAATTTTGTTTTGTCATGATTCAAGTGTTTAGAAGCAAATTTATGAGACAGTTGTTGTTAGATTTCATTGGTGATTTCAAATATGAAATTTAATTAACATTTTTAATTAACATAATTAATTTAACAGCTTTGGAGAATTTGATGTTTCCCCATTCAAAGTGATAGGAGCTGCACTTGAATGCCCGAGAGGCGTTTCAAAGATGGCCGCCGAGTGAAATGACTTGTCTTAAAGGGACTTTGGGTGGAACCATCATAAAGGAAGCCATTTTGCTGTCATGTAACAAGAAAACCTTAAAATGGGTAAAAGATATTTTGACTTTTTTTGTTACATGGCGAGTTTCAAATTTTCCAATGGCAAATGGTATAATGTTTTTAAAAATGCACATTTGAAAGATTTGTACATTTGTGTATTCAAGATGTAAGGAAAATATTTTGCTTAATACAATGTTATTATATCGCTTGACATTTTCATTAAATCAAAAGTCATTCAGTTGCATAATAAAAATGTGTGAAACCAATATGAATATCCCCATAGATTTAAATGTGGAGTTAAAACACCACAAAAGATTCAAAACAGGAATACACAATAGAATGAGTTATTTGCACAGTTTTTTAATGAAATTCTGACAAAGTGGACTTGAGTATGTTTGTATGTAAACCATTCCAGTAATTCGGAGAAAAACAAGCCTCACCCCATACTTTCTTGGATGCCATTCATTGCATGCTGGAAGCACATCTATTTCGCTTGTTGTGGCCTCTTCTTTTCCGCCCCTCCATCAGAAAGGAAGCAGAAATGAGACATGAATGGACCCTAGTGTTCAGAGAGCCGTAAAAACAGCTCTCTTGTTCTAGCCTTCCCCCGACCTCCCAGACACATCATTGAAGCGGCCAGCGAGTGTCTTTGAAGAGAGGACTGTACAGTGATACAAATGGCAATCCCGCTCTTTCAGAGATGTGCTCTCCGCCCCTGCCCAGCCCTTTTTCTTTTCAAATCCCATATTTTCCGGAATTCAATGGCCTGACAGGGACTGGCATATGGGGGAGGTTGAGGTCTGGGAAGAAGGAATTGCTTCCCTGGAGTGACGGGTGGGGGAATCGAGAATCCTTGAGGGAAGCAGGAACACATTGCCTCTTTATGTTTTTTTGAGGGTGGCTTTCCCTTTTCTTCGTCATCCTCACCCCAGAGCCCCTCTATTCAGCCCTGGGGAGAGATTTGAGGGGGGGTTATGAGACTGTCAAGGCAGTGATTGTGTAGCTGAGGTTAGGCAGGCGGGGTTGGGAGACTGGCAGATAGTTCAGACACACAGACAGCCTTGTTAGCTGGCATCCATAGTGAAGGAAAGAGAGGAAGACAGACTGGCTGATGTCAAAAGCTACTACTCCATTGCATCATCCTCTTTCTCCCTTCCTTATTGTCTTCCTCTATTAATAACAAAGCCTCTATCTAAAGCTCTGTAACGAATATTGTGTATTCTTTATTCTTTTTGCTTCAGCTTATGTGAGATTAGAAGGATAGTTTACCCAAAAATGAAAATTTGATAATAATTTACTCACTTTCAAGATTTTTGTTGATCTTCTAAAAGAAATGAAGATATTTTTGATATTCTCTTATCCTTTTTGTTGTCCACCTTTTAAAAAAGTAAACCACTAATAATGTATTCAACATTTACAAGCTTCTAAAAGTACATGAATCAGGAGTATGTTGGTCCAATTGACCGCTCGCAAAGACCCGCCCCCTTTAGTTACGGTTGCTATGTCCGACAAGCCATGCCGATCTCACGCCGCACATCATGTTCTCACACAGTGAAAAATACATCGCGGAGCAAAGAGGACACTGACAACGCATCAACAGACAAGACAGAGCAGGTTACTTTTGATATGAAACAAAGTCTGAAATATCAAATTTTGTTATTTTTAAAGAAATTTTGTGGCTCTTTAATGTGTAGTGACAGATCGCTGTAGCACCTCAGTTCAAGCGGCTCATGAACCGATCATTTCTTCCTACTAGTTTATTTATAGCATCAAATAAACATGATTTTTATGTTTTCTATGTTGTTTCAATCGTGGAAAGACGTCAGTACACACCATTTTTCAAGTTCGAGTCCACCCATGTTAATCTGCTAACTCCCCTGACTGCTTTGTCGGACAAAATGGCGGATTTGGCGTTATTATTGGTCAAATTGCCTGTCAATCAAACTCCTGGCGAAGGGTCAATTGACTTAAAATTGGCATGTAGTGTCTTTGTCTGAGTTGCCATCATTGCCCATGATGAAAGTTGTGTATCTTGAGATATCCGTAAATTACTGGATAATGTCTGGGTAATAAGTTGCTAGTACTTTTTCTGTTATTTTACGGATTTTTTTTTTTTTTTACAGTGTACATGACTCTTAAAATCATAAGCATATGATGTATAAAGCCCTTGGGAATGTATGAAATGCGAAAGCGAGTGGAGATGTTTTAATATTCAAACCATGCACAGAGCGAGGCTGTCTGATGAGCTGTCCAGGTGACAGGGATGAACGGAGGGCAAAGCATTGAATGGACAGCAGTGAGCAATTCGCCCGACGGCTTTAGTGATGAAAGAAGGTGAGGAAATCTCCAGTGGGTTTGCTGTATATTTAATGTGGTCATATTCCAGCGTCAGCTCCTGCTCAACTCCCACCAGCTCAATGTCATGTCATTGTTGCTGCATCGATCGATATCTGTGTGTGCGACTGAGCCAAAAATGTTTTACAATGGTGGAATGTGAACATGCAGGATTGACAGGACTGAGACAGAGCTTTCATCCTCTTTCAGTCTCCTTCGTGAACAAGAGCTATTGTTAAAAGCACTATGTAGATAAAGCCCAAAACTCTTATAGGAGAGTCTGTGTTTCATCACCTTCAGTGATGTTAAGCACTACTGATATTGTAAGTCACCTTATGAGCTTTTTTCTGCTCGTGGAAAGCATTATGTTCCCCTAGGGGATAATAATATTGTTATGTATTGCATTATCATCGAATTAACAAGTACCATCATCCCAAGAGCCCATATGATGCTGAAATTGTGCGGATAGCAGATTGCAGACTACAATTACAGCATTGCTATGTTTTTTTGTTTTTTTTTTATGTGAATGTAAAAACTCTGGCAGGGTCCTACACAACATAAACATACTGAAGTGATGTACAGTAACAGGCAATAACAGGTTGAAGCAATGGCTTAGTTCAACCTCAGTATGACCTCAGTGCTTTGTAAATTCTATCACAGCCCTGCATATAAAACCATAATGTGTAAAAACATCTTTAAATAAATCTTTATTGCTTTCCAAAGAAAACATTTGATACCACATTTCCAATTAAAATTCATCCACAAACCATGGAGAATATATTTTTTAAATGTAGCCTGTGGGTTGGTTTCATTGTCTTCTGTAATAGTTCTGGATCTTGTTTTCAAATTATTATGAATATCCCTAATTTAAATAGAATCATTTTCAGTCCAAGCCATTTCTGCTTGTTGTTGTTTTTATGTAAATTGTAAAGAATAAATAAGTTATTAATAACAATAAAATGAAAAAATATATTATAAAGTTATGAAATTTAATAACCATTTACCATTACTGCAGTGAGATCAAGTACAATGCTAATATTAGTATTATTACTGTATTATTGTATAATCTGTTGTGAAATTCTGTACTGATGCATTTAATATGCTCTTTTACACCCCTAGTTGTGTGTTGTGGTGAGCTCTGACTCCCGGTGAATAACGGCATGTTTGGTTGTGCTCATTACGAGTATTTGAGAAGAATAATGCAGCAATGTGTTTTGCATGAATGTAGGTGATTTAACTCGCATTTGATTCGGCGTGCGACTCTACGTCAATATAAAGTGACATAATGAAGTGTAGAATGTCTGCCAATGCCCTTGAGATGTTCAAGAAAGCTGCTCTCTATAAACCTATTTCCTATCTTTGCACGCTCCTCTGTACGGGAAGCAGCGTTTAAAAAAAAACATGCTTTATTTGATGCTAATATATTACATGCTGTTTAACTGATTTGTTCCTGATGAAAGCACAGTAAAAATGCATTTGGGGAACAAGATGGTGAACCTTCCTTTCCGTCCATAGAGGAACAGCGCTTCCTTCACATTACAATCAGTTGCTGTCATGAAGACGTGTTTAACCACTGTCTATTCCACATGCTAACATGCTAAAGTTAAAGCTGCTGTCCGTAACTTTTTTTTGGTTAAAAATGGTCCAAAATCAATTATTGAGCAAGTACATAACTAGCCAGTGTTCAAAACTATCTCCTTACCTTAGCCCGATTCACAACGCTAAGCTTGTAATAATGTTTTATAATTCAGGTGGGAGTGGTGGGTTTTCGTGGGAAATTCAAGCATGTCGCCGTTTGCGTCATTGTGTCACGTTTGTTTACATAAAGAACCCAGCTAACTAGGCTATATCGCATGTGAGGCAGATCATTTATAGCCTTTTCTCGCAGCAGCTGCAATAATTAAACTTCATCATTTGGATGGTGGATTGTATGGTATGACAAATTAATGTTAGAGATTAGACTGTACAGAAATTGAAATCTACAGGTAACGCTAATACACACTAAATACACATAGTCATGCAATGCTGATGTTGTTAACATTAACAGTTTAAGAACAAAGTATAACGATAATAATAATTTGCACAGTTTGATGTGATCCGAGCCAAGCGATCGTTCGATTTAATCACCATTGGCAGCACGATTTATTGTAATGCTTTTTTTTTTCCTCAGTTGGTCAGAACAAAAGTGACAGACATGTTACTTACTTGTTCAGATGACATCTTCTGGTAAAAATTCTTACTATGGTCATAGTACAATCTGAGATTCCAAAGTACAGTATCCACACTGATGCGGTGACTAACAGCAAACATTAGATTAACCCGTGCTGAGGAGCCGTGCCGATGCACAACCCATGTAAAGATGATAATTCTGCAAATAACTGCAATTGCAGGTTTCAAACAGAGATGGCGACGAAGAGGCAAAACTTACGGACTGCAGCTTTAAGCTGTGTCCAAAACACCTAGTCAGTCAGTCAGTCAGTGTTTTTGTATGAAGATTCCTCCCAAGAAAATTCAAGTGAGATTTGGGCATATTTAAGCATATATTAAGCGAGTACAACACTTTTTTTTTTCTCAAGAGAAATGGAATCAGATGTTATGAATTCATGGTAACACTTAAGGCAAGGATAAGGTCTTATTCGTTAACATTAGTTAATGTATCAACTAACATGAACTAACAATGAGCAATACATTTGTTACAGTATTAATCTTTTTTTTATTGTTAGTTAAAAAAATCTATTTTTTTCATTGTTTGTTCATGTTAGTTCACAGTGCATTAACTAATGTTAACATACAACTTTTGATATTAATAATGTATTAGTAAATGCTGAAATTAATAACTAAGATTAATAGATGCTGTAGAAGTATTGTTCATTCTTAGTTAATGTTAACTAAAGTGGTTAACTAATGTTAACTAATGAAACATTATTATAAAGTGTGTTACCGAATTCATTTACTTTGTTCAACCACTTCATACACTATAAAAATTGGTAACCTGCAATAGTTAACTTACTAAGCTATTTCTACCTGATTTAACCCATAAAATGAGTTTTGTTTATATAAATGTATTTAGTTTGATTAAATAATTATTTTTTTACTTGATTAAAACCAGTTAATGTAGATGTTACTATTTTTGTTACCATATTTGTCAATGTAAAATGGCACTTTTATTCTTTCCACCAATCACTGACTTGCACGCACAGGATTGTGGGATATCATAGGCAATGAAGGATGCATTATGCTGCCTTCAAAAACTGAGCAGATGAAGGCAGTTTAGCAGACACGAGGTTATGCAAATATTGGATTTGGACATGCCTTCCTACTTTCTGTAGCTTTCAGACACAGCTATTAAATTGAGATTGCATGCAATTGATCTTTGAATATGACTGATATTACCCACCATTCATTGGCTCCTTGATTGTAGAGATAAACACATTCTTTGGAGGGAAATTCCCTTTCGATTGTATTACTTTACTGCATTATTTGATCACCACGTTTCTCATCTGCCATGATCAATATAGCACATTCTATAAAATATGACTTAATTTAAATACACATGGTGTGGAACTATTACAGCGCACTTTCTGCCTGCTTAAACTGAATTGCAGGTCGTTAGTGAATAATACACAGGGGTTTGCACCGAAATGCTACATGCTAATGTCGCACAGCTGTTTAGTGAATCCCCTCTTATCTCTCTCGCCCACTCTCCCCTTCTCTATTTCAGTCTCTCGTTTTCTCTCGCATACGCACAAACACACAGTGGCACACATGTTAACACCAGCCCTGCAGTTTGAGGCTTCCCCTCTGGAGATGTCAGGTTGTCAAAGCTAACCATCCAGTGTTGGAGTGAAGACAGAAAGCAATCCAGATAAAACATTTAACCTCTGTGTATCAGAAAATTCATTTCCCCTTCACCAGCGCTAATAATAGCTCTTCTGGGAGGCAACATGTAGATTAACATTGTTTCAGTGTTGTTGCTCTATTCCCTGCTAGCAAATCTCTGTCTTGTGTGTACATTTGTAAAGAATTTCTGATGTTTATATTAGAGACGTACCAATTTCTCTGCCAATACTGATACCGTGCTCATTGGCTGATTCATCAACGCATCCCTAGTTTATATAGAGGATATGCATTGACGTCACTTTCCCGCCGGAACGCGCTTTACTGTTTGGTAAAAGAGCCTGCTGCATGACTGGATTTAATAGGGGAAACTGCAAAAATGCGAGTATAACACAAGTAAAACAAACGAGTGAACTAAGTGTACATTTACACAACAACGATATACTTAAAATTTTCCACCTTGTCAAAACAGTCCCCATTCATAAGAATCTGTGAAAACGACTAAAAACGCTTTATTCTGCTGTCACATTGAATATGTAATACGCTTGTGCATGACGTAATCGTTTTCACAGGTTCGCGTCTTTGTTGTTTGCACAGAGACCGTTTTCAAAAACTTGCACTTTGAAACCCGTTTTCAAAAGTTTGTTTTCAGGCCACCAAAACGCTGTTGTCGTGTAAATGAACGGCCAAAACACATAAAAAGTTTTCTGTTTTTAGTTGAAAATGGTGTCGTATAAACAGCCCCTAAAGGTTGGACTCGATAGTGTCCCTGTTACAAAGATCCATTTATCCATGGATATTGACATGCAGCCAGGAATTGTGTTTCCAGACATTTATGTGCCTGATTTCGACGCCGGGGAAATGCATAAAGCAAATTTGCCTGTGAACGCTTTATATAAATACAACATAGGTAGGTCTAAATCCGGGTATATTAACATTAAATATATCATCCAGTCCTAAAACTTGTATCAGTGTTTATTTAAAAAGATAGTAAGATGGTGAATATTTAATTGATGAGTTGCCAATACAATATATAACAATACAATATATATGGTATGATTTTACCCCAAAATTCAACATATTGACAAAATGATAACTGCAAATCCACGTGTGATCCTTGCTTCTCTTTTCTTTAGCTTTCGGCAGTCTGTATTTCTTGTCAAATCTATTTGTACAGTCAATCACAAAGCTCTTTCCCATTTTGAATGTGTTTTGTGTGTTTTCCGCGGCATACATGCTGAAAACCAATGCTGCCACTCAGTCTGTTTGCCACTCAGTGGGTATAACCGCAGTCACTCCGACCGATGGTGACGTCACGTGCATACCCTATATACATAAATAGAGGTTGAGTGCAATTATTGGTCTACACACTATCAAAACAGCTTTCTATATTTGTCTTCATTAGGTTATTATAATGGTGCATGTTTATCTTTAGTTGTCCTTCACAAACAGAACAAATAAATTTGTTTTATTTATTTATGATTATATTTATGTTTGTGCAAATTACAATACAATAACAAGATTTTTTATGAAGAAAATGTAAGTGGCTGTGGTTGCAAGGCAGTGCTTTAGTACATTTCTGTGCTGCTGCTGCTGAGGTTTTAAAGTCAAAACAGCCCATTCCTCTATGGAGTCTCTATGATATTCTGGTTTCAAGATATACCTTGAGTCATTTTATCATCTACCATGCAAAAAGTCAGATTTCTTGAGAAAGTAACACTACACATCCCCTCACAATGCCACTCAATGTGAGGTATCATTCAAATCCATTGCAAAAACGATGTGAATCAAGTTCAAATCCATGAATTTGTTTGACAAGAGGTTTAAGAATATCCCTCAGATACTGCAAGTTTCTCAATGCCATGTGTGCTCATTGTGTTACAGGGTTCCTCAGCACAGGAGACCAGGCTGCTAAAGGGAATTATGGGCTTCTGGATCAGATCCAGGCTCTGCGTTGGATAAGCGAGAACATTGGCTATTTCGGTGGCGATTCCAATCGCATCACTGTTTTTGGATCAGGAATTGGTGCCTCTTGTGTGAGCCTTCTGACCCTGTCCCATCATTCTGAAGGTAAGAGAACATTTAATTCCACAGAAGAATAAGTATATTAAAATCCTCTTAATACTCAACTTTGCTTAATGATCTTTGCATTATAATGCAAAGGATCGGAAAAGTAATATTGCAATTTAAATAAGTAAACTGTGGATAACTGTCAATTAGCATGAAAAAGTATGATGACTCATCACTTTGTTTGTTTGAAAAAATAAACAAAAAGTGCATTAACATTAATAAATTATGAATACACTGTTACATAAAATGAATTTAGTTATTATTTATTGTAGTCAGTCAGTGTTTTTGTATAAAGATTCCTCCCAAGAAAATTCAAGTGAGATTTGGGCATATTTAAGCATATATTAAGCGAGTACAACACTTTTTTTCTCAAGAGAAATGGAATCAGATGCTATGAATTTAAGGCAAGGATAAGGTCTTATTCGTTAACATTAGTTAATGTATTAACTAACATGAACTAACAATGAGCAATACATTTGTTACAGTATTAATTTTTTTTTTATTGTTAGTTAATAAAAATCTAGTTTTTTCATTGTTATGAATGCAAAGGATCGGAAAAGTAATATTGCAAAGTAAACTGTGGATAACTGTCAAAAAGCATGATGACTCATCACTTTGTTTGGTAACACTTTAGTATAGGGAACACATATAAACTATTAACTACGACTTTTCCCTCAATAAACTCCTAATTTATTGCTTATTAATAGTTAGTAAGGTAATTGTTAAGTTTAGGTATTGGGTAAGATTATGAATGTAGAATAAGGTCATGCAGAATAAGGCATTAATATGTGCTTAATAAGTACTAATAGCCAATATTTTAGTAATATGCATGCTAATAAGCGACTAGTTAAAAGACCTTAAAATAAAGTGTTACCATAAATTTAGTTATTATTTATTGTAAATTGTTATCAATTATAATATATAAAAAAAGGGATTTACAATAGACAATAGATCAACTATAACAATGTAATTAAAGAATAACTATGACACTTGTCAACCAATGTCAGCACATCATAACCATGTAAATCCAGGAAACCTGGTTACTTGTGCACAAGGAAACCAGAAAGGGAAAAGGATGTCCATGGGATCATCTGGGATTTACATAAAACTAACTGTACCCACAGAACTTACAACAGCAACCAGAAGTTTCTCCAAAAAACAGCCTTTTTTTCCATTTTGAAAACTGGGCGAAGAGTCAAAATTGTACCTTGTATTCAACAGCCTGCCACAGGTGCCGTTGAAAAGTTATATTTAACTCCTATGATTGCTATTAGTGATTTCACACAATAGATACGGACAAAAAAGAAATGTTGTCTTTACCTATTTATGGTTGACTAAACTGTTCAACATGTGTCCTATAAATTCATGGTGGACAATGTAAATGATAGATGTGTTGCAGATGTGCTATTTTTCTGTTGACAGCCTGTTTGAGATTTTGCATAAAACACCAAAGTGCTTTTAATTGATGCCAGCAATACTGTACGTTCATCCGACAGTAAATTGCAAACAAATTGTGTAAATTAACATGCATAGTTATGCAGTTATGCAGCCATAAAGAGGCGGCAGTTTTTCACAGGACTTACCAAGGTTACATTTATCATCTTAGCAGCTGTAGCATATCATCGTAGCCGACTCTAGATGTAAATCTAAAACACATTCCCAAGAGGCTTTTCTGAGATGTGAGACACAATGATAGGAAAGTCAATTGACTTTGTGGGTTTCCGATTGACTGTTGAACTTGGATATGTTGAATCATAAAACATGAAAACAAATGTTAACTGTAGCTATCAATTCCTTTGAGATAAATATGTATATACTTTGCAAGCAACACATATATTATAAAGATAAGCCTTACGTTTATATTGTTGTAAGACAGAATTAGAAGCTGTGATGTTGTACATGTTTAGATACAAGCAATTGATGTTGTATCAGGCTGTCTGTCAGAGGCTATTGTAAAGACAGACACTGTAATTTTTCACTCTCTCTCTCTTTCTATATAGATTGAAAGTTGTGTCTGGGTTTCTCTATTAAGTGATCATTGAAGTTTCAGATAAGGTCTAAGGTTGTTTTTACGCTTCGCTTCCTGCTATGAATAATTTTGTGTGATTGTTTGTACTCTGCAGATTGCATCAAAGCGTTATTAATTGCTTTGATTTACTTTGGATTTAGATTGATTTCTTTTACCATAAATGGATTTTCTATTCACATATTCATTATTGCCAAGCTTCATGTAGCATGTTATTATATGGTCACGTCAACCGCCTCGTTCCTTTCTCAGTAAATTGGATATTACTGATGCTGATGTTTCCCCTGAATAGAAGTATATTCCCTACTTGGTTTGATGAGATAAAAAAAGCAGTCTTTGGGGGAGCTGGGTTTTACTGACAGCCTCTATAAACTATCAGGATTGAAAATCTGGATTGAAATTGAAACAGGAATCCTGCCATTGCAAAAAGGGATACTCGCAGCAATTGCTACCAATATCAATCAGCTAGCTCTGCAATAGTTCTCAAAGCTGTGATTTTAGCCATCACAGCAAGGGAAAGCAGCCTACCGAACTGTAATGGCAAGGCTTAGAGGAATGCTGTACTAAAGAATCCATCTACTCTTTTTATAAAAAGTGAACATCATCACAACTTGAAGACTGAGAAATATAGATGCCTTGGTTATAGTTATATAGTGCTTATTAGGAGAAACGATGACAGTTTGAACATGATATCTGGGAGTCAAATGAAGAAACATGTTCAACAAAGTGCTTGTGTGGATGTCCAGGTGGTTAAGAATTCAATCATGATGTTGAGAAGGATTTCGACTTATTTTTGTCTGATATCCCATTAAGCAAATGTATGTTATTGAGCGTATATCTGGGAATGAACACATCATTGCATCCTGTTTCAAGGAACGTCTCATCAGCGTTCTCACAGATGTGCAAATGCCAAAGAAAAATATAAATATCTTGGCATGGTATGTTTTGAATGAATTGATTGTTCTGCTAATTGGTAAAATATACAATTGCCCTTTGAGTAGACCAATAAACATCTTCTGATGAAACAGATTTCATGCACTGTCCAGCAGTTGGCCAGGACAAATCTGAGGCTGAAATCCCTCTGCAGGTGAATCCCACCCACAGTGCAAGAGCTATTCACATTTCCCCTGACCCTGATCCCCAGGAAAACACAATTACCTGAATCCCATCATTGGAAATACCAAAGGCCCAGATCAAAAAACACTTCAGTTCTATACTTGCAGTGCAGTGCAGTGTGTGAGATTGAGTGTGATGCTTGTTTGGCAAGTGTGTGTATTTGTGGTGGTGTTAATGAGGCCACTGTGACCTGTCTCCTCCTTGCAGTCTGGCTCATCATCTTATGGGGCCTGCTGCTCCCACATGGAGCTTGCCCTGTCTGGGCGTGTGGCAGGCCAGGAAAAAGGGCTTCATCTATCAGCCCACTCCACCGCAGGAGTTAGCCTGCCCGCCAGGCCCCTGCTGTGGGATGGATTGCAGATGCATCCCACTGTCCTCCTCCATCATCAAGTTTACGGGCAATCACCTGCCTCCCTTCTTTGATGGAAATGGGGACCTTATGTAAAGGGAGAGGACAGAGGTGGCTTGGTTTTTTCGTTTCTGTGTATGGAGTTTTATGTGGGATGGGACATGTTTCTGTTTCAACATCCTTTACTGGTCCTGGAACAACACTCCTGTTGGCCGTCATTGTCCTTTGATCTTCTGGTAGGTTTAGGACATCCTGAAAGGCCACCTTCCTTCAGAGTTCTAGCTCCAGCCTTAATTAAACACACTTGAACCAACTAATTAAGATCCTCAAGCACAACTGGATTGTTGGAGCAGAACAAAGCTAAACTCTTCAGGAGCAGGATTGGACATCCTTGGTTTAGAGTTTTTACTAAAGCCTGCAAAATTCTAATCAACCAGGCTACACCTTCTGGATTTAGAGTTATAGGGACAGGTCCTGCAATAACATTCCTATTCACCAGTCATTGCTGTTCAGTTTCAGGGGTAGGGGTGTGGCAGGGATGTCCCATTTTTACGAGTAGGGATGTGGCAGGGATGTCCAATTCTGCTCCTAGAGGCTAGATTTCAGCTCCAACCCCAATCGAACAAATCCTGAACCAACTAATCAAGATCTTCAGGACTTACAGGTGGTGTGGAGCCGATTGGAGCTAAGCTCTGTAGGAGGCCACTCTGTAGGAAGTTGGTTCTCCAGGAGCATGATTGGACATCCCTGGATTAAAGTTATTGCTAGGGCCTGAAACAACACACTTATCAACCAGTTTGTGCCTTCTGATTTTAGGCTTAGGGTCTGGGAGTGGAACAACATTCTTTTCAACCAACTAGTGCTCTCTAACATCAAGGGTGGTTTAGGGTCGGGGCTAGGGAAGGACTGTGATTGTTAATATTTTTGGAGGACCAACAAAGTGTGTTGATTCAGGAACATGTCCTACTGCATCTTGGCAAATCGCATTGTTCACAAGCATCCAGTCAAGAATCCAGATGTTCTTTCTTAAGTTGTGCTCTTAACCATTCCGGGCCACTGCATTTCCTGCAAATGCAGTTCATCTTCCTCTTTGCTGGCCTTTCTAGTGTCAGTGCTCTGGGAGGGAGAGCAAATAAGAGGGAAGGAGAATGATGGAGAGAATAAGGAGTTCTAAATCAAGGACATTACCCAATCTCATGTGTTATTATCTATTTGGCATAAGGCTGGCTCTAATTGAACATGCAGATTTGCCTTTTTCTTTCTCTCTCCTAATAATAATTATGATGTCAAATGAGAGATGGCTCCACAGGCTGCTGCTGGAATATTAAACAACTAGAGCTTTGGCTGTGTGTGTGTTGGAAGGATGTTGGAGACCTACCAGCAGTGTTACTGAAGGTCATTGGGAGTCCTTTTTTTTCTATTCCTGTAACTAATCAGCCTAAAAGCTCCGCTCACGAGGACATGCTCCCCTTTTAATGGAACGTCTCATACATTAAAGGGGACTCGCGAGGGGCTACATTGGAGGATTCCTTCTACCTATGTCAGCTCTCATTTTTTATGAAGACTTTTGGGTTATTGAGGACCACAAATATGCACACTTAAATTGTGTTAGTTTTATTAGGGGGATGGTGTTCATGGTGGTATAGCTTTGTGATGTGATGCACGACTTTCAAGTGTTAACACTTCGAGCTACAAAACTGTGCATAAATAAGAGGCACTTGAGTCTAATTAACTAAATGAGATGACGGTTTAAACAAAGTCTGTGATGGACAGATATGCCAGAATTAGTGTTACAATATCTTAAGAAACTAAGAGATATTCGCCGTGACATTACAGTTCAAATAATGCACCGATAAGTCCTAGCCAGTCGACACATCAGGTCATTGCTTTTCTTTATGACTGAATATGGTCTGGTTTTAATTGAAGCCATAATGTGGCTATACTTAAAGTGACAGTGTCTCATATAGTGAATAAGAGCTCTGAAAAGGAATCAATCTACTTTATGACTTTAATATCATACACATTCAAGTTAAGCAAGTCCATTTGCTTTTAGTGTACTGAAAGCACTTAGTTTAACTGAACATCATTCTCTGGCTGTCCTCAATCACTCCACACAATGTTTTTACACGCCACAACAGTTATTCACACTTACGCTCTTCTGCTGGAACTGAGAGTTGTTGCCTAACTTAAATAATTACACTTGTCTTTCAGACAGCTGTGTTGATTTGACTAATTGCCATTCTTATAAGCAGTGGCTTAAAAATACTGGGTATTGTGGAGATGTTCCTGATTTTGTACATAATAAGTTGTGAATAAATTTATTTATTTTGGAGAATTAATATTTCATGACCTAATAACTGATGCTCAGAAAAATTTGATGCATCATAGTTTGACTTTAATCTGACTAAAGTCTTTGCAGGAGGGGATTATGAAAAGACTTAGCAAACAATCATGTGCTAGCATTAGCTTTATATTTTGACATTTGGCTGTTTATTCAGCTTGTACATTAGAGTTACCAGAGTTAATGAATGTTACTGTATTTGACAAATGCGCGTCTCAGACACATTGTGTATTTCTTCTCACATTATTCATTCAAATGCAAAGTATACATGTGGATCATGTGGATCACGAGTAGCATGCGCTAGCACAGTAAGTAAATGTGTCGTCTGTGTCTATGAAATTTTATAAGTCATTATATAGTTTAGGGTATATTTCATGTCCACTGATGATATTTTTTAACAATTTTCTTCACAAAAATTATATTTTATCCATTAAGGGCATGTATATTATAACCTCAAACAAATATTATGTGCCCCCTATGTTTCAGTTTGCTTGAAATTGCCTTGATGTCCCTTGAAAGGTTCAAAATAATGAATAAAAAAATGTTCATCTATATCCTAATACTTCAGAAAAATTCGAAACAAGGTTTTTAAAAAAAATCAGTTTAAATATAATTTTCATTTAATTTAAGACAATATGTTGTTTTTCTTATGTCCGCAAATGTTCTGTCATCTAAGTTACCAACCAAACAACAAAAAATGGTTAATCACAAAACCATGTGACCAGCATCATGTGATTTTTTTTTTTTTTTCAGTGGTGGATATTTCAACAAAATATTGTGTTCGAATACCAGGAGTATAGGAGTATATTAACTCTCCATCAACTAGGTACATTGTTACGGTCAACTAAGCACCGTTCACACTTGTAGTTCGGTTCATTTGGTTCATTTGGTCCAGACCAAAAAACAAAAAACATTTAGTCCTGGTCCGATTAGTGTTCGGATTGGCAATGTTATCACCAAACCAAAAGATACCGAACCTAAAGGCATAGGGATACGTTCACAACCTGATTGGTTGGATTTTATGACGTATTGACTATTTTGAGACGGAACTTACCGAACATCCAAAACAATGCTGTGTGTTGAGATAAATGCACTTGTTGTGTGTGCGTAGCTTGCATATGATGGTATTTTGTCCAGCTTATAAAATGTGTAAAGGAGTCAAAACAGCGACCGGAATCCCTCCGTCACACACAAACGATCGGCCGCGTGCAGACGTGCGTCTGATGCCTGTGATGGGCAAACCTCTGTCCTTTTTAGGGTCATTTGAGTTTTCCTGTTTTTGGGTCGTTTACATGTCTTTGGTCCGCGTCGTGTTCATATATCATTCAAACTGCACCAGAGTTCGCTTGGAAGCGGACCAAGACCCATCTTTTCAGCGGTCTCGGTCTGCTTGTTTGGTGCGTACCAGGGTTCAGATGGCAGCGTTCACACATGTTCAAATGAACCGCACTAACAGTGTTTTACCGTATAAAGCAGAATTTGGATGAATTGGATGAATATTTTGGATGAATAAATCAAAAGTAGGGCTATACAATGAATCAAATGTAATATGGACTAGTGTCTTTGTATGTTAAAGCTTAAAATGACTGCTATTGAATCTGAAGTCTGCTGCACACATACTGAAGTACGTGTGACGCTTGTGGTTTGTTCAGCATCTGCCGTCTCACTATGAGGACAGCATTTCACCATTGAAGAAAAACTATCGGCATATATATATATATATATATATATATATATATATACATACATACACAGAAATTCAAAGGTCTTCATGTGTTACAATTCTACTGGTGTATAAAGCACACGATGAGGAGATAAGAATCAAATAAGTCTTTTACTTGAAAATCCAACAGGAGAATACAGGAACAGACAGAAACATACACCAATGTAGACACGAACGACACCCGACAACATACTGAACAGAAACAGGAACTTAAATACACTGATTGATTAACTCAAATGACGAACAGCTGTGATGAATGTGATTAGTGTCCATGGTTACTGATTGTGGCGGGAAACTAGAACATGTGACAGATGACAACAAACAAACTGAAAGTCCATGTGACTGTGACATTACGCCCCCTCCCGGAAAGGCGCGTCCTCGCGCCGTAGAGAGGGGAAGATGAAGAGAAGATGATGTAGGAGGCGGTTCAGGAGGCGGATGGCTAACCGGGAGGAGGCGGAATACAGGAGTCCAGGGTGGTGCAGGTGGAGGTGAAGTCCGGGAGATGGCCTTGAGCAGGGGCTGCAGGATGTTGATCCCGGCCACAGCCAGGGTGGTGCCCCACGGCGGCGTTGATGGAGGGAGGGGCCATGGTAGGGGATCCGGAGGTCTGAAGACGCGCAGGAGTGACCAAGGGCGGATCACTGACATCATGACAACCCGTCAAAATAAAAGTTCTGTTTAACTTGAAGAAATTATAACAGAAATATTACTTTTGCACATAGTGTATTTCTTCAAGTAGTAGTAGTAATAATAATAATAATAAAAATAGTTTATTAAAGCACCAAAATACAAAGGTCTTTATTACAACATGCAAAAATAAAAATTTAATCTAAAAAATCTATGATCTATTTCATAATCTATGAAAAAATATATTGCTATTGCATAGTATAATGCACTTCTTAAAATACTAATAATAATACAATTTATTAACGTTATTTTTAAGAAATATCACACTAGTTTCTATATGTTTAAACAGTAAACTTGACAAAAATAAAAGGAATTTTATTAAATTATTAATAATTTTTTTTTTTTTAATTATTAAATTTAAAAGTTTAACTAAAATGTTAGTTTTATAAATTGATTTGATTACCACCATTGTTGGAAGTAAATTTGTATTTGAAACTACAATTTTTTTTTTTATATTCTTTGTACTCATGACACCTATACAAAGGAAAAATATAGTGAAATTACAGTCAGACCAAAAGTTATTCAGACATTTTTTATATATTTTTACTAGTGGGTGCAGGACACTATAGTTCATTTATGTAAGTGAGGATAGCAAAATAAAGTAAACTGTGATATATTATACCCAAAGATTATTCATACAGTGGACTACCAGTAAAATTTATAAAAATTTTAAACCAAGATTAAGATTATTTTTTTCTGACACAGTTTAACTCTGAGATCTTGTAATATTTTATTACCTTTTTTTTTTTTAAACTATAGTGAATAAACAGTTTTAATGAATGAAATGTTCAATGTGTCTGAATAAATTTTGGTTTGACTGTACCAAAATGATAAGGCAGATTTATGATTAAATAAAAATCCCTGTACGCATGGAAATCTGCAAGAAAAACAAAACAAAACAAAAAAAAACAGAGTGTTTAGTGGCATACAGTTTATGTGTAACATAGCTGAACAAATTCACCAAGAAAAACATGTAATATCAAAACGTTGTTTAATGATTAAACATGGCAACTATCAGATATGTTCCACTAATGAAAACTGAAAGCAATAGTAATTTTACTGAGAAAGCATATTCTTTTTTTTCTTAATGTGAAATATATAACCAACTGCTGTTCAGGTATTATTAGCAGTAATAGTCTCCTTCTTTTTGGAACATTATTCAGCAAATTCTTTGTAAACCCTGCAGGTGTCATAAAGGTCACTGGCAATGAGGTGCATTTTTAATTTAACCAATGTCGGTACGGGTGGGTTGATAAATTTGTAATTATTCTGTCTATTGACACCATTTTGACCCACTGAGGCCGACTGCAAACATGAGGGGTGAGCCTTAACACACTAAAAAGGATAACCAACCAATCACAGTTGTGTTGACACACCGGCTCCTCTTATATGACTTTTCACCCAAATTAACCTGTTCTTCCTTCACATTCAAAACATGCTACAGGATCTCAATGAGACCACAGTAAGAAATGTTTGCTTCCCTCTAAAACATTGTCCTTTGAGCTTGCTGTTACACTTTTTTTTTTTTTTTACGATTTGATCTCATATTTTGTTTTGTTTGTTTGTTTATTTTCTCATCCAAGGTAAATTCATCCTTTTTTTTTTTTTTTTTGCACTACTTCTGTAAGAATACATTAGCTTTTAGGTGTGAAAGTGAAACATGTCTTCAGGCTTAAAATACATTTGAACACAAATATAAACAGACATGCACACTGGTGTGATGTTCCTTACAACGTGGTCAAGCTCATTTTGAAGGAGGAATGGTCTTTCTGTATCCTGCGTTTGTGTGACCCCATTTCAAGTAGTTGGTGAGCACAACCTCATTCTGCAAAATGTCAGAAAAACAGGCTAAAACATGTACATCAAGAGCCTCTCTGTAAATTCACTGATCACATTTGACCTTTAGAAATGACAGAAATCTGGCAGTATCCATTGTGTTGCGTTCCCTCTGAAATCAAACCTACAGAGCCAGTTTTATAGACGGCAGTAGGAGATGTTATTGTTGAATGTGGAACATCATAACAGCGTCCATTCGCTGGCCAGCATAGCTGCCGTGCACCAGAAGGTAAATATCAGATCTGAGATCTGAGAACGTAAATGTGACTCTTTAACATCTTCTCTGATTCCTGTGTAGAAAGAGCCACTGCCGAATGCGGAATGTAGTTTTCACAGAGTATGGCCAAAGATGCTCTGACAGCTGAATGGAGCTCTTTCATAAGCTTTTAAAGCTGCGGTGTCTTTGTCTCTCTTCAAAGTAATCAGTGATATTTTTCATCAATGCTTCATCCTAAGCATTTCATCATCTGATCACAGGAAGCGCTAAAAACCCTCAGAAACTCCATTATGTGTGTCATCTTCCTGCTGCAACAGACAGTTTTCTAAAACAGGTAATCTCTGGTTAAATCTCTCACAAAAGAAAGCCAAACTACTTCCGTATAGACCTTACAATACAGAGGTGTTAGGGACACAGGTCAATTTAGCTCAAAGGGAATTAATTAATTTATTTATAGGAAATTTTAAAAGAGTCACTTATTTTATGAACGAGCAACTGAATCATCTAGAGTTCATGTGAACTATAAGCTCTGTAGCGGATATGAATATCTAAACTATCGTGAAAACAATTTTGTTAGCAAGGTAACATAGATCAGCAGTTTAAGACATTAAATTCGTAAGCACATAACACAAGACACTTCTCTTTAAAAAATGTAAATGAGACTTTATTGATTATTCTAACACACAAACTAAAATCTAATAAACTCATGGAAACACATTCACATGAGTTGCAGAAAGAAAGGTAGTGAGGAAAGAATGAATTTTAAGAGAGTGAAAGTTTCTAGCAATATATGCACTTCATAAGACCTGATCTGAACGAACCATCAATCATTAATGTAACCCTTCTATCGCTTCTTAGGCGGGATTATTAGACTTATTAGACAGCTAGAATCTGAAGGTATACTTGCGTTCGACGTTTGTGTCTTTAAATGGGGATTCCCTTGTCTGCGTCTTTGGCTTGGAGAAGGGTGTTTCCCAGGTTCTTTTGATTTGCTGCAGGTCTTTTCGGGTTGTGGGATGTTGTGGGAAGCCAATCAAATTCTGGTGTGCTGGCGGAGGAGTGGAAGTTTGAAGTTTTTAGGTAGGCAAAGACTAAGTCGTTGATTCAACTTTGCGGCAAAACTTAGAACACGAAACTCTCAAAGGAAAAGAAAGGAAACTAAGTAAAAGAAAGGAGAGTAAGAGAGACAAGAGACAAGCTGTTAACCCTTTTTCATCTGATCTTGATCTGCCTCGATCTTTGACTCGTCTTTTTCATCTTCTTGTCTGACTCTTTGTTCGTGTACTGAATTTTTAAACTCAGGTGTTTGTCCAACCTCTTTGAGGAGTTCTGACCAATTAGGTATCGTCTTTGTTTCAGAGGTGGCTTTTCTCCTCGTCTTATCATAAATGACATGTAATCTGTGGTCTCTTACTTTTCAGAGAGTACAGAGAGTACAGTTTAGACATGATTTCTCTAAAACTAATATGATACATTTTACACCGATTTCATTCATGCCGTCCTTTGAGTTATAACAATTACATGAATTGTGAGAGATCTAAGCATAACTTGTCACATGTATAGGTTGCAAACATGCAAGATTATGCAGTTGAACGATGTTTGATGTTTGAAGTCCGATTAGAATTGTTTTGGATGATTTTATGCAGTTTATATGAAAAAACAGTCTCTGTGGGTTTTTTCTGTGGATTTCAACTCAGTGTCACTCAGAGGTCACTCAGAAGAAGAAGGTAGATGTTTCGGGGATCAAACAACATCTGGTGTTATCTTCATGGGGCTATGAGTCACAATGTGTTGTCTTTTCGATCATTAATTGTTTACTCCCCAAAGTTGACAACGTTCTTCCTTAGCTAGGAAGCATGCATGACCACAAAGTACTTAGCTGGGGGGTTCCCAGACTGAATGGTGTCCTGAGTGTTGATTCAGAATTCTATGAAATATTCAGTTTGAATGAATCATCTGCAAGATTCATTTGTGTCTGGTTCACCCTCAAATCCTACAGAGGTTATAAGGAATCAAAATTTCCTTGAAAAAAGAAAAAAAAAGAAAAAGAAAACCTTGATGAAAACATGGGTCAATTTTACAGAATGTAGAAATGACCCACTTTAGACAATTTATAGTGTCTTTAACTACTATTTACTAATTTTTAGATTCATTTGCAGGGTTTTTCCTGGGTCAAAAATTGTCTTCGGTGGTAGCCTACCCATGTGAAATACAAGCTCAGTACTGACAATAGATCCAAAATAAATGCAAAGAAACAGTTGGTAATATTAACTTATCCTATTTATTCATAATATTTAATAAAAATAAAATCTAATAAAAAATATAAATCTGTAAATTTATATTTAAAGTCACTGAGAGACCAATTTGAAAAGTTAGTAATAAAATGAACAACAAAGTTGCATATTACACATTACTTAGAAAATATGTTGCATTCACACTTAATGCACAGATCATTTGACATACAGTATATGTTTTGTTCCATGCATTGCTATGGTTATCACGGTCAATCGGATTCAATCGCGCATTTAAATATGGCAGTCAATCCAGAAACTTTGCAATGTGTAGTTAGCAGGACGAAAAAAAATGGAAAGGTTATTATATACAGAAAGTGAGTAAAGATCGCTGCCATTTTAATCATTGACGGTGTCAATCACTTCAGTAAAACTTGAGATAGCCTACATAAAGCATTCCTGCGGAAACTCCCATTTGATCAGTGAAGCTGTCTATGCTGTGCAATGAATGTCTTATTGACATTGTGTTTATACTTTGTTGGTTATAATGAAAGGATTTGCGAATGCACCGAACTCGCGCTGAACAAAATCTCAGCCGTTTTGAAAGGATTCTGTCTAACTTAAACACATCTGATTGGCCATTGCATTCACACGCTAAACAGAGATGTCAGTGATTGGCTACAAAGCTCAGCGTTTTTTACTTCAAAATAGAAACACAAGCTTTTTAAGCCGGCTATCAGCAGGTACTGGAGAACTGCAGGTATCTTCACATTAAATGACCAAATAAATCGGGACAAAGATTCGTTTTGGTGGCCATCAAAATATTTTCAGTGCAGGAAAAACAATGATTTGATGGAGTGCACTTATTGTGTACATCCATGTTTATACATTGTACAGCTGTAATTTATTTTTTGTAATTACATAATACACTGTTGACCATTAACCTGCCCTTAAACCTACCACCAAACCTGTCCTGAACCTAACTATTATTATTATTATTATTTTATAATAAGTACATAGTAGTTAAAGACCAAATATAAAGCGGGACCCACTTTTGATGCCATTCTTAGTGTCTTTAATGTAAAATACTAAAATCAGCTATTCTGTTTAAAATTTTGTTTTGACAATTATGTTGAATAATTGAATAACTGATGACAAACAAAGCAGAATCCCAGAAATTCATCTGAAAGGTAAATTTATTCTATGACTTCTATACAGGCACATGAATACATACATATTTAATTGCCCATATTTTAATTGAAAATATGTCATAATAGCAATCCTATGAATACAAATTGAATGATTTCACTCAATTAGCCTATGGGTTTTAATGAATAGCAAAGATATCTGAAAAGCACATCCAACTCATGGAAATACTGAACAATAACCTTATGAATTATAATAAATATTACATTTAAAAATAATAACAGCAGCCACTTCTGGACCCATCTTACCCCAAGGGTCTAATTATCTTTTTATTTCGAAATAGAAACAATATGTTTTACTCCACAAATCTAAAAACGTTCATGTGTCCACAAATCCCTCATTAACAAATAAGACACAAAAACTATCAATGTCATGGATCACTATTTGCAAGAAACACCAAATTCGTTTAATTGCCCTTAATTTTTTTTTTTTTTTTTACTAAATCTTACAAATTTTAATATTCAGATGAAAAAGGCCAAATTAATAAGAGTATAGCCATTAATTAAATGTGGTGAGATGAGATTTTGTGACTTATATGATCAAGAGGAAAACTTGTGGCATCTTAGTTAACATCTTAATTGTAAAGCAGCAATTAAATGTAGTGCAGAAAAAAAAGGATCATACTGAGGATGGAAAAGGGCTGTGAAAAAACTAAATCGCAACATTTTAAAATATAACAACATATAAAAGTATCATTTGTTACTTTAAAGTGGTTATAACGTACACATCAAAAAACTCTATCATTGATTTTTAGTTTAACCAGTAGACTGAAGCATTTTGAAAGAGATGACTATTTCAGTTCAATGAAGTTTAAAATCCCAACCCATACCAGAGGACCCATTGCAGACACAGCAGAGCGTGAAGTATTCTCAGTTGCTGCAATATGTCAGACCCCCAACTACCGACCGCATGTTGAATAACTCTGAGAAATGATCGATAGGTCTTAAAGCCGCTGCCCGTGGCCACATGTAGATGCTACTTACATCCAGTGCAGTGAAAGCAACACTGAAAGTGGTAATGGATGGACGGGTAGTGTATAAAGTATAAAAAATAGCCATTTGTCCCAGAGGGAGTGCATATCCAGTTCTCCTTCAAGAGAAATGGAGAAGTGACAAATTGCCGCCCATATGAGTGTAGTTCATTCTGGGACTGGAGGCATCAGTCGGACACCTGAAGCAGTGAGACAGGTCTATAAAGTATAATGCCTGGTGATTTGAGCACTGACAAGGGGGTGAGATCAAAAGAAAAGCTAAAAACATGAGGAAATGTGAAAGAGGATAAAAACTGTGTAATACATAATGCAAAGCCATCAAACTATAAACATTCATTCTCCTCTTGTTCATTTCTCTGTACCACCAGAGAATGTCATAAATATACATTTGAATTTTTTTTATTTTTTGGTAATGAGCACATGTAACTCAACCAACGTTCAGCAGATAACATCAACCGTATTTTGAAAGCACCTTCCAAAAAAAAAAAAAAACTTAGGTAAAGTGTTTGTCTAAAATGCTGTTGTATAAAATTCAAAGCATTTATTATTGAAATGCCAAAGCAGTTAAAAACAGCTAGTAGTTAAAAAGGTTTTTTATTCTTCCTTGAACACCAAATGAGCCCTCAAAAAACGTCACCGTGAGGCATGTTAAGCCAGTAGAAATATTCCCCAAAGGACCTCTGTGGATCGGCAGCCATTTTTCTGTGCTTTTTCTCTGGCTGTGTTCTGTGTTTTCTGTGCCTCAAGTAAGTGACCTTTCGCTAGAGGAAGTGCGCTGGTTCAACGTGCTGATAATCTGTCCTCAAAAACATTTCAGAAACACGAAATACAATCCCGCATCCCAAACTAATGTCAAAATTGATATTGTAGTATACTGCAATGTTGTGTTTATCAGACAGTTAATTATACTCCATCTTGAAAGACATTAAAGCTAATACCTGCCACTTAGAAAAATGATTATGGTTATGCTTGCTTTGTCCATATGCCATAGAATGCTATTGGCCAATAAAATTTGTGGATCAGAACTAACTGTTGCATCATCTTTATTAACAGTCTGAAATCTAAATAGATGAGCCACATTAGCCGTTTGACTGATATATTAGGGTGCTTTCACACTTTGATTGCTCGGATTGTTTTTACACTATCTTTTGATTCTGAACAGCACAATTATTAAATTGGCAGCTGTTTTCCTCTGTTTCTAAGCAACAACGACTGAAGAGAAAGCGTAGCATTGCATTGCTCATCTCACTTTTATACTTAGTTTTTGTTTTTAAAGCATCAACACACAATGAACTGTACATGAACACGTGAAGCAAACCTTAAACCTCTTTTTTTAACCTTATAAAGCCTACTGTATACTTATACAGTATATACTTTTTTAGCACGTAAAAGGCCTTTTAGATTAATTTTAAAAACACCCACCTTCAGCTCTCTTTTTGCTGTGAGATCTTTACTGATTTTTATTAAGAGGAATAACTTTGATATTGTTATTAATATTTCAAAATGAACATTTACTGGTTTGCTTACATTGCATTATATGTTTTAAAACTACAGAGCTCTGATAATAAAACTAAGCATTTAAATATCATCTTAATACTAAAACATATTAAAGGCACAATATGTAAAATATATCTAAAAACCACTTGCACAGTGTTATATAATTCATTCAGCTGTGTACTTACATTATCCTAAATGTTTCCAAGAATTTGTAAATTCAGAGAAATTCACAATTTTAAATAGTGCCCGTCCCTCCCTTGTCGCTTGTCAGTGACGCATTATCCCTGGTTTCTTTGTACTGCACCGTAACCATGGCAACAGACGCAGACAGCTGTGTAACGTCTAGCGGCATGCTGTTGTTGTTTCTTTCAAACATTATGGACCATGGTAAGCAAACTTTGGGACAAAAGGAGAAATAAAACGAGGATCAATATCGGTGCGGCGTTTCCAAGATTGTGAGAGCTTTGCAACAACTTTGACTTGACAGCCGCTCTCGCACGTTATTATCAATGTTATATAGCTCAGCACAATGAAATATCATCAGTATGATATTCTAATGTTGATCTAGCTTACTGTTAAGTCTCATACAGCCAACAAACTAATACATAGAATAACATTTCAACTTTCAACACACTCAAATGCAGTTTAGTATGATAGTGTAACGTTAGACCAAGTGAAACGTTACCTCACAATTTTAATTTGTTACATAAACTGACCTGTATGAGAAGTATTTCAGCTTTGTGAGTAAGTTAGCTCGGTAGAATGAAACGTCCTCATTCCTTTATATCCCCCGGGACTCGTGTGTGGCACTGATATATCGGTCTCTCATTAGCAATTGCGACCGCGATTCTCGGTCACGCCCTGCTCTATACCACAGTCATACATAAATGCATTCACTCATCCATAAACATTATTTCGCCATAAACATTATTAGATCCATTGGAATGACGACAAGTTCCATGATTCCACGCTTATTCACTGCCTAATCAGTCTATGCCTTTGTTATTGTTTTGAAGAGTTTTTGAAGAGTAAAAAAATGGCGCAGTGGAATGCAAAAACACGTTCTCTATGAAAACAAACTAGACACTCGCGACTGCCACTGTGTGGAACTAGCTGTGAGCGTGCACCATTTTGCGCTGTCATGTTTATAATTGTAAACTTATTTATAAGTTTGCACTTATTTTTCCAAACTGTCTGTAGTTGTCAGGAAAACACTGTGATGATTCGAATGGCCCATTTTTCCGCCTGTCGATGTCAGCTCTGTATGAAGGAGCTGCCTGAGCCCTGCTTTCGCCTCGGAGAGCAGACGAGATGACAGAGGCAGCACGATCGGCAAAATGTCGGTGACATTTATTTTTGATAAACATAATGGGCAATATATCGCATCACCAAAAATTATTGAGGTCATGTCCATATATCGTGCGACATTGCAATCAACCAATCAGATTTGAGGGACAAGATTACAGTTTATGTCAAGTTTAAGCTTACAACCAGAGTTAGGTGCTTCTACATCAGTGTTATTTACCTATCATTTCCCTCTGATTTTATGGGTATGTTATGAGTAGGGTTGGGTTTAGGGGTAGGGATAGGTTTAGGACTGAATTTTTGGACGAGAATATTGTTCCAGGATCAAGAACATGTCTTGCTTGGTAAAATCGCGGTGACCGTTGCAATATCATGCCAAAGAATACCGCTCAACCATGGTAAAATCACAGTACCTCAGAAACACTGGCTTATTGCCTTATTTATTGCCACAAGCTCACTTTCTCACAACGTACACCACCCTAGACTTACTGCAGGAACAATCCCCCTGGAGAAGCAATCTAGCTAATCAATACTTTGCAGGTTATACCATTACGAGAGGGTATATTTGAATGGTTCTCTCCATGTAATTTCTCCCTTTTTTACTCGTACTGCAAATTCACTGCCGTCTTAGTTCTGAGAGCTGCACTGCGCTGGTTTTCTTTCTTCCTCTTAGGCGATACCTACCCTTTCCTCCATCATTCCGCAGCCTCCTCCCTCGCACTCCTTCGCCCTTTTTTTTGGTCCGTTGAGACCGTGCCTCTCTCTGGCCCTGTGAAAAGCAGCCATTATAGTTGGATGCATGGCCGTCTGAGTTGGCACTCCTCAGCGCCCACCTGCACAGGAAGCCTAACACAAAGACCATGACAGCTGAGCGCTCTATCCCCCCTCACTCCCACCACACCCCCCACCGGCCTCCTCTGCATAGGCCCTCATGTCAACCAGCTCTTTGTCTCCACATCTGATAACATCAAACATGATCGAAATAAAACTCCTGTTTCCACATGCTGCCTGAGAATCGGTGCCAGTCAGCCTCCGAAATGACCGTCTCACTCCTCCGCACAGTCTCTCTCTCTCTCTCTCTCTCTCTCTCTCTCTCTCTTTAACAGCTCCAGGTCTTTGGTGCAAGCTTAACACCTCTCCCGCACCTTGTGAATGCTGCTCACATAATGCTTTGCTTATTTAAGACTTCATTAACAGCCGAGGTACATGCAGTTAGCAATAGCAACTCTCAGATCCGGCCAGTTATTCAAATCACATCACTATTCAATATCTGTGAGTTTCTCTGCAGCGCTGATCATTTCCTGGTCGCCTCTTTTGCTGATAGCAACGGCTAAGATGTATGATGTGCATATTATGCACATTTTCTGTATGCACGGAATTCCTGGATGCCCTGCTACATTTGCCAAAATGTAAGGCGCACAGCCAGAGCACTGGGTAATGTATCCCACAATGACCCTTCATTCCCATAGTAACAAATGAACTGAAAGTTATGTCAGCCATGATTTTTAACATCATTTCTTTTCACACAAAATCGATATAAAAATGCAAAATAAACATATCTATTTCCAAAGTGATAACTGAACACCACTCACGTGCAATGCAGAGAGGTCATGTGATAACAGTGTAGCGTTATAGTAGTCACAATATAGTAGTCAGTATCCACCTTATTTTGCAACATGAAAGACTTCAGATTCATTAGCCACTATTGGCAACTACAATAACAAAGTGCAGTATTTGTGCTACAAACCATTGTGCTTATAATTACAATGTCAAATTTAGACATTCTACTGACTATAAGTAACTTTGCAACTATATGTCAACTAGGGGTTGAACGACATCAGATTTTTTGAAGTTGACATTTATGTGATTAAAGTCAAGTCAATGTCGACTAGTCCGACGTCATTAATGAACAAATAAGGGGCCGTTCACACAGGACATGTTTTTCCATTCCAATGCGCTCCTTTTCCATTGTTTTTATGTAAATATGCGCTAGACGTACGTGTATTTGACCACTGCGCTCGCGTCTTGCGTCTTTTGCAGCGTCTAGTGCATGACATGGCATTCTAAAAACACGGCGCTCAAGTTCATATTAGTTCAACTTTTAAAAAAGCGTCTCAGGACCTTGCATTTTTCCCTATTCCACTGCCCACTTTTTACGTTTTTGAAAGCTCTGTGTGAACGACCTTGAGCTGAGACTGGAACGTGCCTTGTGCACAACTATGGCATATGACACAGCGCTGCCCACAAGCCTGTTGCTCCTTCATAAGTATATTTTTATCAGTTCTTTTGTCTTTGGGTCGATATATTTCTCACAGATTTCTGCTCGTTTTAAATTAGATACAGGTAAAGTAGCACAGTAAAGATTACATACGAATGCTTTAGTGAGAGAGAGATTGCGTGTGAATTCTACTTGACAGCGTCTCTCTACTGATAGTGAAGCTGTGTTTTAGTTACTAAGAAATATGTGCTAGAACTTTTCAGTTTCTAAGCTATTTTATTGATAAATCCCAGAACAGTGTTGACAATAATGATTCTATATGCACACGTTCTATCTGCGCTCTACTGTCTATATGTGTGCGTGTTATGTAGCCACGCAGTTTAGAACGCCGACTAAGTTACCTGTACAATAAGCTGTTTAAAACGTGCATTCACCTGATCAATATTGAGCATCCAGATGGTATAATCAAACATATCTTGTGTAGTGCTCTAGGAGTATGCATTTACTAGTTGTGTTGACCAGTGACTAGTTGAAGTCATGCTCAAAGCATCATGGCTGAGCATTAAAGTCGACTAGTCCATTAGTCTGTGCAAACCCTAATGTCAACTAACTCTCATTGGAGTATTAGTTGATTGGTAGGTTTGGGTTAGTAGAATAAGTTGACATGTAGTTGTAAAGTTACTTATAGTCAGTAGAATGTCTGTTGGGGAGCATCAAAATAAAGTGTTTGAAGATATTAAGCAAACAGTCTACTAATACTCAAATGACTGTAGTTGACATGTAGTTGAAAAGTTACTTATAGTTAGTAGAATGTCTACAGTGGACTATCGAAATAGAGTGTTACCAAATAATATGATTACAAATACCAGTTTGCAATATCAAGCAGCATAACAGACTATCTTTTTTTCAGCTAAAATAACTGACACAGAAAGCCTCGTACATTCGAGTTACAAATGCTGCGTTCACTCTTACATTTAAAATAAGGTGGATACAGAGTTGCAGTAAATGGTAAACTAGTATTCCATTCAGGACATGCTAGCATACTACTCTTAATATGTACTCTGTGCAGAGTATACATATTGTCTGTATGCACAAAATACTTAGATGATTTTGTTTACCAAAATGTGCAGTATAAAACCAGATCACACTGCAGGGGATACTGTATCCCAAAATTCAATGCACTCAACTTGAACTTCCACTTTGATGAATGAACATGAAGCGATATTAACCATTTTAAAATGGTTATCTCTTACTTGACACTTTATTAATTGTTACTGCACAAGACATTTTTACACAAAATTGCATTAAGATGACAAAATAAGTGTATTCATGTCTGCAACGATAACTCCGTTAAATGTTCTCAATTATGATGTCTATGTGAAACTACTGTTTGAAATGTTGCAAATTGCATAGAGCTTTACATACTATTTACAAAAAGTCAGCAGCACAGTACAAACATTGCATGTCTTTCTCTTCTCTTTATATTGGCTTCACAGTGTCTCAGGGTTGGTACCAAATTCAATAATTTCAATTGCATTTGCAAATCATTCTGCCAAATATTCTAGATAATTTTATCAGTTTTCATATTCAAATCATGCATTTTTCTCCCTAAACCACTAACTTTGCTTTGCCTGAATTTTTGTACATTGGCGTCAGGTACTGAAATTTGCAAAAGATTGGTATCCTTAAAAGTTTTTCCTACCGCAGTACTTTTTACAGCAATACATTGTGTAACCCTACAATAGCTTCAATCATATTGTGTTGCAGAGATTAAATTCACGTCGGACTCTGTTGTTTGGCCTGCTCTCCAACTAGTGCTATTGAAATTACCTATCCATGTTCCTATCAGCCCATCTCACTTGAGAGCCCTTCAGGCCCCTCACCTGCACAAGAAAGACTATTGTCTGCTTTTACAGTCATTGCCTTTGATTTCAAAATATATGATGAGCCGCTTGTTTCCCTAACCATCTTGCAGCCTGACAAAAATAATTAGAGATGGAGAAAAGAAAAATCAGGGACAGCAGAGAGTTTTTCCTTCCACTCTAGCCAAATCAAAACCAATCCAATTTATTGAGCTGTGGGTGTGTTTGGTGCACATGGTACACTAAATTGTGGCTCGGAGAGAAGCTCTCATATGCGGTGACATGGGGAGCGTATACCATCTGGAGCATTAGGCGTTGAGGAACATTGCCACTGGAGTGCACAGCGACGGACAGTTGCTTTCATAGCATGCAGGCATCACTCAGCCTGACACGGCTGCCTTATCTTTAGAACGGGATGAGAAATGCACTGGTTAAATCCCAAATGGGAGGAACATTCATGTTAAAGAGTGGAGAAAAAAAAGCCAAGCACTCAGCTTGTTTGAAAAATAAAAAAAACGGAAATCTTTAGCCTTCACTCCTGCAGAGTTACAGAGGATTTTGAGTTTCAGGGAACACAAACGTTTCATTTAAATATATGGATTGTTTCAGTGCAGTAGGCTTAGTGACAACCTTTTAGACTAAATAATGCGACAGAGACAAAAATGGATGACATTTACTAAAACTAGATTTGTTCTTTCCTCTCCATATTGTGCTGGTGTTTTTTTGTTGTTGTTTTGTTTTTTGTGGCAACCTTTATGTAAAATATGGGGGCATTTTTCATCACATTGTGTCAAACTGCTTGGAAATAAACATGTTAATGTAATCTTTTCCAGACTGTATTGCTCCATGGAGTTACATGAATACTAGTCTCACAGGGCCAGACTTTTGACTATCAGCATAAAGGGTCCACATTCCACCTTATTCTGGTCAAGAACCACCCACTTAGACAGGAAAAGCCTATCTGAAAAACATGTAAATGTAAGGTAGGCCAGCTTGTAAGAGCTGTGCGAGTAAACCTTTCTCCCCTGGCCTCAAGAGGCGCACTATGAGGCTGCGCTCTTTAGTATTCCTTGTTAGCCGCACACCTTCCATGCCAGAAACACTGGTTTGAATGTCACTTGGAGTGGTGCGATTAAAACCGGATGGGTTACATAAAGCAGTCACAGTTTCTGTTTTTATGAGTCATTATGGGATTTTTTTATTCATTTTTGACTGTCAAAATGCCTTTCTTAAAGGGGTGGTTCATTGCGATTTCACTTTTTTTAAGTTTAGTTAGTGTGTAATGTTGCTGCTTGAGCGGTTAAACAGTATCTGCAGAGTTACAGCGCTGAAAGTTCAATGCAAACGGAGATATTGTCTTTTAAAGTTATGGCAGTTTAATGCCTACAAAAAAGACCAGTTTGAACTACAACAAGCTTCTTCCTGGGTTGGTGACATCATAAACCCTGCTATTAACATAAACCCTGCCCACGGGAACACGCAACAAAGTGGGCGAGGCCATTTCGCACGGCATGGAAGCAGAAGAGTTGTCTACAACGGACGCACGCAGCGCGGCGTGTCAATAGATAATAGAACCCATTATAATCAGTGATATTGTCTACACCGGATGTGGCGCAGAAGACAGCTTTCAGAATCTACACGAGTTCAATGTTGGATTTGCACATTAATGAAAGATGAAGCAGTTCCCACTTTAAAAGCAGAAACTGCTGTTTATGGGCCCCTAACTGTAAGTACATTTTATTGTTTGTACATGTCTTTTAAATGTATTATGCAATTTTTTGATTGCATCAAGGACGTAAACAAAGACCCAACGCACTTTTGCTTCACTAGCCAGTTAGCTAAATTCTATTGCATACTTCAACAAATGCCAACAAAGACCAACAAACTTCTGTGTTCATAGACAAACAGTTGTTCATGCTATAGATTAAACGATACCTTTACAATAATGCTACTACTCAGCCATGTATTTGGCTGCAGTAAAGCTTTAATCAGGATAAAAATGTATATTGAAAGCTAACAAACAGCAGTTACATTTACAAGTGACAGCATATCTAAACACTTTGACACAAATACAAACGGAAATACTTACCATTCATAAACGTCCTTTAAAAGCCGTGTTTGCAGAGGTTTTGCTTGACCCTCTTCATCATTACTGCTATCTGGATCTGATTCGGGCTCAATTTGATACGGCAATATAGACGCCATTATTTACATTTCCACTGAAGCACATGTAACAACTAATGGTAAGGGGCGTGGCGTTTCCGGGCGCTTCAGCAAATCACAATACACTGGGCTAGCTAACCAATCAGAGCACATTGCGTATTTCGGAGGGAGTGATATCATAGAACCAGGAAGCCAAACCGGCCATTCCAATGTCAATGGAAACTGCGGTGTAGAATTAAGGTAAAATATATTATAATAAACTTTTTTTTTTTTTTTTAAACGAAGCATTTGGACATGTTAAACTGTGCCCCAAAAACACAATAAAAAAAAAAACAGTGAACCACCCCTTTTAGCCAGCTGAAAACGTTAGATGCTCTGCTGAAAACACCTAGCTGTGTGTCGGCAGCGCAGCGTTTTTTTCAGTTGAGATGCTTTGTTGCTATGATACAGAATATATGCAGCACTGTTACTTGCAACTGATTTAGCAAAAAATTTGTTTCAGACTAAAAATGTCAACACACTGTAGAGTACTTATGTATGTTCGACCAGCAATATTAATTTCTCATCCTGACTAAAAAGTGACAGTGATGAGCGCAGCGTTTTACTCAAAAGTTGAACATTCTTCACTCGAGGCGACCAGTAACTCTTAGCGCTTGAGCGTGAAAAAGACGCTCAGTGCCTTGTTATGCGCCTGGTGTTTAAAGAACGCGGCGCTACCATTGAAAACAATTGGAAAAGTACGCTAGCCACTGGAAAAAACACTTTGGTGGACACACAGCCTAAATGCTGTTTTATGGATGGATGGATGTTTACTGAAAGGTTCTTTGGGGAACTCAAATGATTCTTTTATGGCATCGCTGCAAAAACACCGTTTTGGAAACTTTAGTTTAGTTTTGCTCTGATATTTTTATTTTAAAAATTAAGTAGCGTCTACTTAGTGACTTGAAGCATAACTACATTTTTCATATGGGTAGCTTCACTGTAGTTTAGCTCATCTGAATTTGTTACCAAGTGCCTCAAACAAGGATATGATGCCACCAACCTAGCAAATTAGGTCTTCCTCAAAAGTGTTCATTGCAGCCACATGGCACCCTGACTCCCAAAAGTTGTGTAGCAGCTCTTGCCAGTTCTGCGTGCAACATACATCAGACAGTCAGGGAACGGGCTGTGGGCGGTTTGTGGGCATGCCATGTGACTTTGTGAATGTTAATAGCAAACTGGGCTGCTTTAGCCTGATTTTCTCCTTCTTCTGATCAGAAAGAAGTGATGCAACTTACAAAAGCCGCAGTCCCACCCAGACACGATTGTTCTGTGGAGTGTCCCTGGACTCCAACAAACGTGTAAAGGCTTTATTAGCCGCAACCAGCTCCGGTGCCGAAAGAACATCTGTTTGCTAACCGGCAGCATTGTTACCCAGTGGTCTTTGTATGCCGTACTGCCAACACGCTCCCCCGTCTGCTAATAGATTCCTCATTAGGCAGCAGGTTCTTGATGGGGAACAGCACAGAGCACAGCTATGCAGTACTTCCTCTCCCATCGGTGTCTATTAAACAGCAGTGCAGAGCCACGGTCCTCTCCTTGGACCACCAAAATTATCTCACCTTGACCACGATGGGATGCAGAGGGAACATCTATTGACCTCACCTCTGAGAGTTTTGTCATCTTGCCTCTACATGCCCCACTATCGATTGCCGCCTTTTATGTATTAGGTCACACGCTTGCTCTGACTCAAAGATAATGGACTCTGACCAGAAACAACACTTGCTCGGGCTGCCGCTCGGGCTCAGTGAGAAGGTCAAAGCTGTTGTTTTTCAGTTTAGTCCAGAGTGTGGATTCACTGGAGCGTTCAGAACGCACCTCTATAATTTGATGAGAGCCACTGCAAAGTCCATTTCTCTGTGTCAAAACCGATAAAGTTCCGATGTAAACTGAGCAAAGGGGGCACGAAATGAGGCTGCTTAGAATGCATGATCTCCGTAACACTTCATCAGCGGCATATGAAGCTGTTTAGCTGGAGACTGTTGAAAAAAACTGTTTGGGCAGAAATGTCACAAGGTCAAGTGGACCTCTGAAAGGCAATTAGGTTCTTACATAATGAAGCTGATAATCAGTAACTCTGTTTTGCCGCTTCTCTGCGGATGGTCGGGCCTGCAGGAGAATTATGTGGCAGCAGCATGGTTCTTTCTTTCACCAGCCTCATGGGAGGCTGGATGTTTGGATTTTCATAGAGGAAGCACACCTGCCCACACCTTCATGTAGCCCAGACACAGATGTGTTAGATATAATGAAGCGCCAATTCAGTCTCTTCTGTGTAGACAGACAAACAGAGGGACAGACAGACAGATTTGGTTGTTATGGGCTTGTGAATGGTGAGCCATTACACATATTTTAAACAGCAAAGGCAGCACAGTCAGCAGAAAGACTTAAAGGGGTTTTATTATGTTTTTCACTTTTTCAACTTTAGTTAGTGTGTAATGTTGCGGTTTGAGCATAAAAAAGAACTGCAAGGTTACAAAGCTTAAAGTCCACTCCAAAGGGAGATATTCTTTTCATCAGAAAATCCTTTTCAAGAACTACAACAAACGGCTTGTTGAGACTACAACAAGCTTCTTTCGTGGACCTTGCAAAGTCACAAAGTCACTCATTTAAATAATACCCACCAACAGAATAAGCAAAAAAGGGGTCAAAGACCTGCTTTAGTAGTGTGTTGGTACTATGTCGAAGATACGCTGTTTTTTCCACTCCAGTTCTCCGGCAGATAACTTATAAAACAGTGGTTACAATTTCTTTTTAACACTGCTCCTGAACATTATAACTCCAACATTTATCTGTGTGCTGCACATTTTATGGAGCAAAAAAGCTTCTCTTGAAAGATGAAGCAGTTCCCAATTTGTCAGGGTAACCTGTATGTTTTATTAGGGCCCGAGGACCCTATTGGAATTGCTCCGTTTATTATTATTATTCCACTTCTTCTTCTTCTTCTCCCAAATGAATTGCATTTTTGAGGGCCTAAACATGCTCGAAAACTCATGAAACTTTGCACACGCATCAGAATTGGTGAAAATTTACTTCTGATATGGGTTGCAGAATTGGGCATGGCAAAATGGCTCTATTGCGCCACCTACAATATTTCAACGAAGTGCCCCTCGTGCTATGTTTCATGTACAAGAAAACCAACAGGAAGTCAGATATGTTTAATTTTCTTTGCAAAATTTGTGCAGTTTTAACGGACTCCTCCTAGAATCAGACCAACATCATATTTGGTCAGTCTAATCTAAAGGCCTTTGCGACATTAAATTGCGAAGATCTAGAGTTTTCGCCGAAGGGCATGTCTGTGGTGGCCTGACAAAGTTTGATGTTTCGCCATGAAACAGGAAGTTGTTGTAACTCAGGAGTACAATATCCGATCTGCTCCAAACTTCACATGTTTGATAATAGTCCTGGCCTGAAGACATCTACATTGATCGTAACTGCAATATTCAGTTACGATCGATGTGCCACCTGTTGGCAGCAGAAGGCGTGGCACTTTGAAATGACTTTGTCATAATTCTCCTGTATTTACTCGCTTACCTGCATGTAACCCATTGTTCACAGTTTTCCTAAGGCCAACAGGTGGCGTTGAGCCCGGGTGCGAGGGCCCTTTCATCGCTGCTTGCAGCTTTAATTATTTGTTGTTTCCTGAAACTGTATTGTTGGAAATTTATTATTCAACCATACTGGTTGATGTCTCGCAGGTGGTGAAGTATTAACTTCCTTTAACTGATCCATTTGCTATAAATTATGGACATGGCATCTGAGGACTAATTCTCTTTTTTTTTCCTCAGTTATTTTGCTTTATTTCCAGATTCAATTATCTCCTTATGTACTAAAGCACATATGCACATGCACACTCTTCAAAAACTGTGCTTTAAATCTCTTGACAAACTAAAACACGTAAATTACATAATGTATATATTCAAAATAAAAGATATAGCTTATACTGAATGTCAGCTTGCTTATTTTGCTCAAGATAAGTATTTATTAAGTCCACGTCATGCAAACAATAAACTATGCTTCTAAGCACAGGTTTACACAACTTTGCGATGCTGTTTGCGAATGTTCATTGGAACTATGGTTTCGGGAAACACCGACTCATTGAACTATGTTGATAACTACAGAACTTGCGACCATAGTTGGCTATCAATGCTTTCAGGAAACGCACCCCCGATCGTTTGAGGCAGACTGGGAAGAGAGGTGCTGCAATAATGTAAAATATGGGAAAAATAAAGCATTTTTGAACAATCAAGCATGTAAACCTATTTTAGCACACCCTAAAAACACAATCAAGACTTCGTAAAATGGCATAATAGGACCCCTTTAAAACTTCTGATTTCATTTGTGCTGAACTAAAGCTTACCTAAAATTTGAAATCTATTCTTTTGCTGCTATGCAAGCACTGATATTTGCTTTAATGTGGATACAAACTGTGCTCTTCAGGTATCATCATTCCCTCTCCCTCAATCCCAGCTTTGATAATGGTGCAGTTGTTTGCATTAATGTTCCTGAAGTCCTCCTGACAACCTGAAGTTTCACTGCAATTTCCCTGCAGAGATCAGACATACAACAGCAAAACACTTTGAATTCCCAGAACCAGAATGACATTGGAAATGTAGTTGTTATTTGTTATTTATTTATTTTATTTATTTATTTATTTTTTGGCCAGTTTCCACAGCTGTGGCCCTAACACACAGACTACATAACACTCCAAATGTGACATAATATCCGGAGGTAGCAAAGCTGTCACAGTGCATTTGCTTTCTGGAGCAAAATAAATAAATAAAAACAAAAATTTGTCAGCACACTAGATTCTTCTGCAGATATAGTCAATAACTCTAAGTCTGTAATCTGTAATTTAGGCTCTTTAAACATCAATAAAGTCCATGATTACCATCACACTAATTACGTCCTAATACTTTGACGGAACTTGAAGTATGTGTCATCAGAAAACATGCTTGATTGATGAAATCTATTGAATTTGTTTTAATTACAGATGCATTCAGCATGGCAGTTCACACTAAAGAGATTCATTCACACCATTTGATTTAGAAATAAGCATACCTTGCTATTCTAGATGGACAGATCAACTAAAGGAAATCCTCCCAGACCACTGAGTTCCCTATCATGGAAATCAGATGGCTTGAGAGACCTTTGCACGCTTTATTAGCCCATGAGCTTCATGTACGTTGTGTGTAAAAGCATTTCCACCTGAGGGCATTTGGTCCCTGTTACATGTTTGATTTATTGCCTTATTTTATTCAGCCAGTCAGTGTATTGCATATAGAAGCCCAGGCGTTATAGCGGCTCTCTGTGAGCCCTGAAATCTGGGGAAGTTATTTCTGGCGCCAGCTTGACTGCTAAAACTGCTGCAAATTGTAAGAGCTTGACATATGACCACTTCAGGGTAGTGAAACTGGATTTTACAGCTGAATATTCCTCTTGTTTCTCTCGCTCAGTGGTTATGCTAGAATACCTCGATATTTAAAAAAAAAAAAGAAAGAAAGAATGCATAGACTTTAGATTAAAGCGGAAACCAATGAACGCTGTTACGTTTAAAGTACACATCACATTTACAGTTAAATTTACAGTAGAGTTAGTGGTGTTTGCTGTTGCTCAAACTCAGAGTTAGGTATTTGAACATTTGCATGTGTATGCTATGAATATGAAAGAACATTATAAGTGTGAATCATTTTTTTTAAATGATCAGATCAATTCTCACCATGTGGATAAAACAGACGTTAAAATTCTAAAGACTTACATTTAATGAGGGACCTCAACCACGTCTAGACCAGAATATTAGTGAGACTTAGAAATAGGCTCTTTAAATTTGGTGAGTGACAAACACTACTAACATTTTCTTCATAAAATGTAAAAAGTCTTGACATTAAAATTGCTTCATTTTGGTTGACTTGATTTTTATACACTCAGTGGAATAATTAGAACCTTTACAAGAGCTCCATCACAGCTGTGCACACAACACTACTCAGTGTCTGCTCTTGTTTATCACTAAATGATGAAAAAGATCTTATTTATGGCTAATTTATTTATTATCCAGATGGAAATTTTAACACACACAAAAAAAAAAAAAAAAAAATCTGTAGCACTCTTTGTGTGGTGGAATTAAATATAAAGCTCAACAACTACTGAAAAACTACTGTGGCATCTTAACATAAAAGGTCTTTGAGACATACTGTATTATTATATATATATACCTATGTATTATATATGTATTATTGATATACACCGATCAGGCATAACATTATGACCACTGACAGATGAAGTGAATAACACTGATTATCTCTTCATCACAGCACCTGTTAATGGGTGGGATATATTAGGCCGCAAGTGAACATTTTGTTCTCAAAGTTGATGTGTTAGAAGCAGGAAAAATGGGCAAGCGTAAGGATTTGAGCGAGTTTGACAAGGGCCAAATTGTGATGGCTAGACGACTGGGTCAGAGCATCTCCAAAACTGCAGCTCTTGTGGGTTGTTCCCGGTCTGCAGTGGTCATTATCTATCAAAAGTGGTAAAAGGAAGGAACAGTGATGAGCCGGCAAAAGGGTCATGGGCGGCCAAGGCTCATTGTTGCACGTGGGGAGCGAAGGCTGGTACGTGAGGTCCGATCCAACAGATGAGTTACTGTAGCTCAAATTGCTCAAGAAGTTAATGCTGGTTCTGATAGAAAGGTGTCAGAATACATCGCAGTTTGTTGCGTATGGGGCTGCATAGCCGAGGACCAGTCAGGGTCCCCATGCTGACCCTTGTCCACTACCAAAAGCGCCAACAGTGGGCATATGAGCATCAGAACTGGACCACAGAGCAATAGAAGAAGTTGGCCTGGTCTGATAAATCACGTTTTCTTTTAAGATCACGTGAATGGCCGAATGCCAAGTTCCCCAGATCTCAATCCAATCAATTATCTGTGGGATGTGCTGAACAAACAACTCCGATCCATGGAGGCCACACCTCGCAACTTACAGGACTTAAAGGATCTGCTGCTAATATCTTTGTGCCAGATAGCACAGCACACCTTCAGTCTAGTGGAGTCCATGCCTCGACGGGTCAGGGGAACAAACACAAAAATTAGGAATATATTGTGTGTGTGTATATATATATATATAGTAGTGGCCAAAAGTGATGTCCAGCCTAGGAAAATTGACATCTTCACTCTTTATTAAAATATTATTAAAGATTTAGTAATGTAGTTGTTGTTGGAGTCGACTGTTTTATTTGTGATAACACAATTAAACATTCCAAATTGTGTGGATGTAATTTCTGGCCAGGCTGTCATTATGAAAATGTGACCCTGGACCACAAAACCAGTCGTAATTTGCATGGGTATATTTGTAGCAATAGCCAACAATACATTGTATGGGTCTCGCTTTAAGAGCCAATAGTAACTGAAACCAAGCAGGTAGCACAATAATTCTTTTTGCATACAAAATCAGAGACTTTACACGTTCAGATCATGCCTCTTGTTGCATTGTTTTCACCCTCTAATGAGTCTGCACAAATTGATTTTACAACAAAAACAGGCACAGGCGCTAACTGAAAACTTTTTTGGTCATAACTTGAACTTAACATGAAAGTTGCGCAGATCATAGATCATGACACGTCAACATTTACAGCAGATTCGTACAATTAAAATGATCCCAAAAACAACATAATCCATTTTGTCGATCACAAGATATTACTCACGGAATGATGTAACATATTTGGCTAAAAATTTGTCTCTCGTCTTTCCGGGATGCAATGGTTTTTTCTTTTTTTGCCTTTTTTTTTTTTTTTTTTGCCAGCTAATGTATTTTTTTTTTTTTTTACTTTGGTATTTTCTAAAATATCTCCTATATCTCTAAAACAAATAATTCCACTAGTCTGTGAAATTACAAAACAAGAGCCTAGACATATGGTACAAAATAGCAGTGATAATGTCTCAGAATTCAGCCCTCTTTTGACTCTTCCCAGATTGCGTTGTCTTTCTGATGCATGGGGGTCTGGCTCCGAGGCACTGGGGCCAAGTTTCCACTCACTGCCGGACCCACATGCTACAAGTCAGGGGGTCAGAGTTCCTCAGAGGCCCTTCAGATTTGTGTCCCTGTGCCATATGCCTTGTAGAAAGACTACATATGGCTCTGTTTGTCAGAGGCCTATGGCACGTGGTCGTCGCAGGAGGTTTGCATCAGTGATGACAGGTAATATTAATAATAATTGGTGAAACTGTGACAGCAGTTACTAATCCAATTTTTGACTACTGCCACACAGTATCGGTGCCATTTTTCAAGAATGCTGCCAATGATGCATTTGATCAAAGGCAGACGATCTGTAGCAATAACTGGAATGAGTGCAAAACAACTTGGTTATGGCCTGGAGTTGCCTATAATGAAATACCATGACTCACCAAAGACATTCAGATGCCCGAGTGTGTGCGCTGAAAGGAATGCAAAATCAATTTTGGCATTTGGGGCATTTTTTTTCCCCAGCCCACAAGCAGCCTTGGCCTGTCAAGAGCTGGCTCACAGGACTGTGACTCGCCGGAAAGAATTCAAATAGCATTTCCTTCAGTGAACCGCCACAGTCCCTGGCAAAGAAAAATAATTGTATTGCAGTCCATTATATATTTTTTTAACATAGAGTGCACTAGAAGAGTAAAGTGGATGAAAATAGTATATTCATGTGATCTGAACTGTGACTTCTTGTCAGGAGTTCTAACACTGTTTTTACTCATTTATCTGCAAAAGAAATGCAATTCTGTTTCATTAGTATGCATAATTCTCTTTTGCTCACTAATGTCTTAGCTCACTAGAAGCAAATTCTCAGGCACAGGTAATAAAATAAACATGGCTGTGTGCAGAATGGAGTACCTGTTGACTACATACTGTGTATATACTGTATGCTACAAAAAAACATTTCTTTCTTTTAAATAGCGTGTGAAAAAATATTTTGTTAAGCAGTATTTAACAGAAAACATTTTTCAAACAGTGGTCTGCTACCAAGGTGTCTGTATTACTTAGTGGGAAATATCTGTTAGCATTATTGGGGTTTTTAAAATCTAATTATTATTTATTTTATTTCATCAGAAAATATGGATTAATTACAAAATAACACATGGCAGTCCAATCGAATGTGCTGCTTTTGTATACATATTGTCAAATGTATATTAGATCTTCCAGATATTCTATTCAAACAGAGCATTATTATAATGTGCACAAAATACATAATATAATACTCATGTAATACTCAGTATGAGTAGAATCTATATAACATAACTGAATTATTTACTGGATCTTTTAGCCTAATTACAGTATATAAAAACATTAGTGACGCACTGCAATGATATTTTTACCAAAACACTGAAACCAACTAATCAATTGATTAATCAACTTTATTTTATAATCAACCCTCAAAAACAGAGTGTTGTATAAACATTTAAACTGTAGCCCTACGTTAGGCATTTTTTATATTATTTTTTGAATGATATGTTTCTACTCTAATTTAATGTAAACAGTGGCTGTAATAAATACTCATTATTATAGATTTGTTAATAAATTGCCTTCATTGTACTTTCATTACCTTTATTCATGTTTATTTCGTGCTGTAACTAGTAGTAAAGCGGAAGAGATGATCGGTTCATGTGCCTTTTGAACTGAGGTGCTACAACGATCTGTTGCATCACAACCCTACTTTTTTTCAATTTTGTAATAAAGTGGACAAAATTTGAAAGCTGGGCTTTGTTTCATGTCAAAAGTAACAAAGCACAAAGCTTATTGCGATTTATTGGATGGGAGGTATGCTACAAATGATGTTTAGTGAAGTTTTGACCACGCATCAAATGGAAACAAAATAGACTAAATGATTTTGGTTCATCAAAACGAAAAATCAAGAAATTGATATTGTCAACCCAGCTAGCATCCACATGGATAAAATATTTACCTGTTGTAGCTTATGCACGTTGTGAGCACGTAATACACTGACACAGTCAAAACACGCCATCAGAGAAGTGCTAATTAACTGTCACATTCCAGTCAATAATTTTGGTCCTCAAAAACTGTTACGACCACAACCGATAATTAATTTTCGTCCAAATATTTTTGGTTGCCTGAAATTATCCATCACTATAAAACATTGTACTGTTAATAGTGTGGGTGAAAATTGCTTCATATGGATCTGAAGTGCTAAATCAGTGTGAACTGAGAGCGCCTGCATCACAAAAGGGTGGCAAGGAGATTTCAGTGGCGACTGCTGACAGACGTACACACACTCATCTCTTCTTACAGCAGGTAATCTCTCTGAGAAGAGTAGAGATGAAAGTACCAATCTCATCTTTGCGGTTCACTTTCAATCTTTAATGTCTGTGAATGAGTGAAAACAGAGGGGCTATTTTCAGTTGCGTGTTTACTGAGAGTGTCTGCTCGCATTAGCCAGAGCATGTGCACTGTCCTCCTGCAGGGCTTGTTATCGCAGTAGCCGGGGTCCGGTAAGTGGGCTGGGATGGATCCGTTTGTGCCCCAGATGGACACCATGGTAACAGCGAATCATAAGGGGGACGATATTTGCGCCCTCAAGTCAAACATTTACCTGGTACTGCCTGTCCAGACATCACTGTAAAGTCAATATTGATGCCCACATTCCCAAATTATGGGCAGCTTTTTCTATTTTTAGCCTGTTCTTCAGGGCAAGGGGGAGTTTGACAGCTGTTTTGCATGATGTTCCGGGGCTGTTTGAGTGTCTGTTATTTCCTAGAAACACAGAAACATGTTGCTTTTCTGCGTAGCGACGGAGGGAATGTTACGCATGCTGCATGCTCTGCATGTGGCACCTAATGAGGAAGAACAGTCAGAGAAGAGGAGGATTTGTGAGGAGGAAGACAGAGGGCGAGAGAGAGAGAGAGAGAGTAGCGAGAGGGGGCACATATCACAGTAATTGCCCAAAGGTATTTCATTGCATTTGCACAGTGCGTAAGTGGGCGCAGATCAGCCTGAGGAAGTGTTTGACATATGATGTGAGTGTTTGTGTATAAGTGTGAATTTTAGCTATTTTTCAAATATCCGCATTGTGTGGGATACACCTGCAAACTCTACAGAGAGTCTTTATATTAAAAAAACAATGCTAAACAGTTGAAAAAAGCAAGATATGTAGGTTCTGTCACTTCGATCTGTTTATTGTTGATTTGGTGACAGAGCTCTGACACTCCTATTTCTTGTCACGGTGAGCGTGCGGTTTTGAGTTCGCTCGGGCCGTGCGCTCTTCTGTGCATGTAAGTTGTTTTGTGTACGGAGCGTGGTGTTCGGATCCTGGCACTCATTGTCTAGTTTGATTTCAGTTCCATGTCGGGGTTTGGACATTCATGCTTCATATCGGTGCTTCCCACTGGTTTGAAATATCCTTGCAGTGGTAGCCATGGCACAAAAATAGTCTACTGCATGTGACAAACAACAAATAATGTGTGCTTTTTAACAATATTTTTATTTATTGAAATTCATTTTTATTTACATAGGCTACTATTACATTTAATTACATAATAATGCATTGTAAATTATGCAAAATTACAGCATTTCTCCTTGCTTTGTCATATAGTGTTTCTCTCAGTGAATGGAACAAAAATTCTACTAATAGTAGTAAAGTCTATTTATTGAATATTATGTGTCAAATGTTCTCAATCTTTTCTTCCTGTGGGGGAGTATCCCAGCCAGAGACTACAATAGTTTACTATGAATTACATGGAAATAAAATTAAATACACTTTACTTTTGTAACCAAAATACCAATAATGCCCAGAAGGAAAAGAAACTTAGTGTGTGACACCGGGACTCGTATTTTGAAATACTATTGTGGGCTGATTCTTCAGATAAGAGAGATAAAATATGCATTTCTTTAACCATCTCTAAAACATATTATATAAAGGCCACAAAGTAGACATTGATATCATTATTCATCATTTCAAGTTCATTAGCAATCGCTTGGCATAAATATGTGCTATTCATTGATTGGGAATCACTTTGAAGCAGTCTGAAGTGCTGTTGCGCGAGCCAGTAGAACGTGCAACAGTGCCGCCTTTGTGAAATATCCACCACGTCTCTGCAGAGCACGTGGGAATATCAGCGGGAGTAAACAGTTCTCTCGCACACAAAACGAGCAGGTACAGAACACGTAGGGTGAGGGGAGATTTTCCAATAGTTATTCGATCGCGGATGGTTCTCAGGCAGATAAAAAGTATAAGAGGATAAAAATAATAAAAGTGTCTCCAAATATACTTAGGCGGTCGTTAGTCTCTAGGTCCTACAGGCTGCCCAGGTATATTAAGGTGCGGTTGAGGTGGAGCTAGGGTGCTGGAGGTCTGAAGCGAAGCCTGTGGGACTGAGGACCAAGGTGGAGCCAAAGGGAAGGAGGAGCCCGACAGAGCTGAAAGGGTGGAGGGATGAGGCACAGCCAAAAGCCCGAAAGTCTGTGGTGTAGGCAGAGCAACGACTGACCAAAGTGATGCCGGAGGGACGAAGGAGCCCGGTAGAGCCGTAAGGTCAATAGGCCGAGGTGGAGCCAGAGGATCCATGCACCAAGGTGCAGCTGAAGACTAGAAGGCCCAAGGCAGATCCAAGCAGCAGAGTGGAGCCACCAGAGGAGGAGCCGAGGGACTGAAGGGAGAGGAAGTGCGACCATCAGCGATGAAGGAATAAAAATCCAAACACACAATCCAAACAGAATGAGTAGAACTAAAGTTGAGGGCTAAAATACAAGAGGAGAAAACTAATTGAGCAAGAAACAGGTGCACAAAGCAATCAGCAGAGATGGGAAGTAACGAAGTACAAATACTGCGTTACTGTACTTAAGTTTATTTTTCTGGTATCAGTACTTTACAACTTTTTACTTTCACTCCTTACAATTTTACACAAATATCTGTACTTTCTACTAATTACATTTTCAAACCAGGTTCGTTACTTTAGTTTTAATCCGTATTTATTGGCATCTCTAATAAATCATGAATCGATTATTCTTGACTGGCAAATGCTGCAATTCAGCTCGCGTGCCTCCGCCAAACAGTTTCGATCGGAGTAATCAATGCAAGAGACTTGAGAATGTGAAAGCACCCAGGTGGAGCAGAGAGGAAACACTACTGACCTGTACAGAACTTCAAGTGCAGGTCAGTTTTATCTGCAAATAGGCTATTGTAGTTTTGTCTTTAAATACTTAGTTAAGAATTAAACTGCTAGCAACTGTTCGCAGTAGCAGCCCATTACTATCATCACTCAAAATGCTGTATGCTAAAGGCCATCATTATTATCTATTGTAAAGTTATAGTAGTAATTTAGCAGACAAATATCCGCATGGTTTTATAATAGGGAGCTAGAGCAGATAACAACACAACCCTTATGAAAATTAACAATGGTTTTATAAGACCAAAAATCTTGGTTGCTATTGTTAAACCATGGTAACCACAAATTAACCATTGTTTTGCTACACTAACCATAGTGTAATTTGTAGTAAAACTGTGGTTATACAAATGGTAATCAATCTGCCAAAAAAAATGGTTACTTTACTTTTACTATAATAATGGTTAATTTTCGTAAGGGAAAAATATGACTCATGATAATGCTAAATGTTCGGTATTAGGATTTTCTATAAAGGTATTGTTATGATGTACTTATTATTGTACTAATTTTGACATTTAGGCAATTTAGAAAATAAATTTAGAAAATAAATAATAAATAAATAATTTTGTTAAATCTACCCCCAGTTTCACAGACAAGGCTTAAAGTAGTCCTAGACTAAAATGCATGTTTGAGTTCTTTTAACTGAAAGCAACTTGCACTGATATATCCTAAAACATGTCAGTGCCATTGTTTTGTCTCAAGATGCACATCAGTAATGTTTTTTTTCTAGGCCTAATCCTGGCTTAATCTAAGCCCTGTCTGTGGAACCGGGCCCTAAGTCATTTTAAGATAAAACATAAATGTGACATAATGTGACACTTTAAATGTATATTATGTGCAAACAGATTACAATGAGGTGGTTGTTTTGCAACAAGGTGGAGACAGTTCTGTTCATAACAGTAGACATGTTGATGAAAAAGTAAAAAAGAAAATTAGTAAAAAAAAAAAAAGTAAACACACACACAAGTGAGAGACCGAGATATCAGGGAAAATGAAAGTGAAGGTGCAGTTCAAGAGAGAACCTTTAATTATTTTGCATGGCCCCAGCCTAAGGATTTAAATCTTTTTTATGTGATGGCCATAAAAAAAAGGGTTGTCGGTGGTTTCAGAATTTGTTGTGGATGTATAGGATGGCCTGGATGAGTGTGAGATTTCCGGGCCTGAAAATTTGTCCCAGTCTGGCCCTGTTCTACATGGTGGTTGTTCAGCCTGGATACATTCATTAGCTAACAAAATGTAATGTAATGAAATGTAAGATCTTTTGTATTAATATGATGTGAGGTCCAGTTACCACCGTGACACTAAAAAAGGTAGTAGTAATGGCTACTTCTTCCTTAAGTACATGTCAGAGCTAGGGTTGCAAAATTCCGGAAATTTTCGAAGCTGGAAACTTTCCATGGGAATTAACGGGAATATATGGCAATTAACGAGAATTAATGGGAATAAACAGGGAATTTGCAAAATTGCAGGTTAGCCTATAACAGGGTACTTAAATTTAGTTGAAAAAAAAAACAAAACAAAAACATCTTGCAGCATAATTTTGGTTAAAACAACCAGATTTAATGCAATTTCAGTTGAATTTTTACCCTGACATACACACAGCACATACTTACTGCAGGGCTATTGAGGCCACACCCCCTGCATGCACTGTCCATAACATACACATTTGAACAAAAATACAGGAAAAACAGTAATATTGTATTTCTGTGATGCAAAGCTGAATTATTCTAATATGCTAATTTGATACTCAATTATCAATGTTGGAAACAGTTGTGATGCTTAATATTTTTTTATAACCTGTGATACTTTTTTTCAGGATTCTTTGATGAATAAAAATGTAAAGAACAGCATTATTTAAAATAGAAATCTTTTTTAACAATATTCATAGCCAGTCAAAATTTTGGGGTCAGTAATTTTTTTCTTTTTTTTTTGAAAGAAATTAATACTTTTATTCAGCAAGGATGTGTGAAATTAAAAAAAAAAAAAAAAAAAAAAAAGTGATATTAAAGTGATATTGTTAGAAAAGATTTCTATATTGAATAAATGCTGTTCTTTTTATTCATCAATGAATCCTGAAAAAAGTATTATAGGTTCCAAAAAAATATTAAGCAGCACAACTGTTTCCAACATTAACAATAACTGAGTATCAAATCAGCATATTAGAATGATTTCTGAAGGATCATGTGACACTGAAATAAATAACACATATCAATTGCTGCAATAAAAATATTTATTTTACATATTTACTAAATTAGAATTAATTAAATGTGAAAAAGAAATTTCATGTTATGACCAAACAAAATGTTTATATTTATGTTTGTAAATGATACATTTTATATCAATATTATACATTTATGTAAATTTCCCAAAATTTTCAATTAATTCCCATAAATTCCTGTAAATTCCTGTTAAGTTTACAAATTGGAATATTTCCAAAATTCCCCAGGTTAAGTTCCGGTGGAAAGTTTCTGGAAATTTACCGGAAACTTTCCACCCCTTTGCAACCCTAGTCAGAGCCCATACTTCTTTACTTTAACTTGAGTAAAAAAGTGCAGTCAGTACTTCAACTTTTACCAGAGTCTTTTTAAACACAAGTATCTGTACTTCTACTTGACTGAAAGATGTGTACTTTTGCCATCTCTGGCAATTAGTAACTATGAAAAACAAATAATGAATGAGAGCTCAGGCAAACAGGAAAAAGGAAAACCAAACTAAAACAATGAAACTAAACATAACCCTTAAAAAGGTACCCTTACAAAAAATATTTACAACATTTTGGCTTTGAATACAGCATTTTAGTGCCTGCCCACTTTTTCTGCAGAGTATGTTCCAGAAGTATTTTTCCACTCAATTTACCCATAGGGATTAAAAAAAAAAAAAGTGTTACAGGCCATTAACCAAACCAGCTAGCTATGATGTGAATCACAACATAACAATGATGAAGTATTGATTTGAAGACATTTACAAATATTTTTGTAGTTTGAGACCATAGGGAGTCATTCCCAGTGCTTCATGGTAGTGGGCGGAATTATTTATCAGTCAGGGGCCAAATTATGTATGATTTGATTTCATTTTCTTAAGGCAATTTACAATTTTAGTCAAGGTTTCTTGCACCAACAATTTAGTATTAACATATTTTAGTATTAAATGATAATTTTTCACCCTAGGGCTCAAGGTTTTTGTGGATTTTAAATGTCATTTTAATGTCAAAGTTCTGACATGAAACTCTAGATGGCACAGGTCCTTTAACTCAACCTGTTCGTAATCACATCATTATCTATAGGACACAGCTGATTGGTTTCTGCTGTATCAGTAGCCAATGAGCTTGCGTGCTCAACTTTCAAACACATGGGTAGCATTTGCCTTAGCAGTGCAGCAAGCTTTCAGAAACCCTCAACCTTCCCCAAAGCCACCTGTATAGATCTGCTACGGTAATTTGTGTACGCTATATTGTACAGCAGCAGCATGTCTTACTTGCTCACAGCAGCGTGTCGTGTATGTATTGGCAGTAGCAAGTCCCGTACTTGCTCTGCAGCAGCTTCAATAACCTACAGTAGCAATAAAAGCAGCATAGCAGATCTGTTCCGCCAAGACCAAACATTGACCAACATTGTCATACCAGTTACCATGCCAAACACTCCGAGAGTTGTCATGACAGAACTGAAGTTCACACACACACACACACACACACACACACACACACACACATCATATTACCATATCACATGGTGTAAATGTGTTTGACGTGAGTTTTCCGCTTGCAACACCTATAATTATGCACATAATGTGTAATATAGGGGTTCTGCAACAATTATTATTACTTTGACCAACTGTGTTGTAAATTTTCTGATGTTGTGATTTTGTCAGGTCTTGAGATCTGGTCACATGATTTAATGAACAATATCACACAAATTATTCCACTACTTCTGTCTTTTCTCATTTCTCTTCCTAAACCCTTCCTCATTCTCCCCTTTTCAACACCTCTTATCGTCATCAGCATTCTTTACAGAGAAACACAATAGACTAGATACCTTGTTTTTATCAAATCATCTATCAGCTGCTTCTATAATTTGTTAAAGGGGGTGGGGGGGGGGTATCACACACAGTTTCTGCTAATCTCATGTTAAACTTAAGTACCTATAGAGTAGTATAGCATCCTTCATATCGCCGAAAAGTCTTTAGTTTTATCATATTTTTTATCATGTTTTATCACATATAAAAGATACAGACTCTGTACCGAGTCTTTCCGAAAACAGCCGAGTGCCTGGAGGCGTGTCGTGTGAGCGGAGATAGACTGACGAGCTGTCATGAGCACGCGCAGCTTTTGTGTAGAGATCGGCTGCAAGATATCAACAGACATTTGAAGCCGTTTTACTCACCACCTGCGGTTCCGACTCATGACCGGGATCATTACCGCTGTGACCGCACCATCTTTCAGTTTCAAACAATCTGTAAATCCAGCGTAGAACTGGGCCTTGTTTATGAAACCATAAGCACCGATCCTGAGGGCTCAAGCAGCCACGGAAAAACAGGAGATATTCTCCATTCATTTTAACCAATAAAAAAGTGATTGAAACTATCAGTTTCTATGGTTATTTTAATAACAAATATCCAGAGCGCATCAATGTAATGCGTGAGCACAAACCTCTCAGCTCCACTGGGTTCTTTGGGAAGCAAGGTTATCTTTCCCTCACAACCAAAAACACACTTTTTTTGTGACATTGTTGATTTTGTGGTCTAAAAACAAAGTGACAAATCTTTCTCGAGCAAGTCCTGTGCAGCGCTGCTGATGACTACTGTAAAGCTGAAGGAAGCGCGTTGATGGGTGTGCTCTTGCTCTCTCGCACTGGTCGACGTGAGCGCGCGCTCTCTTCCGGGAGAAGTGGCCGTACAAGGAATTCTGACCCCGTTGACGTCACAGGCCCATACTCGAAAAAAAAGACCCCCAAGGTGGTGAGGATTTGGATGAGTATTTTTGGCACAGAAATACTCTGTCATACGTCCAACTCGTGTTTTGAAACTTTGGCTATGTTTAGCATGAGAATCCAACTTTTTTAATAGTGTAAATAAGTCAGAATGCATGAAATAGCATTATACCCCCCCCCCCCCCCCCCCCCTTTAAGTAACAGTACATTTTTGCTTAATGCATTCTTTCTGATGTAATATGTTTCATTTTTCATGTTAGACAAACACACTGCAAACCAAAGAGCATCCAGATACAATCCAGATATGTGTTTAATGCCAGGTAGAAAGGATAGTAGTATCTATTGTATTAATGTTCAGGGTGGATTGTGTCTGTGTACCTCCATTCATTTGTCTGTCACAGATTTAACTGCTCCATACGCCTGAGCTGTCCATAGTTTAAACTGTGAGTCTGTCGCCCCATCTGTCTGTGAGTCACGCTTCAGCACAGGCTTGAGCTATTCAATCCTTTCCTGCTTCACAGCTGAATGGCCTTATTTGTTTGCAACTTGCAATTCCCTCTTGCACTAGTTACATTAAAAATATGATTCATACTTTGCGTACTACACAACAGTCCCACTGACGTTTCCTCCTCCTCGAGTCTGCTCTGCAAGAATTGCACATCTATTTTGAGGCTTCGTACGATTCTCCCAAAATAGACAGGAGTCCTCGTTGGCTGTCTGGTGTAGATGTACATTATGCAATGCATTGATTTTCCTCAAACATTCTGGTAAGGGTTTGTTCTAAATCCCTGACTCTTCTGTGATTTATTCGGCCAAACCGTTTAAAATACAACAACATTTTTACACCCCGGTTTCACAGACAAGGCTTAAGTCTAGTCCTAGACTAAAATGCATGTTTGAGCTGTTTTAAAGGTGGGGTATCCATTTTTTCAACTACACTGTTTGGAAGTTAGTCAGGCCAATACCAACAACAAACGTCTAACCAATCAGCATTAGGGGGCGTATGACGGTCGAGGAGACAAGAGGGAGATTTGAAAAACAAAAACGCAGAAAAAGAAATGATGAGACACAATACAAAAGAGCTCAAAAGAATATCACTGGAATGAAGGTTTATGACTGGGTAAGTGCATTAGGACCTGCATTAATATTAGAAAAGCTTTCCAGTGCTGGAGAGAGCTAAGCTGTGCAGTTGGCGATTAACAACTCTTGTTTATATTTACTATTGTGTATTGTACATTTTTTGCACTTCCTTGTCGTTCGTTCATCAACTGCGCTTTATATTTCGTGAAGCATCATTTTTTTGTGCATCAGCTGTGATAAACAGACATCCAGTAACAAACGTGTGTAACAGTGGCCAGATAGTGAGAGTTGTGCAGGTAAACCACTGCACACTGACATCCACTAGAGAGTGCGGTGTTTATCGTCATTACTCCTTGCGTGCCAGAAGCGGACGGGCCGTGGTTTAAGACCGACTTGGAGTGGTGGTTAGGATTGAAGTATGAGTTTTGGAGGCGGAGCAATGAAGAGAGGGGTGGGTTTGTTTGGGTTGATTTCAAATATCGACAATGTCCAACAGCGTTGTTAAAAAAATGGATACCCCACCTTTAACAGAAAGCAACTTGCACTGACATATCTTAAAATATGTCAGTGCCAAAGTTTTGTCTCAAGATGCACACCAGTAATGTTTTTTTCTAAGGCACATTTATAAAAGCTACTTAAAGGGTTAGTTCACCCAATAATGATGTAATTAATTACTCACCCTCATGTCTTTCCACACCCGTAAGACCTTCGTTCATCTGCAGAACACAAATTAAGTTATTTTTGATCAAATCCGATGGCTCAGTGAGGCCTGCATTGACACTTTCAAACGCCCAGAAAGGTACTAAAAACATATTTAAAATAGTTCATGTGTCTACAGTGGTTCAACCTTAATGTTTTGAAGTGACGAGAATACTTTTTGTGGGCCAAAAAACAAAGTAACGACTTGATTTAACAATATCTAGTGATGAGCGATTTCAAAACACTGCTTCATGAAGCTTCGAAGCTTTATGAATCTTTTGTTTCGAATCAGTGGTTCGGAACGTGTATCAAACTGAAAATTTGAAACACTTATGATGTAACGAAGCCTTGTTTACTGAAATCACGTGACTTTCACGCGCTGAACCACTGATTCGAAACAAAAGATTTTTTAAGCTTTGAAGAGTCATGAAGCAGTGTTTTGAAATCGCCCATCACTTAAAATTGTTGAATAAAGTCATTATTTTGTTTTTTGGCGCACAAAAAGTATTCTCGTCACTTCAAAACATTGGTTGAACCACTGTAGTCACATGAACTGTTTTAAATATGTTTTTAGTACCTTTCTGGGCGTTTAAAAATGTATATTAACTCACTGAGCCATTGAATTTTTTTTTAAATATCTTAATTTATGTTCCGAAGATGAACGAAGGTCTTACAGGTGTGGAACGACATGAGGGTGAGTAATTAATGACAAAATTTTCATTTTTTTGGTGAACTAACCCTTTAAATGTCCTACTTTAACTAAGGCCTATTCCTGGCTTAATCTAAGCCTTGTCTGTGAAACCAGGTCATAATGTATGGATCATTTCAAAGGTAATTTGAATTTTATTGATCTGTAAAGAGTTATTTAATTTAAACCCACACTACTAACACATTTTAATGAGATTAGAAGAAGAAATATACATACAATAGATATGTCACTGAGATAAACAGTCATAACCCAATAATAATGAATGACCCAATCATTTCCAGTAACTGTAACAGTGAGAGTCTGGGCTCGTGGCTGTGCAGGGTTCTGCTGTCATTACAGCAGCGCTGGACTGGACTGAAACATTGAGCAGTGCTGCACACTGGAGTCTATTAGCACCTTATGTAAGCCAGAACAAAAGCAGAGAGAAAGGGAGAGCGAAAGGTGAGTGAAAAAGAAATGAATCAGAAAGGGGTGTAAGAAAGAGAGCTTTTGATAGAGGACAGGAAGCAGAGTGTTCTGTGAGAGAAGAACAGATGGAGAATGAGTGAGGGGGAAGAAATGAGAATAACAGGACTGGTGATTAAAACAATGCTGCGTATGAATGTGAAGAGATCTCGGTGGGCGGCAAAGGAGGCTACACTATTGACCACCGGTGTCACACCGTGATTAGTAGGAGGTATCAGCCGCAACAGGCAATACACATCGATCCCGTGAGCCAGACCCCGTCGATCGGGTCATTCTTAGCCAGACCTCTCTCGCTTTCATGAATCACTCCTTATCTGGACACAGCTCGCTCTCTTTCCTCGGCCCCAAGGCTGTTGCTCCACTTTCCCTTCCCCTCCCCCTCCCCTCTCTCTCTCTCCGGGCCTGTGCACACAGAACCTCTCTCACCGACTCTCACAGCTGTGGCTGGAAAGCACAAGCAAACGTGCAGTTACTTCAAATGGCCCCTGCATGCACTACCCTGAAAGCAATTAAAACCAAGGTCTATTTTAAGATGAACCACAGAGGAATCGTGGGTAGTGCACTGCACTCCTAATCTCCAAAGCTTATTTGAATTATAAAAGAAAACGCACATTTCACTCTGTAGGGGAATATATGCTGTGACTGTTGTTTATGCCAACATTAACAAAGAAGCGTATACATTTGTGTAATTTTGTTTTATGATGCCTTTCCTCTGCTTCAGTTGTGATCATATATTCTATTTGCATGTTTTATAATTATTACACACAAAGCCTAAGGCTAAATCAATGGCAATAACAGACCCCTAACACAAGGTTTGCCAAACTGCAGGGGGTTTGTGAGCTGATGAAAAGCTAATAATTAAATTGAATGTAATTAATTTAAATTAAAGAAGCATATAGTCTGTTGTGCTGCTTGTTTCAGAGTGAAGCGACATTGGCTGCATCCGAAAGCTACTGCCTTTTCAGGCAATGACTTTGCAGGCAGCGTTTGAACAAGAATGTACCTTGAGAATGAGCCTTTGGGAACGCATTGTGCACTGGGTTCACTTAATTTGTTAACATTCACATAATTTCCAACATTCTTGTGGACCAAAGTTGATAGCGTTTCACCAATATTCTGCTCAAATAAAAGCCTGAGGATTTGAATGTTTGAAAGTGAAGAATTTAAGACATAAATATTTGTATTGTACCTTGTAGAGTTAGTGAACCCAACTGCAAACACCCTTAAAAGTAACTATTTACATTATAAGAAGAGTCTTTGTTCTTTGTGTCTGCATGTCTCAGCAGCAACAATATGAGACATTTTTTTTTTAATTAAAAAAAAAAAAATACTAAAAAAGACTCTGTATCACTTTATTTCTAATGTCTACTTTAGACATTCAACTAACTTTAAGCAACTTTGCAAATACATGTCAACTAGCAGTCATTAGAGCAGGGGTCTCAAACTCAAATTGGCTGGGGGCCGTTGCTGTGATTGACACCTCATAGGAGGGCCATTTTAACATTCAAGCACAAGAAAGCACAACATTTCTGAATATTTACTTTCCTTTGCATTATTTCTCATTTACTTCAAATTTCATTACTAAAATATTTTTGCCATACTTATATCATTGTTACATACAGTATTAGTTTTTAACAGTTAGTGCAAATATTTTCCCTTACTTTATTTTAGCTTAAATAACATCAAAATCTTGCACTGAACAACACTGTACTAAACAAATGCAATCCCTGAACACATTTGTACAATATTCTATTTCTTGCCAGACACCTGGCAGCGCTTCAGCTCACACAGCTGAGCCACATTTGTCCAAGATGCCGTTTGAGCATCGGTAACGTTTACTGTAATTTAGGCACGCATGCTCATAATTGAAGCGACGCGGTTGCGGCGCGCATACGTTTTTCCAGGCGTGCCTATGCAGATGGAACCATCTCAACTTTTCAGAATAGGCCTTTTTCACAAGAATCGGAAATCACGTGACGCAGGGTAAAGTTAGTTCCGCTATGGGTCTACGGCTATTAGATTGATATGCTCTTTTCTCAAATATCGCTTCTTACCTTTTCTGTTTTGTCTGTTTTCCAAGTTGCTGTTGTATAATCTACAAAGAAATTATTTTCTACTTGTTTGTAGCTTATACGGCCACTCAGACCGTTGCTCGAATTTACCGGCAGGTGGATTTATTTTACCAGCTGTCATACAGTATAGGCTACGCAGCTACTCATTCAGCAATTCCCCCGATCGTATCACGTACAACGAAAATTATATATATTATTTACTCATTTAAAAAAAATAACTCCCAATATATACTTCAATCCAGAAAAGTTTAGACTGATATGGCTTTAAAACACATGAAGATAATAAACTTTCATGATGATGAAAAACCGCAATGTCACGTGTGCATGACCGTGATAGAGATGTTCATTTCAAACCAAATGGATATTTTAGTTTCCTTCTTCTGGAAAGCAGGTTAGGGAGCAGCAGCTCATTTGCATTTAAAAATACGAAAACAGCATGCTTTTCTTTCCACTTCATAAGTATAATAAATGATCTGTGGGGTATTTTAAGTTGAAACTTCACATTCTGGGGACACCTGAGACTTATTTATTACATCTTATAAAAATGGGGAATAATAGGTTCTCTTTAAATTATTATAATATTAACTTTAAAAAAAGAAAGAAAAATTCAATGACTAATATTCACACATACATTCCCATATGAAAAAGAAAGACAAAAAATACAAATGAGCTCTTAATGTTTCTCCTAAACAGTTACAAGATTAAATGGAAGTAAGTCTCCTACTGAATTTCGCATTAGAGATTTTGGTGAAGAGCTAAAGTTTACCTGACATCAGTGTTCGGTTTGTTTGATTTGTGTGAAAGCTGTTTTCTGAAACTCAAGCATGCATCAGCAAACCACCCCAATTTGCAGCTGTGGTCTGGGGTACAAGTCATGTGGACATGACCTAAATAACTTGAGGATGAGTAGTTCGGTCTGGTGACGTATCATGTGCCTGTTGAGGTGTAATGCATTTCTCAATGCTGCTTGTCTATTTTGATATTGCTTTTGGTGAACAGGTCGCTCTTGCGATGCATCTGCATCAAGCACAAGTGCCCATTTGTGTGTCCTAACATCTTTTAATAATGGCATAAATATCATATCCAAGTCACTTTGAACAATATCGCTTCTTTTGTAGCAGAAATAAACTGTTGCAGGGAAAGTTAGGTGCCATGCATTACTCATTACAAATGTTTAGGAGTAAAGAGTACATATGCTTATAGTCACATAGAGAATAAAAGTTAATAATATCTTTGATACTACAAAGTAGCCAAAAAGATACTTAAGTACAGTAACTAATTACATTTACTCAAATGCTTTACACCAATGTTAAAGATACCTAATATAAAGTTTGATCTTTAAATGTTCTAAACTGCAAATTCATCATTACAAATGTGTAATTACAAATATATTTAAATACATAACATACAGCAAAAAAGTTTCAATAGAAATGACATTAAAGTACATTTGACAGTACACTCAGACACCAATTGAAGTAATTATGAAATTACATACAAATATGCACTTTAGTCACTTATGTAATGCCCATCCTTATATGTATATCAAGTCTGTAATAAAAACTAAAAACTCTTGATTATTAAAAAAAAAAAAAAAAAAAAGATTATTAAATGTTATAATGTATGGCTCTTAAATAAATACTTATATATAATTAATAATAAAATTAAAAAAAAAAAAATAGTAACAGAAATCCTATTTTCTGTATTTTCTGTATTTTTCTTGTTGCATACTTTCAGTGTGAAACTGTGAATCTGTGAGCTGTGACACTAAGGCATGTTTTGGAAAACAAATCTTACTGTATGTTATCAAGTGTTTCACCACTTTTATTTCTATTTAGCCTAAGGGTTTTTTCCTCTGGGTTTGCAGATGTTTTCTCTAATTAAATTTGGTGGTAAACACATGGGCCAGTCTGTGTTGGTATTGTTTTCACTCTCTGATGTCGCTGATGTGTAACAGGTACTACGCATTGAGCAAATGTCTGTGGCACATGTGTGTTGATCGAGCAGTAGCGAGTGTTTAGCGACCCGTTTGAAGCATCTGATGTCATGTTCAATTGTTTATGATACAGTCTGCTGATAGCACGCGGCATCAGACGCTACATAATCCCTTGGCTCATTTCACACGCACACTGCAGCCCAGATCCCTGATGAGATTGTAATATTCTATAGAGCTGCCAATGTAAAAGAAAAAAAAAAGTAAAATGCTATTTGGCCCTTGTGATTGCAATGGAATTGATTTGCAGCCAGTCAGCTCTCCTAATCTATATAACGTCTTGCTATCGTGAGGGAAAACAAGGACATTATGGTATTTTAGAAATCGGCCTAACCCTGGAGGCAATTTGTTGCATTATAGGCGTCACTTGACTGCCTCGGAAAATGAACTCCACAAAACCTCAGCTGCTACCTTTCACACATTGTTGTCGCATGTGGTGTATCTATGGCGACTGATAATTCTGAGTCATAGAATAGAGCAGAAATAAAGAGAAATTGTCACTTGTAGGACTGGCCGCATCTCTTGCATGTGGCGAGGTGACAGTAAACTGTGTTGATGAGTACGATTCTGCTCCTGTGGTTTGTTATGTCAAATCCATCAGAGCACTGGAGTGGGGCGGCAAGAAAAGAAGAGAAGGGGGGCGGTAATGACATGCTGGGCATAACCAGAGGCTGTCCCGTGAAGGGATCCCACTTTACAGAGGCTATAGAGAGACGAGAGGGATTTGATGGTTGGGAGGGAGTTTTAGCTGTGCTAGAGAGACGGCTAAGGAGAATGAGCCCAGAGCACAGACGCTAAAACACATAATCTCTGTGTGTGTGTGTGTGTGTGTGTGTGTGTGTGTGTGTGTGTGTGTGTGTGTGTCAGCCAATGGATATGAAAGTGGGGCTTGTGATGACTGCAGTTCTGAGAAAAAGCAATAGTCCAGCCCGGATCCATAATCAAACTACAAGCAACAGCTCAAATAAATACAATAGAGTAAAGATACAAGAAAAAAATAAACTGTTATGTTATCAGGTTATTTAGGTATCTAACAGTAGTTTTCAGGTACAGAAATTGAATAAAGAATCAAATGTAAAATAACATTGCATTTGCAATTTACACATACTGTATATGCAATGCATTATAATTATTACAGATACCAAATAAAGTGCTTAAAAAAGAGGCAAAGTTATACAGTGCCCTTAAAGGGACATGGTGATGGGAAAATGTGAGATGGGAGGGAAAAAAAATAAGTTAATGCTTTTGCATTCTCTCGCAAAAGTTTTGCGTTCCACCAAGAAACTTGTGTTTGCTCGCAAACCTTTTCAGTTCTTTGCGAGCGAACGCAAAGTTTCAAAAATAGTGATTAAGACGTGTACAGATCTGAATCTATTCAATGTGTAAGAAGTCATTTTAGAGTCATTAAATTTAAACTTTACTTGAAAATGTTTTAAACCATTTTTGGCTCTTTTTAGGGGGGGCTTCAGCCCCCTGTCTGTCATCTCAGCCCCCTTAAAACTGTAATCTAAATAATCAGGCCAGTGGTGCTTCCTTGAGAAAGTTTATAATTTTAACATGTTTTTAAGTCTTGTCAGTTTAAACGTCTCAGTGATTCTAAGCCATTCAAGCGCAAGATGCTGCAAAAGAGAACTGTCAACTGCGATACTGGCACGCTGTGATAGATAGTTTTCCTCTCAGCACACGAGTACCAAACTTAAACACACAAGTTATCTTCTCGAGCAAATACACACAAAATTAATGTCAAAATGCCTGTTTTGACGAATATCCACGTGTAAACAGGCTTATGTGAACATAAGCAGTTAAGAAAATATCGGATGTGTGTCAATATAAGGTGACCTCATTAGGTGTTATAGTGACAGCAGAATCATATACTGTACCTTCTGTTTAAAAAATAAAAAGAGATAACTCACTGCTCTTAACTAAACTTTTGTAGCTTTAATATTATGTCTTTATTTACTTCATACAGTAATACAGTTTTTACAAGCAGGCCTACTGTAAAGTGTTTGATTTGTATCTTTGTTTTCTTGTATTTACAGTGGGTACGGAAAGTATTCAGACCCCCTTAAATTTTTCACTCTTTATTGTATTGCAGCCATTTGCTAAAATCATTTAAGTTCATTTTTTTTCCTCATTAATGTACACACAGCACCCCATATTGACAGAAAAACACAGAATTGTTGACATTTTTGCAGATTTATTAAAAAATAAAAACTGAAATATCACATGGTCCTAAGTATTCAGACCCTTTGCTGTGACACTCATATATTTAACTCAGGTGCTGTCCATTTCTTCTGATCATCCTTGAGATGGTTCTATACCTTCATTTGAGTCCAGCTGTGTTTGATTATACTGATTGGACTTGATTAGGAAAGCCACACACCTGTCTATATAAGACCTTACAGCTCACAGTGCATGTCAGAGCAAATAAGAATCATGAGGTCAGAGGAACTGCCTAAAGAGCTCAGAGACAGAATTGTGGCAAGGCACAGATCTGGCCAAGGTTGCAAAAAAATTTCTGCTGCACTTAAGGTTCCTAAGAGCACAGTGGCCTCCATAATCCTTAAATGGAAGACGTTTGGGACGACCAGAACCCTTCCTAGAGCTGGCCGTCCGGCCAAACTGAACTATCGGGGGAGAAGAGCCTTGGTGAGAAAGGTAAAGAATAACCCAAAGATCACTGTGGCTGAGCTCCAGAGATGCAGTTGGGAGATGGGAGAAAGTTGTAGAAAGTCAACCATCACTGCAGCCCTCCACCAGTCGGGGCTTTATGGCTGAGTGGCCCGACGGAAGCCTCTCCTCAGTGCAAGACACATGAAAGCCTGCATGGAGTTTGCTAAAAAAAACACCTGAAGGACTCCAAGATGGTGAGAAATAAGATTCTCTGGTCTGATGAGACCAAGATAGAACTTATTGGCCTTAATTCTAAGCGGTATGTGTGGAGAAAACCAGGCACTGCTCATCACCTGTCCAATACAGTCCCAACAGGGACGCATGGTGGTGGCAGCATCATGCTGTGGGGATGTTTTTCAGCTGCAGGGACAGGACGACTGGTTGAAATCGAGGGAAAGATGAATGCGGCCAAGTACAGGGATATCCTGGACGAAAACCTTCTCCAGAGTGCTCAGGACCTCAGACTGGGCCGAAGGTTTACCTTCCAACAAGACAATGACCCTAAGCACACAGCTAAAATAACGAAGAAGTGGCTTCACAACAACTCCGTGACTGTTCTTGAATGGCCCAGCCAGAGCCCTGACTTAAACCCAATTGAGCATCTCTGGAGAGACCTAAAAATGGCTGTCCACCAACGTTTACCATCCAACCTGACAGAACTGGAGAGGATCTGCAAGGAGGAATGGCAGAGGATCCCCAAATCCAGGTGTGAAAAACTTGTTGCATCTTTCCCAAAAAGACTCATGGATCAAAAGGGGGCTTCTACTAAATACTGAGCAAAGGGTCTGAATACTTAGGACCATGTGATATTTCAGTTTTTCGTTTTTAATAAATCTGCAAAAATTGCCAACAATTCTGTGTTTTTCTGTCAATATGGGGTGCTGTGTGTACATTAATGAGGGAAAAAAATGAACTTAAATGATTTTAGCAAATGGCTGCAATATAACAAAGAGTGAAAAATTTAAGGGGGTCTGAATACTTTCCGTACCCACTGTATTTGTGCCATTGCTTGAAATTTGTTCATTCTTGTTTATTTTATTATTGACTGTCAATTGACTGTTGTCTTTAATGTTGAACTTTATATTAGTTAGGCTAGTATTAGTTTTTGCTGTTGATCGTAAACTGGAATCGAGAATTGTGACATTTCACTGGTATCTAAAATGTTGGCATCGTAAGGTTACATACTGTAGGTAAAAAACAACGAAAGCAATAACTTTTTTTATTTAGGCAAGGCCAGCAAATGTTTTGGCAGGGCAAATAAATATATCTTTTTTTTTTTCTTTTTTTTTTTAATTGTATTGACTTAAGCAACCAAGGCTACTTTTGACTTACTATATAGTAATATAGTGGTGTCGATTTAAAGATGCACCACTTAGGCAATGGTGTCTTGCTACATATTCTCACTGAAGGCATAATGTTATGAACTGTGTAATATAAAGATTTCCCTCAACCATTCTGCTTATGAAAAAGTTCATGCTGAAAATATATTGAATTCTGACTGACCGGTCTCATAAGTGCAGTAATGATTCTTTAAGGGTTGGTTGTTATCGTTGATGCTAAGAAATGTTGGAAAAGAGCAGGCGCTCGTCACTCCACAAGGTCAGTGGTCACGGGTTTGTACCTGAAGTGAATAATCCCCAGCTCGCAATAGCCGAGGCATATTCTGTGCTGCCGTTTCACCGGTGTCTTGAGGACGGTGGCAGCTGAGGTCGAAAGCACAGCAAAGCAGCGTGTTTTAGCGAGGCCAAATGAGTGATTACCTCCAACTCCTGTCATAATTCACCATGACCTGAATCTGCCACCGGAGCCTCTCCCTGACTGATCGTAGTTCAGGTGCTCTGCTCTGATGTTAAGTGTAGTTAGACAGAATTGCCTTTATCCTTCACCTGAACAGGGCTTACAAATATGATGTGCAATGCTCACGGTTCAGGTCGGCACTAGGGAGACCTAATTATGCCTGTAATCAGCTTGCTAATGTGTTGAGTTGCCGATCGGCACCAAAAAGTGTGCTTGTTGGAATAGGACATAAATTCCACAGCTGTGACAATAAAAAATTATGTCTAAGTATAAAATGTAAGCACAAAATGATTAGCACAATTAGCTTTTTTTGCTAGTATAAGCAAGAACCCAACAATCTTTTTGTCAGCATATGAATCTAGAATACCATGGTGACCTTCACCTGAAATAATTTCTTGAATCCAGCATATGAATCACTGAGGCACTGTGTTGACCCTTCTGCTGATCTAGGATCAGCCACTGGGACAGAATTGTACTACATATTTATTAGCACTCTGACAGCATTTGTGGCCCAGATTGTAATGCTAACAATAGTAAATACATGCTCGTGCTACTCATGTTTCCCTCCTCGCCCTGGAACGAATGCAGCGTGTCAGCAGTACAATCAAACGTCAGATATTGTTTGCTGTTTTTAGCCTTCCACCATCTGGCTGATTAGAGGGTGTGCAAAAGGAGGGGTGATATAAAGTTCAGTGATTGTGCAACAATGTTGGGTGGGGCTTGTTTTTGTCAATGTGGAATTGATTGGCTGGTTGGATGTTTTGTGGTTTACTATTGGTGGATTTCATGTAAGTAACAGGTTGCCCACCCTCATCATCAGAGATGAGAAGAGATGTTGCTGCAAGAGGGAGGGGAGGTTATTTTGATTAAAGATTACGAGGAACATACATTTTTTTTTTAAAAATGATGCGCACTGATAAATCATTAATAACTGCAAAAGGCCTATTCCATAGAAAACAAGAACTGTCCATTTTGATTTCATGGTGATTAAGAGATTGAGGAATATAAAGTATATAAATGTGTTTACACAGCAAGAAGAAAATATCTTGCTATATCAGAGCAAGTTAAGTTAAAGGTCCAGTGTGTAATATTGAGTAGGATCTAATGACAGAAATGCAATATAATATACATAATGTTTTCAGTGGTGTATAAAGACCTTATAATGAACCATTATGTTTTTATTACCTTAGAATGAGCCATTTCTATCTACATACACCACAGGTCCCCTTACAAGGAAGTCGCCATTTTGCGCCGCCATGTTTCTACAGTAGCCCTAAATGGACAAACTGCTCTACAGAGACTGGCTACTCTCTGCTGTCTCAGACGACGACATCTTTGTCCTGTGTCGGCCAACGTAGCTGCTCTATGTGCTTCGAAAGGGAGGGGTGAGCGGTAGACTGAGCCGTTGGTTGCAATTCGCAACCTCACCGCTAGATGACACTAAAATGTACACACTGAACCTTTCCTATAGTTGATAATATATAGGTATACAGAAATTTAAACGTGTAAGTATACATGTAGTCATTTTTAAACCTTATATATTGATTCTGAAGCATATTTATTATATTACACATTATCTGTATATATATACACACACATTTAAACTAAATAATTATTCAACTAAAATTGCTAATGTGTAAGGTGTTACAATCTTACTGGTAATTAAGCACACGAACGAGGAGATAGAGATAATGGAGTCTTTACTAGAAAATCCAATTGGAGAATACAGGAACATCAGCATTAACACGAACAACCAAACGATACCCGACAACACAAACCACAGAAACAGGAACTTAAATACACAGATGATTGAACTCAAACGACAAACAGCTGAGATGAATGTGATTAATGTCCATGGTGACAGATTGTGGCGGGAAACTAGAACAAAGGAACATGTGACAGATGAAAACAACAAACAGAAAGTCCATGTGAATGTAACATAAGGGACTAGGGGTATATTTATATAAAAATATATAAATCATATAATATGATCAAAATAATAATCACTAAAAGTCAGATGATTTTGTCTTTAATGACCTTTAATTTTAAGTAAGAGATACTGGGAGAGTGAATTTATTGTGTCAGACGTGTGTCACTTTTCTCACAGCTGATTGGTCCAGTTTCAGTTTGAGATCCCCTGGAGCAGGTTAGCCGTGGTGTGAAAGTTACTATGGCAGTGAACACCGCTAAAAGCCAAACCACTTTCATGGTGCCTAAAACCTATGGTTGGCACAAACTAAACTGAAACATAACTTGGCTATCCACCTAAACGTGCTTCATGGTATGAAAGTGAAAGTGACATGTGAGGGCCAAATTTGGTAACCCACACTCGGAATTTGTCCTTTGCATTTAACCCATCCAAGTTTGTACACACACATTAGGAGCAGCGAGTAGTGAACACACATGCACACACTGCAAACTGTCGACACACACACCCGGAGCAGTGGGCAGCCATTTTGTTGTGGTGCCCGGGGTGCGATTGGGGGTTAGGTGCCTTGCTCACGGGTACCTCAGTCATTTCCTGTGTTGAAAATTGAACAGCAACCTTTGGGTTATCAGTCTGATTCTTTAACAAATTAGGCCACAACTTCCCAGAATAGGCGCCAGGATAAAAAATTTGGTTTGGCACAGACATTTGAAGGAAAATTTAACTAGCGGATTCAATAAATGCTAACTTGTTAATTGCTAACACAATGCTTTGATCGCATTAGCAAAGCAATTACTGAATGAATACATCAATACAGAGCGTTCTACTCATATCAGTTCTCAAACATAGCTCATGCTCCATTTGTCACTATGATGGTAACCCTCAAAAATCCCCCAAATAACAGAAACTCTTCTAAATTAGCATAGCTAAACATTAAAGGTACAATGTGTAAATATAATATACATAACTATGTTTTCAGTGGTGTATAAAGACCTTACATAATGAACCCTTATGTTTTTATTACCTTAGAATAAGCCATTTCTATCTACATACACTGCGGGTCCCCTTACATGTTAAGTTGCCATTTTGCGCCGGCATGTTTCTAGTCCTAAATGGACAAACTGCTCTACATAGCGCGTTTGCTTGCCTGGCTACTCTCTGCTGTCTCAGGCAACCACATTTTTGTCCTGTGTTGGCCACTGTAGCTTCTTTATATTGCAATTCGCAACCTTACCGCTAGATGCCGCTACAATTTACACACTGCACCTTTAAACACTACTAAATCTCCCACTTAACATTAATCTTGCACAAAAAAATCATTATATAACACTTACTTTTAACATTTACTCTCCCTTTCGAGTGTCATGGCAAAGCGTAAATTTAAGGTAAATTTAAGTTTGTCTAAATTAAAAGAAACAAGTTCATAAAACTCAAAACAATGAAACAATTCAGATTACTTAAAATGTGTCCGATTACTTAATGTGACTCGAAAGAAAAAAAAAGTTCTAAATACTCGTAAAAGGTAATTTGATTGAACTAATGTATTTAATTTCAGTTTACCCTACTCAAACCAATTAATTATTTTGAGCATTAGGGTTTACAGTGTAACACAAGAACACATTAAAAGGATAGTTCACCCAGAAGTAAAAATTCTGTCATCATTTGCTCACCCTCATGTAATTCCAGACTGTGTATGACTATGTATTTCATGTAATGAAAGTCATTGGGGTCCAGTGTGATTTAGACATCTACTTTCTTCTTAAAAATATCTTCTGTTGCATAATTAACATCAGAATAAGTATACTGTATTTATATGTTTCTGGCCTAACACGATACTGCGTACTGAGAGCTCAGAAAAGTGTTTGGGACGAGTAAAAGATACAGTCTTGGCTTCCCAAGTCCCAGGTGGCCATCTTTCATCCCACAAGCCACCCTGTGAATGCTGTGAAGAGAGAGAGTCGATATCCTTGACATCTGCTCCCTCACCCAGGGAGTCTGGCCACTGTCCTGTCCTGAGCCCCTGCAGCGGAGCGAAGAGCTCTACTATTCACAGCCGCACACACAAATACACATGTGTCAGGTGCTAACAGTATACCTGCATTGCATCTGACAGCACACCACCAGCACATTTCCCCAACCTCTTCAACTGAAGAGCAATTGCAAAAAAATTAAAGGTTACGCAGGTTAGTTGGGTTGGAAATATCACAGCCGCCCATCTGCAAGGTGCGAGTCCTGGTTATTTGAACTGCGCTTGGCCTCCAGAAAGTTATCTTTGGGGAAATGAAGAAAGCCTAAGTAGTGGGTAAATTTCCTTAGTGTGCAGTGGGCCAACAAAAGAAAAGCCTTGCTGCGGATCAATTTGTGCAGTCAGGTAAGAAAGTGCCCAGAGGAGGGTGAAGCAGGAAGTCTTCAAGAGAAACAAACCTGGTACGAAAAATAACTTTTTTAGGCCCTGAATGCGCATTAGCGTGTCATTTTTAAGTCATTCATGATCATTGAACAGTAGTATGTACATGCTAGCTCACTTGAGTCTCTAGCTGTGATGTGTACCACTGCAGAAGAGTGGTAATAGTAATATTGAGCGGTCATTAAGGTGGGAGTGAGGCCAAAACAGTTCTCGCTGCTGGGATGTGTGGTACGTTATGCTACCTACGCACTGCTGAGCCCAGGCTTCTTTGTTGTTGATAAAGAAGGAGTAGGAGTGTAAGTGTAGTTGAAGAATTAGATGCCGTTAGCATGTGCTTATCGCTGATCTAAGCTTTAGAGAGTAGAGGATGCATTGAAAGGGTCGGGTATTGACATGTGCGTGTTAAAAAGCGAGTCGTGAATCTCAGCACATTCAGATACACATCTAGACACAAACGTGGGTGTAGATTATAGCTGTGAATGTTTCAGCCGAGTGGATGAAATTGTGTTGCATTCCTCTGCCCATGACCATCTGTGCCCGTGTTTGTGTAATGATTAGGTTTAATCATATTCTGCATTCTGTGTTGCTTTGGCAGATGTGATTATCGGAGATCAATGCAAACAAACTCTGGGAAAATATTTAGACCTAAACAGGTTACGCTGGTTATTAAAGTATTTTAATTAAAGGGTCACAATCTCCAGATAATGACACAAGGCTTCTCATCTTTTTAAATGTGACTTTATAATAAGGTTGTCAATTGATTACATTATACTGAATGACATACATGGGATACTGATTAATTAATCACAAATAAACTCATATATAAATATTTGCCAAGAAAAGATAATTCACAGATATTGTTTTGGCAGACAAGTAAATCATTAAAAAAGACAAAAGGTGTCTTTAGAATTCAATATGTTGTTTTTTCACTGAGTCCACAACAATCCATTTTGTTTAAAAAAAAAAAAAATGTAGTTAGATGCCATTCGTACAAAACACATTCTTTCATCTGCAGTATTTTTTTAATTAATGGTCTTTGTATATATGAGTCAGACTCATGTCTTTGGTCAATGTGTTGCGTCTTGCTGTTTTTTCAGTGTCTCACTCCATTAGCATTGTATTTTAAGACACAGTGCCAAGTTTAAACATGTTCTCAAGACCTGTGCTTTGTGTTTTCTTCTGTTCAGCTCTGTTTTGCTATTTCTGACTGCAAAAACATCATATATTAACAGCAAAAGTTTATTAAAAAAGTTAATTTATTTTGCCATGTTAACCATGAATATAACTGAGCCTAATTAAATCTGATTGGTGGATAGATGTTTGCTGTATCTGAAATCACTTGTTCATTCACTGATTTCTTATAGGAAATACTGTATAGTGCACTATATAGAGAAACGGAGTGATTTTGTAAACTGAAGAAAATAAAAAGTCATGCTGTTTGTTCCACTGTTGTGCAAAAATTGAGTCTCCCTGGGGGGTAGCAGGGGGTAGCTTTTTGTCATGCCTAATCAAAAGTCCATCAGGGTATCTTGTTCTTGCTAATCAAAATAGCCTTTCACCTTTCCAGTTATTCTTTTGTAGCAGTGGAATAGAGCTGTATGATTGTGGATTAATTGAGAGTCATACAGTGGCTGAGAGAGCTCAACGAGCTGCAACTGAAGAAAACATGCAAATCAAAAATAACGCCAGAGAATTAAGAAAACATCTTCATCGTTTTAATAACACATGCTGCAAATACAGAAACTTTCTGCAAATACTCACAACGCACATACGATCAGGATGTTAAGATGTTGCATACATGTGTTTTCTTCAGTTTTGTTTCAAATAGAGATCACGATTCACCCAGCATTCTGAATAGACAACTAAACAAAATAACATGTCATTTATTAGAAGTTCTGACAAAATACTATTTGCTGCAGTCTTGGCTACAACCAAGTTACTTTCAAAAGGTGATTTGCTCTATTTTGATTTTGTCAAAGGTTTAATAGACAGTCGAATCGTTGTCATTTAGGAATGAGATTGCATGGGTGTTTGAATCAAGATTGCGATCATTTAACAATTAATTGTGCAGCTCTACAGTGGTAGCTTGTTGTAGCTATACTTTATCTTGTTACACCCTGTTTGCTGGGTCATGCTAACATCAAATACAGTTTGGAGACCAGGATACCCTGCTGGAAAAAGAAAACCAGCTAAAACCGACCTAAGCTGGTTGACTGTTTTTAGCTGGTCTCCCAAGTCTTGTAAGGTTGGACTGCTGGCTGCTTTTAGAGGGGTTTTGTGCACTTTTCAGATAGTCAGACTGGGAGACCAGTAACTGTAAGAGCAGCCAAACAGCTTAGGCTGATTTACTGCAAGGTAATCAGTAAGCACTAAGCTAGCAGACAAGCTTAGCGTTAGCTAACACAAAAAAGGCAAGTGTTTAATTTGGCCATGTATAGCCTTTTTCAGATTATGTGGTTTATTTCTAAGACATTAATGTGTAATGTGTAATGAGTACCCACAGAAAGTCAACAACTACTCCTTTACTCATACTAAATTTAAAACATTAAATTAACAGTCCTTCTTTATAATCATTTATTCCTGATGTGAAACTTTGTCCAAAAATAATTTTTTCTTCTCTTGCTGCAGGACTGTTTCATCGTGCCATAATCCAGAGTGGCTCAGCATTGTCCAGCTGGGCCGTCAACTACCAGCCGGTTAAGTACACAAGGCTGCTGGCAGAGAAAGTGGGATGTAATGTGCTGGACACTTTGGACATGGTAGATTGCCTGAGAAAGAAGAGCGCTCGTGAACTGGTGGAACAAGACATCCAGCCGGCGAGATACCACGTAGCGTTCGGTCCAGTCATTGACGGCGATGTCATTCCCGATGACCCCGAGATCCTGATGGAGCAGGGCGAGTTTCTCAACTATGATATCATGCTGGGTGTCAACCAGGGTGAGGGTCTGCGCTTTGTGGAAAACGTTGTGGACTCTGAAGATGGTGTCTCGGGCAATGATTTCGACTTTTCGGTCTCAGACTTTGTGGACAGTCTATACGGTTACCCAGAGGGAAAGGATACACTACGAGAAACCATTAAGTTCATGTACACGGACTGGGCAGATAGAGACAACCCTGAGACGCGGCGTAAGACTCTGGTGGCGCTTTTTACTGATCATCAGTGGGTGGAGCCCTCAGTGGTGACGGCAGATCTTCATGCCCGATATGGGTCACCCACCTACTTCTACGCCTTCTACCACCACTGCCAGAGCCTGATGAAGCCTGCTTGGTCAGACGCGGCCCACGGAGACGAGGTGCCCTACGTCTTTGGTATTCCCATGATTGGTCCGACCGACCTCTTCCCCTGCAACTTCTCCAAAAATGATGTCATGCTCAGTGCTGTTGTCATGACCTATTGGACAAACTTTGCCAAAACTGGGTAAGTGCGTACATTACAACATGCAAAAACTCTAATGCCCATATTATGCTCATTTACAAGTTCATACTTTTAATTTTGGGGTGTGCTCCAGTTTGTTGTGATTGGTCAACCGCTTAGAGTTGTGTTGAAAATGTAAAATCCCTTACCATAATCGTTTTTCAGCTCCTGAGTCTTCATGAGCAGCTGTAAACAATATGATATCTTTGGTAACTCATCAGTAGTGGAAGTCCATACATTGTTTTTGCACTTGCAGTGAAAAAACAGTGTCTCCTCAACAATAGTGAAATCACTTAGCCAGCTTTTCATGAGGGCGGGTCAAAGCAAGCAACATGGTGTAGCAAAGTCACGGTAATAATGGCAAGACTACAAACTACAGGTGTTCATGTACAATATCATGATACAAGAATGTAGGGCTGCCCTCAACTAAAGATTGTTCTAGTTGACTAGTAGTCATTCATTTAAGCAATTAGTCGACTAATTGCACGTTTATATTAATAAACCATATAAATCATGATAATGAGTCTTTAATCACCTATATACAATACATAGCCTTATCAGCTCTCAAATGCACGCAAAACTTGAAGTAGCGCACTGGTAAGAGTAATGATTATGAATGTGGTGTGAAAAAAACAAAAGGAGAGCGTATGAACATTTTAATAATTTATTGATAAACTAGTGTGTTTTAAGTTGCAGAGATGAAGTCGACGATGCTAACTCATCATCTCAGCAGTAGTGGACACGCCTATATGCACGTTTCATACAGATTATTGCATAATCTGGGAATATTTTTTTAGATTTGAATCGATTCATTTAAAAGCAGACATTTCAAGCTTTCCATAGAAAGATTTCTCACGTCTGTGAGGCAAGTATACGCTAAGCTTCGGTTTCGTTTTTGTGATGCGTTCAAGTTCACTTGAGACAGAGATGGCAGAAAGCGCATCCTGTTTGTTTTCATTATGTTACAAAAGCACAACGTTCTGTTGTTATTGTGAGTTTAAAGAAATAAAGGCAAATAATTTAGTTTCCAATGTTGAATTATTCTTATCTGTATGACCAAAACTGAAGGAGTATTTTAAGTTAAATGCAAGTGATTTCACCAGTGCCTCCATGTCATGCAGTAAGCGCGCTCACCACACAAACAATTGGATATGCGCCAAATAAAAGTGTGCATTTATATAGGTTAACATTAGAGTGAGCGACTTGTAAAGTTGCTACTACTTACGTTTCAAGCCATATTTGAGGTTGATGAATGATAGGCGAATGTGTGGATTTCCTGCCGTTAATAACTCTGGATTTTTTTCTGCGACTAACCGACTAATAAACTTTTGGTCAACTAACGGTTAATCGACCATTTAGGGGGCAGCCCTACCAGAATGCCAATAATCGACCACTAAATCAGAATAAACAATTTTGATTTTTATGTATCACTAATGTGCAATTGAAAAAAAACATACATTGTAAGTACCACTCATTGAGTATGTCTGTTGTTGTTTGCCTTGAGGAAAATCTGTTACTGAGTAGCATTGTTTACAACATACTGTATGAATGGGACTTGAGACCCCATGCAGAGAGAATTATCAGTGGAACTTATCGCATTTCTGCCCCTCAGCAATATCGATCAAAACCCCTCTCTTCAGTTGATCACTGCCACCCCAGGTGACCGCATCCCCAACAACGCCTCCTCCCTCGCTCTCCCCTCTCCTTCCTGCTCAATCCCGCCCAGAGCACAAAGCATTATAGATCTGTATGAGGAGTGCTTGTAATCAGCTCTAACAACACAAATCTAATTTGACAACTGCTGTTACTGACAAAAATTGATTGGTCATGCTGATGCTTCTCCACTTTTACCAGTCACAATAAAAATGACACTCCTTGACTTTTAGAAATCATTCTTAACTGTTAAGGGCACACTAGGTGTAGCTAAAAATAACATACACAAAGTGGAAATGCTAATGGCGAACAGGTACCGCAGGCTATTTTTTTACACTGAATGCTCAATGCAACATTCTGCAAGCTTATCAGAGGACTTTTCAGAACAACATCTGTCCAGAAAATGTCAAATTAGCTCAAGGGCATGGGACATTTGTACGCTAAACTCCCCCATAGGGTAATAACTTTCTCAGTTATACTGCCAGATTTTCTCTGAAATTGTTTGACTAGTTCAGTTTGTTATTTCTGTGTTGATGTATTTCCTATTAGGGCTGAGTAGATTTTAATTGATAATCATTCTGAATCGATATTGTTCCTTAAATCCCAAAATTGATCTTTTAGTCTATGCCGTTTTAAACTGATGAATGAACAAAATGCACCATCCAATACACATCACAATAATCTTTGTGCTTTGTTACTTTAAATATTCAACAGTCTCAGTTTTTAAATTGTCAGTTTTGACGCTTTTAATGTGGCGTGACAGATCGCTGTATCACGTGAACCGATCATCTCTTCTTCTTTACTACTAGTTACAGCATGAAATAAACATGAATGAATAGCAGAAGGTATGTTGAAAGATACAGTACTTACTAAAATGTATTATGTCTCATGTAATCGCTCAATCAGTGTTTCAACCGTGGAAAGAAGTCAATAAAACAGCTTGTAAACAATGTCACATAATGTTACATTTACCTCAGAAAAGCCATTCAACGTCCAAAGCTTGTTAGTTAGCTAGGGAAAAAAACTCTATATTGGAGCATTTTGCTAAATAAATGCACTATATTATACTTTATTTTTATTTATATTACACTATATTCACTGTTTGGATTTTAATAGGCAAATACTTAAGAGTCTATGGATGGATCATTATTATAGTGATTATTATGTTTCTAGCATGTTATATGTTTGGCAACGGTTCTTTTAACCCTAAAAGATGGAGTGTGTAGCTTTTCATTTCTTAAACAACCATGTATTATGATGTATTATGGCCATATTCCAGGATGACAATGTCAAGATTCATCAGGCTCAAATTGTGAAAGAATTGTTGGGAGGGAGCATGAAGAATCATTTTCACACATGAATTGGCACTGACCTTAACCTCAGTGTAAGTTTTTGGGTTGTGCTGGAGTAGACTTTACAGAGTGCTCACCTCTTGCATTGTCAATACAAGATCTTGACCAAAAAATGATGCACCTCTCAATGGAAATCAATGTTGTGATGTTATTTCCATCAAGAGGTGCATACATTTTTGGTCAAGATCTTGTATTGACAATGCAAGAGGTGAGCACTCTGTAAAGTCTACTCCAGCACATCCTAAAAACTTTCAATGAAATTAAGGTCAGAGGTGTCAATTCATGTGTGAAAATGATTCTTCATGCTCTCTGAACCATTCTTTCACAATTTTAACCCTGGTGAATCTTGACATTGTCATCCTGGAATATGGCCATGATGAGTCTTCCTACATGGTTGTTTAAGAAATTAAAAGCTACACACTCCATCTTTAAGGGTTAAAAGAACCGTTGCCAGACATATAACATGCTAGAAACATAATAATCACTGTAATAATGATCCATTTATAGATTCTTAAGTATTTGCCTATTAAAATCCAAACAGCGACTACTTTTTTTTTCTTTTTTTGGTCGGGCAGTGTATTTTTACTGTTAGTGATTTGTTATTTAATGTATGTTTGAATGAATCTGTCATGAAAACAAGTTATGACATTCACCATTTAAATGTTTGTTTTTCAACAACTAATTGGTGTACAAACATAATTATAGGCCTATCATTAAATATAAAAAAACTGCCTTGTGTGCAGTTTAAATGTTTGTATACTTTTATATTTTAGTATTGATTATATCTATAAAAAAAAAAATAGAAAGTGGATTTAATAGTTAGTTGTTATTTTAACCTTTAATATAATAATAATGTACCAACTGACGGGATTCCCTATATAGTTTACAGCTTTATTTGAGAGATTTTGTTTCCTCTGTATTATACCTGATATATTGCAGTCAAATTGAATCAAAATCTGTGCAAAACCCTGTATTATGTCTTATACTAAAACAGGAAATAGGCTAATTTCTTCTTAAAATAGCCATGAGTTTATGCCATGGCCTGCAGATCACACTTTACTTGTACTATGGATGAAAAAGATACATTCAAAACAAACTTTTTGCAACCACTTGATGGTTAGAATAGGAAATAAAGTGCAAAGGAAATAAATCACTAGCTACTTTCTTCTGATTGTCAAAGACAGATGGTGTTTTCAATTTACAGGACGAGAACATTCTCATTGTAGAGAACATTTTATTGGACAAAAAAAAAAAAAAAACACAAGCCTGCAAGATGAGTCATCAATATTTTGGTCCATTTTGTCATAAGAGAAAAAACTAACTTGTACATTTCTATATCTGTTTATGTGCAGTATTAGTGTACATTGTCCATTTTAATCCATTATCATATTGATGACCTCAAATGTAATTTCCAATTTACAAAATTTCCAGATTCCAATTTCAGTTTTATAGTTTCTTGAACATATTTTAACATGAAGACAAACCCATCCCCTATATCTAGCCTTAAAAACACACTGTCCATAAAATAATCAGCCAACACATTTTTAAAAGCATCCTCTCAGAAATACTATTATGTAAAGATTATTTATTACATGACGAACAGTGTATCCTCTTGCAGTCATTCATCTAATGGCTTTCAATAGAACTGGCATTATAGAATCAGTTTCAGGCACTACTGGTGTGCTGAGTTTCGGATATTACAGCCCATAGAATTGCTGTATTGTGAGGAGCGGATTATATAGGATACTGCTTAACAGTCGGCTTGTACAGAACAAAGGATTAGATGCAAGGATAATGAACCTCTCAATCGCATAAAATATACACAAATCATTATTTCCATCTTAACTAGCAAATTCTCTGGTTTAGTCCTGATGCATGTTGGGATACAGCCAGAAATGTGCACTACAGCATGTGAAGTGTGCTTATAGCTTCTCCGTGTGATGACCTAGATAGCGTTCACTGGCATCTCTCTAAATTGGACACTTGTACCTGAGCCGGATACATACGTAAATATGGAACCTAGAGTGGACTAGGTGAACATTACATTAAGCTTGTGCCGCTTAATGTCAACAGCATGTATCATTCCCCAAAGCTAAATTCTTCTTTCCGCTTCATGGTGCTTACAAGCAGTGTTTTTCCCCCTGCAGTTGGAATACAACATAAAAAACAACCATTAACTGTGAAATCTGGGTAGAAAGACATGTTTGACAAAAGACTAGGGTAAGTGAAGTGACAAAGTAACAAATGTTCCCTTATTGGATGCCAAGCCTGAGTATGAGTCCCACATATAGGCTAATAGATACAGTATATATTCTCCATAAATATGTGTAGACTATTTGGGTCAATCTGCAGTAAGTATTGCAGCCCAAGCAATGTCATAAATCAAGTAATAGACTATAAAAATACATAATAAACTGAATATTATATTATATTATATTATATTATTAAATAAAAACATATATACAAATATTAAAATCGCTGTATTAAAGGATATGTATTATATTAAAGTGTATTATATTAAATATATTCTGACGTTAAAACCTGTGCCAATTAAATATGCGGATGATCTGTGGTGGAGACCCCTAATAGGAGCAGCTGGAAGTGTGACAGATATTAAAATGTTATATAATTATCATCAAAACTATTAGCTAATACAAAAAAAATACAATTTTAAAATATTAATATAAAAAAACTTCACTAGGTCCTGAAAAAACTGCATGTCCACAGCCACACTTTTTATATTTGATGACATCATTTCAAATTTCACAGGAAAGAAAAATTATCCTGATTTTTATGAATAATATTTGTTCAGGAATTCAATGTCTATGTCTCTTTTAAAACCTAAACAGTAATACGTTTTTGAAATGTCTTCTATATGAAGGGGGTTTTACAAACATATGGTGCACTCTTAAAAATATGTTCCAAAAAGGAATTTTCTGTAGAACCTTAGTGAAAAGTTCTTAAATTAACCCTATAGAACCCTTTTCCAATATAAAGAACCTTTTGTAGAAAGGAAATGTTCCATGGATGTTAAAGTGCCCCTATTATGCCTTTTTTAAGGGTCCTAATATTGTTTTGGGAGTCTCCTACAACAGGTTTACATGCATGCAAGGTCAAAAAACACTTTCGTTTTATTATAATATACACTTAATTTCACCTCAGTTCACCAAAGATTGGTAAACGATTTGTTTGAAGCAGTTCAATGAATCAGTCTCTCTAAACCCCTCCTTTCCGTGAGCCTACACTGCTCTGATTGGTCAGATGGCCCACTCCTTTGTGATTGGTCTACTGCGTGCACCACGCGCCCATTGCCATAACTGAATGACAGCTATCAATTCGCAAGACATTGTATACAATGTATGGACAGAAAAGATAGCATTGATTTTACCGTATCAATTCGAGCCCGAGTCCAACGATGAAACATCTGAAGTAGTCAATCAACCAGAAACTGATTCGCAATCACGACTGGAGTACGGCGTTTCTATATGGTAAGTATCTTATAAATATTTATTTATTAGACGTGATAGCAGCGTCACTGTTATACTTTATGTAGGTGCACCTGTGGGAACTGTATCAGAATGCCAAGCGAAGCTGAAAACCTCTAACATAAGATAAACATTTAGGCCAGATGTGTATGCAGACTTTTTCGTCATAACTATTAACAAAGTAAAAAATGGCTATATCATTGTTTGACATTACTGTGACGAGCAGGGCGGGCGAGAACCGTGAAGAAATGGCGTTAACACTCGCCCGTCCTGCTCGTCACAATTACAATGAGTGTTTACTGTTTACAGAGTGAATACTTCAACTAGTTAGTGCGGACTAGCATCTTAACATCGTATTACAATACAGATAGAGCTTCACTTTACTTTAATAATAAAAACGCAGAGGAAAAAAAATACAGTTATGTAAGCGAACCGAGCCCACGGTTATGTTAGCCACGTTAGCCGAGCACATACGTGAATAGCTGATAATGCATTACACTTTGTAAACAAAAGTCGTGCTCCATCCTTGATCATTACTCCAAGTAATAAGACTGCATTAATCTGCAGATTTTTAGATAATATTGGACCCACATCTGAATAGCAGAACTACAAAAACGTGAGTTAGCTGGTTAGCAGGAGACAGACTAGGGTGTACGTTACACAACATAACATACAAAACAACGAATCCTGAACGATCGCTAGAAAACATAAACATCGATTATCAATCATACTTACAGGTTGAGATTCAGAGGAGTAAGCTGGTCCAAATAAACTGGTCACTGATTCATATTTTAAGACCAAGCGTTTTGTGAATCCTGCGTTAAACTCCCTGAAGCAGTCGTCAGTAAAATGACGGGAACACAACAAAAGATTGAACTGCTATGGTATTGTTAAAAAAAAAAAGAATTTTCCCTAGCGTCTGCGCACGCAATAAGTGGGCGGGCAATATGCTAATGTTTCGTTGTGACGTCACAACGAAACGGCTTGGGATTCGTTTTACAAATGACTCGTTTAATTGACTCAGAGTCGACTCTTACTTTTGAGAGACAATAACTTTATATACGGTACACTTTCAGCTATGTTACACACTAAATGAAAAGAAAATTTTCAAAATCCATAATAGGGGCACTTTAAAGGTAATTCATAGAAATCATAGTTGCCATAGTTAAAGAACCTTTATTTTTAAGACTGTGAGTCTGACAGCTCTAAGGTGTACATATTTCACAATTCAACAAGTCTTTTTGAAGAAAAATCCACTTAATATAGATGTTCAATCTATCTTTGGGACAATTATTAAAAATCATTAGGCTATGAAATGAATGGAAGGACAGTGGTAAAATGCTGCCAAATGTAGTACCATTAAATTGAATTCGAATCTCCAAGGCTTTTTAGACATTTTCTCAGCTGGTTTCTAACAGTAAAAGTGTAATAAATTAGCACCCTAATTAAGTTCTCAAGTGTTAACCAGTGGCCATTGGTCCTGCAGAAGAACAAAAGCATCCAAGAACCTTCTTCACACTTGATAACTGAATTGTTGGTGCATATCGCCTTTGTTCAGGCTACAAATGGACCCGAAATGCTGCTGTCTGCATTTCTATAGAGATTGTTGCGTTAGCATTTGATGGACAGGGGCTGTTTCCTCTGTATTCTTCTACTGTGTCATTCAGCCTCCAGTCAAACAGCCCATGCTGTGCTAAGCCAGAGACATTGCTGAGCAGAATACTGTTGTGCTTTTCCTTTTGCCCTCCTCTTTTTTCTGCATCTCCCTTCATGCTTTCTTGTAACAAGAACACAAGCCACTCTCAGAAATGCTAAGGCCTGCTGGGAATCCAGATATTTCTGTTTGAAAAGCCCATGTTTTTTTATGCTGCTGTCCCTTGCGGAGACATTCGCTATTCCACCCCAAGAATAAAACATGATTAATCAATAATCAATAAGCCATGATTAATAAATAAGATTTAGCTGCGCACATGCCAGCTCGACTGTAATCGCTCAATGATTTGACACGGCCTGCATTTCGTGTTTTATCAACGTATTTATATTGACGTCTGTCTTATTGAAATTCTGTTGCCTATACCTCGTCTGAATGGCAAACAGATGGTCATTAACTCATTCTGTCTTGTTGTATCTGCCTCTTGATTGTGAAAACAAAAATAATAATTTCAATGCTGCATGTTAATGAGCAGTTTCCCTTACCGCTACACCCAGACGGAAATGGAGTCTCTTGAACATCAGTTGACCCTGCACCCAATCTCTTTCTGTGGCTTTGAGCTAAATTGCTTCCCGCATCCGCTTGTTTTGTCTTTCCTTAGACTACTGCGAGTCCACTTGGGAATTAAAAGGGATTGTGTTCGGTTTGTGTAACAGTCTCACAGCCCATTCAATTAAGTCTAGCACTTGATATCGTACAGGACAGGGATTTTCAGCTCTGGCCCTTGAGATCTACTTTCCTGCAGAGTTTACCTCCAACCCTGATTAAACTCTAAATGCAACTTTCTAGTAATCCTGAAGACCCTGATTAGCTTGTTCAGGTGTGTTTGATTGGGGTTGGAGCTAAACTCCGCAGGAAGGTTGACTTTGAGGGCCAGAGTTGAGAACCCCGGCTGTATATCTCACAGATATGCAGATTTGCTTTAGAAAAGGTAAGGAAGCTGCATAGGATTTTGAGGGGCCCTGGACGCCTATGATGAAGAGGTCGTGCTGCATGTCGAATGTAATGAGCACCATCAGAGGAGAGCCGAGAGAACAGAGCCGGACAGCAGTCAGGACACATGTTGACCATCACCCACCCGATCAATAGCAGTCATAATGAAGAGTGCACAGGGGCCTGTGTCCTCCAGCTACCCATATTACTTCAAAGTCATTGCCTTCTTTTTGGGTTACTGATGGAAAATCTCCCTGACAGTGACGTAGAGGTGCTAATATATTTCAAGATTGTTTTATTTTGTGTGTGTGCGTGTGTTATGGTTCAGTATTTGAGCCTAATTTAAAAAATAAATAAATAAATGAATATACACTTTTTTTTTCTTTTTTTTTTGATTGGTAGGGGTGTGCGATATTGACAAAAAAATATATATATCTTGACCTGTTCTAGGATTTTGTGAATGATCAGATGCTGAGTGTGTGCTATTGTGCTGGTATCTTGGCAGGATTAGGACTGCCGTGGACAGCTGACTCCTAAAGTTTTTGTTGTTCTTTATATTCTGTGCAGTAGTTAGTTCACAGCAGTGACAGAAATTACATTTTCAAATAGGTTCAAATTTATATTTACCTTTTATCTGCATTTTACCATTTTTAAAAAATGTTCTTACCTAATTAAATGTAGCCTATGCATCATGTATTATGTCAAATTATTTCACTTAATCAATAAATCAATTAGAATAATAAGATACTATGGAACTGTTAGCAATTAAATGAAATCAGTATCAACTAAATCTGTCTCTGCGATGCAGAGAAAAAACAGAAGCTGCATCTGAAGTAGCATTTAGACTGTTTAATGTAGCTCACAGGTGACATAAATGCATTTAACCTGCAGTTAATGCATAAATAATGTTTTGATGTTTTAAAAATAAAATGTTGATATATTAAATTATTTTAAAATCAAAAAGATAGTTTAAATATGAAACTAAAACCACCAGTAGGTGGCGGCAAGTCACTGTTAATGAGCGAATCATTAGCCCCTTTCACACAGAGATTCCGGAAAATACCCTGACAATGTGTCCTGGGATTTGTCCCGGGATCGTTTGATTTTGGTTCATTCACACTGCCAGTGATTTTCTGGAAACTGTGCGAGCATTCACACGCATCCTGTAAAGATCCTGTAAAGACACGTGACATTGATATGATGTGTAATGTCTCCACAGCGTCTTAAGTTTGCTTATGATCTGCAATTTCTCTCTGCAATTACGCTCGTGCATTTTTTCTTCTGATTCAATCATAAATTAGCGTATCGCATACTATTCCATAAGCTGGCAAACGATTTCATCTTCAGCGTCATCACTGCGACACACCCCTTACAGCAGTGGTTCCCAAACTTTTTGAAGTGGAGTACCCTCTGATGCATTTACCATCCTTCTGCGTACCCCCTCTCTTCCACTTAGACTGCACCTTTTCCATTAAAGGGAACCCCTGGTGTTAAGACTTGTATGGCTTAATATAACGTAAATTATGTCTCTTACTGAAATATGTAGTAGAAAACCCATAAAAGATTTATGTTAAAAAATCCATGACATATTTGGACAATGGCCGATTTGGCCACCCAGCGCCATTTTGTTTAGGTGCTCAGTGCGTTCTATGTCGATGACGTCAAATAGTTGCACTCACTGAGCTTCTGACACTGTCCTATTGTTATTTTTACTGCAGCACAACTCAGAATGTAATATACATTGTGCAGCTTTTGGTTGTAATTTTCAGTCAATGAGCCACAAGAGAAGCGATTTAAGTCTTTACTGCTTTACTAGCGATAAGAGGATAAAAGAATGGGAAGTTGTGAAGAATGTGGACGAATGAAACTTCCTAACTGCGTCCTTGTTCTCTTCACTTTAGCCCTGATGCCTTTGATACTTTTCATCCGTATGTTTTTGTGCAAGGGTAATCTAGTAACACATACAGGTCTTAATATCCGCGGGGTTCCTTTTAAAACACGATCAGCCTTTTCAATTTGAGCCAGAGCGCAAAATTAGTGAGGATGAAAACATCGAAGACGTGCGATGTCTCTGTGGCTGTTTGAACTACTGTTGCATGATTGACGTGTTAAAATCATCTGATATGTCACCTGAATGCATTACACACAGTTAAACATGCTGAGAAGATACTGTTTTATGCGATCACAGATATCCTGTGCATCACGGCACACACAAGCTTTGAGGCAGTCTGTCTCAATCGAAATGTGTTATAGGCTGCCCACGACAGGCGCAGCATTTTAGTTAAAGCATACAATTATATCCATCGGCAACTGTAAGCTCTTTCAGCTGTGGTCTACTAAAAGCCTCAAAGGCACCAAGGCTAAAGTGAAGAGAACAAAGACACGGATCTTTATTTTTTTTATTCGTCCACATTTTTCACAACTTCCCATTCTTTTCTCCTCTTATCGCTAGTAAAGCAGTAAAGACTTACATCGCTTCTCTTGTAGCTCATCAACTGAAAATTACAACCAAAAGCTGCACAATGTGGCATCGTATATTATAGTTGTGGTAAAAAAAAAAAAGCAATGGGACAGCGTTATAAGCTCAGTGAGTGCAACCATTTGACGTCATCGACATAGAACGCACTGTGCACCTAAACAAAATGCCGCCGCCCTTTGTCCAAATCGGTCCAAATATGTCATAGATTTTTTTAAATAACGTAAATCTTTAATGGGTTTTCTACTACATATTTCGGTAAGATACATAATTCACGTTATATTAAGCCATACAAGTCTTAACACCAGGGGTTCCCTTTAAGGGACAATATTTGCCCCCTAAATTGACTTTCCATTGCATTTATTGTCTTTATAAATACCTTTACATCAATAATAATATTTTAAAGTCCCCCTGTAGTCAATTATTTTACCCCTTAAAACTCATCTTTGATCACCAAAATAACATATTTAAACATTTTTTCCTGTGAAAAAAATTTCTTCATGACTTAAAATAGCTTGAATGTAACTGTAACTTTGCCTCATTTAATATACACGGTTCTATGAATATTGAAATTAGCCCCGCCTCCACTCAAGCCAGCTCAGAGTCTACTGTTGCTGTAGTGACGAGCATATTAAAAAAAAAAAAAAAAAAAAAAAAAAAGCTTGCTTCGTATATCAAGTTTAACAGCTGTGTAACTGAACTGTTCACATATTTTTGACGCTTAAATTGTGAATTGGTAAAACGTCTTTGCAAAACGGTCTGAATCCACTCGCATTCGTTTGGACTGCTCTCTCACTTTAATCACCTGAAGCGATTTCTTTATGGCGTTATTTTACTGTCAAATGTCGAGAGCGCATTATTGTGACGCGAGAGCACATCAATGTAATGCGCGAGCGCGGATTTCCTTTGCTCTCGCACAAAACTGGATGCGCGCTCTCAAATATACAGTGAAATATACTTATGAACTGCCTCTCCTCTCGCTCAGATATTGCGTGTGCACGCTCAAACTGTGTCCTGCGCGCTCGCGAATCTCTCCGTGAAATTAATTTGCTTCTGGATTAAACGCTGTCAAAAGTTATCAAATGATCAGAAGAGACGACTGATCCATGAAAATGCTACGTGGAATCCTATTGGCTGAGAGTGAACTGCGCCTGGAATTCTTTCGACAAAGATGGATATTCAATTTCTTTACAATTTAATCATATTTAATAATATTTATCAAAATGTAGGCCATATCTTAGAAATGGCTTGGAATGAGGCGCTTGGATGGTTTCTATATTAATAAGCTTGTTTGTCTAACTGCATCACATTACAGGTCAAACCCCACTAAACGATTTATCAAAAACCATCATATTATCCAATATCATGGACCAAAACATTAATTTAAAAACAAAAGATTAAACAACTAATTTAATGTTATAAATCAGTCTATTTAGAAATGTGTAAAATGTTATAAATTAGCCTATTACAAAATGTGTATTAATTTAAATTAATTCATTACAAAATCGTTTGAAATTAATGAAGACATGTTTCGTCCAGTGTTTTTAAACGAATCTCTTGAATTAATGATTCTGATACATCAAATACATTTTAACTGTCACTGGTCACCACCTACTGGCAGAACAGTGTAATAACATTAGTTTCAAAGGTCATTTACTCGTTTTTATAGCTGAAATCAGTGTATATTAGGACTATAAATTGTTATTGCAATACTTGCGTTATTATTTAATGTTTGCAACACAGAAGTAGCAATAGTGTGTTGTTTAAAACACTTTGTGAAGCTGTTTAAAACATATAGCTAACATGACCACTGCTTTCAGCGGCAATGCAAAAGCAGGTTTAAATATTCCGGTATGATTGTAATTTCAAAGGTTTAATAGACATAACCGAATCGTTGTCATTAAGGAATAAGATCGCGTTCTTTTGATTTATCGTGCATACATAAGAGCTTATAGCTAAAGTATTTTTGTTTTACCAGACCTCAAAAGAAATTCACTATAGGTGGTATATTTGATCTCCACATTTTATATATTTAGGGAATGATGATTTGACCCTGATCTTGTTCTGTCTTAAATATTTTTGGTAATACTTTACAATAAGGTTTCAGTAACATTATTTAACTGCATTAGTTAACATGAATTAATAATGAACTGTACTTCTACAGCATTTATTAATCTTTGTTAAAGTTAATTTCAACATTTACTAATACATTATTAAAATCAAAAGTTATATTTGTTAACATTAGTAAATGACCTATTTTTATATAAATTTCAACAAGTACACAAAACGTACGACCACAATAATTTTAAAAAAAACTTTTTTTGTTTGTTTAGATAAATTGGGGTTTGACCTGTGATGTAATGTGATGCAGTTAGACTAGGTTACATTTGATTAATATGATTAAATTGTAAAGAAAATGAATATCCATCTTTGTCGAAAGAATTCCAGGCGCAGTTCACTCTCAGCCAATAAGATTCCACGTAGCATTTTCATGGATCAGTCGTCTCTTCTGATTGGTTGATAACTTTTGACAGCGTTTAATCCAGAAGCAAATTAATTTCTGCAAGAGCACGGAGATATTCGCGAGCGCACAGGACACAGTTTGAGCGCGCAAAGGAAATCCGCGCGCGAGCGGAGAGATTTGTGCTCGCACATCAATTACATTGATGTGCTCTCGCTTCACAATAATGTGCTCTCGACATTTGACAGTAAAATAACTCCATACTTTCTCAGTAAAACTGACAGTATCGAGAGAACAAGCATCGCTGTTTTTCAGTCGTTTTCCTCTGTGAACATGCTAAAATGGATGTTTAACAATTTCGTTGCTTTTTGGAGTTTTCAGATTTAAAAACGTTGAAAACGTCTAGAGATAGAGCTACACTCGTTCTGCGGTACCGTTGCTCTCAGTGATGGTCCAGAAGGTGCGTAATAGTTAGGCTATATATGCTTATTTAACTTTATAGTGTTAAATAAAAAAAAACCTTTGTGTGTACCGTCAGAATGAAATCCTGCAGGCGCACATGCAATAAATGCACATCCTTGAATGAGCGCGGATTTCCAGCGTATTTACTTGAACTTCTCAGGTAATAGCTATGGTTTGATCCGCAGATGCGGACAAAATCAGAATTTAAAATGGACTGAATAAAGCTCTCTCCGAACTTGACGTATGATGCCACACTGACTGACATATGCACATGAATCATGGTCACACGGACAAAACCATTACATTTATTGGCTTTACTTCAAGTCAGCTGTCACTTTACTTTGGCGCGAGCCCTATGCGCTTGCACACATTTGGCACAGTCCTTGCGACGGTTCTGTCGGACACATAACAGTAATTAATATAATTAGCCTTTTGCCTGACTACGTTATCAAACAGCTAATAATGTGTTGCTAATGTTACACAAACCATGTTCCCGTTCTTCATCTCAGAGTCAGACAGCTGCCTTCTAACAATCAGTATCCTTACAAACGTTTTGAACAACTCAGAACATCAGTGGAGAAAGGCATATAGTTCATCATAACATCATAATATACATCGTAGACTCGCTATATTGCTAAATCTACACAATTTTTCATATCAACAGAAAATATACCGGGATAACCTGGCTTCTCTCGAGACAGAGCAGTCATAGTTAATGATAAAGCCCGTCGGCACGTTGATGTGATTGGTTACAAGGTAGTATGTGACATCACAAACACCAGCGACTTCAATGGGACAATTGGGAACCACTGCCTTACAGCATTGATTATGGCTTTGTTTGTTCCTGGACTGATCCTGGCAATGTTACTAGGTCTCCATCATGTTTGCGTTCACATAGAAGGCACTCTGGCAATTTTCTGGGATCAACGTGGTGTGTGAAAGAGGCTATTGAGTCATTAATTCAACAGATTAATTCAAACTGCTGATGAAGTATTTGACTTATTGAGTAAATCATTGAATCATTCATTCAACCGATTCAACTGAAACACCGCTGTTTGGTGCTCAGAGATGTAAAACAGTTCTGCTGTGGCTTTGTTTAGAACTATTTTCGTCTGCAAAATAGAGCAAAACAGGCAATATTGTGTTTAAAATATAAGTCACTTAATATTAACTTCTTGTTTATTAAACTGTTTATTAAACACATTTGCAATGATGCTGATATTTGGGGGACATTTGGCACTTTCTTTTAATTTCTTAATTTTATCATATGATATAAATATAGCCTAAAAGACAAATACTCATACAGGAGCCTTTTTACTGCATTTTAATAGAGTAAATCACACAGTGAGAGCATGCACATTAGTCTAACCTAAACCAAAAAGGCTACATCATGCAGTGTATGCACTCTCTAGGCGTGTTTTTGTTTGGTTTTTGCAAAGTGAAGGACATATTTGATCATGTCAGATTGCACATTGTTGAAACAACAATTACGATAAAATCGAAGACAATATATATTGCACACCCCTACTGATCATTGCCCATGTAAAAACCACCATTATGATGCTAGGGTTATATGACAGCCAGCCTCCAATGTTTCTGAATGCATTTTAGTATGTTGCTGTACAGTTGCTAGGGTATACTGGGTGTTTGCTATGGCTAGTTACTGTCTTGTAAGACTACTTATTACAGAAATAATATACTTTAAATTTATTTAAGTGAGAACTGAATGTAATGTTTTCGTGATACTTCATTAAATGTTAAATGCAATTAAATGAAAAAGTATTATAGTTTAAATTTATATTAAATGCAATTAATGTGGTCTTTATATGTAATTTCATAATTACTATTATTGTCTTTGAAATATGGCTAAAGTGTTCTGCAGAATATAGCATTTATGATCAGTGGTGAACGAAGTACACAACTCAAGTACTTGAGTAAAAGTACAGATACGTATTTAATGCTCCTTTTCAATTTTACTTGAGTGAAAGTACAAAAATACTTGATTTTTAATGTACTTAAGTAAAAAAGTACTAATTGATGAATGTTTATTTTGTAATTTTATATAGGCCACTTATATAATTTAATTTTTTATTATGTATTTTATATAATCCTATTGCTTAAAATAATTATGTCAAACATGCCAGATAGCCAGCACTAGTCAGTATGAATGGAAGTTTAGTGGATGCAGATACATAATATGTAATGTGTGTTGACAAACAACATAAAAACAGATAAAACATATAGGGCTAAATACATTACATTTGAAAAAATTGCTACAGCAGTGGGAAAGATGCATGCGTTATTTTAATTTGTGTTAGAGTTGCACGATTCTGGATAAAATGAGCATCAAGATTTTTTTTGTTTGTTTGTTCCAAATAGAGATCATGATTCACCCACGATTCTGAACAGACCACTAAACAAAATAGCATAGCCTATATTTATTTACTAGAGAACAAAATATTAATTGCTGCAGTCTATTAAAAAATATTTAATTTAATTATTTAAAAAATTAGTTTGAATTAATGATTTAATGACTCACTCATAACTACTTCACTTGTTAATCAATGTTTTTGAACACATTTTTTAATGAATCATTCAATGTCATTTTACGTTACTTTGGCGCCTCCTAGTGGCGTAATAATGTAATCGATACAATTGTTATTTGAAGCGGTAGGTTAGTTTTAAAATGTAATTTGATCTGTTTGAATCAAGATCGCGATCTGTAGACACAGTGATGTGGATGTGTCTGCATTAAAGCATTTCAGTGGGCTTAAACAGATCGCCCTTTACAGCAGATTTAGTTCAAAAGCAACTGACAGTTGTGACCTAAATATGGTTTTCAGTTACAATAATTAATCCTAAAATTCAACATTAGTAGGCTGACTTACTTTTCACCATCAGTCGTGCGTGCACTCGAGGATCCCCCAGTTCTTGGCTGATTTTTTTTTTCTCAGATTTGTAAATTCAGTTCACTGGAGACTCGCTCTGAACGGATCATTGAACCAGTGAGTTGTTGACTCGAGAACAGCTGCAATACGATCGGTCCAATTTGCGAATGAATTGTTGATGTGATTTGTAAACCGATTTAACAGGATTATTGAACAGAATCAGTTTCGTGCACGAATCGGATGCCGCTTTTGCGTCTCTGAGCACGTGACGATTTCTTCATTTTGAAATAATGGTGTAACGATATGTTTTATGAAATGTAGTGAAGTAAAAGTTGCTCAAAATAAAATAAAATACAATACTCGAGTAAAGTACAAATACTTGAAAAATGTACTTAAGTACAGTAATAAATTAAAAATACTTTGTTACTGTCCACCACTGTTTATGATAAACTAAAATATACTTTGATGTAATTTCTATTGAAACATATGCCATTTATTTTTTAAATGTTTGTAATTACACATTTGTAATGAAGTTGCAATTTAGTATATTTAAAATATATTAACTTGAAATGTAATATCAAACACGATCCAGTTCAAATTAAAATCAAGTACTTTACAGTGCTTTACTATGTTAGTCAACAAAAAGAAAATGAGTGTACATTAAAGCATGACGAAGATTATTATTAAACATAATGATTTAAAATGTACATTAAAGTAAAACTTTGACATTTTTAAAAAGAATACTTTTTAAAAGCATAGATAGTCATGAAAATGTGCTTTTATTTCATTAACATTATATTATCTGCAAGTACAGCTTTTAAAAAATATACTTTTAAGATTTGATGTAAACTACAAGTACACATTCAATATAATTAAGTGCACTTCTTTTTCACAAGTGAGTCATTGAATCATTCACTCAACCAGTTTATTCAAAAATACTGATTTTATTAAGGAATGAATATAACTGTGTATTGCTTAGAGACACATTTGATCCTGCTTTGACTTTGTTTGGAACTGGTTTCGTTGGCAGTGCAAAAATAGGCAGGTGGTAATTTAAGTAACTGAAAATATTATGTCTAAAATGTTATTCCTCAATATAAATTTTGTTAAAGTGTTTAAATTCAATATACAGTGGTGGTCAGAATTATTGGCACCCTTGGTAAATATGATCAAAGATGACTGTAAAAATAAATCTGCATTGTTTATCCATTTAAACTTTAATTCATAAAATTAGCAAAAATCTAACCTTTCATTGAAGGAAAAGAATTGAAAGTGTGGGGAAAATCACATTATGAAATAAACGTTTTACTCCAAAACACGTTGGCCACAATTATTGGCACCCCTAGAATTTTTTATGAGTAAAATATCTCTGAAGTACATTCCCATTCATATTTACATTTTTTTTTAGCACACCAGGGTGATCATGAACATGATATTTTCCAGCCATGACTTCCTGTTCCACAGGAGTATAAACATGAGGAAACACAAAGGCCAAATTCCCTTAATCATTCATCACAATGAGAATATAGTTATGATGTGCAGCAAAATATTGTTGAGCGTCATAAAATAGAAAGTGGCTGTAAAAAAAAATAGGTAAAGCATTGAAAATCCCTATTTCCACTATCAGGGAAATAATTAAGAAGTTCCAATCAACTAAAGATGTTACAAATCTGCGTGGAAGAGGACGTGTGTCTAAATCATCCTAATGCGCGGTGAGGAGGAAAATTTGAGTGGCCAAAGACTCTCTAAGGATCACAGCTGGAGAATTGCAGAGATTAGTTGAGTCTTGAGTCTCAGAAAGCCTAAAAAAAATGATCAAACAGCACCTACATCACCACAAGTTGTTCGGAAGGGTTTCAAGAAAAATCCTTCTCGCTCATCCAGAAACAAACTCCAGCATATTCAGTTGTCAGACACGACTGGAACTTCAAAAGGGACTGGCTTCTATGGTCAGATGAAACTAAAAAAAGATCTTTTTGGCAGCAAACCCACCAGATGGGTTTGGTGCACACATGGATAAAAAGTACCCCATGCCCACGATTAAATATAACACTGGATCTTTAATGTTGTGGGCCTATTTTTCTGCTGGAGGTCCTGGACATCTTGTTCAGATACATGGTATCATGGATTCTATCAAATACCAACAGATAAAAAATCAAAACCTGACCACTTCTGCTAGAAATCCAATAATGGGCCGTGGTTGGATCTTCCATCAGGACAATGATCAAAAACAAACATCAAAACCAACACAAAAATGTGTCACTGAGCACAAAATGAAGCTTCTGCCATGACCATCCCAGTCCTCTGACCTGAACCCTAAAGAAAATCAGTGAGGTGAACTGAAGAGAAGAAGCACCAACATGGAGCTGGGAATCAGAAGGATCTGTAGAGATTCTGCATGAAGGAATGGTCTCTGATCTCTTGTCAGGTGTTCTCCAAACTTATCAGGCATTATAGGTGAAGACTCAGAGCTGTTATCTTGGCAAAAGGAGGTTGCAAAAAGTATTGAATAAAAGGGTGCCAATAATTGTGGCCAACGTGTTTTGGATAAAAACATTTATTTCATAATGTGATTTTCAACAATGCAGATTTATTTTTACAGTCATCTTTGATCATAGGGTGCCAATAATTCTGACCACCACTGTAGAAGCAATATCACACTAACAAACATGCTTTTACTCTAAATAAATCTATTCACATCCCTAAACGTAAGTATATGTAATAGTAGCCTTATCAAACAACACTAATTATCTTTTTTCTTGTTCTGTGAGGAACTAAGAAATAATGTGGAGTTAAACATTACCCAGCCACTGTGTATTTAAAAAATTATTTAAACAACAGCAGTTTAAACTATTTAGCCGTAACAGCAAGGTTCTTTGAAAGCATTTTCTCTCTGTCATGCTGTTTTATGTTATATATTCTATCTGCTGACCTTGAGAACAGCAAAGAAAGATAAGAAAAACTCTAAATGTAACACTGCATCTTTCAAAAGCAACGGCAGTTGTGTGGACCTTGAAGTGTACCATAAGATGAAAAACCACACGAAGCAGTACACATTACCTCCTGTACTTGTAAACCCCTATATAGAAAACTTTGAAATTAAAAGTACATACACTACCTTATGTTGGAATCAGTGCTATTCAGTTAAAGATGGAGTTTTCATTGAAGTAAGTGACCCTGGCCAAAATACTCTGAAAGACACTGAAGTGGAAACTGAGGCTTTTATGTTGCGCCATCGAATTTGGTGTCTCTATGTCCACAATCATCCAAGCGCTGCAAATTAGACTGATGAATAACCAATGCAGCCCCATCGAATTAACTCTCTCTTTCACCTTGTCATATTCATCAGATTTATTCTTCTATGTAAAGACCTTTCTATAAAAATACATTTATGATTTTTTTTTTCATTCATTTTGCATGCCTTTTTCTTTCTTTCTTTCTTTCTTTCTTTCTTTCTTTTTTCTTTCTGGCTTCTTCATGGTCTGTATGCAAGTCTTAGATCTAGATTTTTTTTTGTCCAATTTATTGTTTGTCAAGTAAAAATGTTAAGCCTTATCACTGATCGCTAGCACACCTCTCCTAAAAAAATGGCTTAAGCTTTCATTCATTTCCATATATAAAGGGGAAATGGTACAACGCAAGCATTAAAGTTTAGTACTACAGGGTTTAGAAGTATGAACAATGAGCCTTAGCAAGCACCACTAATTAAAATACTAATTAAATGACCATTAACAGTGGAATTTTGTCCAGACTTAATTTGCTACAATTGCACTGCTAAGGTCGGATGCTTTGACGAAAATATCTTCAGACAGACCTCTCCCTTTGGTGTTAGGATGGTGTTTAGGAAGTCCAGCCTAGTTTCAGAATCTCAATGGTCATAGAGTCGTTTCCTCTCAGGGCCTGAGATCTGAATGAGTAGTGCTGATCGAGGCTGAAGTACTGCTTCACTGGGCAAGCCCAAGTGGCCTGATCCAGAGAAAGATTCGAGCGGTTTAGGAACCGATTTGAGTGGGTGACCTGACAGAACGCTGTCAGCTAATTCACTGCCCTCATCTGCACACACACTACCCAGATTGTGGGTTAGTGGAATGATCAGGGCACCAGCTCATTTATTGGGGAATGAAAACACTTATTATACATTATTTATATTAACATGGTTACCTACTGTAACTGTACTGTAAGACACTAGATTGGACTTGGGGTTTTAAAATCCTTAAGCAGAAGTTTATTAACTCTTTCTCCACCATTGCCAGACCCAGGTGAAAAAAAATACACTTCCATAATGTACTTAAAGTGTTTATTTTCACGCACTAATTTTATACTTAATATGCTAAAAATTCTTCTTTAGTACTTCTTAAGATAATCTTAAGAACATCTAACTGTACTCAACTGTGCTATTTAGTAACCACTTGTAGTACACTTGAACCCATCTTTCATACACTAGTGTACTACAAGTGGTAACTAAATACATTTTTAATACAGAGATAGTATGTTAAAAGCATATTTTAGTTAATTTTCATAGATTCTCAAAATAGCACAATTGAGTACACTTAGATGTTTTTAAGATTACCTTAAGAAGTACTAAAGAAGAATTTTTAGTATATTAAGTACAAAATTAGTGTGCAAAAATAGAGCACTTTAAAGGGGACCTATTATGCAAAATTCACTTCACACATAAATGTGTGTTAATCCCCATAAATCATAAGCAGTGTCTCAGAACAAGTCGTTTCCAGATCCCTGGCAGTGTGACGTCACATCAGCCCACAAATGTTGACAGACACTGCCGTTTTAACATAGAACTGCCCTGAGCGAGTTCACAGCCAGTTGCTGTGTACAGTCCGCCATTGCTGCACTGACGACAATGTCTCCCAAGCGTTTTAGGTGTTCTGTAGCTGGATGAATTAATCCACATAGCTCTCTCCATTTACTCCCAAACTCTGAGCCAATGAAGACAAGATTTTTGTTTTCGAAGAAAATGCTCCCTCAACTCTACCAAAATTCGTTTATGTCTGCGCAAATTATTTTACACCAGACTGCTTTGTGAACGAATGCCAATACAAAGGGACAATACAAAACAGAGGTTGTGCTAAAAATGTGTTACTCAAAGATAGATCAGTGAACTGTTCTTGATCCAGCTTCCAGTCTCTAGAGTAATACTGGATACGGCAGTAATGAAGGTGAGAGCACTTTATTACAGTTCATCGGAGTTGATTTACGGCAGTGATCTCAAACTGCCGGCCGCGGCCCATTTACTCCCCCTCCACCGGGCCCGCAACTGATCTCAAAAATAAAACATAATCCAGCCCGCTAAATTATTATTATTATTCTCTAGTTGTCTCATACCATATTCCATATGCAAAGAAAAAGTCTTTGCATATGAAATATATATGTGACATATCGCATCACATAAGCGGCCGCGCCAATTTCTCCTCCTTTCCAAAACGCTTTCGCTCCCGTGGCATCTGTCGTTGCTATGCAACCATGAACTGCGCTCTCCAGGAGGACGAGGAAGTTTCAGCAAAAGAAAATTTAATTTCTATTCCTTGCATTAGCTCTACTACTAGATATATTTATGGAGATGAGAAATAAAAACCCGCCCTGTACAGCTATGATCAGCTGTTTGGCTGAGCTTTCGGTGCTGTTACAGAAAAGCCGAAGCTCATCAGTTGGTCCTTGTCACATTCTGAAAAGTTGAGATGTTTTCATCTCGCCGCGGCATAGGCGCGCCTGGAAAAACAAGCGTGGTGCACCACGTGCGCGTCGCTTCTAAATTACAGTAAAAGCACTTGCGCAAGTCGCGAGCGTCGATTTAAACCACAGAAACGCGTCCGAATCTACCAATAAACGTTAACGATGCTCAAACAGCATCTTGGACAAATGTGGCTCAGCTGTGTGAGCAGAAGCTCTGCCAGGTGTCTGGCAAGAAATAAAATATTGTACAAATGTGTTCAGGGATTGCATTTGTTCAGTACAGTGTTGTTCTATGAAATATGTTATAATTTTGATGTTATTTAAGCTAAAATAAAGTAAGGGAAAATATTTGCACTAACTGTTATAAACTAATACTGTATGTAACAATGATAGAGACACTGCTGTTTACATTTTTTGTTAAGTATGGCAAAAATATTTTAGTAATGAAATTTGAAGTAAATGAGAAATAATACAAAGGAAAATACATTTTTAGAAATGTTGCGCTTTCATGTGCTTGAAAGTTAAAATGGCCCTCCTATGAGGTGTCAATCACAGCAACGGCCCCCAGCCAGTTTGAGTTTGAGACCCCTGATTTACGGATATAAAGTTTACCAGTTTATTGAGCACCACCCGAAAAGGCACAAGGACTTTATATATTTGTTTACTGTTAGTTGTAACGAGTGTTTCTGTGTACTTCACTATGTATGTTGATGATATTGCAAGGGAGAGAGAGAGAGAGTTTATGGATAATATTTTAATGCACACTTGCACTGTGTTTTATTAAGCTCTTACAGTGATTTTCTAGAGTGAAAACAGACGCTTCTTATTGTGAAGTACAATAAACATCATAACTCATTGGTAAAGTCGAACGGGGTCCGGTACAACAGGCTTGTACTAATATAATGGATAAAAACAAGAAAACAGTTTAAGTTATTTTACCGTAATTGAACTAAACTATACCCATTCTATCTCCATGCAGCATATATTCGCAGTTTCTGACATTATAGTGCATCCTGACTGACTCCTTGCACCGGAGAATCAGCTCTTGAAGCTCCACCCTCTTAGGCCGAGCACAGCAGCTCATTTGCATTTAAAGGCCCCACACTGAATCTTCACATACACACTCTGGGGACATCAGAGACTTATTTTACATCTTGTAAAATGGGGCATAATAGGTCCCCTTTAATTACATTATCGAAGTGTACTTTTTTTCACCTGGGTAATTTTCTGGCTTTCTGTGTTTTCACTGTTATACAGAGGGGGCGCTATTACACATCTTCTAAAAGAGTACAGACTCTGGATCAAAACACAGGCAAAAAAGGAGCAGAAACAAGCAATAAAAACATTTTTTCATTGTGCTGTATTCTGATTTTCTCAGCTTTTTATGAAACTTACCCACATTCAAGTGTTGATAAAAAAAAATGCATGAAGCTAGAATAAAATGCTCTGTTCTTTTTTTATATATATATATATATATATATATATATATATATATACATATTGAATGTTAAGATATTCATACAACAAAATATTCTGGAGGCCATTACATTTTTGTAAAAATGATCAAAAACGCTGACAGCAGCTGGTGACTTAAAAAAACTAAACAAACAAAAAAAAACAAAAGGCTGGTAGTGAATGAGTTAAAAATAAAGTTAAAGTCCAGTATCCGAAAGAGTAATAATACAACAAGCCATGGTCAGAATTCGGGGTTATTATAGGTAATTAAAACCTATATTTTCTTGAAATAATTTTTAACTGAAATAAAATACAATATTAAAAAAAATTACAATTATTTTATTTCAGCTAGTTGCCAAGGCAACATTTCTCATTTTTATTTAGTTTAACTTAAAAAGTATATATACATATCTTAAAAATAATAATAATAATGACAAAAACAAAATTGCTTAAACTTTACCTAAATTTAAACAGATAATCTAAAAATAAAAACTAAGTCAAAATATTAATAAAAATTATAATAGTGTCTCAATTATACTAAAATAGCAACAAATCCAAAATGACAGGCAAAACATGCAAGAGGTCGGTAACATAACCAAAACGTATACTAAGTATAAACACCCATAACTGTTGGATAAATGAGACTTCACTAATGTTGAATGACTCATACTGCTTTATATCAGAGTCCTTTCCCTCGGGGAGCCTTCAAAGTTAACAGAAAGAAGCATAACGCTGCAGTACACTGCCAAGGAGACGAGAGGCCTTTTTTAATGGATGTCAATGGAGAAGAGGCTTCAGTACACTGAATTAACTGCTTTTGTAAGCAAACAGCTGATCACAATCTACAATATTTTTTCAAGTAATCATTAATTTTGTATTTATCTATTTTTCGAGTTTTTATAAGATAACTGACAATCTTGTGACAGGTAGGATTCAGTGTACGGCACTTTCTCTAATGTTCACAAGCATGACTGACTGTCATACAACCTTGACAGCGATTCAATGATGTCAACGCTATAATGTAAGCATTCTGCTTTCTCTCTTCACATCTGTCTCCATCCAGCAATGGGTGTAGGAGTGCCAAGTATTTTGTCCTCAGAAGCATCATTGTTGTCACATTGGTTCATTTTAATCTGAATCGGGCTCAAACATGTACGGCTCTATTACAGCACTGGCCAACTCGAGCATGAAAACAAACACCTTCTGCAATGAAGTTCACCAATCACAGCACTGGCCGTTTACTTGTGTGTAATCGCATCTGAAAAAGGTAACACAAAAAAAAGGAGCATTTGTGAAAATGAGAACAGAAAATGATCATTTTCACAAATATTTGAACTTTTTGGCAAATGTCATTAGCTAACCTCCTTGAAAATAATGGCTATATTCAGACTGCCAGCAAAAAAATATCCAGATTTTATCCAGATGGGTTTTTGAAAGAAAAAGAAAAAAAGAATTTTTCAAATCTGATTCAAACCACATTTAGAGGTGATTCCAATCCGATTTTTTTATAGATGCGTCTCAGTCTGGACATTCTGGATTTCAAACTGTCTTTTGCATCATTCTTAACACGACACACAACTATAATGTCAAAACCAAAGATAGAAACACAGCACCCCAGCGAAGCCGGCCATATCTACAGCACTGAACATCACAATACATACTAGTCTCATCCAATTCTTGTGTGACGGATGAGCACTGCGACTCAGCAGGGTGCGTATTTGGAGAGCGAGATGATGCACCTCCATTTTTCCTGCATCCGTTTTGAAAGCCTCGTCACATACAAGCAACCCATGCTGATATGTTGGTTGTGTCTGGACACACAAATCTTATTTGATCACTTGCAATTAATAGTGCAGACAGCCTGCCTGAAAAGATCTGATTTGAGAAAAAACCTGATTTACATGCAGTCTGAAAATGTGACACAAAAGATCTGAAAATGCTAAATGCATTTCATGACCTCTTTAAATGTGAGCAATAGTAGTAGTGCTGTCTGCTAGCATTAAAGGCCAACATCACTAATTATTCATCTTCACCTACATCAACACACTATATATCTTGAGTTAAACCCTTAACGCGTGAAAAACCCACACAAAATGTCATCGCTGCTGATCAATAACCTCTGTAAAAACATAAAACATCACAACTGACCTTAAATCACCAGTCAGTGGCATCGCAAACCCAGCCTCTGCATTTGACATGCACAAATGTGCTGCATCAACCAAGCTGTCTGATTGACCATTATGAGAATGTGTGGTGTTATTGAGATGCTAGCATTTCCTATTAACCGAGAATGCCCCAGGTACACTGACTGCGACTCGCACGCCACGCAACAAGAATTCATACACGCTGCACGGCTGCGGCTTCACTGATGCCCTGTTCTGTGGTATGTTGCACTGTGGCAGATCAATATGACCTTACCTCTGCTGTCTGCATCTTTGAAACTTAATTACTGATATTCAGCTACAAAGTCATCATGCTCCGGCTGCCAATATTCATTGGGGATCATTACCAGCCTAATAAAACCGGTTATTTATCGGCTGCTGAGCTGACATTCAACCTATCTCCACTTACTTCTCTGCTCGCAGAGGTACAAAAAAACATGAAAGTGTGTGATTTCTCTTTAAAGCGCTGTTTTTCTTCCCTGTCAGATGCACATGCTCTTTTGCACAGGTGTCACAGCATAAAGTGGCTCTCCAACTGTTGTACATAACACGACTCTGGAAATTTGTAAATTTACAATACAAAAAATTATTTTTAATCAATTTTTGTTTTTCTGTCTTATTTCTGATCTAAATATAATGTTAATATAGCTTTGTGCATCTGAGGGGCTGTTTACACGACACCGTTTTCAATTAAAAATGGAAAACTTTTTATAAGTTTTGGCCGTTCATTTAAACGACAATGGAATTTTGGTGGCCTGAAAACGCAAACTTTTGAAAACGGGTTTGAAAGTGCAAGTTTTTGAAAACAGTCTCCGTGTAAACAACAAAAACGCGAATCTGTGAAAACGATGACGTCATGGCACATGCGCATTACATGTTCAATCTATAGTGTTTCATCGCCATCTAATGGCCTGCCAGCTAGGGATGTGCAACAGAGATCGAGTACTCGAGTACTCAACCGTGACAGCGACGATCGACCATGTAAACAATGATCGAAAAAACAATTTTTTCTCCTGATTGGTTATAGCAGCACTTTGGGCGGCACCCTGAGCTCTGATTGTTTAGCTTACCACAGCATGCGTCAAAAGACGTGAGAGAGAATGTCTGGCTTCACTTTGACAAGACCGATGAAAATACAGTTCAGTGCAAGGTGTGCAGCGGCAAGCTTTTATCTTGTGCTGAAAATATTCATTAAATTATATTCATAATTAATTTAACAATAATCATCAGCATAGGCACCGAGCCCCCAAGCACCCACGTAAAAACACAAGATATTCTCATTTCATTTCAACCAATAAAAATCGATTGAAGCCTTCAGACACGGCTTTCTTTTCGTTTTTATAGTCCATTTGAGGCAGTTTATATTTCGTTAATGTCAAGGGCGCATTTGTAACACACAGGAGAGCACATCCATGTAATTCACAGGCACGAATCTCTCTGCTCGGACACGGAATTCTTTTTGGACTTGCTCAAACTTTGTCCTGTCACGAATCGAACATGCTTTTTCTCATGGAGAGAGGGCACCCACCGGCAGAAACATAAATCGGCACCTAAGATCATCAGTGATTTTCATACTGTAAAATAACATTTTGGTTGATCAGAAAGTGCAAAGTGAAAAAATTTACAATAGTGACACTAATGTAGCCTAATAGAATGTGAATTTGTTGTGCTTTCGTTTCGTTGGCTTTCGTTTTAAAGCGCAATAGGAGTTACACTTTCGGTCAAGGTCACGTTTGCATTCACAAACTTTTTGCAGATGAAAGTTGTAATAATAATCTAGATGAAAATAAAGCACAAATCTGCCATAAACATAGCATTATAATGAGAACCTTATAGAAATCTATAGTAAATTCTGTCCTTGCCCCATGTTTCAGCGCACTGTCATGAAAGCGCATCACGGCGGGAGCTCTCTCTCTTTCACTCTCGCTATAGCATGTAACTTGTTCACTGGCATTTGCATCTTTTTTTGCAGATACAAGTTGTAATGTTACGTCTATGTTATGTATCTGAGTTATCTAATTAATATCATAGGATGTGTCATAGTACGGGCTTTAGTTTATTGGCATAAAGTCACTATTCCTTTTAGATGCTTAAAGAGATAGTTCACCCAAAAATGAAAATTTGATGTTTATCTGCTTACCCCCAAGATGTAGGTGACTTTGTTTCTTCAGTAGAACACTGAACACTGATTTTTAACTCCAACCGTTGCAGTCTGTCAGTCGTATAATGCATGTCATTGATGTCCTAAGACACGAAACGATCAGTCTGTGCGAGAAAGCGAACAGTGATATAAATTATCATTTTTTACCTCTAATACACCATGTCCAACTGCCTTGCGCACAGCAGGTGCGTGAGGTGTTTAGCGCTCTGGTGTAGTTTAAAGGATTAGTCCACTTTCAAATAATATTTTCCTGATAATTTACTCACCCCCATGTCATCCAAGATGTTCATGTCTTTCTTTTTTCGGTCGAAAAGAAATGAAGGTTTTTGATTAAAACATTCCAGGATTATTCTCCTTATAGTGGACTTCAATGGTCCAATGGTCTTCAAAATTACAGTTTCAGTGCAGCTTCAAAGGGCTTTAAACAATTCCTTAGTCAACTTACGGAACGAACGCAGCGCCAGTTCCATTTTTTCTGGAAGGCGTAGGACATACAGCGTAAGCTTTTTAAAGAATAGGGAAAGCGGAAGCACGTGCAAGGAGATCATTTGTGTTTATAAAGCACATACATTTGTATTTTTTTAGAAAATTACCAATCGTTTCGCTAGATAAGACCCTTGTCTGGTATCGTTTAAAGCCCTTTGAAGCTGTAATTTTGACCTTCAACCGTTAACCTTTAAACTATGCCAGAGCGTGTACACACCTCACGCACCAGATGCCGTGCGCTCAAGGCAGTTGGACATAGTGGTGTATTAGAGGTAAAAAATGATATAAATACTGTTCGCTTTCTCGCACAAACCGATCGTTTCGTGTCTTAGGACATCAATGTGGCGTCACAAGCCGCAAGATTTAGTTTGGATTTGTCTGTGCATGTTTTTTTGACTCTTATAGATTGTGTTCCCATTGACATGCATTATACGACTGACAGACTGCAACGGTTGGAGTTAAAAATCATTATTTGTGTTCTACTGAAGAAACAAAGTCACCTACATCTTGGATGCCCTGGGGGTAAGCAGATAAACATCAAATTTTCATTTTTGGGTGAACTATCCCTTTAATAACATTGCTGCATCATAATCATAATCTAATAGTGTTCTAATCACGTGTTCATGTTTTCACAGGTTTTCGTGTCAAAAAATTTTATTTTTAACATTCATTTTCATAACAGTCTTCAGATATTTTCATTATCTCCATGACGGCCATTCCCTGCCCCCCGCACACGCGCCGGCCCCGAGTACTCGTTTGCTCGTTTTTAAAAAAAACTATCGATGATCGAAATAAAAAATTGCCAAAAATGCCCATATAAATGGAGATCGTTTTGACAATGGTGTCATCTGTACACAGAACACTCATAGGAAAAACTTCTCCGTTTTAAGCATATCATTGTAAACGTACCCTGAGACTCTTCTGCAATGCAAGATTTGTAGCTGCACTGACGTGCCGATTGGTGTGCACACTACAATTTAATATTGCACGAGAGAGGCGGTCAACAACAAAAGGCCAGAATTTGTTCTGTTTGCCTCAAGTCTGTGAGCTCAATTTCATGAGGGCAAGCACAACATTTCAAATATGATTTTGATAATGTAAGCACTTTGACAAGAGCAGTTCTAGACAGACGTGGACATTTTACGATCAAATTTTAAAATGTATTCAATATTTATGTGTTTGAATTGAACTGCAAAATTTGCATAATAACATTGTCATCTTTTCTGAATGTTTTTATAATGCTGTATATGTATTTTCTGACAGCGCTCTTCCACAGATAATGCAAAGGTAGTACTTGGCTTAAAAGGTTTCAGAACCACTGGCAGACAGTGCAATATTAAACAACATCTTTCTTGACTTGTCACTGTGAATTATAGAACATTACTGACAGGTGACTTGCTCGAGGGCACACCAGTGATATCTGTTACCATTTACTTCACGGGTTGTCTCTTCATTAGATCAAGTCTGCAACATTATTACAATCTCATCTTCCGGTATTTTATCACAGATGAGGGGTCAAGGTTTGGCTGGTTAGCATGGCACTGTTAACCCTTGTTTTGTTAAACAAAGCCATGTGGCTGCAAAAATCATATTTCTCTATTGATGGTCATTCAAAAGTATGACTTTCTTTGTGTCTTCCTGATTAAATCATTTGTTTTTCAACCAAATATCGTAAGTATTAGGCTACTTCATAGTGTATGTTTTACCACTGCATAATCTTTGAATATCTCTTAAAAACTCAAGATAGTCACTAGTGGAGCAACAAGATAAGTAGATGTGTGATTATTTATATGCCATATGTTAAAACAGACGATAAATCAATCGTGCCATGGAGGTTGGATGCCGCCTTGCTTTGCCTTATTGAGTTTGTAATGTCAGTTGGAGAAACAGTGACCCCTGGAGGCTAAAGGGTAATACAACGCACACACTAGGGCCTTTGCCAGCATCCCCCCTTTAGCGTTTAGATTAATATGGTCCACTTTCTATCAGCACACTCGCTGTTAATGCAATCTGCACTGCTTTCCCAAAGCAATTAACGGAATGGATGCACTGCTGTTGTTTTATCAAAAACAAGTTGCATCCTGAAGCACATCTCAGCTGTTGATTTATTCATTTGTTTCACTTTAAAAGCCTTTGGCCCATCTCTTTTTTTATACAGAATACAGGCGAGGATGCATGAAGCCCAGCAGGCAGAGGTGCTTAGAGATATGAGCTGTAACGTAATGTCGCACGAGGGAGAAATAGAAAATGATGATTTGGAAGAAGTGCCTGGTATCTTTATACAACAAGAAGGTGAAACAAGACCAATAGGAGTGCGTTGATGATGAGGAATGTCTATGGATGTAAATTGTTTTGTTGATTGGTGCAAGCTCCAGAGGTTGATCTGAGAAAGGGCGCAAGCTGTTTGTGTCTTTATGCGTGCTTAGACTGATCAAGAATGAAAAGTAGTGTTTCGCTGAAAAGAAAAGAAAAGAAAGGCAGGGTGGACAAGATTGAAGCATGCTGTTTTTCCTGAATGTTGAAGATTGGAAACTATGATAATGATGATATTAAGATGCAGATGCCTTTATCCAGCACAACTTTTTCTAAAAGAGTTAGTCTCCTTAGAGCAGGGGTGTTTAATCCTGTTCCTGGAGGGCCGATATCCTTCCGAATTTAGCTCCAACCTGCCCCAAGACACTTGCCTGAAGGTTTCTAATAATCCTGAACACCTTGATTAGCTACTTCAGGTGTGTTCAATTAGGATTGGAGCTAAACTCTGCAGGATAGTGGCCCTCTGGGAACAGGATTGGACACCCCTGCCTTAAGGCCCACACAGGATGTGACAACGGCACCACTGCACTATGAAACCCATTTCATTGGCTTGTTGCTACGTCGAACATGCTGGACTACTGTGTCTTATGAGGCAGTGGCTGAAATGTAGGAGGGTGGTGTGTGCGGATTTATTCCATGCTGTCGTCTCCACCGGTTTCAAAACATGTCTCTGTTATATTGTCATTTTCTGCCCCTCCTGCACTTTGCAACAATACAACCTTGATTCTGCAATGACTTTCAGCATGTTTCCTGTAATAACGTCTGACATGTTTACATTTTACTTGGCGTGAGAAAGTCACATAAACCACAAGAGATACGATCAGAGCAGTCAGACTGAAATGGATTTTCAGAAATGCGATTTGAATAGGATTTGAAACCACATATGAACGTAGCTTGATTTCATGTGATTTTTTTTGCCGTCGGATATACACAAAATTCGGATTTGGACTGACAGTCTGAACATAGCCTTAGAGTATTCTAACTCAGCTTTTAGACATACACCCGCAAACTTCCCAAAGCACTTCCCCTCTGGGAATTCCCCGCCGCCATTTTGAAGTGTGTTCAACTTAAGTGGATGAGGGAGGTTTATTTCAATAGACCCTTGACCCCTCAATCTTGACAGAGGGAGCGAATCAGCTCATATGTATTCTTTAGCTAGATCCATAGACCACAATGCAACATGATTGTGATGTCACAACAGCAACTGACAGTGCTTACACTTAATTTACCCATAAGTGATCAAGGTCTTAGGGCTTTCCATTTAAACCCATTGCTAGGGCTCCGCCATTAGTGGGCACTTTTGCAACATAAGCAATGATGTACATCTGAGTGAAAGAGATGGAGGGAAGTTAGCAAGGGACAGGCATAAAAAAAGTGGACTTAAATGGAGTTTAGGGGCCTAGGATAACTCCACAAAGATGAATTCAATGGGAATGAACCAACAACATTAAAGGAATAGTTCACCCAAAAATAAAGATTCTGTAATTGTTTCCTCACCCTCATATTGTTTCAAACCTGGGGTGCGTTTCCCGAAAGCATTGTAAGCCAACTATCATCACAAGTTCCGTCGTTATCAGCATAGTTCAACGAGTATGTGTTTCCTGAAACTGGTAGTTCCAACGAACATTCACAAACAGCATCGCAAAGTTGTGTGGTTGGAACGACAGCTCTCCACCTGTGGTTAGAAGCATAGATTCTTGTTTGCATGACATGTGGACTTAATAAATACTAATCTTGAGCAAAATAAGCAAGTTGACATTCAGTACAATCTGTATCTTTTATTTCGAATATACAGTATACAAATGTCATTGACATATTTTAGTTTGTCAAAAGATTTAAAGTGCCGTTTTTTAAGTGCGTATGTGCTCTAGTACGTAAGAATGAGCCTGTGATTGATTCTGGAAATAAAGCAAAATAATTTAGAAATATGAGAATTAGTCCTCAAATGCCATGTCTGTAATTTATAGCAAAAATTCTAGCATTAATTCGATTTTTAACTGATTCATTAAAAGTTATTACTCCACCACCTGCATGACATCATTAACCAATGTGGTTAAATGACAAATTTGTGACAATACGGTTTTGGGAAACAGTCTAGCAAGTTGATTTCTTCAGGGATGCATCGTACTCTGGTAGTTAATCAGCAAGTTACGGCGTTGTACGGGAAATGCAGTAAAAGTATATATTGACAAGGGGTTTGTCAAAGTTTTGAAAAGACAATAAGCACCATTGTGATCCATACAACTAAGGCTCTATGACTAGTCTATGAAGCTTTTTTACTTGAAATGAGAAATGACATTTGAGAGCTTTAGAACACTTTATACTAGGGCTGCCCCCGACTAAAGATTTTTCTAGTTGACTCGTTGAGTCGTTCATTTAAGCCATTACTCGACTAATCGCATGTTTATATTCATTTAATTAATTAAATATATACTAAGGAGAATACTAAACCATATGTTTAAATATATATATATATATATATATATATATACTGTAGGTGTAATATAGCCAATTCTGTGCTCAAGCGCACGCATAAAGCTTGCCGCAAACCACCAGCAAAAGTAATTATTATGAATGTGTCGGGGGGAAAAAAGCAAGGCTGTTTTATTTGTTTATTAATAAACTAGTGTTTTCTGAGTCAGTGTTGGCTGCAAAGATAAAGTTGACGATGCTGTCTCGCCATATCCACAATATAGTGAATGCGTCTATAGAGAGAAATGCACCTTTCATACCGATTACATAAGCAAATTTTCTATTTGAATTGGTTAGTTTAAAAAAAGACATTTCAAGCTTTCTACAGATATATTTCTCATGCCTGTGAGGCAAGTAACCTATACGCTGAGTTTCTGTTCATTTGTGACGCACTCCAGTTCAGGGAGACCGAGACAGCAGAAAGCACACCCTGTTTGTTTTTTGTTTTTTTTTACAAAGACACAATGTTTTCTTGTTATTGTGAGTTTACACAAATAAAAGTAGATTTCATAAATGATGTATTTTGAATGATGTATTACTCTTATCTGAATGACCAAAAACGAGGGAGTAATTTTAAGTTTTAACAGAAACACTTGGATATACACCTAATAATAGCGCACATTTGTCTAGGTTAACGTTAGAGCAAGCAGCCATGTAAAGTTGCTACTACTTACATGTTTGAAATGATAAGACTAATAAAATCTAATTTTGGTCGACTAAGCTTCTTCTAGTCATCTAATGATTAGTCGACTGAAAAAGAGCAGCATAAATATTCTGCAAAACAACTTCTTTTGCATTCTATGAAACAAATGGGTTTGGAACTATTCCTTAAACTCTAGCAACCACACCTTAAATGAAAAAACCTTCTCAGCATTGTTTATTAATTTATCTTTCTTTCTTTCTTTTCTTTCTTTCTTTCTTTCCTTATCTTTTCTTTTGCAGAGATCCCAACAAACCAGTGCCTCAGGATACCAAGTTTATCCATACTAAGGCCAATCGTTTTGAAGAGGTGGCCTGGTCCAAATACAATCCGCAAGACCAGCTGTACCTGCACATTGGCCTAAAGCCACGAGTCCGTGATCATTACCGTGCTACTAAAGTGGCATTCTGGAAGCACCTGGTCCCTCATCTGTACAACCTACATGATATGTTCCACTACACCTCCACCACCACCAAAGTGCCACCACCCGAGACGACTCAGAATTCCCTGTCCACCAAACGTCCCAATGGCAAAGCCTGGCCCTTCAACACCAAGCGGCCTCCAATGTCTCCAGCGTACAACAGCGAGAGTGGGAAGGAACAATGGAATGGAGAAGAGGAACCAGGCCCTCTAGTGGTGGAGAACCCACGGGATTACTCCACTGAGCTGAGCGTAACCATTGCAGTAGGAGCTTCACTGCTGTTCCTCAATGTTCTGGCGTTTGCTGCTCTGTACTACCGCAAGGATAAGCGCCGGCAGGAACAGCACCCACAACCCAGCCCACCACGAGCCACCACCACCAATGACGTGAACCGTCACGCCCCTGAAGAGGAGATCATGTCTTTGCAGGTGAACCAGACGCACCACGAATGTGACGCAGGGCTTCCTGGTGACCCGCTGCGACTCCCTTCACTTCCCGACTACACGCTGACTCTGCGGCGCTCGCCTGACGATATCTCACTCGTGACGCCAAACACCATAACCATGATCCCCAACTCGCTAGTGGGCATGCAGAACCTACATCCGTACAACACCTTCACAGCTGGCTTCAACTCCACCAGCCTGCCACATTCCCACTCCACCACGCGTGTATAGCTTTATGGAGATCCAGCAAAGGGAGGGATGGGGGGGGAAAGTCATTGGTTTTAATGAAAACGTCATAGCGAGAGAAGGGGGTTCAGGACGATGACGGAAACAAAATGATTTGAATAGACTTTTGCAAATAGCAGTGACAAGTTCTTTCCAGATGTCAAGTTGTGCAAACCTGCCAAAACAGAACTGCTCTATTTCCTTCGAAAAGGGACGAGCGTTTCAAGCAGTATTTTTTCTAATCATCGTTTTAAAAGGAAAAAACGCCTTTCTAAGCAGAATCTGGCGAATAGGGCGATCGCTTTTTTTCTTGAATAAATAATAAAAAAAAAAACAAAGGAAAGTGCATTTTATTTCCCATCACAGTCTTTTGTGGGAAACATGTTTCAAAACAGTGGCCTCTATCTAAGGTGACATCTGCATAATATTGTCTGCTTTGCTTTTCAATTTCTTTTCAATGCCTTATAAAGAGCTGTTTTTTTCTCTTAATTTGACGATCTTTCCCTGAGATGAGTTTGTATGGAACATAGTGATCTGACTTGAGTGGTTGGATTTTAGGAAGCATGAGACAGATGACAAATATGGAAACCGGTGGATTGAAATGGTAACTGCAACTCATTTTCCAGTTGCATAACCTCACATGTGGTGTTTTACTTCTTTTCTTGGTTCCACTGAAAACCTTTTGTTTGAAACATTTCCATGCGACAAGACTGGAGATAAAGACTTCTAAATTTACTGTAATTGTTTTGTTTAAAGTGCATCTTTTACAACAAAATTATCTATCAGCTCCTGCGTCAAATTCCCATGAAATGCACACTTACACACAACGCTCAGAGCACTGTTTGATTGGTGTGCATGTGTGAGTGATTATGGGTATGAACAGGAATATTTGAGTCTGTGTGTGTGCGTGTTTGATTGCCTTTTGCCATGTTTTTTTGTTAAATATTTGTGTGATGGGGGTGGGGTGGGGGGGGCTTCTTTACCACTGCATTGATTTTGTTCACCACAAGTAGTCTTTCAACTGCGTCTATTGTCGTCTGTCTTTGCGAAATAGAACTTTTTGTTATTTTAAAAAAGTTACATATGTCTAATTTTGCTTAAGAATTACAAAATAAATCTATTATTTTACATGCAAGAGAAAACAATAGCTTAAGATTGAACTGAACTAACTGACATGATTCCATTGACTTTGTAAGCGTTCCTCTTGACTGGAGACGGTGGCCTCTTTACACTGAATAACCTGACTTCAGTGTAGAACTGTCTTTCTTTAAATATATATATAAATATGGGCATACATACATATATGTATAGGGCTTTTATGAAGATTTTGCTCCCATTGACCTGAAAGTGTAAATGACCATTATTATCAATTATTAGGCTGAAAGCACCCATATTCAGAGGGCAGAGCAGTTAGTGTCTGTACTAGTTTATCCTCGACACCATAATCTGAGGCCACAACAAGTGTCTTTTTAATAGCTCTATATGTATATTTATGTATAAATATATTTAATATTTATTTATGTATACCAGATGTATACATGCTGATTGTGCCATGTGCCAAATTAAACCATAAAACTGGAGAAGAAAATGTTTCCAAAAAACTATTTTTTATGCTATTTTTATTTTTGGACAACTCCATGACAGTTAAATTAATATTTCATACCTGATTTGTGTTTCTCAGAATTATGTGTGGAATTCAGGGTAAAATCCTAAAAGAGAGTCACGATTTTGCTGTATGATAGCAGAGAAAAATCTCCATGAATTCCAACCTTGAAAACTTCACCAACATGAATATTGTGTCACCCAGGGAGATTTAATGCTAAACAGTCACTTTTAAAGGGGTGGTTCATTGCGATTTCACTTTTTTAACTTTAGTTAGTGTGTAATGTTGCTGTTAGAGCATAAACAATATCTGCAAAGTTAGGACGCTCAAAGTTCCATGCAAAGGGAGTTATTTTCTTTTAAAGAATTCTCTGTTTAAGGACTACAACAAACGGCTGGTAGGGACTACAACAAGCTTCTTCCCGGGTTGGTGACATCAAATTTACATAAACCCTGCCCTCAAGAACACACAACAAAGGGGTGAGGCCATGTTATTGCAATACAGTACATAACACAAATGCAATAGCATGTCATAAAAGCAAGGTAACAACATGACAAGTTATAACCGTAATTAAACTAAACTATACCTGTTCTATCATCATGCAGCATATATTCTCTGGTTCTGTAGGTATCTTACAACAGTTCCCACATGAGCGATTTATAGATTATCATGACAGAATATGCAATCAATAACTTTAAGACAGATAACTCCACATCAGCTACATAAATTAATCAACTAACCATTCAGAAATGCCCTGTTGTATTCTACATGTTGTCACTTTTACTTGAGTCTCTCCATCATTGTCTGACTCCAGTTTATGAACATAAAAGGCTGAACAGTTTCTGACATTTTCAGTGAGTCTGAGGTCATCTGCGCTGCTCTATTTGCTGCTAACACTAGCTCTTGAAACTCCGCCCTCTTCGTAGAAGCAGCAGCTCATTGGCATTTAAAGAGACACACAAAAACAGAGTGTTTTTGCTCACCTTCAAAAAGTGACAAATTGAATATGCTATAAAAAATTATCTGTGAGGTATAACTTCACATACACACTCTGGGGACATCAGAGACTTATTTTACATCTTGTAAAAGTGGCATTATATGACCCCTTTAAGCAAAAACATGAATAAATAGGGGCTTTCCCACCAGAGGAACCTTTTCATAGTTTCTAGAACTATTGGCGGAAGTACTTGGATTTTGCCGTGTTCACACCGCAGGAACTAGGAACGATTTTAGTTCTGGGAACTCCTTTTGGGAGAACTAAATTAGCTCCTACTTCTGAGTAGGGTCTAAACCAGCACCATAGGAACTACCAGTAATGTAAGTGTATGTTGATTGGCCGAACGCACGCGAAACACCTATAGTTCTATAACATATTACATTTAGTCATTTAGCCGACGCTTTTGTCCAAAGCAACTTACAAATGAGAGTAGTAGAAGCAGTCGAATCAGCATGAGTACAATACAAAAACAGTACGTAAGTGCCGTGTCAAGTCACAGTTTCATCAGTAAAGTGCTCGTAGCAAGGTTTTTTTTGTTTTGTTTTTTTTTAAATATATACGCAAATAGATGGAGAAAGAATAGAAAGTTGAAAAAGATCAAGTGTTGACGAAAAAGATGTCTTTAGCAGTTTTATTTTAAAATGGCTAAAGACTCAGCTGCTCGGATAGAGCATGGTAGGTCATTCCACCAACCAGGAACAGACCAGGAGAAGGTCTGTGAAAGTGATTTGGTGCCCCTTTGGGATGGCACCACAAGATGCCGTTCACTTGCAGAACGCAAGCTTCTGGAGGGCGCATAAGTCTGAAGTAGTGACAGGCTGTTAAACAAATCATAAACTAATGAAGATGAAGAATGTGAGCACTGTGTGCTCAGGCTCTGGTGTTCTCAACACCGTCAAAATAAAGGTCAGCCACGCTGTCAAAATAAAAGTCAACAACAAGCGCAGCTTATGTCACTTCATAGTTCCTACTGACGTTATGAATGCAGCCAGGAAAATGGCCCTAGGGGAACTATTAGTTCTCGGGGAACCAGCCGCCAGGGTGGTTTGAACTACCCGGTGCGAAAGCCCCTAAAGAGTCAAAATTCCAACATTACATGATGATTAAACTTGTTCAGCAAATGTTTGCAAAGACCGGTGTGTAAAACACGGCAAATTGTGTTTATAATAACACCTGCAAAACAAAAGCTAGCACTGCAAAGCATCATTCCAGGCAATGGAGCACCTTTATGCTCAGAAAACAGTTATCATCTGAGTAACACCACATTCCACATCAAATGCAGCTGGGGGAAAAAAAGAAAGAAAAAACTACAATTTTTATTTCATGGGGTCTTTAAATGAGGGTTTCTGATGGGGAGTTTATTATTAGCCTCCCACATCAGGCTCAGGTTCTGAGAGGAAGTCCCTACTGAAAATCCAGCATAATCCAGCATGAATTCCATTTTGGTTCAGGCTGGTTTATGCTTGTTAGATCTGGTATAGTGCTGGTCTAGCAGGGGATCAGCAATGTTGGATTTTTCAGCAGGGCTGGCCTGTGATTTCAGCCAGACTTTTGTTCCATTTGACCTTCATCAACCCCCTGCCACTCTACCTCACAATAACTCAAACCCCCTCCATCACAAGCACCAGGTCATGCACATTTATCTACAGTTCTGACCTCAAATGTCGCATTACACTGAACTGTCTTTCAAATCAATGCCTCACCTTCACCTAGCAGGTTCTTCATAGATGTCCAAGGTTAAAACAGTCCACTGCTGTTCAACACTTGGGTTTATTAGGGCCCGAAACATTAGAAAGCATGGAATGCTAACTCTAAAAGGACAACAAACTCTTCTTCATAATGCATTTAGCTGTAATGAAGAATAAATACCATGTCTCTGTGGTTAAAAAGCTCTTGAAACTAGGCTTGAATTAGACTTCAACAAAACTCCCAGAACCTGAGTCATCAGCAGATGAGAGTATTTATTACTCATGTGGGTGTTTAAGGATGTTTTGATGGCAGCTGATTCATCACTCATATACAGTTTTTGATCCCTTATTGACTGAAGAAATAACAAAACATACATCATGGATGTCTCACAGGAGCAGCTGGGTTTTCTTGGGTGAGCGTGATGCAGACGAGGGTTATATTACAGACGGCACAGATATGAGCAGATAGAAACCCAGAGACCCTTGGGGCCACATGACAGACACCTGCTTGAATATCTACTGACTAGAGTACTCGGGTGTCACGCTAAACCTGAAGAATAGGAATAAGTATGACATTAAACAAGTTTTTAGGCTGTGCAGTGAAGCAATTTGATTGTAGCTTTGTTCGCTTGAGCGTGTACCTGCCGTTGAGGAAATTACTTTAGCTCCTAGGCTGGAAGCCGCGGTGCATAACATCTTTTCCTCTGTGTCTTAAGTGCTGCTCTCATAAATCAAATGACTTTTCGCACTTTCCTCTGCTGCTTTGCTCCTCTGGCCTCCTCTTATACTGTCTCTGGTCTTATGAAGCTCTGAAAGGCTCTAATGCGCAGTAGAAATGAATGACATTTTCATTAATTAGATGGACCATTTTCTGACTCCTGCAGTAAGGTCTACTGTGTTTAGAATGCTATTTTTGAGGATATTATGTCTTGTTAATTATCTAGTGCTCATGCACACAAACGTTTCCTCATGTCCGGCTCCACAGTCAGTGCTATAGCAGAAACATTTTAGGTTTTATATTGCTTTGTTTGGACCTGTTCATTTGGAGGAAAAGGGTGTTTTATTCTATTTATCCCTCCTAATTATTTATGTCAGAGTAAAAAACAATAGCAATTCTCTTCCACATTATTGCTTCCAAATAATATGGAAGCTTGTTTATACCACTGAATAAAAAATAAAATGGTAATTGTGACTTTTTATCTCACAAAACTTTTTTTTCTCGCAATTGCAAGTTTTTATCTCCCTTAAGTCTCTCTGATTTTCTGGTCTCTAAATATGACTTGGGTACCTCCTTTAATTTAAGGATAAAATAAGGGGATTTTACTCATCCTTACTCATCCATTACGTCCCTCCTCAGCAATCCATGCCATTTCAGGTATCATTTGTGTCCGTTGCACAAACCTGTACAGACATGTTTAATTTAGGTATAGGGCTGTGTTCAAATCAATGACTCAAGCATATGTGCTAGGGCTGGGTAAAAAATATCGCTTTCTCGATTTTAATCGATTCTTAAATCCCAAGAATCGATTAGTCTAGTCTGTTTTCAGCTGATGAATGAACATAACATGTAGGCGCCCCCCATCCAATAAATTGTAATAATCTTTTTGCTTTGTTACTTTTGATATGAAGCAAAGTCTCAGATTTCAAATTATGTCCATCTTATTATGAGATTTAAAAAATAAATACCGCTGTGACGTCACAGATCGCTTTAGCGCCTCAGTTAAAGAGAAGCGGCAGCACAGAGCGCATGTGAGCATCCTCTCTGCTTTAATACCAGTTACAGCGCGAAAAAAAACACGACTAAACATCTGAAGGTATGTTAAAATATACAGTACAACTTACCGAAATCCGTATCATGTCTCGTGTAATAGCTCAATCAGTGTTTCAACCTCAGATAGACATCAGTAAAACAGCTTGTAAACAATGTCAAGTAACGTCACATTTACCTCAGAAAAACCATATTCATTGACTATAAACTCGTTAGTCAGCTAGAAAAGTGAACTCTAGAAAGCAGCATTCTGATAAATATAACTATGTACCGTTACATATTCATTATAATGTTCTTCAATATTTAATGCATGTTTGAATAAACCAGTTATGACAGCCACGATTTAAATGTTTATATTTAAAAAAAAAAAAAAAAAAAAAAACGAATTGGAGTAGAAATATGATTATGTAATTCTAAACTTTATTTATTATAAAAAAAAACATAATTGAGTGTAATTTCAGTGTTTTAACCTTCAATATTATAGTAATGCAGTACCAACGGACTCCCATGTGTAGTTTACAGCAGTAGTTGAGAGATTTTTTTTCCTCTAGAAAATTTGCCATGTACTGTAACTTATTTACTACACCCAAAATAATCGATATCGAATCAAAATCGTAATCGAATCGAATCGCAAGCATGTGAATAGAAAACGAAACGAATCATGAAAATTGTGTCAATACCCAGCCCTAGTATGTGCAATAATAAAACTGAGAGTTACCTTGCAAGCCACTGCTTAAAGGATTAGTTCACTTTAAAATGAAAATTACACTCAATTTTTAATTTAAAATTATTAAAATTAAACTCAAGAAGGTGCATCCCTCCATTATAAACGTACTCAGCACAGCTCCGGGGGGTTAATAAAGGCCTTCTGAAGCGAAGCGATGCATTTGTGTGAGAAAAATATCCATATTTTACAAGTTATAAAGTAAAATATCTAGCTTCCGCCAAACCGCCTTCCATATTCAACTCCCAAAAAAATTTAACTGATGTCGCGTCAGTTAAGCCTTTTTCGTAAGTTGTATATGGAAGGTGTAGCACGTAGTGTAAGCGTTTTGAACTTTGAGAGGCGTTACACTCTCAATACGGAAGGCGGTCTGGTGGAAGCTAGATATTTTACTTTATAACTTGTTAAATGTGGATATTTTTCTTACACAAATGCATCGCTTTGCTTCAGAAGGCCTTTATTAACCCCCCTGAGCCATGTGGAGTACGTTTATAATGGATGGATGCACTTTCTTCAGCTCATACTCGTTGGTCCCGTTCACTACCATTATAAAGCTTGGATGCGTCAGAACATTTCTTAATAATAATTGTGTTCATCAGAAAGGAGTCATATACACCTAGTATGGCTTGAGGATGAGTAAAGCTTGGGGTAATTTTCATTTGAAAGTGAAATAATCCTTTAAAAATGTAAAAAAAAAAAATGCAAAGATCCTGCTTTTTTAAAGGTTTGTGTAGTTTTTTTTTTTTGTTTGTTTGTTTTTTCTTAATGATTGGAAATGTTAATGTTAGCTGCAGCTAGAGAGGACAGGTTTCATTCTAGTTGAAAAGGTTTAGCTTAACTCTGATTAATAGCATGAATAATAGTTCATTTTAGAAATAATAACAAAGTTGGACTAGGGAGTATAGGTGATTTGCACTCACTTTTGGGCTTGAGGGCCATAACTGGAACTGCAATACTCTTTCTTTCCCTCCCTCCCTCCCTCCCTCTCACTCATGAAAACAGTTCCTCATAAAATAGTTTTAAAGATTATTAGCTGCAGTATTGCATTGAGGGCTACAGTATCCTTTGAACAGACTATTAAGGAAGCGCAGGAGATACACACTAATTGCGCCCACAAGGTAATACACATTAAATAGAGCTAATAGCACATGCTCTAAGGTGTTAAGAAATGATCTCAACCATGACAAGCTAACAGTGCATTTTAATCTTATTAACCTTATGTACTGTGCCAACCCAACTGCGACGACTGCACACAAACAATAAAATGATCTTGCGGGTAATTGCATGCAAAGGAAAGAAAATAACTGCATGTTTGAATGTTGCATATTAATTGAAGACAATGAAGCAGTCATATAAAACTAATGCGTGTTGAGTGATGTGTGGATGTAATAATTGTGAATGACTTCCCATGAGACACAGGCTTGGGTTTGAATTTTATCTTCTTTTGAAAACAGGATCCAAGAGCTGGGATTTTAAGATAAATGCATCTATCCACCTCACCGGAAAGTATCACCGGTGTGTAGGCACCTATTGTAATCTTTAGTGTCCTTATTATTATCATTATTACACCATGGGAGTATTCAAGATAGTTAGAGGTAGAGGACAGTCTGAACATTAACCACAGCAAATTCAGAGTATTACATCAGTCCCTCTATCGCCACCAACTGTCCAAAGTTGCACTGACATTTAAGTTAATACATTTTGAACTATAAGGGCTAGAAACAATGTCTTGGTTCAAGATGCCAAAAATGAATGTGAGGCTGTATCTCTGCAATGCTTTAGCATATTCAGACCAAATTTGGTTGCGTTATGACCTCAGGATACCTGCACAGTTTCGGCACAGTGCCACCTAGTGGTCATTAGATATAAAAAAATGTTATATTATTTTTGCTTATATTTTTTAAACAATTTGGCCAAAAATCACAAAACCCGTTTTCTTAAGATTCAGTGCAGCATGCCGAGTCAAACGATACCAAATTTTCCCATTTTTGCCATTTTGAGCATTTTTAATTTTGTTGTAAAATACTATATTTTTCGAATGCATTGGCGTTTGAAACTCAGTGAGTGTCTTCGGCACGATGCCTCGAAAGCACTCAAAACGTTTCGGGACAGCGCCACCTTGTGGTCAAAGATTCTAATAAAAAAATTAAAAATACTAATAGCTTTTGATTAATTTTGCTTGTTTTATTGAAAACTTCCTTGTCCTTCCTTGAGTCATACCGAGAACAATGATACCAATCATGCCGTAGTCGGTCACACTTGCTGTCCGCCATTTGAATTTCTTTGAAAACATACTTTTTCTAATTCCCCCTAGACTGTTGGTCCAATTTTCACCAAAATTAATTCAGATCATTTTCAGGCCATGCCAGCAAAAAAGTTATGGATTTTGGGTTGATACACAAAACCGTTATCATTTAACGTATCAATTAATTTGACGGCATGATTCCAAGCTGAATGTGAGGCTGTACCTCTGCAAGGCTTTGCTGTATTGACATCAAACTTTGTGTAAGTCATTGTCACCCCACACTGTCCAGACCGCATCAGTTTGGTCACAGCGCCACCTATTGGTCTAAAGTGATAAGCAATAAAATCAAAATACAAGTGATTGTATTCATAGTTTTTCAACCATTTTGCCTAAAATCATCAACAAATGTCTTAAATTAGTTATTTTTGCACATTCTTGACCCCTTAATAGCTGCTTGCAGCTATATTATTATTATTAAATAAAAATTCAATTTTGCTACTTTCTGAGGCGTTTGGAAAAATTTAATAACTATTTCCATTTAAATCGTCTCTGCATTAGTTGCTGTTAGTCACTTTATATAGTGTGTATATCTCTGACCAGGCCTCTTCAGCAATCTCCCGCTCTTTCTTTCATTACCTTCAGATGGTGTTGTTTTTTTTGCTTCAAAGTAAATGGAGTGACATTTACTAGCCTGAACAGACAATCCTGACCTCAGTGCTATTATGCTGAAGATTACATATCATTATCATCATGTCATTATCTCTAATTTCAGGTGCCTTAGAGCTGATTTGAGAAAGTTCTCTAAATGAGATCTATAGTGTGTAACTGAAAAGAAATGAATTTGGCCTTAAGTAAAACTACATTTTTTTTCTTTTCTTTTTTTTTTTCTTTTTTTGCTAAATAGTAAGTGGTTTTAATGTGTATTCTTTGTGTTTTGAACAACTCTGGCTCATTGGAAAAACATGCCTGTGACAGACATTATTATGCAAAATTATATTATGTTGCACATTTGGTGACACTTTCAAAGTCAAATATCCAGAAAGTGGTGCTAAAAGCATGTGCAGTTTTATCTGAAACAGACCAAAGTAAATCTGGCAGATTATATTGGTTGTCGTATGTATTGCTACAGTTCAGAAATGAAATGTCCGGTGAGGGGCAATAAAAGGATAAATCTCTACCATGTTTAAAAATAACGTATCACCTATGCTAAAGCTAACCAATGGTGTTAACAAAAGCAAACGTGAGATTAAAATGTATTTGCTGAAGCAACCATGCTATCTGACAGTTTTCTTCCACAAGTCTTTGAGCTCATTTATCATGACTCATGTTTCACGGGACTCGTACCTGAATAATTCGCATTGCAAGTGCAATACTGTACCAGGTGAGTTAACAAGCAAGTTTACTAAATCAGAAAAGACACACATGGAGCTGATCGTGTAATGCAAACTTTAAAACATGTTAATTTACAAATCATGCTCTATGGTAAAAGTGTTTTGAGGTCATAACACAGTATTGTGCAAGGAAGCACAAAAATAAATCTTTATTAATCAATAATCTGCCCCGTCATAACAATTTGTGTGAACAGGAATGAAAATTGTTGGTGTTTTGCTGCCACTGTGTTTTACTGCTCAGCTGGAAATTGTATGTAAAGATACGTTTTTGCAGTTTTGCATAAATTAAGGTAGAGGCACGTTGTTCCAGTGAAACTAGGTTGATTTTGAACCAAAATATGTCAGTGGTCAAAATGTAGTTGTTAGTCTGCACATTATGTTTCTGTATAATGTTTTGTTCAAGCTCACATTTGATACACATTTGATATGGTTTGATTTACTCACTTTACTTAGTGCCGCTCGGATGATGTAACACAACATCTTGATTTTATTGCAGGGTTTTAAGAGGTTTAAGATCAGTTCAGTCATCCTAAGAAGCTAAAAAATAGCTTTCTTTTGCTTTTCAGTTATTGTGGATGTGGAATCGGAGCAAGGTTAGCATGCAAAAATAACATCCCTGTGCTTTTTATTCCAAAAAATAATATGCTCCCAGCTGTAAGGCATTTAATAGCATTTGAAGTGTGTAAATACTGACTAGATGAGCACTACATTAACTTCATGTTTTCATTGATCACAGAAATTCTATAGAGTATTCTATAAAAGCATAATGGCTGAATGCACATAAATCCATGACGTTATTTACTAGGTTTAAATTCATGCTTACAATTTGTCCTCAGAACAGCTGCTCTCTGAAATACATGACCACTGGCAATCCTAAAGGTCTAATAAATGATACATGATATCCTCTTGTACCTCCAGTAACATGGCATGTATTAAAGGAAAATGGCAAGCTAGCCTCTGACCTCACAACTGAAAACTAGCCTCATCTAAAATATGTCTCCTAATCTGGAAACACATTTCTGTGGCCCTCAAGCATGGGGCTGAATATCTGCTGCTCAACCTATTATTTTCACACTGTATCTTGTTTCCATACTGTTTCACAGAGTCTCCTGCATCTAATTTAAAGGGTTAGTTTACCCAGAAATGAAAATTCTGTCATCATTTATTCACTCTCATGTCATTCAAACCCTTAAGACTTTTGGTCAACTTCGAAACACGAATGAAGATACAGTATGAAATATGAGAGATTTCTGTCCCTCCGTTGACAGTCTACGCAACTACCACTTTGACACTTCAAAAAGTTCATACAGAGATCGTAAAACTATGAATTGAGTTGGTTTAGTCCAAATTTTCTGATGAGACAATTTATATGATAAACTGATTGAATTAAGGCTTTTATTCAAATATAAACATTCGTCAACGCGCACACATCAGTTATGGTAAATGGAAGCTCAAGCATGCGAGAACCAGTGTGGTTCATTCTCGTGTGTTACGCAACACGTTTGAACTTCCGCAAAAACCAATGAGGTGCATCAAGCAGGTTCGGTTTAGCTTCTGTTTATTTTTGCTGATCAGTGTTTAAATGTGATTATTACACGGCTCTGTGGAATACTTGATTCTGACTGGTCAATTGCGCCATCCAGTGGTATGTTATCCTCGATAACCAGTAAAAACGAACACAGGCTCAAAGTAACTGAAGTTGGCACTATACGCTTGCTAGGAATGGTGTTTCTTCGTGGAAATTTTGCATTTAGTGAGCTAATAAAATACTCATCAATATTTTGTGTACAATTATTTAATTAGGTCATTCAGGTATCACAGACTCGCTCTCTTGTTTTATACAGCTGGTACCATTTTGATGAGTGTTTTGTACGCTGTAATGGATTATAAGATAACAAGCAGGTAAGGTTTTAAAACAGTTTAATCTCAAATCAATATCTCTTGTCCCCATAATTATGTGGCGAAATGCCGTGCAATAAGTGGTATGACTGTACCATATCCCTTAAATGTCTAGTTTGAATTTGCCGCTTGCGAACAACTGCTTTCTTTGCGGAAGCTTTGTGTAACGTACCGGTTGTATATAAACACACAAAGATGATAATTCTCAAATAAGTCTTTACTTGATAATCCAATGGGAGAATCCAGGCAGGAACAACTCAAGTAAGATACAAGACCTGTAAAGACACACCAACAGAACTGAACTTCTAAACACAGACAATTAACTTAAATGATTAATAGCTATGATGAATCAGATTAGTGTTCATGGTGACAGATTGTGGCGGGAAACTAGAACAAAGGAGCACATGGGACAGATGAAACAAACAGAGTTCATGTGGTGTAAGGGCGTGACATAACGCCCCCTCCTGGAAGGCGCGTCCTCACGCCGTAGAGAGGAGGTGATGAGGACGAAGAGATGAAAAAAAATGGACAGTTGATGTAGGAGGCTGTTCAGGAGGTGGACGGCCGACCAAGAGCCATGGCAGTGTAGTCACCGGCGCCACCACGGGGACGACCGGAGGCGATGATGATGTGGATGAAGGAGTCCACCGCACAGCCGGAGAGCTGATGTAGAGAAAGGGCCCCGGAAATCTAGACGGCCGCGACGTAGCCACAGTGATGACTGTAGAGTTAGGGTGACGGGTCGAGGAGGAGTGGAGCGTGCAGTAGCAGAAGGCGGAGCCACAGGCTTCCCACAGCCAGGAAGAGATGGCACCCAGTGGGCCCGAGGTGTAGACTCACCACTGAGAGGAGGCGCTGCGGGACTGATGGGAGGCATCGATGATTGGACGACAGGATTAGCTGGGGACTGGGACAGAATTTGGAGGGCAGAACAAAATCCAATAAAAAAATAAAACAAAGTCAGTACCATTCTGGAGAGGTAGTGGATGAGGGAGGTCCAACAGGTTAGGAACATGGCAGACAGATTCAGGAGGTAACAGAGGGGGTAGAAAAACAACTTAATCAACATTAAAAAAAACAAAAAAATTCTCTCTCGAGTGGTAGCCGAACACTCTCCATCCAGTGGCTCTCCATCCCGTCGAACTCCACAGGGACTCCCTCAGGGATGGCTGAAGATGCCGGCTCATACACCTTGTCAGGCGCGCGTTGCTCAGGCTCCGTAGCAATGTTAAGCTCGGGCGCTCTTGTGTGCGCTGGCTCGTACGTCGCGGCAAAGTCCCTCTCATGGCCTATGGTGAGCTCGGGCTGCCGGCCCCGCAGTCTGGATGTTGTTGGCTGGGCACTGGGTAGTGGGGCTGGTGTCGCCGTCGACGATGTCCACTGTGAGCAGCGAGTCACAGGACACCAGCAACCACTTTATGTAATTGGTGAAGCTCCTTCAAGGACTTTCCCCCGGACAGCTGCTCCTTGGTGGCGGTGTTGAGGCCGGCAAACAGGAAGCTGCAGAGACAGTTGTCTGGGAAAGTGGTAGATGGTACGAGGTGGAGAAAATCTTCCAAATGTGCCTCGAGGGAGCGGTCCTTCTGCTCAATGCATAACAGTTCAACAGCTGAGAAGTGGTCCATAGTGCAAGAAGGAAACCAAAAATACGCAGTCACAAAAATTAAAACAAAACACGCCGCTTATCTATTTCATGGTCGGGTCTTCTGTAACGTGCTGGTTGTATAAAAACACGACAAAGAAGATAATTCTCAAATAAGTCTTTAATTGATAATCCAACAGGAGAATACAGAATCCAGGCAGGAACACAAGTAAGATACAAGACCCGACAAAGACACACCAACAGAACTGAACTTAGAAACACAGACGATTAACTAAAATGACTAACAGCTGTGATGAATGAGATTAGTATCCATGGTGACAGATTGTGGCGGGAAACTAGAACAAAGGAGCACATGTGACAGATGGAAACAAACAAACTGAAAGTTCATGTGGTGTAAGGGGGTTTGACAATTTGTTTAAAGAGAGATTTAAAAATATTTCAACTCAAGTCAGTATTTTGTGTCTAATTATTTACTTATGTGGCAAGTAGCCGTGTAATAAGCAGGATAATGTACATAAAGCCAGTTGTTATCGCAGAATAAACCCCTTCAGGGTGATGAAAGAACCTTGCATCCTGATCACCCTGTCTGGGTTTATTCTGCAATAACAACCGGCTGGATGTACATTATCACTTACATAAAAGCCTAAATCGGTTCATCATATAAAGCGACCATAATATAAAGCGATCAAGTCTCTTTTGAAAATTTGTACTAAACCTCTCTATTTATATGGATTATTTTTACCATTTCTTTATGAACTTTTTGAAGAGACAAAGTGGTAGTTGTGTAGCTGTCAATGGAGGTACAGAAAGATCTCAGATTTCATTAGAAATATCTTCATTTGTGCTTTGAAGAATGGTTTGGAACGACATGAGGGTGAGTAACTGATGACAATTTTTTTCATTGGTGAACTTAAGGAGCAGTTTACACTACACCATTTTCAACTAAAAACAAACCTTTTTATGCGTTTTGGCTGGTCATTTACATGACAACAGTGTTTTGATGGCCTGAAAACGCAAGCATTTGAAATCAGGTTTCAAAGTGCACGTTTTTGAAAACGATACCATTATCATCTCCATGTAAACTACAAAATGTGAATTTGTGAAAACTGTGACATCATGCGCATGCATATTATGTTTTCAGTCTATTGGCATGTAGTGTTTCTTTACAAAGTGACATTACCAACTACTGGCCTGTTAGCAGAATACAACATTTTTACTCGTTTTCGCGGATCTTTGTGAATGAGGGAACATGGACTGAATCTCAGTTCATACAGGAAAAGAAACTAAACAAAAGGAAAAACTCCCTCTAGGCCAGTGGTTCTGAACTGTTTTGACTCCAAGGTCCCCCGTTGTCCACAATAATATTCAAATGACTATTCCAGGTGTGTGTGTTTGTGTGTGCATGTGCGTGTGTGTACATGTGCGTGTGTGTGTGTGTGTGCTTGTTTTAATGATTTATGAGGACACAAATTTGTATAATGACGTGTATACACTGGTATTATGACGTAAACATGTTTTATGAGGACATTTTATCAGTCCTTATATTTAAAATAGCTTTAAAAACATACTAAACTATGTTTTATTAAAAATGTAAAAACGCAGAATGTGTTCTGTGATGGGTAGTGTAAGGGGATAGAATGTACAGTGGAATGTCCTCACTAAGATAGCAAAACAAACCTGTTTGTTGAGTGTGTTTTACTCAATATTTTTTACTCACAATTTCTAGCCAACAGTGTGTTTTAGAGCCTGGCCTAACAAAAGAAATGCATAAAAACACCTCTACATGTACATTTCAGGTCTAGAAATCACACTTTTAAAATTAGGCTACCTCATATATCTAAGTTTTTCTAGACATTAGGAATCCTGGTTCTTCGAAGAAAGTTGAGAGGGTGAGTTAAAATAAGATCTTGATTTTTAGTTTATTTAGTTTGCATATATTCGTTTTATTTTGTTTGCATTTTAAATAATCTTAAGGGCACCCTGGGAAGTTTGCCGAGGCCCTAAGTGGGCCGCGTACCCCTGCTCTAGACTCTCCTGCAACAGAAAAACAGGAACATTTTCATTTGACTCTTTTATAACATTATTCAGAAGTTACTCAGAAGTGTATCGTTCCTATTTTTTATGAATATGGCTTTTTAGAACTGTATTGATGAGTTTTGGCCATCAGATGGCAGTGAAACAAATGTTTTAAGATATAATACTTGGCAACACAACGTCAAGAAATGAATAGTTGTCAATACAGGAAATACTAAAGGGGAAAACAAGTTATTCTGGCCTTTATTAGATTATTTAATTGTAATTATAAAAATTAGTGACCTTAACTAAATGGTTAACATACAATCTAAAAGACAACATGAAGTAGCTGGAATGGGTAAAAAATACTAACATTCTTTTGCAGTGAAGTTTACCCTTGATTTTTCTTGTTCTTCCTGTTCCAGACAAACAGCCTTTGTGGAAGTGTGTTTAAACATTTGCTGATACATTTATCTGTTCTCAAGGTAAGTATTTCTTGCCATATTCCAATTCTGTCCAATGCTCAGAACCTGCTCGACTGACTATCAGTGCAACTGCGTGAACTTGTGTGCACTTCATTCCAGGAAGAAAAATGAGTTTGTACTGTTTGTTTTTTAAATATAATTACCCAGGCTGCAGACCATTAATGGGTTTGGATGGCATAAACAGAGAGTAGAGACTTGTTTCTTGGTCTTCAGTTTTTGTTGCATAAGCAACATGTGTAGCGTAGTGTTGCCCTATCTTAATGCAATCATTGCTACGTGCACAGTGCAGATCTCTAGGGAGTACTTCAGCAAAGCATTGCATAAAACAGATGACAAACCACTGTAAACAAACATGCTGGGTCTGTCTTCCTGAGGAGGCGGTTCCAAAATGCACAAAACAAGCTAATTTTCTTGCCTACATTATAATTTGGCAATCAGTGGAAGGATGCTTGAAAGCACCTGTTCTTCTTTTGATCAACATGCCATCTACATAAAGAATCATTCCCTTCAGTGTCTATTTGAAATGCAAAACAGCAGAGGAGCAAATATGTCTGTTTATCAACAGAGGTGGACATTGTCACAGCAGTAGAGGACCTATTCATGCTGAAATCCTCAACCATCCATTCTAGACGAATCTTTTTGTATATTCATAGATGGGATGCAGAAGAGACCCAGGAGTTCATCTGGGACTGTCAGCTGCCAAACTGTTTATCTAAGAACCAGATTAGAGTGTACACACACCGTGTGCCATAAATATTGTATGGACTACTACATAGTATGGAACATGTAACTATTAACCAGTAACCATTCTGACTGAAGGATATATTTATTGTATTTGCTCATGTGCTATTACTTTTTCTAAGATTATCTGATTTACAATTTTGGAATGGGTGGAATCCCATGGATTTAAGCCATATTTAGACCAGAATATTACCTTTTGGCTCACAGCAATGTACAAAAACTACCCATAACTAGTCTTTTGATGGCAAATTTTGCAAGAGCAAGTTAGTTTCTTGAGAAAATGTAAACTTTGGATACTCCTAAGCCATGAGTATACTTCTGGGGTTTTTTATGGGTACGCACAGTCGAGCGCAGAGCCTTGCAACAGGGGCGCCTGCAGGATTTTATCTCGGGGTACGCACAGAACTAGCAAACACACCGCTATTTTATGTTATTTCTGAGCGGCTTGGTCCCGGAATGTGCGTATTGTTCTCAGAGAAACATGTGATTAACGAAAAATGAAGCCTCACTTTCTTTCCAGTCACGTGAATGCTTCTCTTTGCATGAACCAAGATCACTACTATATGGAAGTTCAAGTCCATTTACTAACATTTTAAATATATAAGCCTGTAGCCTATATTATATTATCATATATTCTGTCATATAACCAGTATAAAAACAATAAAATAACAGCACAATTTACTTGCCTCAAACAACTCAGTAGATATTATTAGTATTATTATAATTATTGTTTTTGTTGATCCATTTAACTTATTGCCACAATTTAATATGTGAATTATATTATCAGAAAACACATTTAGCGTCGTCAGGCATTTATTTGTGCTTAATGGACAAAACAACGGAGCTGCGCACTCAGGTTTATGGCTGCTGTAAATTTTACCTGCCACAAGATGGCACAGCATTTAAAGAAAAGCTTCAAAGATTTAAGAGGCTTCATTTCTCCATCCCTACTCAATAGTTTTAGGCCTTTTGCAAATGTTTCAATCGAATTTAGCTGTTTTAGAGAGCGTTTACTCATTCTGAGCCTGTTTTTAAACATTAACTATCTGTAATGTCATTGTTCATGTGTGGAAAAAGCAATGAAACTAAACTAGCCAATCAGATTTCTTTTAACCCACATCCCCACGCCCACCCATGCACACACATACATATTTGACTGTACAACACACAAACGCACACCTTTATTTATTCTCATTTTCTCTTGCTTTCTTAATATGTTATGAGCGTACGCAGATAGATTTTAATAGCCAATTTAAAAATTATGTAAAAAATAAAAACTGTATTATTTAGCGCCATTTCATGGTACGCACAGTGCGTACAGCCATACGGCTGCAAAGTATCACTTGTATCACTTGACTCGTATGCATATGCAGGCGTTCGATGCATGCACAGTTTTGAGCAATCTCTCGCCACGAGTTACAACCCAAGTAAATATATTAGTATATTCATGCTAGAGTTGTACAAATGAGAGTACTTTCTAACCTCTTTGCACAATCTGTGATCTATATAGGCCTCCATTGTCACTGTAGCTTGCATGCGTTCCAGTCTGTTCTGTTTATGCAGTTTTTCTTCGACTACCCCTCAGGGCACGGTTGCCACCTTGTGGATAAACTAATTACTGCAAAAAAAAAAATTGAAATGATTGACATTTCTGATGACAAAATACACATCGCGCACTCTACGCTGACCCTCGTGTAAAAAAAAAAGTGGAGTATACTTTGGGCTTCACACCAGGAATACTGCCCTATTTTTTTAAACCTGTATAAATGTAGGCTACTATAAATGTTTTATTGCATATACAATCTTAAGAAGAAAATGTTGTATATAGAACCTTAAAAGGTTCTGTCAGGTGCTTCATATTTAGAACCTTTTCGAGGTTCCAATCATGGGATCATTTTATGGATTTAATTCTAATTCAATGTACACTAAAGTAACTTTTGGCCCTCTAGTGGTTAAAAAACAAAACTGCATACATTTAGTGGAAGAACATTGTTTTGGTTGTGCTTCGGCTCTGCTTGACTGTGCAGAAGAATATGAGTTATGGTTGAATATGAGAATATGGTTATACTGCATCCAGCCACCTGGGGGCGATCGAGACATTCTGCCTTCACTTTTCACGACTCGTGTGGCACGCTTGGTCCAAACACTCTGTGACCAGATGCCCCAAGAAAACTACAAATGGGGCTAATATACACTCATGATGTGATGTAATACTACCAAAAAATAATAATGCTAACCTTTATCTCCATTTTGAAACTCCAGATGGCCAGACAGTGATTCATCTTTTATAAATCATTAAAATATTTGTGTCTAGGATGCCATGAGCACAGAGACTGTAGTGTACACACCACAGCCACAGCTCATCTGTATGGGCAGGTAGGGCAGAGCCCCACCAAACTATTCATCCAAACAGACCTCTCTATATACTGAATTAATAATAAATTATAAAGCATAAATGTTCAGCATTCTGCAACAAATATTTTTCAGATTTTCTAGACTATTAAATCATAATGTGAGCAGGATATATTCAAATGTAGCGCAAGGATTAGTCAGGCATGTATTCAAGATACTAAACCCTCACGCAGAGATTGTATATTATAGGGAGATGAGAGGGTCTGTATCTCTGACCATTGGAGAAAGCGTAACGGCTAACTTAATCACGTGCGGCACCTTTCAGCCTATTGTGTAATGGCAGTGACATCAGTGCCCACCTACGGTGTCCATTTTAGGACATTCTCAAACCTCAGTCATACAACGAAAAGGTTTCATGCCTTAGACTAAAAGTCTTCAGTCATCGGACAAAACTGTATCGCGCCTCATACTGAAAGGCTTCAGGTCTCAGGAAAAACAACATCAGGTGTCAGGTCTCGTAAAATCAGGCATCGGACAAAACCGCTTCAGACTGAAAAGGCATCAGACAAAAGCATCAGGCGAATGGACTTAAGGAAGCGAATTGCCCCGCCTCAATGTGATATCACATGCACGCAGTTTTCTAACTGTTAAATGTTACACTAAGTTGTATAAAACATATCGAATTATTTTGTAAATTTGTATTATTCGCTAGTTTTATTTGTATGTATAAAAAGTTAGCTAAATTACACATTGCAACTAGCTTGCATTGCAAACTATCGTGAACACTTATGAAAATTAACCATTGTTTTATTATATTAAAAGTGTGGTAACTATGATTTTTTTTGTCAGATTGATACTATTTGTATAACAATAGTTTTACTACAAATACCATAAACTATAGTGTAGCAAAACCATGGTTAATTTGTGGTTACCATGGTTAACTATAATAACCATGTTTTTTTGTTTTATTTGTAGTAAAACCATGGTTAATTTTCATAAGGGAAGTAAAAAATTGTTCGAGCTATTCGCGTTCAGTGTGAACGCAGCATAAGTCCACAAGACCAAAAGTGTATAGAAGTGTGCCATTTGGGATTCAGCCTATGGCTGCATCGAAAACCTAGGTAGCTAGGTATCGAAAACTTGCTGCTTCGCTTCCTGATAGGCAATGACTTATAAGGCGTTTGTGCATGAAGGCACCTCACGAAACCGATTTCAGACAGACTTCTGAGGCAGCGTAACAGTTTAATGATCTACAGCACAATAGCGCAAGCTTTGGTGAAAACTAAACTAATATTTAATTACTACAGTAGTAATTTCTCACTAGAAATGAAATCAAAAGTGGAAAATGTTCTACTGCGCCCCACAAATTTCTAATGTAAATCTGTGGTGAAAAATGGAACTGCAGCGCGCTGTCAGAGAGAGCCATTGGGTTAAACATGTTAGGTAAACATACCTTACGTAAACCTCGCTCCAGACAAGACGATATCAGGCCGCTTCAGATATGTGTCTGCATCAGGTCAGTCATTCTTCCTATTTGGAGTAGCGTATAAACCCTTTAATCTAAACGTGCTTGTGTGAATAGCAGTAGTTCTGATGTGTTTGTTTTATGTTTGTTTAAGAATAGACATTACTTTTTTCCTCACTGGAATTCCTACACAATTTGCGATATTCTAAAACAACATTCGGAAGCAATGAATACTACATTAAGCAATTCTAAGATGCCATTCTATGCGTTTGTCGTGTGTACTGAAGTCTATCAATCATCATTAGAGCGCCACCCTCAGGCTGAATAACGCAAGGACATTAGAATTCTGCCAAAAGTGTGTCTGATGTGTTCAGCGATTCAAATACAAATCTTACAAAAATGGTTATCATAAACTAGCGCTAAGACCCTGAATCTGCCCTACCTAAATTTTTGGCCAGGAGCCACTACTGGTACACCACAAGTTTTTAAATGCTTAGCTGAAATGTGTAATATAAATAAATAGTGCTCATAAACGGCTGTTGAGAAAGTTTTCTCAAGTGAAACAACTAACTTAGAGGCTTGGACCCAGAATGACCATTCTTTACACCATGACTTAATAAGCAGATAAGGTCTAACCCAGTTTTCACAATCAGTCTTTTTGATGTCACTTTTCTTTTTTCACTGAACAAGGTTTTATTTATGTTTTCTCAGCTCACAAACCCAGCACTGGAGACTGTAAACAGTCAGCAAAAAAATAAAAAAGAGAGAGAGATGCCAAAACCGTCGTTTCTCGCCACCCTTAACACATCCACTCACACTGCCGTTTTGACAGTCATGTCAGTTTGGACCATGAGTCTATTACCAAGAGCATTATGGGTCCCTCAAGGAAGGATGCAAGGGGAAACAAGCTAAACACAATGTCTTCAGAAAAACATTTACCTGTCTCAAACACAGTCTGAAAGCAAACAGAGCGTTCCATGACACTGGGGGAAACATGGAATTACATATTTAGGTAACACTTTACAATAAGGTTTATTTGTTAGCATTACTTAATTTATTAACTAACATGAACTAACCATGAGCAATACATTTGTATTTGTTAATCTTTGTTAATGTTAGTTAATAAAAATACAGCTGTTCATAGTTTGTTCATGTTCGCAGTGTATTAACTAATGTTATCAAATACAACTCTTGATTTTAATAATGTATTAGTAAATGTTGAAATTAAACATTAATAAATGCTGTAGAAGTGCAGTTCATTGTTAGTTCATGTTAACTAATGTAAGTTAACTAATGTTAAGTAAGTATGAACCTTATTGTAAAGTGTTACCCATATTTTATTCTGATCAGGACTATGGACCTAAATTAATTTCAAAAAGGCTGCTTCTGATGAGGTTTCGGATTCTTTAAATATGTGTTCACTGGTGACTTCATAATCACATGCCTGGTGTATTTATTATAATAATGAGTGTTCTCATAAGAGTCTGGAGCAGTGATGATACCAGCATTCTTCCTCAAACCACACGAGACTTTAGGTCAGAGTACCAGAGATTCCGAACTTCCTCTTTCCATCAACACTCCTGCCCAGTTTCCAATGTGACCATAAGAAGTACTGCTTTCACTTATGCAACGCTGCATAATGTCTAACATCTGTTCCATTATGTAATATATGAGACTACAATCTGCTAAAAATAAAGTTACAAAAATGAAGTACCCTGTGGAAAAGGGGAAGGGGCGAATTTTAGTTTAGACTAAAATTATTTGGACACTTAATGGGTTAGTTCACCTAAAAATGTAAAATCAAAATGGGTAGTTACCAACATTCTTCTAATTATGTTCTTTATATTTTATGTTCCACAGAAGTAGAAAATGAAGAAAGTTTGGGGGGTAAATTTAGAGTAAATTCTGATAGAATTGTAATTTTCACACAAAAAAAACACGTCAATCCATAAGAAAACAAGTATGCATCCTATTCGATATTTTCTCTAATGCAATGATATTCATGCATTTCAAGTGCATTCTCTTTTGTGACAATACCACAAACTAGAAAAAAATAGTGCTGGTTTCAGTTGCGGTGCAACTGACAACTTCCTCTTTCATCAACTGCAGGGTGTCTAGATGCATATCTGTACATTTCCTTTTCTGAACAGAGATGGTTTTACCAGGACCATGAACTGAGTTGAGAGCTACAGTGGTAAAGATATACTACAACTAGATAATGTATTTGAGATAAGCACATGGTCAGGCAAGAACTTTATGTTAGAGTTTATAGTAGGGCTGGGTTAAAAATGTTTCAATTTGGGTTAAAGATTTCTCGATTTTAATCAATTTTCAAGAACTGACATCTTTTCTTAAATCCCAAGAATCAATCTTTCAGTCTGTGCTTTTTTCAGTTGATGTGTGAACAAGTGTAGCACCACCCACCCAATAAATCACAATAAGCTTTGTGCTTTGTTACTTATGATATGAAACAAAGTCTCCACCTTCTTCAATTTTATTATGAAATTCAAGCAATAAATACCATTTTGGCTCTCTTTTAAGTGTCGTGACAGATCGCTGTAGCGCCTCAGTTCAAGCGAAGCGGCAGCTTTACTACTAGTTACAGTTCGAAAGAATCATGAATGAACATCAGAAGGTATGTTGAAAGATACAGTACAACTTACAGAAATCAATATCATGTCTCATGCAATCGCTCAATCAGTGTTTAAACCGCAGAAAGACATTGTGAAATAGCTTGTAAGCAATTTCATGGAAACTCACATTTACCTCAGAAAAGCCAAACAAAAGTTAGTCAGCTAGAAAAATTATCTCTAGAAAGCAGCATTTTGATCGATTTATTCACTACATTGCATATTTATTGTATTTTTACTTGATCCTGATCTTTAAAATGTTATGTATTTTTGAATAAATCTGTATGAAAGACACCATTTAAATGTTTATATTCAAAGGTGCAATGTGTAAAGTTTAGGAGGATCTACTGACAGAAATGCAATATAATATACATAACTATGTTTTCAGTGGTGTATAAAGACCTTACATAATGAACCATTATGTTTTTATTACCTTAGAATGAGCCATTTCTATCTACATACACCGCAGGTCCCCTTACATGCCATTTTGCGCCGGCATGTTTCTACAGTAGCCCTAAATGGACAAACTTCTCTACAGAGCGCATTTGCTTGACTGGCTACTCTCTTCTGTCTCAGACGACATCTTTGTCCTGTGTTGGCCATCGTAGCTTCTCTAAATTGCAAATCGCAACCTCACCGCTAGATGCTGCTAAAATGTACACACTGCACCTTTAAAAAAACAAGTAGAAACATAATTAAGTCATTAAAAATGTATTACTATAATGTTATTATAAAAAAAAACTTCCTTGTGTACAATTTAAATGTAAGTGATGCACCAACTGGGATTCCCATAGTTTACAGTATTAGTTGAGAGATTTCCTTGAGGAAATTTGCCATGTACTGTACTGGATATATACCCCAATTAATTGATATCAAATTAAAATCAAATCACAAGCTTGTGAATCGAAATCGAATTGAATCCTAAAATCTGTGTCAATGCCCAGCACTAGTTTATAGTTAATTAGGTGAATATCGCAAAATTTGTCCAGGTCATTTTTCAATGTAAAATCAAGTGAAAGAAAAATGATTTTGTCTAAATAAATTAATTTTATTAAGATTTTTCGCACTATGACTTGGTTTTCATGACAAATAAGCTCTTTTTTTTTTTTTTTTTTTTTGTCAGACATACCTAGTTACCTTAAATAAATATGTAGTTATTCCCTAGATAAAATGCTTTTAGTTTCTGATATAAGACATGAAGAAAACAATTAAAAATCATTTCATACATTTTTAATGCAAAAACCTTTTATTAAAAAAAAAAATATTTACAAGGTAAAATTAACATAAAAATACACATTTTAAACATGCTAACACTGATATTTTTACAATCTTTATAAAAAAGGGAAAAACTAGCTATTTATCAACAGGCCTTCATACCTTAAAAGAAATTGTGCTTTTCATATAAAATATGTAACTATTTATAAAATAAAATATCTAGTGAGAAACTTGGAAGTTTGTCCAAACAGTCTTGACAAATTACAAAGACACTGTGAGCTCTATTTCATTAGTGAAGGGAGGAAAAAGAAGCTGTTTTCTTCATCATCATATCCTTGTGTGAAGACACAGATTGCGGTTTTCTAAATGCCAGCTCTTCAGGTGCTCAGCATCCTCTCTGATCACATGTGTCCTGTCAGCTCACATCTCTGTCAGACAGATAAGATTGTGACAGCTCGGGTCAGGGGAGTGAGGTATCATGGATTTGCAGTCTGGGGAATTATGATTCATGACTGGCACTCCACTGATAGCAGAGCATGCTGTTAAACCACTGGCCTTTTGTTAATAATTTGGCAATAGGCAGATTAACATTATCGCACTGATGGACATTTTACTTGTATTTGTCAAGAATGATGTTATAATAGATTGCAGGTCTATCACTGAGCACAATGTGACAAACAAGATAATGGGTGTTGGTGTGTAATGCCAATTGTTTTCTGTTACATTATCTACTAATAGGTAACATATCCAGTTATATGGCAGAGACATATGAAAGTAACTCTATAGTGAGGTTTGTTATTGCACACTTGCGGTTGCCCAAACATTCTGTCAATAGAGAATGCTTTTGCTTACTGTATACAGTAAAGGCACATTCACACCAAGAATTACAATTATATTAGCGTCCACACCAGCACATGATAACGTTCAAATTTTTTTAAGTGCACTACCACTTTAAATGCTCAAACGTTTTAAAATCTGGTGATTTCTGATTGGCTGTCATTGTTTTTATTATTCATTAGCTGGAAAAAACACTCTGAAAGTGATTCCAACGATATCATTTCTCTGTGCCTTTATGGTTATAGTTGTGATGTGGACTCTGCTATTCTTTTATATTTAGAATGATTTTTAGAACTATATCTTTATCATTATCATTATAGTTATCATCCTCAGTGTGAACAGGCCATAAGTATGGAAGCTTGTTTCCGCCATGAAATAAAAAAGGTGATTGCAACTTTTTATCTTACAATTCTGACATTTTTTCTCAGAATTAAGAGATATAAACTCACAATTGTGAGTTATAAAGTCAGAATTGTGAGATATAAACTCGCAATTGCGTGTTATAATGTCCAATTGTGAGGGGGAAAAATTACTTCTCAGAATTGCGAGTTTATATCTTACAAAAGTCAAAATTGCGAGATATAAAGTCAAAATTACACGTTAAAAACTCGCAATTGCGAGAAAAAAAGTCAGAATTACCTTTTTTTTATATTTTTAATTGAGTGGCGAGAACAAGCTTCCATATTTAAGGGTGTTTTGATCTAGATTAATAAAACTCTACATTATGATTAATTGTAATTATGATTCTACAAATACCATGATGCCACACACCATGCTTTCAAAAGATAAGGTCCAGTGAGGTTCTATATAGAACCCTGGGGTTCTTGACTCAGTTTTAAAGAACCAAAAAAGGTCTATTTAAGGAGAAAAATTCTTAAACTTAAACTAGTAATTTTGATATTTGGTAACACTTTACAATAAGGTTTCTTGTATTAACATTAGTTAACTACTTTAGTTAACATGAAATAAGAATTAACAATACTTCTACAGTATTTATTAATGAACATTTACAAATACATTATGAAAATCATGTTGTATTTGTTAACATTAGTTAATGCACTGAACTAACATGAACAATCAATGAACAGCTGGATTTTTATAAACTAACATTAATGTATTGCTCAGTGGTAGTTCATGTTAGTTAACACATTAACTAATGTTAACAAATTAGACCTTGTTGTAAAGTGTTACCTGATTTGTTTCTAGTGATAACGTGTGTTTATGTATATGTATTGGTCTCCTAAAATTAAAAATTCATTTAAACAAAATTAATTCATTACAACTAAATCCATGAAATGAACCGATAAAAGGTTCTATTATATGAAGTGCCTGACGGAACCTTTTGAAGTTCTATATAGAACCTTTTCTTCTAAAGAGTGATAAAGTTGCATTTTCAATTTTAATATAACATCTGCCTTAAATGTAACCAAGCTGTTTTTATACCTGCAAGCTCTCTATCCAGGTTATCAATGAAGCTCTGTAGGTCGCTGGTGTCCCCGAGCCTTGCTGTAAAGAAAAGAGAGAGAGACAGAAGACGTGAGCACACTGGAATGCTACAGACTCTGTGGAAATGCAGCGAAGTGCACTGGCATTTCCTGTGGAACATTCCACCCAGAAAGAAATGCGACCCTCTGAATTACGTAAAGCAAAACAATAGAGGGGATGAAATTCCCTATGCATAAAAAAATGCCACATTTTCAAATGGTTTTAAAAAGATTATAATAAACCAAGGGCATAGGTTTGAATTCGACATTGGTGGGGACATAAAAGCAGTTATTTCATAAAAGCTCTTATTTCAGTGTCATTGTTATTTTGGTGGATATTTCAGCAAAAAGTTTGCATTCAGTCTAACAGCAGAAAGTAAAGAAGGTGCACCTGCATTTTAAACACTTTCCACGTTCCTTGAATGAGTGGGGTTTCTTAACGTATTTACTATAGCTTCTCAGGTAATATCAATGGAATTACCCATTTCACGTGTGAACAAAATTACAATCAGAGCTATAGAAATGTATCTTCATCTTATTTATGCTTACTTGTAAAAGAGATTGTTAATCTCAATGAGACCCTGGGCAATTAAAAGTTAAATAAATGCCACAAGACACAATTGGACAACAGTGGTTATATATAAATATATATTAATTGTTTGATCAAAATTATTACTGGATATTGTTGTAGGGACATGTCCCCAGCATCCCTACTAAATTCTATTCTCTTGTAATAAAAATGATAAAATTATAATTGCACAAGTAAAACGCATGCATATAGATCATTTTAAACTGACTGATTGTTTCTGGGGGTTTTTTTCTTGTTCACACTGGTTCACTATCTTATCATATTCAATTCCATCATGCATTCTGTAGCCAGATATGGAGCATCAAAGCAGTACAATTCGCAAACAAAGACCACAATAAGATGGGTAGAAACCGCACACAGGGGTTAGAGCAATGGGAGGAAAAGCAATTAAGGCTTGTTTAGTAAATGTGATGGCTATCTGCTGGGAGTCGTTATGTTACTTAATACCTTTTTGTGCCGTGGTCATGCTTGCAATGTTGAGCTCCTCTTGACTGGCATTCAAACTGTTTACCAGCGAAGCTTCACTACCTGAAAAGATACAAAAGGATTAATGTGTGCCTCATACATGTGAATGCAAGTAAACTACAGGGTGGTTGAGGTGCACAAGGGTATTGATATCACAAGAATAAAGCTTTCGTAAGATCAAAGGTTAACTAATACATTTATTCTTTTACATAATCTATTTAGGATTGTGAGGATCAAAACCAAGAGAGATATGAATCACACAGCGAAGCACTAGAAGTGTCTTGTGTGGGTCAGGTCAGGTTATAATGTCTTTGAAAGGGGCAAGACTGTCCACAGATGTGAGCTACAGTAAATCTAACAATAAAGACAATGTTTTGTTTTTCAAAAGTTCACAAGTTTTCTTTTATGGTTAAAGCTAGTCTGTATTATAATTAGCTGTTAAAGCTATTGAAGTCTATGGTTTGTCCTTATTTAGAATGTGGGTGTGTTTGATAAAAGTAACAAAAGTAAAATTAAACATGGGTGTGTGCTTGATAAAAGCAGAAAATACTATTATCCTTTGTACTAAAAAAGTTTCTTCAGATAAAACGTTTTTACTGCAAATCAAGTAACTGATGACAGAGAAATATAAAGAAACCATCTACTATATTTTAAGTAGTACATGAAAAGACATCCAAGTATGTATGTACATTCGAGTTTACCAGGTAGTGTACTTACAATAGTCTGAATCGTCTCCATCACTCAATCCCGTGTGTCTCTTCACATCTCCCAGCACATTTTCAGAGCTCAACTCCTTCACAACATCATTAAACTCCTGCAGTAAGTCTCCCAGCTCCAAATCCAACTCTAATACAATTCACATTTTCTATTAGAATTGCAGAGCCAAATACTAAGAAATCATTTTACACTATTTATGACTGATGTCTACTTGACTGTAAATAAATAAAATGAATAAACTCAAATAAATCTACTCCCCTTAATATATAACACATTTGAAATAATGTGTTATGTGAAATGTGTTATGAAAAGAAAAGCTTACCAGAAGTATTTGGTGTACACATCCTGTGGTTTATTGTGACTAGTCCTGTGAACTGATTCTCAAATTAATGCTGTTGGTCTTACATAAGTATTTATATAGACTCCACCCAGCACATAATGTGTCGACCAATCAGAACACGGTTTTGTTTCCGTGGTCACTGTAAAGTTTGGTGTGGGTGAAATTTTCCCCGACGCCTACACAAAACGTCACATGCGAGAGAAAGAACATTTCCGACAACTCCAGTATACTCACTCAGTTTTAGAACACAGTTATGGACCTTTAAGAATTTCTAAAATGCAATTCCTCTTTAGGTGCTGACTATTTGTCCTACTCTAATTAACTAGACGAATCTTTTTGTCATCTCTTTATGACAGTGGCGGAAAATGAGTTTACTGTAGCCTACTTTTTAATATTTTAGGCATATCACTTTTTTGTAGCTTTTCTTTTTTCAGTAGTTTTATCATACACCAAAAAAATGACGCCGACTTACATAATATTAATATAACATTAAACTATGTGGCTAGAATAGTTGAGTCATCAGATAAATGTGATATCACTGGTGCCCTCATGATGGCGTCACTGAGACATATGAGCCAAATGTCAACATAGCAGTATATAACTGTGCATTTTTGTTTTGAAATCCATAGTTCAATTTCATTTAGGTTCAGAAAAGCAAAACTGAACGTCAACAACTGAAAAGAAAAGCTATTACTACTATAATCTCTCTTATTATAATTTAGAGTGTATATATTATTATAAAGCATTACAGAGTGCTTAGTGTTGAATGGGAAAAAATGCTTAACCGCGACCCATCTATCATTAAAACGCAGTCGCCCAGAAAAACAACCCGTCAGACCAGTATTTTCCCTTTCAGTCAATGTCTGAATAATCGCGTTAATCTCGAGCTGCTCACCTGTAGCACAGGTACGGTGATATTTCCGCCCCGACGCATTTCACGCGAGTTCTTATCATGCTCACAGAGCTCAACATGTTCTTGAAGAATGGACAGCTCAACACCACCACATGATGAACTGGACTATACTACAGGTCAGTGTCATATACAGTACATTACTCGGTATTATTCTTATATTTTCAGAAAAAAGGAAAGAAGTATTTTGCATTTTAGTTTTGGCGTTGAACGCCAAGTCTGTCAGGCGTTACACTATGGTAAAGTCCACAGTAGTTAGTCAGTCTGCATTCAGTGTGCAGTATATCAGGTGGGGATTAACCTATTTTTTGTTTGTTGTTGTTTTTTTAACTATTTCATATTTAATTTGGTAGTTCAAATAGACAGACAGTTAGACTACTGGATACTAAAAAATAAAATAAATGTTTAAAGGTTCAATGTCTAATAGCCTACTCAAAGATTAGTTGCTGGCACTTTCCAAAAAATTGGTGTGCCATTACTTGAAGGGGAAAAAAAGGCATAAATCCCATGTTTGTTTGTTTTAAGAGAGCTATGTTAGATATTATGCATTTATTTTCATGCAGTTTTCAAGCTTAACTATTCAACACTGTTAGTAGTTATAATATTAAAAGCGATCGTAAACATAATTAATTATTGGGAAAATAAATTTTTATCAAACATACATTTGCTGCCGAACCCGTTAAGCATGTGAAAATATGCCATCCTGCTATTTCTTGTTTAACCTTGAATTTATTAATGTTTATTTCTAGTAGGCCTATATATTAAATCATAAAAATTATATGAACTATAAATACAAACAATATAGAAAAGTGGTGGCAAAAATGACAAACCTTATATAATTATATTAAATATGTTTTTTTTTTATTATTTGATTTAATATAATATTTAAATTGTGGAAGAAGATGGTTTTCTGAAATGATCACTGGTGCATTGTTGGGGGATGCATTCATTTTTAAGAATTCAAGACCTATTTGTGGCCTGTTTATGGAAAGTATGCAGGCATTTGCAAGTTTAGTTCAGATTATATATTCTAAAGTTAAATCTCTGGCTGCTGGAACATGTAAGACTACAATACAGCCTGTGCAAAAATGCATTCAACAGCAGAAAAAAAAGACTGGCTTGGTGGTTAAGGATTACACACTTAACTCCAGAGTCAGGGTGGTTAAACTTTTATATGGAAAGAAGGGTGTTGCTTTCTTCCAAGTAGTAATCCCTTCTCTTGTTTTGCAGTGGGTGCTTCTCTTGGCATCTGCAGGGCAAATCCAAAGCCACACACTTCGTTTCACCATCCTGGAGGAGCAAGAAGCAGGCATTAAGATCGGAAGTCTAAGCAGGAACTACTCAGCTCCATACCAGCTCTTCGATGAATACATCAGAGTGGACGAAAGCACAGGGGATCTGTTCACTAAAAAGCGCATAGACAGAGAGACCTTGTGTTCATCACATCAGGAAAGAGACTGTACTTTTTCAAACACTGCAGTCGTGAGTCATTCTGAATTAGTGCTGATAACAATCATTGTGGATGATATTAATGACAACGCTCCTATTTTTGAGAGGAATGAGATTCATATACGCATACCTGAAGATGCATCAAATGGGACGGGTTTTCCACTGGATGACCAAGCCCATGATAAGGACTTTGCCAATAATGGCTTGATACATTACCATTTAGAAGGCTCCGATGGCTTTTTTGGCATCAGACAAGATGGGTATGAACTTGAGCTGGTGGTACAAAGGAAGCTGGACCGGGAAACTCAGGAAAACCACTTACTGGTTCTTGTAGCAGTAGATGGAGGTTCAGTGCCACTTAACGCTACAGCTATTCTCAATGTAACTGTAACCGATGTTAATGACAATTGCCCAGAGTTTGACGCCGATAGCCCTATCACAGCCATTGTGCCAGGATTAGGAATCAAGGGCGCTGCGGTGGCACAGCTTAAAGCCACAGACAAAGACCTGGGCCAAAATGCCCAGATCACATTCTCCTTCAGCCGTCAGATCTCAGACAGGGCCAAAACGCTCTTTCACATGGATAGACACACAGGCCTGATCAGCTTATCTGTTGACGTGCAGGTTGACAGTCCCGAGGAGCACATGTTGAAAGTCTTTGCGAATAGCCCACTTTGCCCCCCTGCTCAAACTCAGGTAACCATATACATTCAGCCAGTGACGAGTCCAGAGCCGACCATAAAGATCAGGTTTGTCGCAGAGAATAAAAACCAAGTGATCGTGTTACAAGAGAACGAGCCCCCCACTGTCTTGGCCCTCTTGGAGTTAGAAGACACCTCTAGTGATAAAGGTACTCTGTCCTTAGAAGCAGACAGCATGCCATTTTCTTTGAAACTGAAAGCAGGCAGCTATTTGCTTTTAACATCAAAACCTCTAGATTTTGAGATGTGCAGCGAGTATGATGTTACAGTTGTTATTTCTGATCCTCACGGCACACGCCTGCACGGAAGGAAAGTGATCAAAGTGGTGGTTGAAGATGTGAATGATAATGCCCCAAAGTTTGATCAAACACACTATGAAAAGGACATCAATGAGAACAACATTCCTGGTGTGTTTCTGCTGAAAGTCCAGGCTACCGACGCAGACAGCCATCGGTTTGGCCAAGTAAGGTACAGGCTTACAAATGGGGGACCTTTCAGAATTGATGAAGAGACGGGCGTGATTTCGGTAGCAGAGTCGTTGGATAGAGAACAGCAGGACAGATACCAGCTGACTGTTCTGGCCCGGGACAGCGGCGATCCTTCTCAGGAGGGCTCTGCTGTTGTGTCCATAAACGTACTGGATCTGAATGACAATCCACCGGCCTTTTCAACCCCACATTTCTATTTCTTTGTGTCTGAGAGCCTTCCACAACTTTCCCAAGTTGGGAAAGTCACAGTAAGCGATACTGATGAAGGAGACAACGGAAAAATAACGGATGTGCGTATTTTAAATGAAAATGTCCCTTTTGCAATAGACCTGGCGCAAGGATCGCTCCGCAGTACTGGTGTAGTCGATCGTGAGAAGCAGGACCGCTATGAGCTTCTGGTTGTAGCCGCAGATGGCGGCAGACCGGCTCTTTCCACTACGGTGAAAATGACCGTTTTTGTTGAAGATGTCAATGATAATCAACCCAAGGTCCTTCTTCCTAGCAGCAACCTCTCCTGTCAGACCATATCTCCAGCCACCCGAGCAGGGAGCACGATAACAAAGATCTACGCCACTGATGAGGACTCAGGAATGAATTCGGACATCACTTACCAAATTGTTGCAAGTGAACCGGCTCTCCAAAGCCCCTTCCAGATTGACCAGCACTCAGGAAACATCACCCTGGTCCAGCATCTGCGCAGCGAGGACTATGGCATGCACCACCTCTTCGTAGTCATTCGCGATGGAGGAAAACCAGACCCGCTGCAGACCACCGTGTGGGTCAACCTGCTGGTCAACGAGACTCGGGAAAAATGTCACGTGAGCGCCGTGCCAGAATACCTGCCAGCGACACTGCCACCTCCGATGCCGCTCAAAGACTGCAGAGGCGAATCAAATGCCTGGCTTGGTTTTTTTTTTTTCAGTGGCCTGGCCCTTATGCTCATATCAGGCTGTGTTCTTCTGGCGGTTGTAGTGATGATTATGAAGCACAAACACACAAAAAGGAAAGTGAAAAAAAAGAATGCATGGGAAACTGGAAATCTCTGTGAACTGAACCCTTTAAACTAAAGCGAGGGCTTTTCAGATATACCAGTTATGAATAAAAATTTGAAATACAAAAGTTTGGGAAAAAACTTTTTTGATAACCTGCAAATAGTATTCTTTGACTTTTGGTTAGTATTATACTTAGTATTATAATAGTAATATCATAGTAAAATGAATAAAACAAAATATTAGTTTGAGTTTGGCCTGCTATGTCTAAGATACTTGCTTCCTTTTTCTTAGGATGATGTGTTTTTACCTATAATAAAAAATTCTTTAAAGCATAATAGATAAATATGAAGATTGTTGCACTTAAGGACTGTGTTCTGTTCATTCTTTGTCAGCAATGGTGTGACATTGATTGAAGTGAAATTAAAATATTTACAGGTGCAGTCTTGCAGGAAGAAAAATGCACTTGTTTGGATTGTTCTCATGTTTTTCCTCTCCATGTCGCCGTGAGTTTATGAGAGGTTGTGTTGATGCCTGCAGCCTGCAATCAGCACCATCGTCTAGATCATGAAACAATATAACTGTTTTTATCTGGTATGCTGATTTAAACCATTGGCTACAAATTCTGGCATTCTGAAAAATGAAAATATTGATTGACCCTGTTTATTTTCTTAACAGCAGCTCCTACTGTGCACAATTCGTCAGACTAGTTCATGTTCACCATTTTAACATTTTAGGCATTGTTTTAGTCATCACAGCTTACACAAATCTTGGTAATTAAAACCATAATTCTGGTTGATGAAATAAACACAGAAGGCTGAATAAATATACATTATAAAGAAGCATTACATTGAGATGTTCTTGAGAGTGAGCTTGACCTTCGTCCTTGATAACCTTCAGGCTTACACATTATAAAACGGCTACTTTTCCGATCAATTCCTGATGGATAAAATCAAGTTCTTCCCCTTTTTCTGTGAATGTAATGTTTCACTCAGAAATATGTCACATTAAGGAAGCAAAATGGGGTTTGTGTTGATTGTCCAAATTCTTATTTCGAGAGGTTAAAGTAGATTAATCAAAATTCAAATAACCTCTCTGCCCTATCTGTAAGCAATGTTATGTACCATCAACAAATGTTTTTTTATGGTGACTAACAGTGCATGGGGTTTAAATACTGTTTGATAGCTATTGCTATGGAGAAACCTCCTGAGAAAGGTTATGATAATCTCAATATCATTCATCTCATACCCGCAGGTTTTCTAACTACCAACAGTCCCTTTCTCACCCCATTCAGGAGGTACAGAGACTCAATAAACATGCATGGAATGAGGAAACTGTAAATTATTCTATTCTGAATGCAGGTGATTTGGACACAAACATGGATGAAAGAAATTGTCTTACAAGCACCACAAGTGAAATCTTGAAAGAAATACAACAGAAAACACTATAATCATACTGTGACAAAGAGACAGTTCCCAAGAAGTGTAGCAGACATGACACAAGGTTTTGTCAATGACACAAGACAAAAGGCATGTTTGGACAGGATGGATGAATGTAGGTGGAATGGGAAAGCACTTCCTCAATAGCAAAGAAGATATGAGAACTTAATCTTGTAAAAAAATAAAATAAAAAAAAAACTCTGTAAGTTCCGCATACAGGTTAGAAAAATGCTTCACAGATTATTCTCAAATTACATCAATATCCGTTGCTGCTCCTCTTCCTTATATGCCTTAATCTGTTTTTCATCCTTTCACTTTTTACGCCCACTGAAAAACATTGTCAAAAAGCTGAATAGTGTGCTAAATACTTTTTACTGTTTGTACACATTTGATCTGCCCTCCGTAAGTATTAATAGTTCAAATGAGCCCACAAGACAACATTATATTTTCCAAAAGCATAAAGAGTCACACACCTGCAAACAATAAAAACAGAATCATCTCTCATTTAATGTTCTAAATCAATGAGTCAATAGAAAGATTTACTGTGTTTCTGTGTTGGCACAGGTTGATTGGTATACCAGATGGTAATACCATAGTACTGAATGTTTACCTTTTAGCCTACAATTTATATGGTATATTTCAGGTCTTTACCTCAACTTATTTCAAAAACACTATTACATTGCCATAGTAGGCTACATGTACAAAAAACAGCACCATGTTTAGTACTTATTAACTCACACAAGTTAATATGTTATGGCCTCAAAATGCTATGATGTTCTGTTGTTACCACAACAAAACTATGTGAACAGTGGAATGAACACTTTTCAATAACGCAAAAGAATGAATTTCACTAACAATGAACAATGTTTTATTTTTTTCACTAGCATAGTAACTAGAGTAGTAACCGATTACATGTATTCTGGATTACATTCCATTTTAAAATACTCATAATCAGGCTACAGTTACTTTTTATTGATTACATGTAATTCCCAAATTGGCAGTAAATTATTCATAATTCATTGATTCTCCCTACTACTATTTTATTTTCTGCTTATATTGCTTATGTACATTCAGAAGTTCTTCCATGTTTGTGGAATAATTACACACACAGAACAGCCTCTAGTCATTTGACAATCACTGAATACTGAGACACACACACCATCTGATCACTGCATTTACAGAAATCATTTCACTTAAAACAAGTGTTTTCTCAACATTACATATCTAATCAACTCCTGAAAAACACAATTATTATTTGAATGATCACTCAGTGAGTCATTTAACCCTGTATTACTGTCTTTGGAATTTTTGCCCAATCTCGCCTGATACAATAGAACTGCTCAACAGTCTGTGGTCGTTGTTCTCTGATTCTCCTTTTCATGAGGGGCCATACGTTTTCAATAAGAGTAAGATCTGGACTGCAGGCAGGCGAGTCAAGCACATCCCTTCTATGGTGTGGAGTGTCTGAGAAACCACTCTGATGTAGCACATGCAGAATGAGGCCTGGACGTCTTGCTTTCCTATCTTGATGGCACTATATGTCTCTGTACATTCCCAATATATGCCGCCACGTCAATGGTACCTTCACACATATGCAAGCCACCCATGCCATTTGCACTGATGCATCCCCATACCATGGCAGATGTTTGCTTTGGAACCTGTCACTGATGAAATTCTGGATGGTCCCTTCGTCTATATGGGACTGAGAACTTGATGTCCGTTTTTCCCAGAAACCAGTTGAAACGTGGACTCATCTGACCACAGATCACATTTCAACTGTCTTTTAGACCATCAGGGATAAGCTCAGGCCCAGATAACTCAGCAGCATTTCTGCACAGAAGTGATGTATACAGTGCACAGCATAAATGAGTATAAAAGATGTATCTTGTTTATGATCACTAATACAATTCATGGAAAGATGGCAAAACTAAAATGTTATTAAAAATATACATAATAAAAACTGAGAAATATATGTCATTAATAACCATAAAATAAGTAAATTAGTTTAAAATCAATTTAGTTTAAATTAAGGATTGCAGAAATGAGTACACCCTAGATTAAATTCAACAAATGTATAATATTCTAGCACTTAGTATGCCCTCCATAATTGTGAATATACTGCTCTGACCCTTTTTGGCATGGAGTGTACAAGTTCATGTCACATCTGTCCTGTTTAACTCCTGGATGATGAGCTCCTTAAATGCCCTGATCTTTAATGGGGAGTGTTGCTCAACTCGTCTCTACAGAATCCCCCACAGGTGCTCAAGAGTGTTAAGACTGAGTGCAATACATGTCCACAGAAGGTTTTTCACCTTCAGAGAATGCATATCGTCATTGTCATATTGAAAAAATGCCCAACAATGCAGGCAATGAGGAAAGGGTAACATCTTCTGTTTCAAGTTTTTGTATTATATCACACAGTGGTGTGGGAATTCATGACAGCATTGATAAAGCACAACTCTCTCACACCTTCAGCACTCATACATCCCTATATAAGAGCTTTACTACCACTGAACTTCACTGTGGGAACCAGGCACTTCTCACTGTACTCCTCCTCTAGCAACACCAGGACATTTTGGATGCTGTTAGATCCAAAATGATTGATTTGGTTACCAGAGTATTGATTCCCAAAAGTCTATATTTTGTAAATAAGGGCTTTGGAAATGGCTAACTGATGTTATTGTGCTTTGGCTACAGTAAGTATTTTCAATGAGAACAACAACCATACATGTCACTTCTGCAGGCTGCATCTTACTCTGTGAGATAAACAGTCACTCTTTTCACTCTTTTGCTCTTTGTCTAGCAAAAAAATCCCTCATCTGTGTTTCTGTGTTACTTTTGCTATATTTTCACACTTAAAACAATGATTTGGTAATCCTCTTATACCACTGTCCTCTTTTTTGCTAAGAAATAAGTCTCCTGACAGTTTTTTCCCAAGTGCTTCCATTGTTGTCAGCATTAAGTCTGGGAATGATTCAGTGGGCTATATAACACTTTTAATTGTCAAGAAATTACTTCTCTTTAAATGTTTTGGTTCAACAACAACCTTAAACTTACACCAGAAATTTTTTATTTAGTTTTATTTAGTAACTTTTAGGAGGATGTACTCATTTTTGCTACACAAAATTTTATCACCTTGATAAGAAAATCTTATTTTCCTGAATAATTTTGACATGCTTCTTTGGTAATTGATTAAACAGACTTTCTGGAACATTATATCTCTAAAGAACCCTAACACGTCTTATAAGTAATTGAGTAATTGCTGACTGTCAGAAGTTTCAGAGGGGGTGTACTCATTTATGCTGTGCACCTTGTGTAACAGAGATTTGAATTGCATTTCTTGATGCAACGGCAGACTGTGTTAATGTTTTTCCAAAGTACTCCTGAGCCCATGTGGCTAAATTTAACACAGCAGCATGATGGTTTCTCATGCAGTGCCATCTGAGGGGTCAAAGGTCACGCACATTAAACAAAAGTTTCCTGCTTTGCCCCACACGGACTGAGATTTCTCTAGAATATTTTCACAATATTATGTATAGATGGTAAAAGACCTAAATACTTTGCTATCTTGCATTGAGAAATGTGATTTTTTTTTTTTTTAATTGTTTGACAAATCTCTCATGAAATTTGGCACAAAGTGGTGAGCCATGGCCCATCTTTGCTTGAATGCTCCTTTTATACCCAAACACGATACCCTCACCTATTACCAATTCACCTGCTTATTGTGGACTGTTTTAAACCATTTAACTTGGATATTCTGTAATCTTTCCACTATTATTTTTTTGGAGTGTGTTGCAGCCATCAAAAATGTATTATATTTACAAAATACAATTAATTTGGCCAGTGAAAACATTTTTTTAAAAAAAATGTCTTTTTCTTTCAGTTAAATAAAGGTTCAAGAGAATTAAAGGCACAATATGTATGTTTTTTAGATTAAAATATCCAAAAATCACTAGAACACAGGCATATAGCTACCATATATCCTCTTTTTCTGGCCAGACATGTCCTGGCCAGGATTTCTAAATAGCCTAAAATGGCTTGAGCCCCCGCCCCTTTAATCGTGAAAGTTAAAGTGCTGTTTTTCGGTCGTATTGAGGTGCCCCCCAGAACGCAATTTCTACACGAAGATCTGTGTGTTCCTGTTGACAGTCCTCATGCATTAAAATGTTGTCATATTTGCAATGCTTTGACCGTTTTCTGTAGATTCCGCCTTCTCACAAGCCACGATTAGTCAATTATGTACAATGCTTGCACGCTATTGGTCAAATTACTTTTCAGTCATTACCTTCAGCAAGTATAAAAAAACTATAAACTGGGACATTTAGGCAGTTCAAAAAATCCTGACCAGGACCGCTGCACTGTGTTTACTATGTGAATACAGAAGATAAGATATTGCTGAAAAAAAGTCATTATTTTTGTTTGTTTTTTGCGCACAAAAAATATTCTTGTCGCTTCATAACATTAAGGTTGAAACCACTGTAGTCACATGGACTATTTTAACGATATCTTTAATAGCTTTCTGGGCCTTGAAAGTGGTAATAACATTGCAGTCTATTGGTGGCCAGATAGCTCATGGATTTCATCAAAAATATCTTAATTTGTGTTCCGAAGATGAACGAAGGTCTTGCAGGTTTGGAATGACATGAGGGTGAGTAATTAATGACAGAATTTTCATTTTTTGGATGAACTAACCCTTTAAGCCGTTTATGACCTTCACACATATGCAAGCCATGCCATTTGCACTGATGCATCCCCATACCATGGCAGATGTTTGCTTTGAAACCTGTCACTGATGAAATTCTGGATGGTCCCTTCGTCTATATGGGACTGAGAACTTGATGTCCGTTTTTCCCAGAAACCAGTTGAAACGTGGACTCATCTGACCACAGATCACATTTCCACTGTCTTTTAGACCATCAGGGATAAGCTCAGGCCCAGATAACTCAGCAGCATTTCTGCACAGAAGTGATGTATACAGTGCACAGCATAAATGAGTACACCCTCTCTGAACAAATACAAAAGATGTATTTTCTTTATGATCACTAATACAATTCATGGAAAGATGGCAAAACTAAAATGTTATTAAACATATACATAATAAAAACTGAGAAATATATGTCATTAATAGCCATAAAATAAGTAAATTAGCCAATTTAGTTTAAATGAAGGGTTGCAGAAATGAGTACACCCTAGATTTAATTCAACAAATGTATAATATTCTAGCACTTAGTATGCCCTCCATAATTGTGAATATACTGCTCTGACCCTTTTTGGCATGGAGTGTACAAGTTCATGTCACATCTGTCCTGTTTAACTCCTGGATGATGAGCTCCTTAAATGCCCTGATCTTTAATGGGGAGTGTTGCTCAACTCGTCTCTACAGAATCCCCCACAGGTGCTCAAGAGTGTTAAGACTGAGTGCAATACATGTCCACAGAAGGTTTTTCACCTTCGGAGAATGCATATCGTCATTGTCATATTGAAAAAATGCCCAACAATGCAGGCAATGAGGAAAGGGTAACATCTTCTGTTTCAAGTTTTTGTATTATATCACACAGTGGTGTGGGAATTCATGACAGCATTGATAAAGCACAACTCTCTCACACCTTCAGCACTCATACATCCCTATATAAGAGCTTTACTACCACTGAACTTCACTGTGGGAACCAGGCACTTCTCACTGTACTCCTCCTCTAGCAACACCAGGACATTTTGGATGCTGTTAGATCCAAAATGATTGATTTGGTTACCAGAGTATTGATTCCCAGAAGTCTATATTTTGTAAATAAGGGCTTTGGAAATGGCTAACTGATGTTATTGTGCTTTGGCTACAGTAGGTAGTTTCAATGAGAACAACAACCATACATGTCACTTCTGCAGGCTGCATCTTACTCTGTGAGATAAACAGTCACTCTTTTCATAGCTTTTGCTGACTCTGAGACACTCACTTGGTATTTCTCCTGCTCTTTGTCTAGCAAAAAAAAATCCCTCATCACTAAATGAAAGCTTAAAATTAAGGCCGGATTATTTCAGGGGGCTTGTCACAAGTCCATTGTTTTTGAACTTCTGTGTTACTTTTGCTATATTTTCACACATATAAACGGAAACTGGTAAACGCGTTTACATGACCACGTGCATTGTCGGTTCATTAAGCATAATCGGGTTAAGAACGTGCATGTAAAAGCTCTCAATGTGATAAACGAGTTAGGTCAAAAGTTATCAAAATGTAGTCATATTATATTGCCTTATATGTGCAGTGTAATGTATTACATTACTAATTACACATTCTGTCATGTAATTTGGAACCAGGCAATAATGGACTACAATTTGAAAGTAATACCAGCACTGCTTCTAATCTAATGAAGGCGGTCTAAAGCACTTTCGCGTGTGAACATTAGAGGTCAGCAGTGAGTCGAACGTAGTCTGGATCCACACAGAAGATTTTAGCTTATTAGCACTACCTTTTATAGGCTATAGTTTACAAACAGTCTTATGCTGAACTAAAATGTAGGTAAATAAAAATTACAAACACATTAAACTTTCAGTAAAATTAAAATTTAACACTCAGCAATTGATTTGTTCACATAATGAGCTAAATTCTCATCTGTTTATAACTGAGCTAAAAGTGGCCTGTAATTCTTTATCACACACTTTGCATCTTAAAGCTGCTAATACAATGCAAATCAGAGGCACTTATTTTAAGGGAACATTTTGATGTTTCTGCATCATGACCCTGTCAGTCTGCTCCTTGAACTCTGAGCCAGTCCATTGAAAAGACACATTGTTTCTTAAGGTTGGTCTTTGAGTCTGTGTTCACTGTGTAGGAGACTGTGAGAGCAGTCTGTGGCATTATACTGAAGCTCAGCACCGCTGCCTACAGACATGGGTAAGTTCAGCATTTCTACTGTTTAAAAGGGACATTTCGAGCTATTTTGTGTATGATTTGAAAAATGCTACCTGTAGCTTGATAAACTAGTGCACAGAAAGCTGAACAATGCATGACAGTGACATATTTGCATAGATAACTACTAATTTCCTGCTTTTAAAAGCTGCAGGTGCTTTTCTCAGAACTAAGTTTCTGTCCATTGTTTTAGCTCAGTGTCTTTTGATCAGCTTCTGTTTTGCTGAGTTTTAGTGGATGTATGAAGTCAGTTCCTCACACAGGTGTAGATCATCACATTATCTATAAACATCATCCAACCATATAGTGTCACAATACTTTTTGAACAGTATATATGTCTTAAAATTTCAAAACTAATGTGAAATGTTTTGCTTGTGCTGTCTTTCTTGAAAATTAAATGGCACTTTCTTTGATATTTGGTTATATTTACTAGTGCAGTTTTATTTTACTCTGAATAACTCTACTGGGTGTAAGACTTAAAGTTTTTATTTATCATTTTGCCTGTTCTGTAATAATTCAAAAAATATAGTTTTTCATTAAGTTTAACCAACTTTACATACACTACTGTTCAAAAAGTTTGGGGTCTGTAAGAAGAGATATTTTTAAGTCTCTTCTGCTCAGCATAGCTGCTTTTATTTGATGAAAAATGGTAATGTTTCGAAATACTTTTAACTTTTAACATAAAATGTAATTTATTTCTGTGATCAAGGCTGAATTTTCAGCATCATTAATCCAGTCTTCAGTGATCTGTCACAAATCATTTTAATATGCTGATTTGCTGCTTAAGAAACATTTCTGATTATCATCAATGTTGAAAACAGTTGTGCTGCTTCATATTGCAATTACTTAAATGTCTCACTGCTTAAAGTTTTGTAATATGGTACTGCTGAGTCAGTGTTGCCAACTGCTTTCAATTGAAAGTAGCTAAATCTGATCGCTAAATCTCACTAGATGTCATAGTGGCGATTTCACTGATTTATATAAATATAAATATAAATCAGTGAGTGAGATAAGAATCTAGATAAGATTTGTCCAAGAAGTTGCTAGATTTGTCGCTAGGCTTTTGAAAAAAGTCTCAAAAGGGATGAGGGAGTTGTTAAATCTAGTGACAAAATAGCTAAATTGGCAACGTATTTAATTAAAAATGTTTTATTGCACACGATTATGAAATAATATTTCAAATAGTGATGTAAACGGAAAAAAAAAAAAAACTGTTATTCCTCTGTTTATAAATAAAACAACGTGACTCCAAGTGGGCTTTTAACCATCAGCATTCTGCCGATGCTTGCGTGCACTATCACCCCCAGCTCCATCCCCCCCCCCTCTGTATTCAATCTGGTTCCTCCCCTTTACTCATTTCAGTCAGTCTGTAGGGGGCTGAGGTGGCACCGGCTCTTTGTTTGCTTGTCATTGCTGGCCCTTGTGTGGCATCGAGACAAAGGCTATTGTCAGTGCAGCCACAAAAAGAGACACTCTGGCTCTTGGTCCTCCTTATTTTCTCACACTCCACATGCCGTGGTACAGACCAGCTCCGTCACCCACCCCCACACCAGCACATGATACGGATGGAAGAAGAATGCCCACTTACACTTATCCACACAGACTCATGCTCTTAGCTGCAGCTGCTGCTTTGTTGCGAAGGAACGTCGCAGTGTTTCAGATTTGGCACATGTGAATGGATTGTGAATAGACGTCTATGACAGTATGAGCTTGTTATTGTTTTGGATTTGAATGAGCACTGTTTGCAGTGTATATTATTAGTGTATATTATTTACTAGACCAAGGTTGAATTCTTAGGGTTTGTTCAAATCACTTACTCTTAGCAATAGTATGCTTCACTTAGCAGGCATTACTACTAATGACACAAACCTAACAACACTGTGGAGTCTAATAGTCTATATTTTTTAGCACCAGTGCTCCAGAAATGTCTATTAGTGTTACACTCTTGCTATATTCAATACAAGTTGTATTTGTATAGCGCTTTTAATACATATTGAGTAGGCAGTCTTCTAAGTCCGTCTATTGTTGGTGTCATTGGCAGTCATCAAAAGTGAGGCTGGATCAAACCAGAGCTGGTGAAGTAACTCTGGCTGAGATGGACAGAAAAAGGATGGGATTTCATCAGATTTGTCTTTAAAGGGTTAGTTCACCCAAAAATGAGAATGATGTCATTAATTACTCACCCTCATGTCGTTCCACATCCGGAAGACCTTCGTTCATCTTCAGAACACAAATTAAGATATTTTTGATGAAATCCGATGGCTCAGTGAGGCCTGCGTCGCCAGCAATAACACTCCCTTTTTCAATGCCCATAAAGCGATGAGAATACTTTTTGTGCGCCAAAGATAACAAAATAGTGACTTTATTCCACAATATCTAGTGATGGGCAATTTCAAAACACTGCTTCATGAAGCTTCGAAGCTTCACAAATCTTTTGTTTCGAATCAGTGGTTCAGAGCGCCAAAATCCCATGATTTCAGTAAACAAGGCTTTGTTATGTCATAAGTGTTTTGAAACTTCAGTAGTTCACGTGACTCTGGCAGTTTGATACGTGCTTCGAACCACTGATTCGAAACAAATGATTTGTTAAGCTTCAAAGCTTTATGAAGCAGTGTTTTGAAATCACCGATCACTAGATATTGTTGAATAAAGTCGCTATTTTGTTATTTTTGGCGCACAAAAAAGTATTTTCATCGTTTTATAATATTAAGGTTGAACCACTGCAGTCACATGTTTTACATTACACACTATTTTAAATATGTTTTTAGTAGCTTTATGGGCATTGAAAAAGGGAGTGTTATTGCTGGCAATGCAGGCCTCACTGAGCCATCGGATTTTATCAAAAATATCCTAATTTGTGTTCTGAAGATGAACGAAGGTCTTACGGGTGTGGAACAACATGAGGGTGAGTAATTAATGACAGAATTTTCATTTTTGGGTGAACTAACCCTTTAATACACTCTGTTCATTTGGATAATTTAGACATTTGTAGAAGAAATACATAATATATTAGCATAACAATAGAAACTAATCTTGTGTTTACTACTAATATTTCCAAGGGGGCACCTTGTATAAGGAAAACAGCAGAGGACCTAACACAGTTCCTTGCAGCACTCTATAATTTACTGGTGTTATATTAGTTGGTTCCTCGTTTGAACAGATGAGGAGAATATGATGTATGAAGGTCTAAATGTCTGATATGGTAAACCATCTAAAAATGACATAAACTGACCCTTCATATGCCTTTGTTATTAATCTCAGGTTGTTATGAATGCTGTATGCGCTGTCTGGGAGGAGTGCCATACGTCTCTCTAGTGGCCACTCTACTGTGTTTCTCTGGCATTGCTCTGTTCTGTGGCTGTGGACATCAGGCCCTTACAGAGAGCGAAAGACTCATCGAGACTTACTTCACCCGTGACCATCAGGACTACATCACCCTAGCGTACCTGTGCGTGCCAGTAGTATCTCTAGCAACTATGTGCAATTCCAATCAGTCTATTTCAGTTTTACATCAGTTTATTTGCTTTTAATCAAAAGCTTCACAATAAAAATTAAATGAAAAGTTTGATTAAAGCATTTTAAGGTGTCAAAAGTGATTTTGTTCTAGAAGCAACAGCCCATGTTTTAATGTGCAAAACGATCAATCATTTTATAATCTTTTTATTGAGAACATGTCTTTTCTCTCTCTCTCTTTCCTGTAGTATTGAATATTTTCAGTACATTATCTATGGCCTGGCCTCCTTCTTCTTCTTGTACTGTATAGTGCTGCTGGCTGAAGGCTTTTACACCACCAGTGCAGTTCGGCAGTCATTTGGAGAATTTCGTAGTACAGTTTGTGGTCGCTGTCTCAGTACAACGGTGAGTCATTAACAGTAGGTTTCAGTTTACGTTGGCTATTTTCCAAGATGTCGCACCCTCGTGTTGTTACAGAAACACATGTGCTTTACTTTCTTCCTGTAAGCAAAATGAGAAATTTTGAAGAATTTCCACACAAGGAACCTGTATAGCTCCCAAAGCTTTCATATCTCATTTACACTTCTGTATATCAAAATTGGTGCACAATTTTCAGTTTCATGTTGTCGTTGATGTTAAACCTGGTGAAATTTATCACTTGAATAAGCATGAGTGCAAATTTTTCATTTTTGTCTGAACTATTGATTTAAAATAAAATGCATCCAAACTGATATTTGTATGCATTCCTCCCACAGTTCATTGTGATCACATATGTCCTGGTTGTAGTCTGGTTGCTGGTGTTCTCCCTCTCTGCGATTCCTGTCTATTTCTTCTACAACATGGCAAACACCTGTCATACTATCCACATCCTCTCTGAAACACCCTCCAGCATCAACCAGCTGTGTATTGATGCCAGACAGTATGGTAATGACCCCACAATACATTCATCTCTTCTATCTTTCGACAGCTTAGACATTTGATATTGCAGCTCTATAACAACTATTAAAGTCCTGTTGATGTGCCAGTCTTTTGAAGTGCCTTGATGTTCAGATATTCTCCAGAAAGAAGTACATGCATACAAACACTTGATTTAACATGTTGTTGTATTCCTAAATGTGTCAGATCACTTAATTCAAGTGCATTGCCATGAGGTGTTATTTTGTGTCAAGTCAAGTCACATTTGTTTATATAGCACTTTTTACAATGCAGATTGTTTCATAACAGCTTTACAATGAAAGCAGAAACATAATATTGGCTGCACAGCAGCTCTAGAAGAAAATAGTGTCATTGTCCAGCTTAAGTAAGTTCAGTATTGATTCATTTCCATTGTAAAAATCATTAGTTATTAATTTAGGTAATTTATCTATACAGCAGCTTTGGAGAAAACAGTGATGTCGTCATCATCCGGCTCAGTTCAGTTTGCATACAATGGCGTCAATGCAAGTAGATCAGTAATGCAAGTAGATCAGTAATATTGCTGAATATTAAGTGTCAATGTGTTACTAAGCAAGCCAGAGGCAACAGCAGCAAGGAACCCAAACTCCATCAGGTGAGAAAATGGAGAAAAAACCTTGGGAGAAACCAGGCGAGTCAGGGGGGCCAGTTCTCCTCTGGCCAACAACGAACAGTGCATGATTTATGATTCAGGCAGCATTATAGGTCATAAGTCAAATTGGATCGGAACATTCAAAATATTTAATCCAGCTCCATCTGGTTGAAGATTGGATTCATCATGCCGGTATGGAGATGGGTTTGTTGAAGATCTGTGCCACTGGCTGTTGTGTCGATGAGGCCTTCACAGGGGAAGATCTAGTTGACACAATCTTTGCTGACACTTAAGGGATATGTTGTGCTCGTGTTTAGGCACAGGTCCTAAATCTGATCTGGATACATCTGACTACAGTAAACATCAGGATGAACAGAAATTGATAATGTGTTATGTGTATGCCAGGTTAAAGAGATGCATTTTTAGTCTAAGATGCATTTTTAAACTAAGAGTGTCTGCTTCCCGAACAATGCTAGTAAGAATGTTCCAAAGTTTAGGTGCTTAATAGGAAAAGAATCTACCGCCTGCAGTTGATTTTGATATTCTAGGTATTATCAACTGGTCAGAATTTTGAGATTGCAATAGACATGAAGGACTATATTGCATTAAGAGCTTGCTCTAGTACTGGGTAGCTAAACCATTTAGTGCTTTGTAAGTAATAAGCAAGATTTTATTCATCTGTTTTTTTTTATCCGTTTTTTATTTGTTGAACATAAATTAAATGTTTACCCTTAAATGGGTTTGGGGTTTACCCTTAAATAATTTTTTACTAATTCGGGGAACAGACACAGTCTCTATGTGATGATATCTAGGTGAAAGAGTCTCTGTGTTGGGATTTATCTGACTTCTGTGATGTGAGACAGCCAGTGGACGGTTGGTTTAGCCAGTCTGTCTGCTTCCTGACCTGGGCCCCCTCAGCTCTAAGACTGTATGTGCCATATTACTAGAAAGAAGAGTGGCACCATCCCAGGGGGGATGGATACCATCTCTTTTCAACAGATCAGGTCTGCCCCAAAAACTTTTCCAATTGTCTATGAACCCTATATTATTCTGCAGACACCACTTAGACAGCCAGCCATTGAGTGATGATAGTCTGCTAATTATCTCATCACTCCGCAAACAGGGAGGGGGCAAGAGCAAATTACAGTGTCTGACATCATACTCCTGAGTTCACACACCTCTTTAATGTTAATTTTAGTGATCACCGACTGGCGAATTTGGACATCATTAGTGCTTATGTGAAGAATAATCTTAAAGTATTTACGATTAGTATTAGCCTGCACTTTTAAATTTGCTTTGATGTCAGATGCTCTCACTCCCGGCAAACATGTGACTATGGTGGCTGGTGTCTCTATTTTCACATTCCATGCAATAGAATCGCCAATAACTAGGGCACTTTCAACAGGATTCTCAGTGGGGGCATCACTGAGTGGAGAGAACCTGTTTGATTTTCTAATCAGAATGGAACAGCTGCGTTTTTTCCCGCAACTCTGCCGTTTAGCAGTCACCCAATTATCCTGTTGCATGGGCTCTACAGCTGGAACTGAACAAATGTACGGGGTTCACTAAGCTAGTCGCATCCAAAACAGTATCTAAAGGCCTTTCATTCTTACTATCCTCGATTAAAGTTTGGATGCGTGTCTTTAATTTTGAAATCTTCTCCATTAGCTTGTCTGTTTCCCTGCATTTATGACATGTAAAAACCCTCATCGCTGATAGGGATAACAGGCTAGGGAAATGCTAATACGTTGTGCTAGCGATAGCGATTTAGATTAAAAACTAGCGATTTCAGATTAATGTGATAGGCAGCATAAGAAAATATCAGGTATATGGTGATGAGTAAGTTATATTTAGCAATATAAACAAGGAATGATAGTAAATAGAGATTCAAAATAAAGCTACAGGGAGCTACAGACGCAAATCACTCAGCAGCGAGGCAGACAGGAGCAATCGATCAGGCAGCCTGTAAGTCTATGGGTGCTTCTCAAATGTACGGCGGCATGTATTAACTGACTTTCTATTAATGCAGTACAGTGAATAAGAATTGCATGAATCATCTGCGGTCTTCCTGTGGTTTACATCATAGGCAGTTTATCATTATGTGGTTAATTTACAACAAAACAAAAGGTGTTATTTATATTGACACAGATCTCAATAAAACATCATTGTGCCTTAATCTTTTTCATGGTGTTACACAGTGTTTTTTGTCTTGGTCTCTCTAAGGTTTACTTCCATGGACCGCAGTACCAGGAAAGGCTTGTGGGATGACCTTGTCTAATGTGTGCAAGACAAGAGAGGTAAGACATGGCCCCAGGCAGTGTGCGATTCAATATCTTCCCTTAATTCATCAGAAAACCTTCCTCAAAGTCTTGTCAAATCCAAAGCCAAGATCAAACATTGAGGCTGTGCAGTGAGTGTTCATTATGTCATGTTTCTGACTTGTTTTTCAGTTTTTCTTGACCTATGATCTCTACATTGCTGCCTTCGCTGGAGCGGGGATGACAGTCTTGGCTCTGGTGAGTGTGCAGAACAGAACACAATTACAGTGTGTTTTCATGACGCCATACATGTAGGTGTCAAGGAATTCTGTTCCTGCATTTATTAAAGGGCTGGCTGCAATTTATTGTTCTCTGTTGTTGTTAGAAATGACTTGGATGATTGTGAGAACTCTGTTTTTAGGCTTATTTTGTGTTTGGAGGGAGTTTTCAGCACTGTGAAAATGTCATGACCACACGTGACTTTCTGAGGTGTCTGACATTTGAGCTGCTGCTGAGTAACAGCAGTGGCACTTTCTTACAAAATGATTTTTATTAAATTAAGCTACATTTCTGAGAACTCCCACAACCTCATATCAACTCTCTAGCAACAGCTCAAAAGTCCCTAGCAACACATTTGCAGTGGCAAAAAACAATGCAGTGGCAAAGCAGAATTCTGTGGTCTACCCAAAAAAAAAAATGGTCACATGCAAACAAAGTGATTAAAAACCACTCACAACCATAGTACGACACCATAGTAACTCCACAACAATGTGGTAAAAACCATATACACAGATTCCTCATTAGAGCTATTATATGTTAGCCGTCTACCATATTGGAATGGTCATAGCTGGTCTATAAACAGTCAAGGGGAAGGTGACTATGACTGCAGCCGTCGTTAGATATTTGTATGAATATCTATATCAATAGACTTCAGCAGATGATTTTCATAGGATTTTGTTTATCAATAAAGGATTAGTTCACTTCAGAATTAAAATTTCCTGATAATTTACTCACCCCAAGATGTTAAGAAATTAGGGTTTTTGAGGGAAACATTCCAGGATTTTTCTCCATATAGTGGACTTCAGTGGGGAACAGGTTGAAGGTCCAAATTGCAGTTTCAGTGCAGCTTCAAAGGGCTCTACACGATCCCAGCCGAGGAATAAGGGTCTTATCTAGTGAAATAATCAGTCATTTTCCAAAAAAAAAAAATTATATCCTTTTTTTTTACCACAATTGCTCATTTTGCACTGCTCTGCGATGCATTACGTAGTCACGTTGGAAAGGTCATGTGTGACATAGGCAGAAGTACCGCGGTAGGGCGAAAAACTACCCCATCTCATCCCAACATCTCATTTTCTCCCCCAACTTCAGAATCGTTTGACATCGTTATTTTACCTTTATTTGTAAAGGGCATTTGACTTAGTCTTTGACGTACGCTTTGTAGACACTGGATCGGTACTTCTGCTTTCATCACGCGTGACCTTTCCAACGTGATTACGTAATGCGTGGCGCATCGCATAGCTAGTGCAAGACGAGCATTTGTGGTCAAAAAGTATATACATTTTTAGTTTTTTTATAAAATGGCCGATTGTTTCGCTAGAGAAGACCCTTATTCCTCGGCTGGGATTGTGTAGAACCCTTTAAAACTGCATTGAAACTGCAATTTGGACCTTCAGCACGTTGGTAGCCACTGAAGTACATTATATGGAGAAAAATCCTGGAAAGTTTTCCTCAAAAAACTTAATTTCTTTTCGACTGAAGCAAGAAAGACATAAACATCTTGGATGACATGGGGGAGAGTAAATTTTGAAGTGAACTAATCCTTTAACACAACAAGACGAAGGCGTTCGCTAACACAACATTAAAAAATTAGTTTTTATTCAAGTGAAAGTCACAAAATGCAAAACAATGCAGGTGCATTTTGAAACATTTAGAAATGTTTTAACTAATCTAGAGCTGTGACTAATAATTATCGTTTCGATTGTTTTTACGATTAATCTGATACTTTTTTGTGGTAATAAAAATAGAGTAAATAATAGCCTTTAAAATTACTAAAAATTGCATATATAATAACAATGAGGCAATATTGATCGGTTCAAATAAAGTGGATTGGGTTTTGCACAGGCAAACACCATAGTTTTCTGATTCGTCTCTTGTCACAGGGTCATATTCATATTTATTGTCTTATGTTTCTGTCTTTCTCTCTTCAGCTCACATATACTGTGTCCACTACCTATAACTTTGCGGTTCTACGGTATCTGGGGAGGAAAGGCATCAGTCCGCGGTGTTAACATCTCTCCTGTCCTGGTGTTCACGGTGTCCTTCTACCCTCAATAACAGCACCATATTGGAGCACTTTAGAATTTCTCATCTCTTGCTTTTCCACAACACGGTTTCCTGACTGTCTTTTAAATTCTTGGATGTAAACGTTTACATTCTGGAATCTTTTCTCCAAACTATCTTTCATCTAATTTTTCCACCTATACCCCTCCTGTCCACCAGGGGAAGTATTCTGCCTTCAAGTCCTCTGGGATATTATAACTGTGCTTATGTAACAAAACGGACAGTATTAGGTGTGCAAAGGATCTATGTATTTTATCTGTGTATTTTATCATTCTTGTGCCTCCACAAAGAATGACTGCAGTTGTAGTTTGGTCACAGTTGCCTCATAAACCGGCTAAACAAGTAGTGTTTTTACCAATATTCTTCTTCAGCAGTACACAACTAAACTGTACAGTCAACATTCACAATGAGAACCTAATTACACGCTACTGTGCGCTTATCTTGTAAATACGATCATCAGGGTTGCCAAATCTGTGGTTTTCCTGATTCATTTAAACTGTTGCCACAGGTTTATTTGATTGAAATGCCTGTATTGAGATATTGTACATTCTACCAATGATAAAACTGATAGATGATGAGTTTTGTGAGGAAGGGCACTAGTAAGAAGCCTTTGAGCTCCTGTGAGCTCATTTATAAAAACAGACTGTTTATGATTACTACTAGCCTAAGCCTGTATAGTGACGTTGAAATTGTGTATATAATACATAACACTGACTGTAAAATGTGTATTTTAGGTATGGGGTGGCATATTTTGAGTTTTGATTATTTGGCAGTGGGTAATCGGGCTAGTTTTGTTACACAGACCTGGCAACCCTGACGATCATGCCAACATGGCTTGAAGGCAGCTATAAGTATTTGATTCCATTTTTACCCTTTTTATTATTATTTTGTTGTTGTTGTTGTTGTTGTTTTTTAAGATTTGATACTATAGACCAAAGATATATATACATAGATGCCTCATATACATAAGCCATCCGCCATATTGGAAGTCAGTCCGTGAACATTTGAGAGCAAGCTGATTGAGCGTCTGCAACCGTAGTTAGACGCATGTATGAATAAATATCTGCAATAGACTTCAGCAAATGACTTTCGTAAACTAACACAATACAACAAGATGGTGTCAGCTAACACAACATTAAAAAGGTATCATAGTAAAAGTAAAAAAATTAAAAAGTACCTTAGTAAAAACCTGTAATATTGAGTTAATACATATAAAAAAACAAACCAACACATTCTCACCTGTGAAATGTTATCCCATTTCACAACCAGAAGCTGTTGCGGCATCATTCTTACTGTGAGTGACGATACGCTGACCGTTTCAAGATGGCGGGAGTGCTGATGTGTCTGGAGCTGGAGCGGTGGCATCTACGTATAGATATCTATGCCATAGATCTTATGCGCCAGAAAAAAAGCGCGCAGCCATCTTTGCAATATTGTGTTCGAACTTCTGTTTTTGCGGTAGCTCTGTATATTTCTTTGGCTTTACTGTCAAAGAGTAATTAGCTGGTGAAATGGTTAGTTATCACGAGCATTGTTATCACGCAGCACTGAAAAGGGGCAGGGCTACGTAAGGTCTCTACTAGCAGGATAGTTTATTTTTCTTTTTTTAAATATTTGTTTACAGTTAGTATATGAGTCCATTTGAGACTGTCTGTGGGTCTATCCATAACTTAAGTTACTTAATTGGACAAAATCTATACTTGTTTTAGAAAATTAAAACTAAATGGTTACACTTTATTTTCAGATTTCAGTGTTACAGTGTAATTATACATTTAAGTACTGAGTATTACTATTAATCAACTTACAATAGGGTAGGATCAGGGTTAGTTGTGTACAATTATGCATATTTACTGTTATCACTACAGTAAGTACATGTAACAAGGACACTGTAAAATAAAGTGTTACCAACAAAACCATTGGGTAGAAATAGCATAAGATTTTGGGATCCTTAAAAAAAAACCTCTCATGGTTGTGATGGCTGGTTTCCATGGTGACCATCCCTCACATCTGGTTGCCATGGAGAGAGAGACAGCAATGTGTGCAGTTTTCTTGTGACCCCAGCACTTTTTTTCTCACAGCCTCTTGAAAGGACTGAGAAAAGCCTAAACAATGGACCAGCCCCTCTTTGTTGGAGGAAAGCCCCGGCACAAACCCATGCTAGGGGTCAGTTTACGTGTCAGAAGATATCGCCTACTGACAAAGAGGCTTCTGGGACTTTTCAGCTGCTTGAATAAAAGCCTTTCTGTGACCAGTGCATGATGGGGCTAATAATGTTTGTGCAGGTATTTTGCTGCAGAGGATGTCGTTGCTAATAGTGTTTTATGGCTGGGATATTTCACTCAAAATTGAGAGCAATAGAAAGCAAAAATGTAGAAAACAAAAATTAAAGAAGCAGCTGTACTTTTCAGCTGTAGCTTAATTTTGTTCATTAAATGTTTTTTTTTTTTTTTCATAACAAAAGTTAACCAATTTAGGGTTTAATTTGGTCCTGAACATTTTTTTTTTTATAATAAGTCTTTGATCCTGACACGTTGGCTGCTTGATCGCCCCCTAGTGTTTGGTGAAAGCAAGATCTTAGTGTAGATTTAAAGCAGTAGTTCACCTAAATAGTTCACAAATGAAAACTGTTATCAGTGACTCACCCTCATGTCGTTTCAAACCCGTATCACTTCACACACACACAAAAACAGTGTTAGACAGTATGTAACTTGTGAACTATATTTCCAAGTCTTCTGAAGTCGACTGAAATAAATAAAAAAAGATTTCTTATTGCCCTTGAAAAACATGCCCTTCAACATGGCTTTTAAATCTCATTTGTGCTTCATCATTGATGACAAACCTGACGAGATGCATCATAGAAGACTTGAAATTGTCTTCTTTCGCTGTATGAAAAAGAGCAGCGTTTACATTCTTCAAATTATCTCCTTTTGTGTACCACAGAAAAAATTAGTCATCACATTTTTTTATATAGAGCTTTATATAAGGATTGTTTCAAAGCAGCTTTGCATTAATAAACAGGAAAATAACATTGTTAATGTTGCAAAATGTATCAATTATGAAACAAATTCAATTTGAGCTGTTAAGCAGCTCTGCAGAAGACAAAAGTGTTTTTATTCAGCTAAAGTCAGCTCCAATTGTTCTCATCCGATAGTGTCAGTGCAGTCAAATCGATAATATTACTGAATTAATTAATTGTCTTTTAAACCCCACCTGGGGTGAGCCGAAGGTGACAGTGGCAGGGAACCCAAAACAAATATATAGTCATACAGGTTTGGAACAACAATGTGACAGCGACAAATATCTGAACTGTCATTGTGAACTATTTTGTTATGTAACTCTAATTATAAGGAGGTTATTGTAGTTATTGTATAACGCTTTCTTTTGCAAAATTTTGCATGTTTGTTTATGATTAGCACTAACAGTATTTCTTAGATTTTTGTGCACAGACTCAATGCTTTGTTCAGCTCAGGTTTCTTATTTTAACCTGCTGTTAGCTGCACAGTTTGTTGGTACTGTAAAAACTGATGGCTGGGAGGTTTAGCACAAAATAAAGGTCATTGTCTTTCACCAGTGTTTCAGTTGTATTTTAATGCCTATTTTGTTATTCATAGATTCACTGTCCACTGCACCTAGCAGCATGGCAGCTTGTTTTAAAAGAGCATCATCGCAGAGAGAAGGAAGAGAGGAGGCTGTATGCGCTCTTCGGCCGGGTGTTAAATGAGCACAGAGGAAGTCTGTGTTCCCCGTATGCGCTTCACACAGCTGATGTGTGATTAGAGATGAGCAGGCTTTCTGCTGTATTATTCCTGAGGATACCGAAAACATATTAATTTGATGTTATAAACCAAACACTATATTTGAGTTACAAAGATTGTTACCTGCAGGAAAGAACATTTTGTTTAACATGTTTAAAACTACGACAGTATATGAGTTAAAGCAAATCTGCCTTTAAGAATAAACCACACATTATGTGATTGCTGTTGCAGTTTGTTTATTCGTCGCATTCTTGCAAACTAAAGCAGTCTTGACCTCCTTATTGCATTGGAGATGATGTGAAACAGTAGGGTAGACATTTGTGACCCAGCCATTTTTAGGGATTATAACAATCCCTGCTTTCGAAACACACATTTAGTCAATTTAAAGACGCCTGTTTGCATGTCAGTAAATAACAGTATAGATTGAACACTGGGGTACCAACCTTCTACAAATCAAACAGTAAAAAGTGACAGTCAGTACATTCATTGCAGTAATGCCCTTAATTCACCACACTTCATCCCTAATTCACTACTGTGGTTGTGACTGGTGGCAATGACAGATGAACAGAAAAATACAATATTATTAATGCAACACAATACTCCTGTGAACTGTAACATGATAAATACTGTGGCAGGAACTCTACACCACCAGCTCCAGCGGAAACAGCAGGGGTGAATCTCACAAAAAACATCCAAGATCAATTTCACTACCAAATGAAAAGAAAAAAAATCTATATATATGCATGTTTGTTAGGGGTATAACAATATTCAAACCGAACCAAAAAAATGCATACCACCCGCCCACGTACCATGGTACTCACATGGCGTACCAAACGCCCCCTGCTGCCCCGGCCTATTGTTGAGGTTGACCTTACTTTACCTTATGTCACAAAACTAATTTTTCTTCCTTGACATGACTAAATAGTAATTAGGTGTGTATCGGTACACATACTTGTCTCGTGAATTTTCGGTACATGTCTGATGTAAAGAGTTGTAGCCTAACCACCAACAATCACAATAAACTCTGTGTTTTGTTACTTTCAGTAACAAACAAAGTGTCCTCTTTCAAATTCTGTCCATTTTATCATGAAAAAAAATGCTTTAATGTGGTGACAGATCGCTGTACAGGCATATATATATATATATAATATATAATATATATATATATATATATATAATATATATATATATATATATATATATATATATATATATATATATATATAACTATATATATATGCACACAGATACATATACATGAATATATACATATCGCTTTTTTGCTGATTTTTTGAAATTTATGCTGATTGTAAAAAAAAAAAACTATATATACATTGTTTAGATTTTCATTACTGCACAAGAGGTAAAGCAAATGCGAATTTTGAGGGGGAAATGTGCTCATAAAATCAGTATTCATAATAGTCTTTTAAATAGGCTTCATCTACTTTTCACAAACTATCATTTCTTTCTTTTGCTCTTGGGGTGAAAAATGACCTGTACATTTCTTTGTGAGATTCACCTGCTTATTGCAATGCTTTAGTTTACTTATCAAGTTGACATTTTGACAGACTAATCAAAAGACTTGTGTAACACTGAAACACTGATAACATGTCCAAACAGTTGCAATTCTGCATTCAGTGATGTAATGCACTGAGAAACTTTCCATCATGTAAAAGAGGTCTGATTATGACGTAACATTTCTTCACTGTAAACCCAGACGTTTGGTACCTTGATTCACTGGAAAACTATCCAATATTAGGAATAATTATGTTTCTGCATGTTCAGCAATTCGTGTACAAGAAACACAGTGTTGTATCCATTTCCATTTCACAGTGTACCAAAACCATTACAAACCATACATGTATGCAGCAGATGTGTGAGCATGTCCGTCAACAAAAACAAAGTAATTTCTTGTGTTTTACATGTATAACAAATGTATGAGAGCAGGCAAGCAAAGGTCTGTAAACAGAAAAAAGGCTACATGTTAATGCAAATGATAGAAACATTTCAGAACATCAGCAGCCAAATCCACAGATTTGGGTCTCTCTGGTTATAATGAGAGTTGTAGCAGTATAGGTGTAGAAAACATTCATATTGGGGGAAAAGCACTAGGCAAACAAGTCATTATTATAAAAGATAGAAGTGAAATAAGTTTAAGTACCTATAAATGCACTAAATCAAGGGTCATTCACAAGAGCCCTCTAAGAAGGGTCAAAGGTCAGTGCAAGATACTGGGTACCATGTGCTTTGGTTTCATATTATCAACACTGAACTGAAACTGAGGAAACAATGGATGTGAATTAATTAATCAGCTATACGCCTCTTCAAGTTTGCTATATAAGCTCCAACATCAAATTTAGACAGGTGTCTAAGCCAGTGTTTCTTAAACCTTTCCTTGGGACCCCCACCACTGCACATTTTGTATGTCTCCCTCATTTAACACATCTGATTCAGCTCATCAGCTCATTAGTAGACTGCAAGACTTGAATTGGGCGTGTCCGATGAGGAAGACGGTGAGGTGTCCCCCGGACAGGTTTGAGAAGCACTGTTCTAAGCGACATTCCTGAGAGTCATTCAGTGAGACCGATGTGCTGCTAAAGCCCAAAGTAAACTTTGTTTTTTACACGTACACTAGCGTATGAATACAGTCGAAAGCACAGCCTTTCAAAGTACACTCCATTTGATAGTGTGCATAAATGCAGGCGTAAATGCAACACATGCACTCTAGAAAGTTTCATCTTTGTCCAGTGTCTGCGCTATTTTTCTTCAGAAGTTATGCATGCACACAAGCATGGTTTAAAAAAAAAATCTCTGTCCACATGAAGCGCAAAAAAACTCACTATGAAGCGCTGGGGGGGGGGGTATTACCAGTTCCAGTAGTCTAACAACACTGTCATTTTATTAAGCATATTATTATTAATTCCATAAAAAAAAAAAACATTGTCAAAAGCAGTGACCTGCATAGTATTGCATTCTGATTAGGGATGGGCGATACCACTTATTTTGTTTGATACGATACCGATACTTTCAAGGCCAAAATCGCTGATATCAACCGATACGATACCTCTAATCTGAATTTAAGTTATTAAATTATTAATAATTTAAGTCCTTAAATTATTGAATTACTATGAGTAAAATGGGTAATGGTACCCACTTAACATTATATTTGAAAGGTATTTTAACATTCAATTGCAATTTATTAGATTATATTTTTGTTTACATATGGTTAAAATGTTTATTTGTAGTGGTAACCATGGAAATTTACAAATACTATAGGCTTAGCTGAACTATGGTCACTGTAGTAATGGTTCAGTTTCATAAGGGACTGCCAGTGACAGGCTGTTGCATCCATAAAATGCAAACTTTGTATTCTGACAGTGTAGTTACAGAACAGAACATCAATACGAACTTTTGTTCAATTTAAATAAATGTAATTGCAAAAACTATGTAGGCTACTATTTCATTTTGTTTGTTGTGAAATAACTCAAACATATTATGTTGTTCTGTCTTCTGTTAAGCATTGTTCAGGCCTGCGTTTCCCAAAAGCATCAATAGTTTCTTACTATATTAAACGCATGCAGCCGTTTGAATGTAGTGTCGGCAGTGAGCGAACGCTTTCTGTGATTGATTGGTTCTGACTTGTAGCATTTGCGTGTGTTCAGATGAGCAGGAAAATAGTTCTACTACACAATTGTTCGCTAACATAGGTTATTTGTCCAATTCAATGCATATTGTATGCATTACATTTAAAGTTAGTTAAACAAAATGAAAAAAAAAAAAAAAAAACACACACACACCTTAGTATCGATATTTTTATTTGAGTTTCGATACTCAACGTCAGTATCGATATATCGATACTTCATATAACAAGTTATCGATACTTCATATCGATATACCCATCCCTAATTCTGGGGTGCATTTCCCCAAAGCATCGTTGGTGAGCTATGGTCGTAAGTCCCATTGAACTCTATTGGTAACACCGGAACTTGAGACCATAGTTCGCTTTGGGAAACGCACCCCTGGTGACGAATTTTGCGCCACGTGCGCTGTACGCGGACCCTCATGTATGCATAAAAAACTATATATAAGTATACTTTGGGCTTTACCCTCGAACACACACTCCTCGTGAAAGAGACTTTCTCTCTACAGTACAGCCTCCAAGATTCAACATGCAATTAGACATATGTAAAATTGCTCAAATATACACAATACGAGCTGACAATTAAAACAAAATCATTAAAATAAACAAAAACAAGATATTTAATATCCAATACCAATTCTCTGTACCTTACAACACACACAAAAAAGAATAATTTAGATAAAAAGAAAATTATTTTAATCTTTTGATATTAGAAGAAATTCCCTTTCTGTCTAAAAAAAAAATGCTGTGCTGTGCTGATGCATCTCAGACAATTTGTTAGCAATATGCTACTCTGAGGTTTTGTGTTTTACAACACGTACCATAAAAGAGTGAATCTAATGAAGAAATGGTCATATTTCATCCCAAAATCAACTTTTCATGAAGAACATTAAGGTTTTTCTTACTATAATTGATTCATCCTGTCTGGACACAGTTATTTTTAATGATTACTAAAACTAGCATAAATTGATGCCAATACAACAAACACTACAAAGACATATAAATAATTTACAGTTTATATAATATGTTATGAAACTTTTCATATTACAGTAATGAGAATGTGGTTAAAATTTCCAGGAATAGGCTTTCTTTATGCAAATGTTTTTATTTTTTGTTTTTAAATATTTCTTCTTTTGAATTTGTGGTGAAATATGACCCAAACCTATTCTCGTCAGACTTCACCCACATAATAACTTATGAGCAAAATAAATTAAAAATGCATTATTTCTTCAGATATCACATATTGGCCTTTCTCTCAAGCAATTTTATATCACTGACAGCAGTGGTCAGCAATGTGCCACTCTCTGGGGTTCTGTATTTTAAAATATCAGACAAAACGAGTACCACAACATAGTAAGATGGTCCATTTAAAACAGCAGAATGTTGAAGAGCAGCTAGATTTGCGGTCCAGGACATGAAGCTGTCATAAAACACTTAAAAAAGCACCACATCACAAGCCGACAAGCCTTCGACTGGGAAATCTTCATGGAATATGTTATTTGTGCCAGAATGTGTAGAGATTAATGTGTATAAAATACCTTTAATATTACATAACTCTGTTAGACGTGTAGCTCATGAGACACGTCTAGTGCCTGTACCTACACAGAGAGCTCTCAGGCATATCAGCAGGAGAGTGCAAGTCCACACGGCTATGAAGCCACAAGGCCAAGAGCGATTCGGAGGCACCTCAACAGCAGGAAGAGCGAGCCACTTTACGGTTTCCATGAAGATCAATGGAGCTGCTCAGCAGGGCGTGGTCAATGGGGTCCTCACTGGCTAGAACTGCCCTAACGGCAGCCTCGAAAGCAGCCCCCACGTTCATGTCATCCTTGGCGCTGGTCTCGAAGTACGGACAGCAACCGTTTTCCTCACACCAAGCCCTGGCCTCATCCTCCCCGACCTCACGCTCTTCCTTGTCCACCTTGTTTCCCAGGACAACGAAGGGGAAACGCTCCGGGTCTCGTACGTCTGAGTAATACATGAACTCCTTCTTCCAGCAGCCCAGGTTCTGGAAGCTCTGCAGGTCGTCCACGGCAAACGTCAGCAGGCAGCAGTCGGCGCCACGGTAGAAGGGTGTGCGCAGGCTCTTGAAGCGCTCCTGGCCTGCCGTATCCCAGATCTGCAGGGTGACCAGCCGGCCGTCGATCTCGAGGTCGCGGTTGAGGAACTCCACGCCGATGGTATGGAAAGACTGTGAGTCGAAGCGGTCGGTCACATAGCGGTTCATGAGGGAGCTTTTGCCTACGCCGCCATCCCCCAGGAGAATGACCTTCAGCAAGAGGCTCTTCCCACTCATAACGGCCCCCGGTACCACACACGTTCAGTGCAGCCTGACAAACACACGCAGATACAAGCATACAAACTACATGAAGGACAAATACAAACACAACGGCACAACATTAGCCCCTTTCACACATTAATCCTGGTAAATCACCATAAAATTACCAGATTGACTGTTCTATTACACAAATGTGCTGTTCACAAGCAATGGTGGTTCTGTCTTTTTACCAGTTCCATAAGATTAAAATACCAGTACGCTGAGCCGTTTTCTTCATCCACCTGGATAAATGGACAATCGCTTTAGGTTCACCATCTGTCCAATTTGACTTTTTTTTTTTTTTTTTTTTTTTTTACTTCTGATTGACAGGTGTAAGGGATGATCACACAGAACATTGTGTTACTCTTAAAAACATAGTTGCTATATAGAAGAAGACAGGCGCTGCATCCAAAATCGAATACTTCCTTACTATATAGTATGCGAAAAACAGTACAGCAACAAAGGTTAGTATGTCTGAATACATAACATTCAAAAAACAGCAGACAAAAAGTCCCCGGCTGTCCTACTACTTCCGCTGAGATTCTGAAGTGCGCTTTCAATGGACACTTTACTATCCCATGAGGGATATGGCAGTGAAGCGATACAAGTGACGCTGTTAGGTCACATGACAGTAACAACATGGCAGATGTAGTACGTCCGAATTCAATTCATACTACCCCTTTTCATACTATATAGAACTGACTTTTTTTAACAGTCGCCAAGTAAATTCAAATTTAAATGTAGTAACTGCTCAAACTGTACTAGGGCTAGAACGACGTGTCAACGTAATCGATTATGTAAATTAGCCGATTTGCATGGAATGTGTCAATTCGTCGATAAGTAAACACCACTGTTTCATCGCCTGTCACTTTAAACCAAGCGTGTCACAGAAGTCCTGAAAAGTAAAGTTAAACCGGCTCAATCGCCCCCAGGTGGCTGGATGCAGTATAGGTCATAAACCCCACCCTTTCCATGTAATGCATACATTTTTTTATTTTTTTTTTTCCAAAAATGGTTTCTGTCATTGACAGCTGTGATTGGCAGCTTCTCTGAGCGAAGTAGTCACTGAAGCACCAACTGACTTTTTTCTGGGTCTTCGGGAGGAGATTGGAGCTTTAACTTTAAAATGTACATTTCCAGAACTGTTTATTTCACACCAACATCGAGTTGTTCTGCAGTATTAACTGATTCTGCGGGAGTGTGGGCGGGACCTTGATACCGCGGCTCCACTTCGCACTTAATACTTCGCCGACTCAGGCTTCAAGTTCACTATGCGCAGACTCAAGACTCAAAATGTCAGTGCCATATTGGCACACCGGTGGCTTCACTTACTACAATTGAAGAGAGTGAAGGTGTGTCGTCCATCTTTTTTTATAGTCTATGCTTTAAATGCTCAAGCTCGTTAAAGTCGGGTAGATTTTGATTGGCTGTCAATGTTTTTATTATTCATCAGCTGGAAAAATCATTCTTAAAGTGATTCCAGCATTAACGCAAGTCTCGTTATCGTTATAGTTGTGGTGTGGCTTTTCTTTTCAATTTAGAGGGATTTTTAGAACTATATCATTATAGTCCTTGGTGTGAAACGGGACTTTACTATAAACAGCTCTGACAGAGCTTTATGATTGGCCCAAAGAAAACTTCTTGCGTCAGCGCGTTCTGATCTCGTACATGCTCATACTGGTAATTCTGTTCTTTTTGTTCAAACACAGCATCATACCGGTAATTTACTGCCAACTTCTCAGTGCCATAACTGATTTACCTATAATTTTAAAAAGGACTCTAAACTGTCATATACCGGTCATTTTAAATGACTATGTGTGAAAGGGGCTTGTTATGACTTTCCAGGTCAAATAAACAGACATTCATTTGACAGCAGATGAACTCTGAACGATCTAAATCTCTTAAAACAGTGTAGAGCAGATAATGGTTGGTGTGGGTCAGATGCTCTATCAACTGACCCTGAGACTTTGGCCAGGACAACACCTTCTCTAAGAGCACACGGATTGGTTACTTTTCCTCTTTAATTTCACCTTGTAACGACATTTTTCTTTTATAGCTTGTTCAAGGATGAATTAGGGCAATGTGTGACAAAGAAGATCTACTGCTCCAGCTGGATTCTAGCTGGGTTACCATGTGATTGCAACATCAAAAATATGTCCTTGATTACCCTAAAGGCCAATTCACACTGCACCGACCAACTCGGACAGTCACCAGATTACAGTACGTCATTTCTCAGCCATTCCACAACCCGACAAGCGTTGACTGAACATGTTGAAAACACTGCTGAACATTGTTGAAAACAAGCGCTGACCAACACCAATAGACGCCAACAGGGGAAACTGATCCGACAAACTCAACAAAGTCTCTGTTGATCGGCATCTGTCTGTGCAGTAGGCCTTGTAGGTGCGACATTTTTATCAAGCACAATGTCTCGGTTATGTATGTAACCCTCGTTCCCTGAAGGAGGGAATGGAGACGTACGTCAGTGTGACCGACGAATTGGGATATCGCTAGAGAGCCCTATTCGTCGGTCATACTGACGTACGTCGAACGTGAACGACTGAAAGGGAACCCTTACAAAAATGGATCACCATAGTTATCTAGCAACTACTAATATTGTCATTACTCTAAAATGATAAATGAATCAGGGATCTTCTTTAAACCAGGTATTTTTTTATGTAGTTGTGTCTAATAACACGTTTTACTGTAGTATTTTAGGCGGGAACTATAGCTGAATTTTTGTAAAAGAAAGCATACAGACTAAGGCTGTATCCAAAATCGCATAGATCTCTACTATATAGTAGGCAAAAACAGTATGTGACAAAATTAAGTATGTCTGAATTCACAGTACTCATAAAAGAGTAGGCAAAATGTACCCGGATGACCTACTACTTCCGGCGAGATACTGAAATGTGCATACGATGGACACTTTACTATCCCATGAGGCCACGGGAGAGGATTTGTGAATGGCAGTGAAGCGACGTAACTGACGCTGGTAGGTCACATGATAGTGGCAATATGGCAAATGTAGAATCCAGATTATAGAGTACCTCAGGGATTATGTGTTTTTGTAGGCCAACCCGGTAGTTAGCGGGGCACAGGTTCCCTCGATCTAAAGCCTATGCATTTTTCCTATAGACTTTTGTAAAGTCGCAAAAAATAAGCTCTGTGTTTAACAAAGGGTTATGACACTTACACGTTTTGTCTATCAAGATAATCTTTACAAGTTAACGCAACATTTATACATTTTGAAGCCTAAATAAAGTCGTCAGATATAAAAAGCTAACAGTAGGTTATAAACGGACTACAGCACACCATGGTTGCGGATCATCATCACCACCACCAAGCTTTCTTAAACTTTATTTAAAAACATGCTTGCGGATTATGATCTGCGCTGTGTATGAATACTTATCCACTTTTTTTTATGAGAAATGCTGTCCAAATGTCCTGTCTAAAGTCCCCGCCAAAGGAAGTAGTCCCTTTTAGCAACTTGTTAGCAACCGCCGTTTTTAAGACACAATAAAAGTTTTTTTTTTTTTAAATCACAAGTGGGTTATAACTGGTGTGTTTTATGTCACAGATCAAAACCTGAAAATATTTAGAGGCTTTGTCCACAGACCTTATTTCAGGCGATTTAGCAAAAACCCAATCAAAAAACCCATAGACTTTAGGGCGATGGAACCGGAAGTCATAAAATGCTAACTCGCTTCCGGATTTTGCATACAAATACACGTCATCCCTGAGGTACTCTGAGGCTGATTGCTTCACCGCGGCGCAACAAAGGCTGACCCAATTCGAAAGCTCTTTCAAATGTGGCCTCCAAATGCAAAAGGATACAAAAGATGGAATCTTCACCGGCCTTGCCTAGCCCAGAATTCATTGCACGCCAGTGATGACAGCATTTTTTTTTTTTTTTTTTTTGAGAGAGAGAGAGAAATTGCTGAATTACACTTTTAAACGCAAGTATTGGGTTTCAACTTACTCAAACATCTCATGACACAAATGTAAAAATAAACTTTAAAGCGCCTCAAATGTGGACTTATATCTTAACAAGATGCGATTATATATAGTTTATACACTTTATATAGCCTACAGAAATGGACCATGCTGAACATATTTAGACAGTTTGTGAACCCTTTTTTGTTTTTAGAGAGGTTAATATAACTTTTTTTTAAAGTCTACTACAAACATTATGTCACTCATCAATGGCAGCTATCACAGTAGCTAGGCAACAAGAACTGCCCTCCATAGGCTATCTAGACCGTCGGCCTTCGAAGGCGTGGGCTTTGAAGTCCGAGTCCTTCGAAGGATGCAACCTTTGAATTGGGACACAGCCACTATTCATACTACACACATTTATACTATATAGAACGTATCATTTAGCGGTTGCGAAGTATACTTATTCAAAATAAGTACCTAGTCAAGGGAGTATGCGATTTCGGATGCAGCCTAATTCTCACAGGCAGCAATTATCACACAAAAATGACAGTTTTATAAGTCCAAAACTTGACTGATAACATACTACACAATACAGGTGGCCGCATGCAATGCATTATTTAATAATTTCAGTGAAAGTGTTTACTATTTAAATACATCATGAGCAGGAAACAGATGATCGCTCCCTGCGCATGCGCACACGTGCATGACAGCTGTGTTTTTAGCATACGAGTGCTTAAGCTAAGGTTTTTTGTTTTTATTTACTCTTGTCTATTACTCAAACTCAGCTCGCATTATGACTAATAAACACCTTTTATGTTCGCTTTTGGTGTCATTAAGCATTCACATATTTTCAGTCCCGTTAGCTCTATCTTAGCTCCATGACTAGCACAGTTTTAAATGCTTATTTAAATAAACTGCAGCACTGTTACGCGTAGGTGAACTTACATACAGGAGAAATAAGACGCTGTGGAAAATAATCACTCTGATTTTAAAAGACTTCAATCATGTAAAAATACTCTCTCAATTACCTCATATTGTACCGTGAGCAGTGCTGCTGGCTGCTGAGATTTCACGCGCTGCGTGTGTGAGTGAGTGAGTGAGTGAGAGTGAGAGTGAGAGAGAGAGAGAGAGAGAGAGAGAGAGAGAGAGAGAGAGAGAGAGAGAGAGAGAGAGAGAGAGAGAGAGAGAGAGAGAGAGAGAGAGAGAGAGAGAGAGAGAGAGAGAGAGAGAGAGAGAGAGAGAGAGAGAGAATCGGTTTATGAGAGTGATTGAGTGCTCAGCAAATTTCAGAAACTGTGGTCAGATATGAATAAATAATTCCTAAAATCCTGTAATTCAAAAAGGTTTTTCGTCATTATGTTGTTTCGGTAAAGATTAGTCAATCTTACATTTATTTTTCCAGTTGCACTAATACAATTTTATTTTGGTCCCAAGGTTCATTGTTTATTTCTGATGTGTTTTACAAGTTTGTTACAATAACTGATACAATGGTCTTGTTTATAGAGCGTGATACTGTTTTTTTTTTGTTTTGTTTTTTGAACAATGAACAATATAATTTTTTATTGTTTAGCAAATATCATATAGCCTACACAAAGCAAAATTATGTCAGCTGTACCAAAGCTAGACTGTTTCCACTCACACTTTATTCTCGATAAAGAAACAATCGTAACGTAAGACATCTCTGCTGTTGAAAAAGATAATTGAAGTATTAGATATATGGCCGATTTTGGTATAAGATGAAAAAGATTAGATTCTTTTTTTCTTCTGTTTTATAGATTTATTTGTGATGGCTCTGTATTCCTCTACTGTAAATTCAATTATAAAGAGTGTTCAGCCAATTAATTTTAATGTATAATTTTTTTTATTATTATTATTATTTTTTTGTTTAATGTTTGGTTGCACAAGTTGAATTAATATGAGATTATATTACATACAAATACATAGTTTTGTGCATAACTGCAGGTCTTCTGTTTCTAATTCTCATCCAGAACTCTAGGTGGCAGTAATGCTCAGCTTTTCCCAAAGCAGGAAGAACATTCATGCCACAACAGCATCCTGTGTCCATCCTGTGCTTTAGGGGGAAAAACAGTGGGAATGCAACAGCACAACATGCGTCTGTCCTGAACTAAAGTAAGAAAGCACGAGGTCAGATTTTGTTGTATGGAAAACGAGCGTCTTTCTTTGTGGGAAATATGTTTGCAGATTTTTTTGGCTGTGCTTGTAACCTAGAAAGCATTTTTGGAAATAATAGTTGCATATGATGGCCAAAATTATTTTTATGTAGGCTGCTTAGTGAATTTTGGTACTATGATACTGAGAAATGATGTCTAAATTAGACACCTTAGTAGGTTTTGAGAGCACAATGGCCAAAATGTTGTATAGGCAGCTGACTGTGTTTTGAAATAGAGCCTTTTCTGTTTGTTCACTTTGTTTATTACTGCACTTGTGCCTAAAATGTTCTAATCTATTTAGTTAACGGGGCTCAACGCTAAAGATTTTTTACTCACTTGTTTGGGTCAGTGATTCATATTTCTACTTGCCCTAACCAAATTTTCAATGGCCCTGCTACAGAAAAATGAATAAATAAATAAGTTAAATAAAAATAATTGTTTTTGTTGTTTTTGACACATGTAATCTTGTATTCTAATAAATAATGTTGTTACAACAGACACCAAAATATTAGATACCAGTAAAATTGAATTCCAATTTCTATACAACAGCAAAAACTACTAGGCTAACTATCAAGTTCAAATAAACAAATTACAAGCAATCGGACAGAATAAAAAAAAAAAATGAAATAAACAGTGATTTAAGTTCTTCAGGTAGCTCTAACAGTATTATTCAAGTAAGAAATAGTACAGAAATGTACGGAGCCCTGCACATTGACATGAATTAAAGGGATAGTTCACCCTAAAATAAAAAATTAAGTCATAATTTATTCACTCCGGTGTTGTTCTAATGCTGTATGCTCTTCTTTCTTTTTTGGACCTCAAGGAGAATTTTTTTTTTTTTTTTTTTTTTGTCCCTCACAACTTTTTTTTTTCTGGGCAAGTCGGAGTAAACTGCAGCGCTTATAGAGTCGACGGGCAAGGTCAGAATTTTCATTAAGTAATACATTAAATTTCGGGTTTGTTTTTCACCAAACCCTATCGTAAACCCACAGAACACTTGGATTATATAACACGTCGCATGGGATCATTCTGTGATAATTTTGCGTCTTTTTTTAAATCTTGATGCTGGTCGCTATTCACTGCCATTATATGGAGGAGCATAAGCAGGACATTTTAAAAAATTCTCCTTTTGTGGTCCATAAAAGAAAGAAGGGCATACGGCATTAGAACTACAAGAGGATGAGTAAATGATTACTAATTTTTATTTTAGGGTGAACTATCCATTTAACAATTTGTTCTCTTGTTTTAGTAAATCATGGCCACGATTTACTAATTCCTTCACTTGATTTAGTCTTCACTGTCTGAATTAAATATCAATTAATCCTCATTAAAGTCACCATGAAATCTTTCTTTTTTTATGGAATATTACATCTTTTCTCCTCTGATGATGTGTTTACTGGCGTGAGGGTGGAGCAACCTGTCACTCACATGAGATCCACCAATAGCAAACCACAACCATCCAATGAATTCCCCACAGACAAATCAAGCTCCGCCCTAATTTTTTTTCTTGTTCCAGAAGCCATTTCACTTTGATATGTCTCAATAGGAAAGAAAAGATTATCACAAAAGATTATTTCGTTTCATGCTGACTAATAATATCCACAGTCCAATGCTTGAATTTACTTCAACTACATTGCTACAGTTTAAGGGTGAAAGGAAGCTTCAATCCAGTGTCCTTTTTTTTTCCTCAGGTAGACTATGGCGCTCTGCCTGTGGTTTATTTTGGTGGTCCCACTGTGCTGCTGGGGACAGGGGCCAGTGGACACAGGGGACGGTGGTGTTTTCCAGCCCCAGAGTGCCCTCACTGACATGGAGTTTGCCACTGTGAGCACATACCGCGGCCCTGGAAACACTGACCCTCGGCCCAATAAAGACCTTCCCATCCTTCTGTGGTGGAGCTCCAATCTCTTCCCACACTTCCCAGGAGATACAGAGCGTGTGGACTGTGTCCACTCATCCTGCCTAGTCACAAGCAACCGTAAAGTTCAACTGTATCGTCGCACGGCATCCATTATTTTCTATGGCACAGATTTCCGTGCCTACGAGGCTCCACTGCCTCGTATGCCCCATCAAACCTGGGCACTTTTCCACGAAGAGTCTCCGATGAATAATTACCTTCTGTCTCACAGTGTTGGGATCAGGCTGTTTAACTACACAGCCACCTTCAGGAGGGAGTCGGACTATCCCTTAACGCTGCAGTGGTTGCCCTCGCTGGATTATCTTCTGACACCGACGGCAGTCCCTTTGCAGGAGAAGAACCGCTGGCGACGGGCCGGTCTGGCCCCTATACTCTACATGCAGTCCCACTGTGATGTGCCTTCAGACCGGGACCGTTATGTTCAAGAGCTGATGAAGTATATAGAGGTAAGTACAAATTCAAAACATCAGTTTTTATTTTTCATACATTAGAATAAAAATATTTAAATGGGCACACTAGCAGCCACCCAGAACCCCATCAGTTAGCAGCACATTAAAGGGGACCTATTATGCAAAATTCACTTTTATATTGTTTTTAACATGAGCCATTCAGGAATGTACTTTAATGTGACATCACATTGGAACAGGCCCCGCCCACGAGTGGCGACGTAATCTGCTCTATTAGCTTAGCTCCTCCCCTGAGTGAGCTGCTGTACACAGTCCGCCATGTTTATTTCCTTGCCAGAGCATTTAACAGCAGCATTCAAGTAATAATAATAATAATAATAACATTTATTTTATAAAGAGCCTTTAAAAGCAGCTTCTCACAATATTGTACACAAAATGATCAATCCATAGCTCAAGTAATAAAAGTAAACCAACAAACATTTGCTAGTTTAAAAAAATGTCAAAATTCAAGCTTTAAAAATGTCATAGGTCTGAGTTTCACTAAGTTCTAGAGCAGTGTTGGGCAGTAACTAGTTAGTAGTAACTAGTTACAGTAATAATATTATTAGTAGTGTAACTAATTACTAATAAGATTTAGTAATTAGTTTTCAGTAAAAAGCAGCTCGTTACTTAGTTACTTTTGATGCCTTTTTTTTAAGGTTAGTTAACCGAAAAATGAAAATTCTGTCATTAATTACTCACCCTCAGATCGTCTTACACCTGTAAGACCTTCGCTCATCTTTGGAACACAAATTAAGATATCTTTGATGACATCCGAGAGGTATACGACATAAATCGTGTTTTAACCGACACGTTCAAGGTCCAGAAAGGTACTAAAGACATTGTTAAAAAAGTTGACGTGTCTGAAGTGACAAGAATACTTTTTGTACGCAAAAACAAAATAAAAATAACAACTTTATTCAACAATATCTTCTCTTCTGCGTCATTTTCACACGAAATGACATTTCACGACTCAACTTCAGTGCATGAGGCAACCAGTGCAGCAGGCAAGCTTGGAATATGGAAAAGCTTACATTCAGCGGATGGAAATATTGCCATTACATTGATTTTGTCAGGAGAAAAGGTGATCTGAACACCGTTTTGTAAGTTGTGGCATTACTTTACTCTGGCATTACATGGCTTGCCTAGCCACATTCCTCTGATCCCGATATAAATTATATTACGTGAACATCAGCAGGGCAGTCTGAAATCTGCCCCAGTGGCTCAACCACAGATGTCCGAAATCGCATACTCTTTAGTTGATTAAGTAGGCCTAATTACTTCATGACCGCTAAAAAGTACATGTTGTCATTATCAGCATCAGTTGTCACTTCACTGCCATTCACAAATCCTCTCCTGTAGCCTCATGGGATAGTAAAGTGTCCATTGTATGCACACTAACCAGAATCTCACTGGAAGAAATAGGTCATCCGGGGACTTTTTGCCTAATCTCTTATGAGTACTGTAAACCACTGCTTCACAGGGCTTATTTCTTTACTGTATCATTCATAACTTCTGGAAAGAAATTAAGACTGCACAAGAATTAAACTTTCTATTGTGCATGTGTTGAGCGCCTTTGTTAGTGCACACTATCAAATGAAGTATACTTTGAAAGGCTGTGTCTTTGGCTTTAACTTGTGTCATCTCCTTAGATTGACTCGTATGGGAAGTGCCTTAACAACAGACCCCTGCCTGAACATCTGGAGGACACCAGCACAGCCACTGGTGAGGACAGGCGCTTCATGAACTTCGTTGGTCGTTATAAGTTCCACCTGGCCCTGGAGAACGGCCTGTGCCCGGACTACATGACTGAGAAGCTGTGGCGGCCCATGCACCAGGGTTGTGTGCCCATTTACAGGGGCTCGTCATCAGTGGCCGACTGGCTGCCAAACAATCATTCCGCTATCCTTGTTGACGATTTTCCCTCTCCACGAGAGCTGGCGGAGTTCATAAAAGCTCTAGATCAAGATGATGTGGAGTACTCGCGTTATCTGGAGTACAAAACACCCAGTCGGATCACTAACCTGCGTCTGTTGGAGGGGCTTGAGAACAGAGAGTGGGGCGTCAATGACATGAGTAAACCAAACTACCTGAACGGGTTTGAGTGCTTTGTGTGCGACAGAGAGAACGAGCGTCTGGCAGCAGTAAAAGCGTACAGGAAGAACCCAAAACTAAACCTACCTCCGCAACCAAAGATGGCCAACAGCTCACATATGGGCTGCCCACTGCCCAGTCCTGGATATGGGCCTGTGGAAAGCATTGACCCAAATGACAGGTAAACACAGCTTTCATTCATAACCATTTGATAAATCTGTGCATTTCACTCAAAGTGTATGTTTAGGGTCCTGTAACCCTGCTGCCCCAATAAGTGTTTCTTGTCCAATGGTCACACCTTATTTTTGCAATTTCTACAGTATTGCATCCTTCTCATGGGCATTTAATAATTTCTGACTCTTCAGTATGGTTAGATCTCTCTTTTTTTGGTCCATTTTACCTGTGAAAGAAAACCTACTTAATAAATATGCACATATAAATATAAGGGGTTTTCACTTCCAGCCCTTGTTAATAATTATATATCACTTATAAATGATTATATACAAAATTAATAGTGGTTATTAAGATTGATGTGGTTTGGAACTGATAAAATATGATCAGAATATCGACTTACATAATAATGTACGCACTGTATATTCATGTGCATTTGATCTGATATAACTGGAGTACAAGGTTATGAGATGTGTTTTGTGAATGCTTGGCTAAAGAGATGTCTTTAATTTAGATTTAAACTGGGAGAGTGTCTCTGAGCCCTGAACATTGTCAGGAAGACTATTCCAGAGTTTAGGAGCCAGATGTGAAAATGCTTTCCCTCTTTTAGATGGTACTACTAAAAATCCAGAATTTCGTGACCTTTAAGAGCGTGATGGATTGTACGGCAATAGAAGATTGGTTAAATACACAGGCGCTAAACCATTTAGGTCAGTAGCAATACTTTTGAAATCAATACAGAACTTAATAGGTAACCAGTGTAGAGATTATAAAATAGGTGTTATATGATTATATTTTATTGACCTGGCTGGTAAGAACTCTGGCAGCTGCATTTTGGACTATCTGTAGCTTGTTTGAGGATGCAGAACAACTAGCTAGTAATACATTGCAGTGATCCAGTCTAGACTAGAGGTCAGGAGTGCATGTACTTTCTGCATCAGAAACAGATAGCATGTTCCGTAGCCTAGCAATGTTTCTGAGGTGGAAGATGGCTGTTTTTGTAACATATGAAATGTAAGTATAGGCCTAAGTAATACCTCCGTCTTGTCTGTATTTAATAGAAGAAAATTACAGGTCATTCAATATTTTATATCATTAACAGTGTCAACTTGGATAATTTAGAGGTCTGGCCGTGATGAAATATATAACTATAACTGTACTATGTAAGTATCATTGGCATAGCAATGTAAATTAATGCCATGTTTTCTAATAATATTGCCAAGTGGCAGCATGTATATTGAAAATAACAGAGGGCCTAATACAGATCCTTGAGGCACTCCATAATTTACTGATTACTGATTTACTGACTAACTTGGATTTTTCATCATTTAAATAGACAAAATGCTAATGGTCTGATTGGTACGATCTAAACCATCACAATGCCTGTCCCTGAATACCAGTCTAGTTTTGTAGTCGATCTAAGAGCATGTTATAATCTATAGTGTCAAACCCAGCACTAAGATCCAAGTAAAACTAGTATCAAGATACAGCCTTGATCAGAAGCTCCAAGTAAGTGATTTGTTTCTGTGCTATGATGGGGCCTGAATCCTCACTGAAATTTTTCATAGATATATATTTTTTTTATTTTTTTGCTGGAAGGAGCACAATTGAACACACAACTTTTTCTAGTCTTTTAGATATAAAAGGAAGATTTAAAATGGGTCTGCCAATTCATTTAGATCTAGCTGTGGTTTCTTAATGAGAAGCTTAATAACTGCCAGCTTGAATGGTTTTGGAACATGACCTAGAGATGCTCTTCTGCTATAGTACAGGTAACAACTCTTTCAATAATTCAGTGGAAATTGGATCTAATAAACATGTTGTTGGTTTAGATGCAATAAGTTTATTCAGCTCTTCTTTCTTGTCCTATAGTTGTAAAGCACTGCAGTTGTTCTTTAGGGGCTGAATCATAAAAAGGTTGTACATTTACACATGAATAAGTGTGAACATTGCCATCAAAAACCTGGTGCACACCAAACGAACTCTAGTGCAGTTCAACTGGAATATGACTAAAATACACGGACCAAACAACCAAAAACAGGATGTGATGTCACATAATGCAACCCTAAAAAGAACAGAATGCTCAAGCATACCTGGTTCTTGTAATAGGTGCTATGTTGCCCATTACAATTTGGTACATGTCTCCTGGCAGCAGATTTTTGTGTGTAACAGAGGAATTCCTGCCTGTTTTCTCCGCTGGTAAAAATACCATAATATGAACACACATACAATGAGTATCTTTTGTATCTGTTAAAAATGACAGTGAATGCTATGAAAACCAGAAGTAAATGTATTTTCTTTTTTTGGTCCGGACCAAAAGAACCAGGAGAACTGAAATACAAGTGTGAACACGCTCTAAAAAAACCAATCACATTCCAAGTTAAATGTGTTGCGACTGCTGTTTCATCTTGTTTTGAAGCATTCACAATAGAGTGAAACTGTGTCATGTGTTTGTTCTCAGCTGGCTCCAGATGTGGCCGCAGGATTACTGGCAGAGTCTGGATCAGGCAGAGGGTTTGGAGTCGCTCATCAGACACAACGTGTCAGACCCGTCGTTATTGTGGCAGCATATACAGAGCATCGCTGTGAGGAGAGCCAGAGGCCAATGAGAGGAGCTCAGGACTCACCATCCACCTGAGGTGACATCTCAGATCAAAACTTCCTCCGGCAGCTCAAGACTCCAAATATTTTCGGCAACAGTTGTATTTTGGCAATCCACCCACGGCGGATGAGCCAGTCTTGAAGTTTGTGCACACAAGAATCATTTGTATTATTTCTAACTAAATGGAAACAATCACAATAATCTCATTACATGTTATTTCCCTTCAATATTATGTATTATGCATTCATAGTGAATGAACTTCAGCATTGTTACTCTGAGGGCTTCAGCTGATGTTGAGCGTCTCACAATCACTCAGGCTTGCTTGCAGCTTGTCACAGATCTCATGGAAGTATATCACTGCAGATGAACATTTATTTGCATGAATTTTTTTAAAGAGAATCTTACAAAACACGTCAGGTTGTACAATATAGCATTTTTTCACATTACTGTATTGGAAATTTGGGTTGGATTGGGGGGAGGCTGTTTATTGCCAAAAGTCCTAAATAGGGTTATTTTCTAGAAGCAAAATATAACTTTTTTGGGTGATATATGACCTGCACTTGTTCTTGAATGAATCAAGAGATTCTCCTAGACGAGTTGAATAGGAGAATCTCAAATTATTCAAGAACAAGTGCAGGTCATATATCACCCTAAAATTGAAAGAAAAGCTAAGGCTAAGACCTGTTGTTTATATTGTGTTTGCATACCTCAGTTGCATACCTTTTTTTATGCAATATTTATATATATTTATATTTTCTATTGCACAGTCTTGTAACAAATCAATAAAAGGAGAATACAACTTTATTCATGAGAATGTTGCTTTACAGTAATTGTGAATAGAGATGCAGGATACATATTTATAACAATGAAACGGTTACTGAAATGGTAATATCAGTTCTTTAAATTGGTTTCTGATTAAATACACAAATACATTCTTGTTGTCTTGATGACTAAACATTTAAAGGAACAGAATAAAAAGAAAATCCTGTAACAAGCGTTCCTACTATTCTAGCACTAGAAAACCTATTTAGAAGGTATTCTATAGCGTTACAGAATATGTTTACATCTTTTGTATCAGTAATGAAGAGGAACTTGTTTTGCATCAGAAAAAAAATCTAATCTCTGTTCAAATAAGCTAGTCATCCATATTGTTGAGGGTATTTCAGGTGGCGTAAGCAGATCTTATAGCACATTGGAATAGCAGCTCTCACAGTGGACTGTCCCACGGTGGAGAAACATGTTGTAGAGCAAATCTCCCATTGGTTTACTGCAAATACCACACTAAGGTGGGGGGAAAAGAAATTCAATATACATTTTCATTACACCATGTTGTCATATATCATTAAATACAGTAGGGTAGTATATCCCAAACAAGCTAAAATGCATCCAGCATATTGTAACACAAATTAGAGAGGTGTCTGGGAAAAAGAGTCCTTTGTGTGAACGGATATTGTTGCGTACCTTAAAGCAGTGTGGGTGACAGGATATGTTTAGGTGCTCAATGGTGATTTTGGCATCATTTCCCACCAGTTCTCCACAGTATGTACAGGGAGTAACATCCCTTTTAAAGACAAAATGAGGTCATTAGTTAGGGCTCATATGACTAAATAACAACTAAACAACTTCCTATTTATTCCCTCCACACTGATTAAATTTGAGAACTCAGCCCTAGTATCACTTACTGCGCAAGCAATTCTTAAATCCCAAGAATCGATCTTTCAGTCTGTGCTTTTTTCAGTTGATTAATGAACAAAACTTTGTAGCGTCTCCCATCAAATAAATCACTATTTTGATGAACTATTTATATGAAAAAGTCTGAGCTTTCAAATTGTCAGTTTTTATGTCAAACAATGTTGTTTTGGCACTCTTTAATGTGGTTTGGCGGATTGCTGTAGCGTCTGTTCAACCAAAGCGGCAGCACGAAGCACATATGAACTGATCATTTCTTCCTCTTTTCTACTAGTTAGAGCATGAAATAAACACAACTGAACATTAGAAGGTATGTTGAAAGATACAGTATGAGTACAATTCAACTTCCATATCGAGTCTCATGTAATCGCTCAATCAGTGTTTCAACCGCAGAAAGCTTGTAAACAATGTCACTTAATGTTACATTTACCTCAGAAAAGCCATTTAATGTCAATAAACTTCATGGGTTAACAAGAAAAATAACTCTAGAGAGCAGCATTTTGATAGATATATGCACTACATTGCATATTTGTTCTATTTTTACTTAACCTGTTCTTCAATATTTAATTTATGTTTGAATAATATGTCATGTTTTTATGACAGACAACATTTAAATGTTTATATTTCAAAAAATAAGTAGAAACATAATTATTTTGTTAAAATGTTATTATAAAAACTAACTTGTTGCTTGTTTTGTAAATGTGTAATTTAAGTGCCTATACAAATCAATTAACCTTTAATATTATAGTAATGTACCAATTTGGGTTCCCTGTATAGTTTACAGCATTAGTTGACTTTTTTTTTTTCTTTTTTTTGAGAATATTTGCCATGTACTGTACCTGATATATACCCCAATCAAAACTGAATCAAACCGAATCGAAATCTGAACTGAATCTAAACACAAGATTGTGAAGTGAAATTCACCCAGCCCTAAGTGATATACATTCAGTATAAAACGCTATATTATGCAATTGCCACAAAAGGCATGAATGTGCATGCGTGTACATTCATAAGTACAGAATAAATCGGGCATTTTTAGGTGTCTCAGGTACATTTATAAAATGTTGTGTAGAAACCATCCTACATTTGATCTTGCGTTCATTTCTCAAATGTGTGTACGTGTGATTCAGAGAACAAATGTACACACACACACAAAAAAAAGTGCATACGCCTCTCTTCCAGAAGTGAATTGAAATTTATAAATCGCAAATAATCATGAAATTGCACGCAGCTAAATGGTTTCAGATCTCCGCCTTGTAAATGCTGCATTAACATATAAAAGAGCACCGGTCAGCTTCCAAATGCTTTACTTGAGAACGGCAAGTGACAAAATACCTGCAGTACTCTGACTCTCCGCCACAAGGAAAAATGCATACATCTGCTTAGACCCTGACAGGCTGCTAAGCCCTTTTCCTTGTCAAAGATTGGCGTGGATTTTAGCGTGCGTACTCACGATTTTTAAAAATGAGGCCCCCTGTTTCTGCTGTACATGTGGCATACTCTACGTTCTGTGATATATAAACATTTTACCTGGGGTAGTAGCTGGGGCTGCTGTAGTTGTAGCTGGAGGACGTTGAAGACACATAGTCAGTGGTACTATATGAGGGAAGACAAAACATGTTTACAGTAGACAACATTGTTTTGATTCACAGATTACTATTCTATGATCTACCGCACAAGCAGCTCTGCACTGTTATTTTATGGCATGATGTAACAGTTATAATAAAAACAGGTCGCAGGTCTGTACTCCGGGTCCTGATCACCCTGTCAAGATTTATTTTGTGCATGACTGTACAGAAGTATCCCTTACATAAGCCTATTGAGGGCGATGCAATGCAGTTCATGGTCATGTTTTAATTTTGATTTTTGGAATATTTCTGTTGCTTTTGTATCGTATGCAAGCAATTTTGTTGAGTCTTAAATCTGGGTTCTGAAGCAAACCAATTGAGAACCGCTGAGCAAAATCACTATGATGGTGAAGAATTATTGTAAGAAAATAATTCCTCCAGCTTACCTGCCATCAGGAGGTGAATTGTTCACATATTCCTTAACAAAGACAAACCCCCTAGAAAACAGAGAACAATGGAGATCAGGCATTCAACAGGACGTCACTTTTAGGTTATAATAATCAGGTTAAACAAAAAGCTTTCATTGGAATAACACTTACTTCTTGGATTCAGATTCTGGTAACTTCTCCTGGACAGAACTCTCCACTGTTTTGGTGCTGGTTTTGTTACTGCAAGACCAAAATAGTCATGTGAATAATCTCATCTCAGACAGCATGACACATGTGCACTGTAGAAGCTTCTTCTGTTTTTTTTGTTTTGTTTTTTTATGTTAATCATATGTAATTATGCATAACTGTTTAGTTTGACTACAACCGTGATCTACAGAAGCATAAGTAAATGGTGAAACCAGGAGTGAAAGGCAGAATTTTTAAAGTATCTGTCTTTGTCAAGGCACCATTTCAGAAAGATCTTTGAAGAAACAATGAGTAACCAAAGACGTAAAGCAGGGCTATACTTATTTAGCTGTTGTCCTAGTAAACCTGTCCTATATTTTTTCCTTTTTAATGCTAAACAGGAAAAGCTAGTTTAGCCCCTTGTGACCAATATATGAGTATTACATGATAGTTTGACCAGACCGAATGGGTAATGCTTGTTCATTTTAAAAATGTCTGACATTATAATTCCTCTTTTATTTTTATTTTATTTATTTATTTATTTTTTTTGGAAATAATGTCCTCTGTAAGGTAGATCAAGACTTTAAAGTGCCCCAAAAAGTATGGTAATACAAAAATGAGACTTTCTTGCACAAATTGTAGTAATAATAATAATAATATACAAGTAAATCATTGTGTAATATTTGTAAAAACATATGCTCTTACGTGTGCATAAAAATATATAAACTTTTTAAATAGGGGAAAACTTCCAAGAATTTTAAGAAAATTGTTAAAACTTTCCCCCTCAATAACCTTTTTTATTTTTATTGAAAAACATAAGAATCAGAAAAAAAACATGTTTAATTAATTTAATAAATCAACACTCCCAGTTTGTTAATAAGAATGTTTGAAGTTAAATAGTGTTGATATAGTTAAGGCAACAAAGAATGATGTGACAGCATTTTTAGTTATTAAAATGTATGTTCTCTTATAAATAGTGGGATTTTCTTGCATTGTTGTTTTGCGCACTTAAATAGTAAGTAAAAAAAAAAAAGTAATAATGTTTTTATGAGTTATGAAAGACTTTATATTTGCAGTGTAAGTTCACTCAAAGAACAGCAGCACTTACCCGTCCATGTCTGTGCTCCACTCGCTCCTGTGAAGAAAGAAGATGTTGCTTTTAAAAAGTGATCCAGTGATATGAAGCCTAGCTTTATTTCCAGAGAGTGTGAGCACCCGTGTGAAAGAGCGTTTGATACTGTGTGTGTGAGAGTTTATCTGCAGCTCAGGTGAAGTTTTAGGGTTGGGTTTGAATCAAACTACCTTGCTACTTCCACCTCCGGGACTTTAACCCATTGTGTTATTGACTTTTCATAGCAAAGATCTCAATGCAAACAATATGAATCAACACAGACAGGTCCAAGTGTTCTCAAGAAATGAGTTGTGCTAACAGAGATGTGCTTTTGGAGTAACAAACAGATCTTTTTTTAAATGAATTTTACCTATTAGTGTCAAATGGAATGACATCTTCAGCCAAGGAAGCCAAAACATCTGGTGGCATACTATCAATAAAATACGAAATATTGTGATTAATATTACTGTTTAATTGTGTAAAATGACATTCTGAACATTTTGCAAACGATTTTCATATTATAAATTAAATTAAATTAAAACCAGTTCATGTGAATTGATTTATATACTCATTTAGCAACCAAGTCTACAGGATTCTAAAAAAACTATCTGTGGAACTGAACATTAAAATATACACTATTATGACAAACCGTAGCATGGTAAACATTATCATCATAAAGTTAGCTAACAGAGCCTGATTAACTGATCTGCAGAATCACCTGGAGTCCAGTACAGGAGGACGGTACCATCGTGGACTATGAAAGAGACAAGCAGGGAGAGAAAGAGGCGTTAGCTGCCATGTGTACACAGATGACTGTTAAACACTGAGAATCACCATCATTACCTCTTTGTGGGCTCACTCTCTGTCCGTATTGGATCAAGTATATCCGCTGAACTGAAAAATAAACAATTTCACAAAGATTTCACTCTAAGCTCAGAAACATATGCAAAGTGAATGTGTTAAAAAGGGTTAATTGTGCTGAGACTGTATTTTCCTGCAGGCTGTAGTGTGTATGATCAACACAGTGCTCTACACATTTATCGTCTCTTAGCAATTCATGTATATTTGGGTGGCTTTCATGCCATCTCAAACTTTTCCTTCTGCTTATATGGTGTCAAGTGCGACCACTAAACTGTTCTTATGTAAATAACACATTTTCATGTATTACTAATGCACCACATTTAAAAGATGACTATGGGAAAGATGTTCATTGAGTAACCACTTAAAGGGTTAGTTCACCCAAAAATGAAATTTCTGTCATTAAGTACTCACTTTTTTGTCGTTCTAAACTCGTAAGACCTTTAGGACACAAATTAAGATATTTTTGATGAAATTCAAGGGTTTTTTATCTCCCATAGAAAGCAACGAAATGACCACATTCAAGATCCAGAAAAGTAGTAAAGACATTGTTAAAATAGTCAACGTGACTACAGTGGTTTAACCTTAATGTTATGAAGCGACGAGAATTATTTTTGTTTTATTTTTGCGCACAAAAAGTATCGCTTTATTCAACAATTTTTTCTCTACCCTGTCAGCCTCCTACGCAGTTTACATTGAAGACACAGTGCAGAGCTTCCGCATTATACATCAGAGCGTTATACTCATTATTGGCTGGCTCCTGCGTCAGCATCACACACATGTCGTGCTGCTCACGTGAACAGCGTCGGCCAATAATGAGCCGGCATTCTGAGATAAACACGGAAGCCTGTACTGCGTTCGCTATGTCAACTGCGCAGGAGACTGACAGGGTAGAGAGGAAATTGTTGAATAAAGTCGTTATTTTTGTTTTGGTTTTCTTGTCGCTTCATAACATTAAGTTTGAACCACTGTAGACACGTTGACTATTTTAACCATGTCTTTACTATTTCACTGGACCTTGAATATGGTAATTTTGTTGCTTTCTATGGGAGATAAAAAAAAAAACTCTTGGATTTCATCAAAAATATCTTAATTTGTGTTCTGAAGATGAACGAAGGTCTTGCGGGTTTAGAACGATTGGGGTAACAGTAATTAATGACAGAATTTTCATTTTTGGGTGAACTAATCCTTTAAATGTTGGAAGGTGTCACAAATCTGTGCCTTAAGGTATACAGTTAATATAACCATAGTTTGGTTTTTATAGTTTTTAATTATTCAACAGAGGTGGCCTAACAAAAAACAATTAACCTAAGAACCACTGCCTACTTAAACATGCAGTTTTTATTTTAAAGGTACACTATGTAACTTTCTTTTTTTTCTTTTTTTTTTTTTTTTAAATTAACAAAAATTAAAGAGTCAATTCATAATCATTGTTTCTTCCAAAACGTGTTTTTGTCATACCCTGATTCACTATAGTAAGCCTATTACAAGTGTTTATACTTTAGACCTGACAGAATGGTTTTCATGGGGAAATTGCTTACATACGTCACTTGTGTCTCGTCATAAATCATAAATCTCATCAGAATCAACATTGGCTTGGCTTTATGGAGATGGCGAGAACTGAGGGATTTGAAATGTTGTGAAAGCTTTTTATGGTTTTTATTACTTAACAGGTGAGTAAGGTATTTTAATGAACAGATAAATTGCCATATGTAGCTCTCTAACAGAGTTGATTGTAAAGCATTATCTATTGTGAAGGTTCATTCCATTATGGTTGTTGTAAGGCTGTGCTGGAATTTCAAGGAAGTACCGTGTCTATTAATGGGTAAAGCTACAGTAACATCTTCAGCATTTATTTCTCTGGTTATATCTCTTAAGCCTATAGTAGTGAATGTTTTATGAGCAGTAGGATAATCACTCTCTCTTTGTTTAGTTATAAGCAAGTACCATATTCATCTACACAGTAATGCAGAGCCGAAGCACAACCAAAAAAATTTTCTTCTGCAGAATGTATGCAGTTTTGTTTTTTTAACCGTTAAATGGCCAAAAGTTACATAGTGTACATTTAAGAGATTACATGGAATATTTGTACTTGAAAAAATATTACTTAAAGGGATAGAGCACATCAAATATTGTAAACAGAAGCTCAAAACGTGCTTGCTTGACACACTAGAACCAATAATAAGTGAAAAAAGCTAGAAGTAGATTCAGATTTTACAGCACATAAAGGATGTACTTGTGAATGTATGTTAAAATTTCTTAATATAAGAAAATAAAATCTTAAATATTTTAAAAATCAATGATATCAATTAAAATTGTCAAAAAGAAAGAATTTTCTTCTATATTGTTTATCTTTTATATTGTTTTTGCACAGCACTATTCATTATTTTTGGTTACACTTTATTTGAAAGGTGTCTGTGTTACAGTATAATTACACATTTAAGTACTGTGTAATAATAGGGTGAGGATGAGGGTTTGGTTTAGGGTTAATATGTAATTATGCAAAATTTATAGTTATTACTACAGTAACTACATGTAACGTGTAACAATGACACTAAAATAAAGTGTTACCTTGTTTATATCTGCACATACATTCTTCAAAATTAATGAAAAAATATGATAATAATGCAGGAAAATCACCTGGTTGTACTAGTATTGAAGGGAATAAGATCATCTGCAAGCAGGTCCAGACTTTTTTGTGTTTGCTCTGTCTGAGGCAGAGGACTAGAGGAGAAACATCCAGATCATTCAACAACTCATTCTATAAAACTAGTTCCTTTTCTAGTTTGAAAGATTGTATCAATTTGTTTGTGTTAATAAACTGCATTATGCCATCTTTAATACACTGTATGTTTGTGTATAAAGACGCATTTAGTAAGAGAACAGGGTTGGCAGTTTTACAGTTTAATTTGACATTACAAACATTATGCTCAAGGTTGTGAACTGCAGTGTGTTTATTTAAAAAAAGAAGAAGAAGTAGAAGCTGGTATTAACAAATATTTATCAAATTATCATTATTTTTACTAAATTAGGACTGAAAGTCTCCTACTAAAAATCACTACAGAAAGTGATAAAAAGTGCCACTTCATTTTTGTTTTTAATTTTATTTATGGTATAGTTAAAAGAAAAAATTATAGTTGACTTGGGGAAAGTCCATTTATAATAAGTTTTCATCTAAAATGTAAAAATATATAGAGAGATAATAAATACAAAATGTTGTTATTTCCATCAAAATGTCCATGTTTGTTACTGTATTTTTTGTTGACGTATTTAGATTAGCATATTAGACAAAGTCTATAGTAAAATTTAACATCAGCATTCATGATTCAAGTCATTTTGTACACATACTGTATGTATATGAGGCATTCATTTTGCAAAATGACATTAACCTCCGTTTTGCATATTACACTCTTCGGGGGATCTAAAATATAATGTAAATAATCATCATAAATGCATACAGCCACTCTCACCTGTCTATAAGCAGATCCTGACTGAGAAGATCTATTCCTGGATTCTCCTGGCCAGAACTGCAGGAACAAGAAATACAGTAATGATCTAGTAATTAGAGTCAGAATGTTCATTTAGAAATTTCTTTTGGGCAGTAAAGTCTCTGATAGAACTCTTGTGTCCTCTTGTGGTCTATTAGAGAACAGCACATGTCAGTCAGTAGACTAATTGCTACATAATTATTACATGTCTGATAAATATTTATAGTAGTGAATTACGAGTTCAACTCTGTTACAGTAAATTCGCTGTTCTGTTTAATATATTTATGATTTGACACTAAAATTCTGTTAGCATCACTCCCAAAGCAAAATATTAAACTAACATTAAAAATTAACATTAACAAAGATTGGAAAGTGTTACCAGTTTGACATATCGCATATATTATATTTGACTGAAATGCTTGTATTGAAATATTTTATTTTCTACCAATGATAAAACTGTGCTAGATGTTAAGTATACTGGTAAAGAGCCTTTGAGCTGTGTTTATTATCACTACAATATAGTGGTTTTCAATTTGCATAACAATGACTGTAAAATATGTATTTCCAAAATGGGAGTGGCATATTTTGATATTTGGGATATGGTCATGGGCTACTTTTGGGCTATTTTTGATTGGAAATGGGGATAGTTTTGTTATGCAGACCTGGCAACCCTGGTCATGGCAGAATTTGCCACACAATTCTCCATTTTTCTCCAATTCTCCATTTACTACTAAAAAAAATGCTTCAAATGAAACCAACGTTAACTTCACTGCACTCTCACGAACGTGCAGTCGCAAACAGGAGAGCAACAGCCAAGTTCAGGATTGCTAAATTTTGCCAAATAATAAATTATACTGTATTTTTGGATATAAGTGTTTCGCCAAACACTTGGAATAGTAAGCACGAGTCACATGGGATTGTTTTATGATACCCTTTACACCCTTTATTAAAGCTTGAAAAGAGGGTCACCATTTATGAACACGCACAAGCAGGGCATTTTACAAATAAATAAACTCTCCTTTTGTGTTTCGGAAAAGAAAGAAGGCCATACTGCTTTTAAACAACACCAAGGTGACTAAATAATGGCTGAACATTCATTTTTGGTTGAGTAAACCTTTCTTTAACAAAAGAAATGGAAAACCATATAAAGCATAACAACAAACTGATTGTTCGTAGTATAGCTGTACAAACTAAGGCACTAGCCTATTTTCATTGAACATGTTCGTTCATTTGTGTGCATGAATGGTACTTGACTAAATAAATATATCTACAATTATAACTGATGTTGCTTATGGACAGTGTATCCATATTCATATCCCAAAGAGTGAGTTTAGTTCATGTCTGTCTGAATCTGAATCACCTCGCAATAACTGCAATAAATTGACATGATACTGAGGTCGGATAAACAGCAACAACATCAGCGCACTCACTGCTCTGAACTCATTAATACTGTATGGTGTATGAAACCCCTTTACACATGAATGGCACTGAGATTAATGAACATAATCTGTATATGATGGGGCTATTATGTATTAATCGGATCATCTTGTACCTGGCAGGCTCTGTGTTGAAGGATATCAGGGTGTCAGACAGGCCAATCAGGCTTTCAGCACTGCAAAGGGATTAAAAAAAACAATGAAGATGTTTTATCTATAGACACAGTGTACAAAGACTAAATATTTAACATTAGATATACAGTTAAATATATTTATAAAGCAAACCTTTTATCTGGAACTGGCTCACGCTTGGATACAGATGCTGGTTTAGTTTCCGTCACTGGTTTAGGTTCTGATTTAGGTTCTGATTTAGGTTTAGGATCAGTTGCTGTTGTAGTTTGTGTTGTAGGTTTAGTTTCAGCCACTGGTTTAGGTTCAGATGTGGGTTTAGGTTCAGTTACGGTCTTAGTTTGTGCTGTAGGTTTAGTTTCAGTCACTGGTTTAGGTTCAGGTGTGGGTTTAGGTTCAGTTACTGTTGTAGTTTGTGTTGTAGGTTTAGTTTCAGCCACTAGTTTAGGTTCAGATGTGGGTTTAGGTTCAGTTACGGTCTTAGTTTGTGCTGTAGGTTTAGTTTCAGCCACTGGTTTAGGTTCAGGTGTGAGTTTAGGTTCAGTTACTGTTGTAGTTTGTGTTGTAGGTTTAGTTTCAGCCACTGGTTTAGGTTCGGGTGTGGGTTTAGGTTCAGTTACTGTTGTAGTTTGTGTTGTAGGTTTAGTTTCAGCCACTGGTTTAGGTTCAGTTACTGTTGTAGGTTTAGTTTCAGCTGCTGGTTTAGTTGCAGATGCTGTTGTAAGTTGTGTGGTAGGTTTAGTTTCAGCCACTGATTTTGGTTCTGATGTGGGTTTAGGTTCAGTTATTGTTGTAGTTTGAGTTGTAGGTTTAGTTGTAACCACTGGTTTAGGTTCAGTTGTGGGTTTAGGTTCAGTTACTGTTGTAGTTTGAGTTGTAGGTTTAGTTTCAGCCACTGGTTTAGGTTCAGTTATGGTCTTAGTTTGTGCTGTAGGTTTAGTTTCAGCCACTGGTTTAGGTTCAGATGTAGGTTTAGTTTCAGTTACTGTTGTAGTTTGTGTTGTAGGTTTAGTTTCAATTACTGGTTTAGGTTCAGTGACGGCTTTATTTTGTGTTGTAGGTTCAGATGCTGTTTTAGGCTGTGTTGTGTTTTCCAGCACTGGTTTAGATTCAGTTGTTATTTTAGTTTGTGTTGTAGGTTTAGTTTCAATCACTGGCTTAGGTTCAGATACTGTTTTTGTTTCAAGTACTGGTTTAGGAGCAGGTGTTGTTTTAGGTTCTGTACTAAGTGTAGGTTTAGGTTCAGATTTAGTTTCAGGTGCTGCTGGCTTGACCTCCTTCACCACTGGTGCAGGGGGTTCTTCAAAGTTTGATTTAACACTGTAAATACAGTAAAATTGCAATTGAGACAGTGTAAACAATAAATAAGTGTTGAAGTTGTATAACTGACAGATGTTGTATCGTTTACCTTTGCTGAGGCACAGACTGAACAGATGCTGTAATGTCGTCATCATCATCACTGATAACTACCCTACAAACCACATAGACATGCACAAGGAATGAGGATGGGAGCAATAGGGGCATTTTAGGGGTTATAAATATATAACTTAGCGCTGATTTTTACTAATGGAAACATAATGATACATGATTAAGCTTAATTTCTGCCATATTATCAGCTGTGCCACTTCACCTCTTTCAACCCTATTTAATTTTGTCAGTTTGTCCTGTTTAACCCAGAACTTTCCCAGGTACCTTTTGGCCACAAAGGATGTGCTCGTCTCATCAGATTTGTCTGGTTTCTCTGAAGATCTGGAAATATTAGATTTGAACATTGTGCAGTGAGGGATGGGATATGCATTCATCCTAACATTTTCACCAGACAACAGTGGCGATACACTCTCACGTTATAACAGCTGTTACTGGAAAGATACACATACTTAATTTATTTAGCCCTAAAGGGTGCATATTAGTACCTTACAGGTACATAAAGTACATGGCACTACCATGGTACATTTCCAAAACACAGATTTCAAAATGTATATTTTTAACAAGGCTTACTCATATTTCTTTGCAGCAGACATTACATATGAACGTCGATTTGCTGCCGAACTTTTCAGCAGACCACTGGCGGCCTCTTTCCTACACACATACACATACAACCGAAAGATTATTTTATGAAGAGGAACAAGAAGTCACTTTGGATTATTCAGTCTGTAGTGTGTGGTCTCTCACCTCTTTTCAATTTCCTCTGGACTCAGAGTTGGTTCAGAGAGCACTGTCTTTTCATTGCTCGGCCGAATTGTGTGAGGGGCTCTAGGAAAAGAATGTTTATGGAAATAAATTTAATTAAGATGTTCTAAAATGAGCTTGAATGCTTTACGTGCGTGACCCACATGCTTGAATGTTTTTGGCTCACTTACATTTTCTTGTAACTCTCAGAAGGCTTTTTGGTGAAGCTATTTATTCCGCTAAGGGAGGAGAAACAAATAGCATACTATTAAAATGTATTTACTAGACAAAATCTTACATTAGCAATGCAGTTTATTTACAAATAAAATACATCTATATTCATTTAATGGAACGTATTTTATGATGTGCTAAAATCAATCAGAAAACTAGTAGGGTTTCTGACACCGAATGAAAACTGAATGTTTTTTGCTTACGCATATCCATTGGTGGATGGAGTGGATGAAGTGGATGTTGGCTTGGAATCGGTTTTTCTGAATACCCCTCTGCAAAAGTAAATTATCACACATGAGGGAAAGCGATACACAGGCAGTATTAACCAAAATCACTTGATTGACTGAATATTCTCATTACCTGATTATGTATCCAGATGTAGAAGTTTTTGGTCTATGAAATTGAAAATTTTTAACATGTAAACAGACAAACTTTAGGGTTTACAGAACATCTATACAGGTGCTGGTCATATAATTAGAATATCATCAAAAAGTTGATTTATTTCACTAATTCCATTCAAAAAGTGAAACTTGTATATTATATTCATTCATTACACACAGACTGATATATTTCAAATGTTTATTTCTTTTCGTTTTGATGATTATAACTGACAACTAAGGAAAATCCCAAATTCAGTATCTCAGAAAATTAGAATATTGTGAAAAGGTTCAATATTGAAGACACCTGGTGCCACACTCTAATCAGCTAATTAACTCAAAACATCTGCAAAGGCCTTTAAATGGTCTCTCAGTCTAGTTCTGTAGGCTACACAATCATGGGGAAGACTGCTGACTTGACAGTTGTCCAAAAGACGACCATTGACACCTTGCACAAGGAGGGCAAAACACAAAAGGTCATTGCAAAAGAGGCTGGCTGTTTACAGAGCTCTGTGTCCAAGCACATTAATAGAGAGGCGAAGGGAAGGAAAAGATGTGGTAGAAAAAAGTGTACAAGCAATAGGGATAACCGCACCCTGGAGAGGATTGTGAAACAAAACCCATTCAAAAATAAGGGGGAGATTCACAAAGGGTGGACTGCAGCTGAAGTCAGTGCTTCAAGAACCACTACGCACAGACATACACAAGACATGGGTTTCAGCTGTCACATTCCTTGTGTCAAGCCACTCTTGAATAACAGACAGCGTCAGAAGCATCTCGCCTGGGCTAAAGACAAAAAGGACTGGACTGCTGCTGAGTGGTCCAAAGTTATGTTCTCTGATGAAAGTAAATTTTGCATTTCCTTTGGAAATCAGGGTCCCAGAGTCTGGAGGAAGACAGGAGAGGCACACAATCTACGTTGCTTGAGGTTCAGTGTAAAGTTTCCACAGTCAGTGATGGTTTGGGGTGCCATGTCATCTGCTGGTGTTGGTCCACTGTGTTTTCTGAGGTCCAAGGTCAACGCAGCCGTATACCAGGAAGTTTTAGAGCACTTCATGCTTCCTGCTGCTGACCAACTTTATGGAGATGTAGATTTCATTTTCCAACAGGACTTGGCACCTGCACACAGTGCCAAAGCTACCAGTACCTGGTTTAAGGACCATGGTATCCCTGTTCTTAATTGGCCAGCAAACTTGCCTGACCTTAACCCTCATACTTTTCATGTTCATACTTTTCAGTTGGCCAAGATTTCTAAAAATCCTTTCTTTGTATTGGTCTTAAGTAATATTCTAATTTTCTGAGATACTGAATTTGGGATTTTCCTTAATTGTCAGTTATAATCATCAAAATTAAAAGAAATAAACATTTGAAATATATCAGTCTGTGTGTAATGAATGAATATAATATACAAGTTTCACTTTTTGAATGGAATTAGTGAAATAAATCAACTTTTTGATGATATTCTAATTATATGACCAGCACCTGTATATTACAGATTTATTGACCTTACCCTAGCATTTTCTACAAGCCAGATCTCCTAGTATCAGGCACATAAAAAGCACATAATCTTACACTAATAGGACATTTCAGATCTATTGCAAAAACACTTTTTCAATATCTGTCTTCTTTCTGCTCATAGAACAACCAGCAAGACAATTATCAGCCAGGCTTCATAAGCAGACATTCAATAGAAACCTTACTATCAGTCAACAAAACCCTGCGGTTGGCAAGAGTGTCCTCTCAATCATTCATCCTCATTCTGCAGTGGCATTCTACAGCCTTCAACACAGTAATTCACTAGATCCTCCTGTCCACCTTACTGTTCAGAGAACTGCACTCTGCTGGTTTGAGAATAGACAGATTCTTCATGGTATCTTGGTGTCAGCAATGCTGGTGTACCTCAGGGTTCGGTTATTGGCTCCTTCCACTTCTTGAATTACACAAAAACGATGTGACCTATCGTTCTAAACACATCAATTTCCATACTCATAAACACCATCCAGGTCTGCTAGGAAGTTGGGAGTAGTGTTTGACCACCAGCTAAACTTTATAGACCACATCGCCAAAGACAAGTTTATTAAGCACAACTCTTGTTATCTCTACACTGGACTACTACAATGCTCTTCTAGCAAAATCCTCTGAAAATGATTCTACTGTACAAAACACATTTTCCACATTTGTAGGTCAATTTGGCCTGTTAATTGAATGCATATGTAAATGTAGACCCTAATGGAAAGTAACAATGCATACTGCTCTGTGTCGGATTTGGGCTGGGGCGCATTGACCGTGGGTGAAGAATCAGTACTTGTTCCTTCATCTACACCATTTGAGCGGTTTGCTCGCACCTCAGCGATCCTACAAGGAAGAACATGTTAAAAAACATTGTACTGTGAACTTTTTAACTTCAAGCTTTGTTGTTTCTTTTTCACCATGGTTTCTCCTCCTCTCCCTCAGGATTTTCTTGCTGTCGTCTCTGTATCCAGCTGCCATCTCCTTTCAAAGCGGTGCGGACCTTTGTGGTCCGTAAAACTGACTGTCTGTCCCCCTCTGTAATCAAGACAGTCTAGAGCTTATCATACAGAAATATACATAAATATCTTTCAAGATCACAAGACTATAAAGAGTCAAAAGTCGATTGCTTCAGTGGTAATACACACACAGTTGTTTGAGTATTTAAAAAAAAAAAAAGAAATATGGCTGAAAGTTGAGTGTGTTAAGCAATGTGTGACATGTGGCATGACAGGATTTGATGCTGTGACGCAGAGCATTATTGTTTTCGTTGTAAGAGAGGAATGCCATAAATGAATAGCTGTAGCTTTTGAACTGACATTGACTCTTGTGAGATTCAATAAGACAAGACAATGAATCGAAACACTGGTCACTGAAACTTACCTTTGGACATTGTTAGTGGTAATTTAGTGAAAAAACTTCCTCAAAAGACACCTGGACATTAGAAAGACAGAAAAAAATATTATTGTCATTTATTGTCTTTCATTTTTAATTTCCATGGTGTAACTTTCTTTGTTCAAATAGAATGCATTGACAATGCAACAAAGGTGCACTGAAATTTAAAGGTATATATAAATATATAAAGAAAATGTTCATGTGACACTGAAGACGTAATGATGTATGAACATTCAGCTTTGACATCATAGGAATAAAGTACATTTTAAATGACTTTAAATTGTAATAACTGACCCCAGAGTTTTGAATGATAGTGTATACGTATTAATAAATATATTAATATTTAGTAATTTAATATTTTCAAGAACTAGTAGTTCTTGAAGAATGACTAGGTACTTGAGTAATTAGTGATGCATTTTATGCATTTTATGACCACATTGAGAGTAAAAAAGGACAATCTTCAAGAACTACTAGTGATCTGGACCATTATTTTAAAGTGGAAAAAGATGTTTTTCACTTTAAAAAATAATGGTCCTGATCACTAGTAGTTCCTGCATAGTGACCAGGTAACACTTGAGTAATTAATGATGCATTTTATGACCCTGTTGAGAGTAAAAAAAGACAGTTGCTCACTTTAATGTTGTGATTAGTAATTAATTAGAAATTCTTTATAATTTGTCATAGTTACCTATTAGTTCTTAATGATGCCAATCTCATTATCTAATTATTGATTAGCTAATAAGGAACTATCTTAGTCCTAAATTTGATATTACTTACTGATTAGTTAAGCTTGTTTCTATATTAGTTAATAGTAGTAGCTGAAGTGTTAATGTAGTACTACTCATTAGTCCTGCATTACTTCCTGCATAGTTACTCATTAATGGTGGACCATTATTCTAAAGTGTTACCATTAATTCCTTACTACCTAGTTCATCCAATCATAAATATCTCTGTTTATTGAGTTATTTTGAACTCATATACAGCTGCACATCCGTAGGGATCTGTAGCACTGAACCATTATGCTAAATTCCTGAGTTTATTTTCTAAAGCATGTAGAAGAGCCTGTCCATCCAGACAAAACACACACGCACTCTCTCTCATTCACTCTCTCTGACAACCAGAATCATATTTACATTTCTTTTCATGCCTTACGTTATATCCTTTACATTAACTTTCCTAGTTTGATGACACCATGGATAGTATTATTATACATGCTTATTATTTACATTATTATTAACAGAAATTTCTGTAAAAAAGACTCTCAAACAATCCTCATTGCACCATAGTGACACAGAATGCCCTTCATGAGTCAACACAGCTTGTGCAAGAGGAAACATGTTTGAATAGTGATTGTGACAGTGACAGTGTGAGAGCCAAATCAACGATATGAAGGCAAAAACACTTTCACTGTGCCACACATGACAGTACAGACGAAACCAGCCCAGCAGATATACAAGGAATGAAAAAATAAATTAAAAAATAATAATAATAAAAACATCTCAAGCTTGCGATACTTCAGATCAGTCAGTAAAGATTTGCCAAGCCTAAATAGTCCCAGAATACATTAGAAACAAATAGTTTGTGAAGCTTTATGAAAAGGAACAGATGACCTACCTGATTAATGAGTTTATCTGCAGTGTGGTGGCAGATGCACTGAGCAGTGCTGGTGATTTCAGCTGACTGACTGAGCTCAGTCAATACACACACACTGTGGGGAGGTGTTCACTGACAGCTCGCAGGTACGGGCGTGGGCACAGACCTGCCCAGCCAGTCAGGTAGGCCTGGCCAACCAAACCTATAGGTGTGTACTTGCATGTGTGTGTTGTGTTTCTACGTACTTCATGTTTTGGCTGCAATGGAAGGTGTGATACTCTTGCACCTTTATTTGTTAAATTCTGTTTTATTGCAGTTTCATTGCAGACCAAACTGAGACAGATCTGCAGCAGTTACTGGAAGTGATGTCACATCAAGACACTGGTGTCCAGAGGGATGGTGCAAGACCATAATGAGTTCCTGTGGGACCTTTATAGAAAAGCTCACAAAAATAACTGCTTGTGCCACCTACTAAAAACATGTTTGAGGTCCATGATGAATCAGGATTCATTCAGGACTCATTCAAATAAAAAATGGGGGGGGGGAACTAGTTCACAGGCTTTAAAAGGTTAGTTCACCCAAAAATGAAAATTCTGTCATTAATTACTCACCCTCATGCCGTTCCACACCTGTAAGACCTTCGTTCATCTTCGGAACACAAATTAAGATATTTTTGATAAAATCTGATGGCTCAGTGAGGCCTCTATTGCCAGCAAGATAATTAACACTTTCAGATGCCCAGAAAGCTACTAAAGACGTATTTAAAACAGTTCATGTGACTACAGTGGTTCAACCTTAATGTTATGAAGCAATGAGAATACTTTTTGCGTGCCAAAAAAACAAAATAACGACTTTATTCAACAATATCTAGTGATGGGCGATTTCAAAACACTGCTTCATGAAGCTTCGAAGCTTTACAAATCTTTTGTTTCGAATCAGTGGTTCGGAGCGTGTATCAAACTGCCAAAGTCACGCCCCCCCAGTGGTGAACCAATGAAATTTCGAAACACTTATGACATAACAAAGCCTCGTTTACTGAAATCACATGAGTTTGGGAGTTTGATACACGCTCCGAACCACTGATTCGAAACAAAAGATTCGTAAAGCTTCGAAGCTTCATGAAGCAGTGTTTTGAAATCGTTTGTGTTTGAAAAAATGTGTTCTGAAGTTGAAAGAAGGTCTTAGAGGTGTGGAATGACATGAGGGTGAGTAATTAATGACAGAATTTTCAGTTTTGGGTGAACTAACCCTTTAACAAAAGTTCTGATTTACTGACCCTGTTGTGTAGCAAACCTATTTTACTATGTATTTTTAACAAATTAAAAAGTTTTCCTGAGATTATTGTGGTCTGCAGAAGGAGTAACACAACAAACAGTCTTTATTCAGAATTCTTTAACACTTTATCCAGTGAAACTGAAGAATCTAGGGATTCTCAATAGCAACCTGTGTGTGTGTGTGTGTGTGTGTGTGTGTTATTTCACATCTGTTTTGTTTTATTTTCTTTGTTTATATGATTTAATTTTATAATTAGTAATTTATGTAGTTTGATTTAACTTGATTTACATCATTTATTAAGAATGTCTCCATTTCAAGGTTTTTAACATCACAGGACGATGTTGTAAAGCAGCAATTTTCCATTGTTTTTTCTGTGGTATAATAATATAAACTGCCAGGCCAAAAAAAAAGTCGCTGTTTGGATTTTAATAGGCAAATACTTAAGAATCTATAAATAGATCATTATTACAGTGACTATTATGTTTCTAGCATGTTACATGTTTGGCAACGGTTCTTTTAACCCTTAAAGATGGAGTGTGTAGCTTTTCATTTCTTAAACAACCATGTAGGAAGACTCATCATGGCCATATTCCAGGATGACAATGTCAAGATTTACCAGGGTTAAAATTGTGAAAGAATGGTTCAGAGAGCATGAAGAATCATTTTCACACATGAATTGACACCTCTGAGTCCAGACTTTAATTTCATTGAAAGGATGTGCTGGAGGAGACTTTACAGAGTGCTCACCTCTTGCATTGTCAATACAAGATCTTGACAAAAAAAAATATGCACCTCTTGATGGAAATCAATCTTGTGATGTTATTTCCATTGAGAGGTGCATCATTTTTTGGTCAAGATCTTGTATTGACAATGCAAGAGGTGAGCACTCTGTAAAGTCTACTCCAGCACATCCCAAAAACTTACACTGAGGTTAAGGTCAGTGCCAATTCATGTGTGAAAATGATTCTTCATGCTCCCTCCCAACAATTCTTTCACAATTTGAGCCTGATGAATCTTGACATTGTCATTCTGGAATATGGCCATGATTGTATAACAGTTGTTGCAATTGTACTGGTCAGACGAAGTCTGAGCATTGAAACGCGTGCAGCTAAGATTATTCTATAAGCTCTGCTCTTTTTATCATCACTTCATCTCCTGCTTCTGCTCTTCCCTGGCTTTCTCAGTCAAACTCTCAGACTGATAGAAGACTTAATAGAGTTTTGGGTACCAGACAAGACTTTCTGTTAACAGGTTTTACTGGTTTTGGACACCAGATAAAAAGGAATATGTTCTGGCAGGGATTCGGTGTCCTAGGTCTGATATTTCTGACGTGGAAATCCATCCAATCTAACAAAACGTAGGAGAACTAGCAAACCGCACTAAACGAGAACCGACAAAGAACTGGACTGAAACAAGAGTGTACATAAACAAAGATAGAAAAGTGCAAATCATAACTAACTATAGAAACAATGCTGGACATGAACAGTAACCAATGAAACCGAAACTAAATAGAGCGGGGAAACAGTAACTAAAGGAATCAGAGCAGAACATAAACCTGACATTTATCAAAATTTTGATAACCTGAAATGAGATTCAAGGTCGGACTGATATACCGTTTTACCGTCCTGTCATATGACATATGACATCAGAGGAAATCGCTTTGATGGACAAAATTGTTTTCCAAATTTTGAAGCAAATCTGCTTCACTACATAATTAAAAAATAATATTATTAAAAATACATCATTTATTATTATTATGAGAACAATAAGAGAGCTAGCCCAGCTTGACACTGTTTACTTTATGCCCCACAAACAAACAATAAATAAATGTATTCAGGTCACTGTTTGTAAGAAAAGTTTTTTTTTTCTTTACAAATTAATAGATTCACATCCAAGTTTTTTTTTAAATTCATTTTGAATTAATTTATACTGAATCAAAACAACTCACACATATAGACTTTGTAAAGTAATGCCTGCCTACGTACTAACTGCTTACATAAACTTGTCAGTGATATCTCAGTGTTCACTGGATGTGAACAGCTGAGTCAGTGTCTCTAAATGAAGATCGAGGGACCGATACAAACCACAGTGTTTTAAACAAGTGAGGTGTATACAGTCTCTAGGATACTCACTAATCCAATGACAAGCATTCTGCTGCCATCAGACTCATTCACGCCCACGTGGACATGCGACAGAGGTATCAGCACTGGTGCGGTTTCATCATGGGTTACACCTACTGCTATAGGACAGAACAGGTTTGACAACTGTGAGTCACAGTGATAGCGATTCATATCTTTGAGCGGGGAATGTCAGCTATCCGAACAACACCCCCACCTCCCATCCAACGCCTGCTGGAGGAATCACAAAAATGTTTTATTGGAGAAACTTTGCTGCCAACACTAAAGGACGGCTAGCATAAAATAATAAGTTATACTTAAATGAAATTTAAGCTGTTGATGGGAGATATTGTACAGCGGAGGTGGAAGTAGGAAAAAAAAAAAAGTAGGTATTGTCTATTCATCCAATAACGGATACAAGACGGTTCATATATCATATTGATTACATTCTTTGTAATTACATTCTTTGCAAACTAGAATTTTGTTAACAGCCTTTCTATCATCTCGCCAAAAGTTAATGAGGCACTTGACTGCAGGTTAACAAATGCTTTCACTTTACATTTTCAAGCCCCTAAACATGACGCTGAACAAAATGAACTTCTATTTTTAATTTTACCCCTTCCATTTTCAATTTTCATTTAAACAATCAGACCCCTACGGATGCACTAAAGGGACATGGTGATTTTGTGTCCTCCAATAAACTTTGCCTTTATTCTCAAAGAACTCAAGATTTGAGAGTGAATGTTTCTTGGGGGAACACAAAAGCATTAGAATCCATTTTTCCTCTCATCTCATATATTTTCTGTCATCACCATGTCCCTTTAGAGTTTCCATAAGCCCTCACATGACCCACAACAAAAACAAACAAATATACGTTCAATAAGGGATGCAATTGTTAGAAACTACTTTCGACTTTTTCATCTCTGATGATTGTGCCAATGTAATTCATATACAGTGATTCAAAAAAACACTTCAAATTAAATATATTATTTTTGTTTGATATTGACAGATGTTTGGGGGATGATTTTATGGTGACAAAATCTTTTATTTTATTTTTTTTACTTTACTGTACTGAAAGGTTTAATAGGTAGTCTAATGTCTGCATCTACTTCATTACTTTAATGGTTAAACTAATCAAGAGCATAATAAAATGATAAATGTGTGCATATATTCCATGATACAATTGTATTTTATTACATTTTTGTTCCTAAAATCCACCCTTCTGCTGGGATCCCAAACTGACAATTGGATTGGAAGAAGATTGGATTTTGTGATCTAATCCAATTTCGGAATCCTTTTTTTCTTTTAAACAACCTATTTTCAAGATTTGATCCAATCCGATAGCTGAAATCCAATCAGATTGATTTTTGAACTGGGCCCAGGTCTTTACACTGGCTTCCAATTATATTTACAATTGTACCTAGTACCTCAATACATTGCAAATATGGTTACTGAATATAAACAGATGACTAAAATCATCAGGATCAAGTCAGTTAGAAACAGCAAGGGTAGACTCAAAACAAGCTGAGTCCGCTTTTAGCTATTATGCCACCTGCACCTGGAAGCTTCCAGAAGAGATCAGATGTGCTCCACATTCAAATCCAGACTCAAAACACATCCGTTTAGCTTTCCATTTACTGAATAAGCCCTGTGCTACAGATCAGACTGATTGCACTGTATCTTATCTATGTATCCTTCTCTTTATTCTTTTAATACATTTTAAATCAATTTAAAATCAATCAAAAATGTTTAATTATTTGCTTTGATTGTTATTTTTTATGCATCTGTTGTGATTATTTTATGATTCTTTTTTAAAACCATTTTGTATGAAATGTGCTAAAAAAAAACCTCATCATTCCAAACCATGACTTTTATGAATCTTCGAAACACACAAGATGATATTTTTAATTATTTTCTCTCATAATTTTTGTCCATTCATTCAAAGTCCATGCAACCAAAACTTTCATGCATTAAAAAAAAAAGTACAAAATTATATTGTAAAATGATTGTGGTTTAATCCACGTCTGAAGAGACAAGATCACTTTATATGATGAGCAGATTTAATGTAGGCTTTTTTTCCACATATAAAAAGTGATCAATGCACATACACAGAGCACATCAAATATGGTAAACAGAAGTTCAACCGTTCTTGCACCAAGGAGCAGGTTTGAGCTTCTGTTTACCATATTGTTCTGTATGTGTGTTGATCAATAAATTATGAATAAAATGGATAATGAATAAAAGTCTAAATTAAGGGTACATTTATACGACAATAATGTACTAAAAATCTTTGCAGATGACAACGTTGTCAAAACTATCCCCATTCACGCGGATCAGCAAAGACAACTAAAATCACTGTATTCTGCTGCCAGGCCAGTAGTTGGCGATGTCACTTTGTAAAGAAACACTACGCGCCTATAGACTGAATAAATGAATACACATGCGCATGACTCCACTTTTTTCACAAATTTGCGCTTTTGTAGTTTACACAGGGATGATAATGGCATTGTTCTCAAAAAACTTGCACTTTGAAACCCATTTTCAAAAGTTTGCATTTCAGGCCCCCAAAATGCAGTTGTTGTGTAAATGAATGGCCAAAATGCATAAAAAGATTTCAGATTTTAAATTTTGTGTAATCTGTTCATCATAAGAAACAATGTCTCTTCAGAAGACCTGTGGCTTGCTTCATATGGATTATATTTGCACAATGTCTTTATGAACACTTTGAAGAGTTTTGGTGTATTGAACTTTCAATGGAGGGACAGAAACCTCATGTAAATCTAAAAAAATATCTTCAGTATTTTTGTTTTGAAGATGAATGAAATTCTTACGGGTTTGAAATGACATGAGGGTGAGAATGTTCATTCCTGGGTGTACTATCCCTTTAGAAATGACAGGCAGTAAAATGGGAAGTGAATGCCATTTCATGTTGTATTGAAAAAGGAACGTGACAATTAGAAACTTGAAATTTGAAATTTATACTGCCAAGTTTTGAAAACCTCAAACCTCTTACATAAAGACTGAATACACTTGGACCAAAGTCAGAAGAGACAAATGTCCATATCTGCCATCTGAACTCAACATCACTGTTGTGCTACATGCTGTTACATCCTGGTGAAAAGGTACATTTAACATAGGAATGTTTAAATGCATTGTTAATAAACACTGGTAATCCCACAGATCCTCATATTGCCGTTCAGCAGTAATTATGTCAATCAGCATTCAGCTTCACTGCGGTGTTATGCTCCTTTCCGTAGATGTGGGTAGCTCTCCACAGTGCGCACTATTGCTTCTTGCAAAGACACCAGGGGCCGGTAACCCATGTCCTGCTTGGCACGAGCACAGCTGTAGTAGTGGTGGGTGCCAGCCAGAGCTACTCGCATGGGTGTGAAGGTGGGTTTGAACTGGATGAGCGGCCTCAGTACTAAGGCCACCAGCCACAGCAGCAGGGCTATTCCATAGACCAGTGTGTAGGGCAGGTGGTATCGAGGAGCACTGTAGCCCAGACCCACCAGAATCTGGGACATGAAGTCCCAAAAACGCACCGGCTCGTCATTGGTTATATGGTAAGCCTGTTAGTACAAGAACATTGAAATTGGATGTGGTACAGTTTTGGTTTAAATAAATGTATTAAAATTAAATTTGAAACTATACTAAACAAAATTATAAACGCAACACTTTTGTTTTTGCCCCCATTTTTCATGAGCTGAACTAAAAGGGGTCTGGGAGGGTCCGAAAACCAGTCAGTATCTGGTGTGACCACCATTTGCCTCATGCAGTGCAACATCTCCTTCGCATAGAGTTGATCAGGTTGTTGATTGTGGCCTGTGGAATGTTGGTCCACTCCTCTTTAATGGCTGTGCGAAGTTGCTGGATATTGGCAGGAACTGGAACACGTTGTCATATACGCCGATCCAGAGCATCCCAAACATGCTCAATGGGTGACATGTCCAGTGAGTATGCTGGCCATGCAAGAACTGGGATGTTTTCAGCTTCCAGGAATTGTGTACAGATCCTTGCATCATGGGGCTGTGCATTATCATGCTGCAACATGAGGTTATGGCCGTGGATGAATAGCATAACAATGGGCCTTAGGATCTCGTCACGGTATCTCTGTCCATTCAAAATGCCATCAATAAAATGCACCTGTGTTCGTTGTCCATTACATACTCCTGCCCATACCATAACCCCACCGCCACCATGGGCCACTCGATCCACAACGTTGACATCAGCAAACCGCTCACCCACACAACGCCATACATGCTGTCTGCCATCTGCCCTGTACAGTGAAAACTGGGATTCATCCGTGAAGAGAACACCTCTCCAAAGTGCCAGACGCCATTGAATGTGAGCGTTTTCCCACTCAAGTCAGTTACGACAACGAACTGTAGTCAGGTCGAGACCCCGATGAGGATGACGAGCATGCAGATGAGCTTCCCTGAGACGGTTTCTGACAGTTTGTGCAGAAATTCTTTGGTTATGCAAACCGAATGTTGCAGCAGCTGTCCGGGTGGCTGGTCTCAGACAATCTTGGAGGTTAAGATGCTGGATGTGGAGGTCCTGGGCTGGTGTGGTTACACGTGGACTGCAGTTGTGAGGCCTGTTGTATGTACTGCCAAATTCCTGAAACACCTTTGGAGACGGCTTATGGTAGAGAAATGAACATTCAAAAAAAGCTCATGGGTGGACATTCCTGCAGTCAGCAATTGCACACTCCCTCAAAACTTGTGACATCTGTGGCATTGTGCTGTGTGATAAAACTGCACATTTTAGAGTGGCCTTTTATTGTGGCCAGCCTAAGGCACACCTGTGCAATAATCATACTGTCTAATCAGCATCTTGATATGCCACACCCGTGAGGTGGATGGATTATCTCAGCAAAGGAGAAGTGCTCACTAACACAGATATAGACAGATTTGTGAACAATATTTGAGAGAAATAGGCTTTTTGTGTACATAGAAAAAGTATTAGATCTTTGAGTTCAGCTCATAAAAAACTGGGGCAAAAACAAAAGTGTTACGTTTATAATTTTGTAATAATAATTAAAGGTTTTGGATTATACATTTATTGCTACCACAGGTTTGCTATAACATTTTGCCAACAAAGAGCTGTTTGTAAATAGTGTCAAAATGGTCATTTTTGTCAAAAGGTCAATGAAAGTTCAGCAATACAAATTAGAATAAATTTGACACAAATTAGCCACAAGTTTGCCAAATAGTTTTTGTAAGGGTTTCACACAGAGGAAGTGTTATGTCATGGTTGCTGGCAAGGCTGTACGGAAGCATTTTTTCAGTAATGTTCAATTAACCATTGCTTAAGGGTTTTAGCTACTGGTGTTTGTGGTCACGATAAATAAACAGCTCATATTAGTTGCAATAGGTAAAAGAGCATTTATGATAATATAACATGCTACTAGCAGGTCATTACCCAGCTAATGTGGGTTACTAGTGGCTTGTTAAAGTAAGCTAATGAAACATGTTTAGCTGTGCAAAGCTCCTATTGGCCATATGACATCTTACAAAACTAAAACGGACACCTGGCTTTATTTATTTATTGCATCACACTAAAAATAAAACTATGTTTTACAGAAAATCTAGGAAATGTGCTCATTTTCCATGACTGGACAATTGGATGACAAAATTCAAGGTTTCTCAGGATGTGCTTAAGTCTGCATATAGAAAAGGTTCATTGACCATAACTGCACTTAATGAATGACTGAAAACCCCTATGAGAGAGTGTTTTTGTTAATAATGCATTTCCCTTGGATATGGATAGTCAAAACTTGATGCATCATTAATGTGGGATGTTTACACAGTATACACACACACACACACACGTGAGGCTAGATCTATGAATGCACATCTAGAAACATCTAGAAACACTCCTTCAGTCTCTCACACTCACACACACATTCCATACCTGAGCGCAGAGTGGAGAATCAGCCTTAAGGTGTTCAGCTGCTAAAATATGCCCATGAACTACATTCTCCACATAGGTGAAGTCCACAAGATTAGACCCATTTCTGCATATAAAGAGCAAATCAGTATCAGACAGCACTGATTTATCACATTATATCCATCGCATCAACATACAGCGGGGTTTAATTGTCCACATTGAAAACCTAAGATTCAGTATCTACTTTAAAGCAGGACATAAAGTAAAATATATATATAAAAAAAATAAAAAATTAAAATGACATAAAATGAATACAATTGATTTGAAATCCTGCACTAGGTCAATAATCAAATTAAAACTCATGCAGATGGTCAGATTTTCTTGGTTTTCTTGAAGCACAAGATGCTTTCTGGATCATTCTCAAATCATGCTGGAGAACATGATCATCAGGTTTTGCTCATGCCATGTCACTGAATGCTGTCATTAAAGCAAAAGCAAATGCAAACATTGATTTTTGGCACTTTAAAACCAAACCATGGTCATTTAAAATAATCCAAGATACACTGGACATTTGTTGTCTCCCCCTAGTGGTCTCTCTAAGTTGAGAACCCTTAGCCATGTTGAGCTTATCAGCAGATAACATCCCTTTGTAGGCAATTAACGGAAATGTAGGGCTGGGCATTGACACAAATTTCACAATGCAATTCGAATTTGATTCACAAACTTGCAACTCGATTTTGATTTGATATAAATTAATTGGGATATATATATATATATATATATATGTACAGTACATGGCAAATTTCCTTAAGGAAAAAAAAACCTCAACTAATACTGTAAACTAGGTATATACAGGGAACCCCAGTTGGTACATCACTTACATTTAAATTGCATAAAAGTAAGTTGTTGTTTTTTTTAAAAAATAACATTATAATACATTTTTAATGACTTATGTTTCTACTCAATATTTTTATAAACATTTAAATGGTGGCTGCCATAAAAACATGACTAATATGAATAATTAAATATTGAAGAACCAGCTAAGTAAAAATACAATGAATATGCAATATAGTGCATAAATTTAGCAAAATGCTAGCTGACTAATGAGTTTTGAATGGCTTTTCTGATTATTATAATTGTGTTTACAAGCTGTTTCACAACGTCCTTCCTGCAGTTTAAACACTGATTGTGCGATTACATGAGACATGATACAGATTTCTGTATGTTGTACTGTATCTTGCAACATACCTTCTGATGTTCAATCATATTTATTTAGTGCTGTAGCTAGTAGTAAAGCGGAAGAAATGATCGGTTCACGTGCCATTCACGCTGACGCTTCGTTTGATCTGAGGCACTAACAACGATCTGTCGCGCCACATTAAAGAGTGCCAAAACATTATTTATTGCTTGAATTTCATAATGAAATTTTAAGAATTTGAAAGCTGAGACTTCATTTCAAATAATAAGTAACAAAGCACAAAGCTTATTGCAATTTTCTGAATGGGAGGCGCTACAAAGCTTTGTTCATCAACTGAAAACAGCATAGACTGACAAAAAGATAGATTGTAGGGGTTTAAAGGGGTCATGACATGGAATTTTTTTATGTTCCTTGAGGTTCTCTTATAATGTAATTAAGTTTTTTGTACAAAAAAAAAACAAATATATATGTGGAAAAACAATTATTTTCAACCCTCATTCTGAGCCTGTCTAAAATGATCTGTTTTTAAAGGCCGACTCCTTAAAGGCTTGTCAGTAAACAGTCACTGTTATAATTGGCTAACGTCATTGCATAGGAAACGATATCAACGCCCACTCGCTATTGCATGCGAGTATGTGTTTTGAAAACATCCATGTAAAACCATCTTTTACAGACAAAGCATTATGATGCAGCTGCTGTCAGATCCAATACAGACTGCATCATTTGTCATAAAAAGTTTCTTTGCGAACTCTCAATTACCTGCCTTGTTTACAAAAAAAATTTCAGTCAAATTCTCTGAACAAACATAATCCTCTGACGTGATCCAGGACGCCATTAAAAATACACCATCCACTTGTTTCCGATGCTGGCATCCTTCTGAAGTCTGTACAGAGATGCAAGGACAAGTCAAAGCGAACGTTCCTTTATGCTTCTATTTCTTCCATTTGTCCTGTTGTCGGCAGACTCAAGCATGGAGTAAAATGAGCAAGCATCTGTATACTGTATCCAGTGTAGACAGCGTCAGTCATTAAAATGGGTTCTAACCGCTTTTGACATGACGCCTCGCTAGGTACTGGTTAGGTACTGGTACAATAGAAATGCTCTTTGGTCTTTATTTTGTTGCTTTTTGCTATGAAAACCATATTCTTTGCCAATATTGTTAGTTATGTTACTACCACTATGTTTACTAATATAACATGGCATTTCACTGACAATGTCAAAACGATTGCTGACAGTGAAGATAATATTCAAGGTGAGAGTCTGCCACCTAGTGGAATAAACCTCTCTGCACAGCTGTTTTAATGGTGTGCTACAGAGACCTTATAGCAGCTTTCAGCAAAATGTCACCATCTCTCACCCGATGATAAACTTCATCTTTCCTCTGCGTGCTGAATCTACCAGGATGGGCACTAACTGAGGGTCCCGGGGGCCAAAGATGCCATGAGGACGAATAGCGACAGTAAAGAAACTTTTCTCTTTACTGCAGGCCTCCAACACCAACTGAACAGATAGAGACAGATTAATGATGATCATAATGCTTTAGAGACATGGAGGATTCAGCATATCAACCAAGATTAATTAAACTGAATAGTTAATTTCAGAAGAGAGCTGAAGATTAAGAGTAACATTATTGGGAGAAATAGTGCTACAGATATGATTCATACCCACCTTCTCCTGCTGGATTTTGGTTGCTGTATAATAATCAATTGGCTTTTTTGCATAAGGCAAATCCTCTTTCCCATTCTTAATGTCAGTTCCTTCAAACACCACACTAGCACTGCTTGTCAATATTAATTTCTGTAAAAACATAATTTAAAAGAATATTCCGGATTAAATAAAGATTTAATGCATTCAACTATCAAAGAAAATTATTTTAAATCCCTTGGTGGATTATATATATACATATACACATATATATACATATACACATATATATACACATATATATACATATACACATATATATACACATATATATACATATACACATATATATACACATATA